>CM040085.1:7224431-7843524 GCA_022496805.1 Pohlia nutans | reverse complement strand
CTTGATTTTCGTTTATAAGCACAAAAAAATGATTAAAAATGACCCCAAATTACCCAAAATAGCATAGAAATATCAAAATACAGCTAAAAACAATTTATTCTATTTTTGTTTTTTTGTCCTTGTAATTTCCGGTTTTTCACTCTTTTTTTTTTGGAATTATTTTTTGGCGATCCAGCTATGGTACTACGGTATTCATTCAAGCCTCCATTTGCAAGCTAGTGTGTGTAGCCTCCATTTGCTAGTTTGTGTAGCTGCACTATGATCAATGAGCTTGAAGCTCGGTAGTACAAGTCAGAATTAAGCCTCTAGGCTGACTAGCTAAAAAGATTATTAATATATTGGCACAACATATTGATCATGTTTGGTGCAGTGTAGTACTGTCAAGAATTCCCACTTGGTAAATTTCTAATTCTCAAAAATGAGATCAATCGATGCCTCAGAGCAGGGTGTTTTATTTCATTTTTTTACGTAACGCAGAAACCCGGCTACTCACAAATCAATACTTTAGAGCCTAGAGGCATCTTGTACTAGCTACCGAGCTTCATGCATGCTCTTTGATCATAATGCAGCTACACACACTAGCTTTCAAATGGAGGCTGGAATGATAATTATATATATAGAATGGCGGCTATCAAGTACCCATGCATTCACTGGACCTGTAGCAATTCTTAATATGCTTAAGTTACAACTGATATCAATTACTACAGTACTGTACATGCAATAGTAAATTCCTCAACCTACGGCGCACATATCAAGGCCATGCAGGTTTTGCAGTGTAAGTATTTGAAGAAGTTGTGAGAAATCTACACCAGTAGATCTCTCTTGCACAGTTCTGCAGATTAGAGCTAGACGTGGACCGGACGTACGGAGCTGATCGCTGAGGATATAATTTCGATCTACCAATTTCCTCGCACGACGATCTTATAGTCCAGTGTTGTTACGTTGCGGGATTGACGTTTTCAGTACGTGATGTGTATCATGAAAGCTTGCGAGGAACCCACCGCGGTGGGAGTGTACTGGCGCGACGAGGAGGAGTGGAAGCAGTATGATGCGTCACGCGCGGAGGTAATACGACAAGGAATGGCAGACCGCGTCAACCGCGTTGAGCTTGGAACTCTCGCCAGCTCTAAGTACGTCGACGTCGGTGGTGCACGGTACACGGTGGACTTAAGGTCCATGATACAGATCAACCGGGCCACCGGATTCACCCGCGACGTCAAGGTTGTAAACGCCCCAGAAATCGGCACAGATGATATCGAGAAACAGCTTCGAGCTTGTCAGAAGGTAATACTAGCTAATCAAGCTCTTCGATTCTTTACAGTGCATACATTTCGATCGAGTAATGTGTGTTACCCTTTGCAGGAGATCATGAGCTTGAAGAAGATGGTTATGAAACTGGAAGTGGATCTTCTAGCCGTGAAGCTAGATGCTGTTAAGAGCGAAGCAAATCGGTGTCGGCGAAAATTTCCTTCGCCGACCTGGAAGTGAAATCTCGTGTCAGTGTAGAAGGAGACCTGGACTATTGGGAGGTAATTAATCCATGTGTTTGAGTATTGCTTTATCTCGTATCAAGTCTGTTTTTAAATGTTCTTAATTATGAATCCGCCTCCATATTGTTTGCTTCTCGCCATTATGATTAATCACTCCTGATTACGTAAATTGCATGGTTGCAGAACTATGATTCAGATGTGGTGTATTTGTCGGATGATGACAACTTGAGTGTCGACGAGATACGTTAGGGAATTTAAGTTACACAAGTGGGTACAGCAATTTAGAACATTGGAATGTCATTCTAACGCGTTGGAACAACATTCAGTTAGAACGTCGGCAATGTTGTTGTTTTCGCATGTTCTACAGAAATGTCGTTCTTGGAATGTTTTTTTAAGTATTTGCTCCCAATTGTGTTATGTTTTCGGAGTTATTTAGTTTCTAATATGAAGGACACTGTCTTTCTTTCCAATAGCATATTCAGGCTTGTAGTACTCAGGCTTATATTACAAGGTTAGTTAGCCAAATATGAGCTATTGATGCAAGATTTCCACTAGTATTTTCATTTACTGTGAAATATATAAACTAATCTTTTCATTTTGACTCCGTTTTTTTACGGTCTTCACACAATTACATGCACCTGCTGACCTGCCTCATAAATTTGGATCCTTAGGAACATGGACCCCTGAAAATGCGAACATGGATATGGATATGAAAGTGTATGGATATGTGTATGTATATGAATATGGATACATATTTCACTTAACACATTTCAACTGTTGAGTATCATTGAGTATGATATAAACGTATTTCAGAATTTTGAAAATTAAAAATGAATAAGTAAAACTACTGGACATATGGCACTCTTCAAAAACGTTCATTTGACATTTACTTGTGAATTTTATGCATGAGATACATAAATGCATGTCTAAACATTAACTCCAGTACTTGACACTGTTTGGGTGAAACTCGTTAGAGAAAATTTGAGCCCTCCACAGGTCCTCTGATTTTTGGGAATCATAGCTATTGAATTAAGACTACAGAATGTTAAAATAAGAACATGAATTCTATTGGTGACTTATATAGCTTCCCGACAGTACATTCTGAACTTATTATTATCACACTCTGACTCCAATATCACATTCCAGTATGTGCAGAGAATATTTTTTATTTCGGTACATCTGATTGGACATCTAAACTCATGTATGTTAGGTACCAAAGAGGGTGATATTAAATAGTTCTAAATGTACACTCTTCATCCCGGGGTTCCACTTTCTAAGTCATGCACGTCATACATGAGAATATTCTTTTCAATAATCATGCGTATGAATATATAATGTATACAAGGGTTTAGAATATGACAAAATTATTCCATATAATGGTCAGTATTAAAACAGACTGAATATGGAAGTTGTTCAAATGAGCATCTGCAAGAGCATAGAATCTATTGCCACGCAATAAAAGAAATCACAACAAGCAGGTGAGCAATCGAAAACATCCACGAGTTAACAGAAATCTTCCACACCTCGTCCAGATGTATGGAATCATTTTTCAGGATCAAAAGGGGAGTTTTGTTATCAAAATTTAGAGTATATGCCAACGAGCAACGTATCAAGAAAAACCAAAAGTCTCTGACTATGGTAGTTGTTAAAATGAGCATCTGCTAAAGAAATCACAACAAGCAGGTGCGCAATCGAAAACAACCACGAGTTGACAGAAATCTTCCACACGTCGCCCCAGATGTATGGAATCATTTTTCAGCCTGAAGAAAAGGGGGAGTTACTTGAGCATGGGAGAGTAGCCAGCAAACCAGTGATTGAAACCAGGAGGCACAGGCAGGGCCACGGTGCGCGCCGCGTCAAGGAGAAGGTTGTGGCCACTGATGTAGCCGGCTTCCTCACTGCACAGAAACAGGACTGCATTCGCCACATCCACGCTGGTGAGAGGACGATTCGGCAGGAGCGCTTTCTGCGTCATGCGGTCCTTGGTTTGCTGCAGAGAGTAAGGCTCGCCGGTGGAGTCTTCCAGCACGCGCTGGAACATGGGCGTGGCGGTGGCGTCCGGCGACACCATGTTGACGCGGATGCCGTAGCTCCGCAGCTCCAGCGCCGTGGACCGCACCAAGCCCTTGAGCGCCGTCTTGGTGATGCAGTACGTGTGCGGGCCCAACCCCCCCATTTGGCTCGCCGTGCTCCCCGTGCACACGATGGTGCCGCGCATCACGGGCTTCATCACGCGCGCGGCGTGCTTGATGCCCACCACCGCGCCGCGCAAGTTCACCGCCAGCGTCTCGTCGAAGTCGTCCAGGCTGAGCTCCTCGATGGAGCCCAACGCGCCCACGAACCCGGCGTTGCTGAAGTACACGTCCAGCTTGCCCTTCCATCGCACGGCTTCGTCCACCAGCGCCGCGACTTCTTGCTCCTCTCTCACATCACAGCTCATGAACTGCGCGTGCTCGCCCCCTAGCTCCGCAGACAGCCGCCTCCCGGACTCCTTGTTGATGTCCGCGATCACCACGTACGCCCCATGCTCCACGAACAGCCGCGCTGTCGCCTCCCCTATGCCACTGGCTCCCCCCGTCACCACCACCACTTTGCCTGCAAACCTGTGATGAGCTTCCAAGCACTGATTTTCATCCTTACCACCACAGTACACCTGCCCACAGACTCGGGCCAATTAACCCCTAAAGGACCAAGGATTCATGGTTTTAACATGACAAATTCAATTGATCATTCTGTGTAAAACATAATTCAGATGAGACTGAATTTTATATCAGTGAAGATGATCACCGCATATCTCGTTCAAAAAACAAAACAAAATTGAACAAAATTGAACCTACTTAAAACTGCTGAAAAAAACATGACGCCCGATTCGGGCTTCTTGGTCCTTTAGGGGTTAAACAAACCAGTGCACTGTGTTGCTGCAACTCTCCCCTTTTCTTTTCTTTTGACCATATTCGTTAAACTGAGACAATCTGTAGTCTCATACTATCTTTGACTTTACATTTAGATGATAATTAGTGTTTGATATTGAAATTTTTGGTGAATTGAGACTTCAATATATTAATACACTCACAAACCTTTGATTTTATAAAGGTTGATATGTTCATAAATTTTTGATTTGTTAAAATAGAGGTCTCAAATAATAGGGCTAAAGTCTCGAAATAACCATTTTGTCTCAATCTAACGAATATCTTTGTGACAAATGAAAATGGTGCAGAGAAAGAGCACAAGTACAAACACCCCAAGAAGCTATCATCCAGGAGTTTTCAAAACAATCGACTGGTGCTGACAAACGACTCCTAGAGACCACTGTGACGACTGGAATGGTCTCATCAGGGTACCCCTTCCCGGACTCTCTGGACCTTAGAAAAATCTCCTTTTGGTAATGAAAAAAATATTGGAAAACTACAAAAAAATAAAATTACATGGTGTTATAGATGGCATTTCTAGCACACATTAAATGAGTTATAAATGACGATGTTTTAATGAGACGGTCTTTTTTGGAACCCATATCAGACCGTTGCATTCGAGGCTCCGAGTATATGACAATGACTACTCAAACTAATCGCTGCAGACCATGAAATTCAGTCATCTTGAAAGCATTGCAAGCGCACCTGTCTCCCCAAATTGGACCTGCCCTTGGACTTGAATAAGAACGGCCAAACGCTGGCATTAATGTCTCCGCTCTCGTGACAAGGTTCGACAGCCCACCTTTCGCATATTGTCTGCAGGCGCATTCCATCATCAGTGTAAGCAACTTACTTTAAAAGCAAACTCTCAGCCGGCAAAATTTACAGATAAAAAATCAAATAAAAAAGGCAATGAAATGTTCATGGATCAAGTGAAGGCTTTTATCATTTACACTTCCATACTATCCCTACCTTATCGCCCATGATAACGATCACTCTAGTTAGTAGAACTAGTACCCTAATAGCAAACTCTTTATGAATCACGATGGACAAAATCTACGGTATTCTTCTTCTACATGATCCTATATGTATTTGACAACGCTCTCAAGAAAATTTAGTCACAAGGAAGCCTAATGGGAATTCCATTGTGGACAGAAGGCAAAGCGAGGGGGAGATTGCTTGAGTTGACACTTTGAAAAATAAAAATTCACAAATTGTTCTCATACTCGAGCAAAAAAATCTCTAGACAGCTAACTTGGAGTCAGACGAGTGATCTGAGGGATTGACTGTAAGCGCAGTAAAAGAGTCAGCGAGGAACTATGGTTGACGTTATAAACAAGACTGCAACATGAAGGTGACGTTTCAATATATACGTGCGTTGTAGATAATTGAAACCTAAATTCTCATCATGTACACAGGTGTTAGATGAGGCAACCTAACGAGAAGTGGTCGCCATAGCCAAAACGAAGGAAGGCTTCGTTGACAGTAATCGCCATTGACAAAACCTGTAATGATTCTCCGAGACGGAGTGAATAGACGAAGATTATCGGTTGCACAAAAGGTTGATAGAATCGATTCCCTAACTACTGCACTGGCTACTATTTATTCAGCGCCGCAGTGGGACCCGCAGGTATGGAAAGAGTAATCGGAGTACACTACTGACGGCGCTTCAGTTGAGCAAAAGTCATTATAGCCCACGTCTTGCAGCATTCAATGCCAAGATGCTTCGACGCTTTCGAAGTACGAATTACGAATGCCAATAGAAAAAAAAAAGGTTTAGCTCTGCCGGCTCACAACAAAGTATGCGAAGAGAGCAGCCGCAGACCTAAAAACAAGACAACCTATCGAATGATCACTTTCGATTATTCAGTGCATACGAGCTCGTTGTAAACCCACTTGCGGATTTTCCCTGCGCCGAATTTCAACATCTAATTTCGCGCTTGGCTTTTCTCGCTTCATATTTGGATCGACAAACGGCGAAAGAAATGAAGCCACTAGAAAATGGCTGCTCTCTCTCAGGCTTTTCCATAGATATTCCCTCTCGTTTGAGAACTATGGCCGAAGTGCATTGTGCGAAATGCAAACCCAGGAAAAGAAAGCAAGTGACGCACCTCAAACAAGTTCTGAGATGGAACATGCTGTCCGAGAGCCAATCGGGAGCCGAATCCAAGCAAACGAACTCCCTGAGCTCGCAACGAACTCACTCCCGGCGGTGGATCAACGCATCGTGATGCTCGCAATCCTCATTCCTCTCCTCCCAGTCATCAGCAGGATCACACAAGCTTCACGGTGCTGCCGATCAACACTCGGGCCCCACAAGCCAAAAAAACAACCAAAAAAAACCGTGGTCTCCTTCTCTTCCCTAAAAGAGGCTCCGATTGAGGCCAATGCTCCAGAAACGAAACACACCGACTCGCTCGCACTCTCCCACAAAACCCAAGTCGAAAAGCTTGAGTCAAAGCTAGCAAAAGGTCCGAATTGGGAAGTATTAGTACACCAACACTTTAGGAAAGTTCGCCACTAGGAGTGAGTGAGCGAGTGAGTGAGTGAGGGAGTGCGAGGCGGGTCAGCAGCAGTTGCTATATATACAAGTGCGTCCCGAAGATTCTAGAGAATAACCAGAGTGTGTGTCGGGATCCAGAAGGTGCTGGAACTCACTCATCCTGATGTTGCGGATTTCTGCGCAACCAGACAACTTGAAATCCTAGAATGATGAATCTCACTGGCGATCGACTGGTACAGTACCAGTTGCATGGCAGTTCCAGATCCTTCCGGCACAGTGATGAGCACAAGAACTCTAGGGCTCCTCGTTATTTTTAGCTCTGACTCTCCTCACGTCCATTTCCTTGAAGCTTCCTCGACAACATGCACCGCAGTGCTTTCATGAGTCCTTTGCGGCACACCATTCCGGTTTTGGTTCTTTTTCTTTTTTCCCTTTGAAAGATCAGTTAGGCTTCACGGCAATTGAAAGCATTTGTTGCATAGCTCTAATCACTAACTCCTAACATTGCTCACGCCCGTTCTCGGCTGGGTGTTATGTTACCGTTCCTCTTGCAATGAAAACAAGTTTTCGTTTGTGTAAAAATAAAAATAAAACGAAAAACAGACAGAATTCTTGTCTGGAGGACTACCGGACATTGTCATTGTTTTTGTTTTGATGCTTATGGCGATCGTGCTCGCCATAAGCATCGATGCTTGTGACCTGTACTGTGCCGTGGTGAGAATGACGTGGGAGTGTGTGTATTCAGTTCTTATGCCTGGCATGAGATTCTGGGATATTTTGATGAGTGGCTTGGATTGATTGCCTCGGGGAGTGATGAATGGGCTCGATTGAATGGTGGCCTTGACTTTTAATTAGAATGGTACTTGTGGCTCACAGGACGCATTCCTCTGTAAAAAAAATTAAAAATCAGAAATTGGGCTACAAGTTTGCCAGAAAAGTAGAAACGCCGGTACAGGCAAGTTGCACCAGATACACCCTAGTTATGGAATGAAGGTGAAGCTAAGGACAAACCTTGCCAAAACAGGAAACCCTGCAACGCCTCAACACTGACTGAACTTGACATAACCGACGTACGGCGAAAGAAATGCAGCTAAAAGATAGCAAAGCAAACTCAAGTGTATTAATTAGTGGAGGAATTAATTAAAGCTAAATTGTGTTTAGGCCCCTCGCCGCTTGTAATCATGCAACCGTGCAGAATACAGTCTACCGTCTGTACAATGACACTGTAACAAGTCATTTCTGTGAGTAATCCATTGTTGTCACCTTGGAGTTCGGGCTTCCTAATAGAGAGGGACAATTGTAAGAGCATACACATTCTAAACAACCCATCAGTGCCAGCTGCATTTACCAACGACTCCTACCCCATCATGAATGGCCAAACATTAGAGTAAACGAGGGCATTAAGAGTTGCACCAACTTGCTTTCCAGCCCTCATTTTTGTTGTCTCCTATGGCTACCATGTGAAAAATTGCTTCACGTTGGCCTCTTCTGCATGCTTTCCATGGTAGCCTCTTGTGTCATGCATCGTGCTCTAAGGGCCGCTTCTCACTATGGTCGTTCAAGTTGAGAGGTTGTGGGATTGACTGGCCAAACTTTGTTGAGAGTCCAATGAAATGGGTTGAAAATAGGCAATAAAATATAGTTTTGATTTTTTATGAAAAAAATTTGACGGCCTCTCCACCGTAATTTGGGTTTCCATTCATGTCCGACCCAAACTTCCTTTGAGAGTCCGTCGCCTTGGTCAAATAGTGCTGCCATGTAGGCATTTTGAAGGGCGACCACCTTTGGACTTTGGCCTTTAGTGTGAAGAGTCGAGAGGCTTAATTCTTGGTTTCTTGCAATTTGAATTGGTAGAAACCGACGGCCTCTCAACCTTCGACCGTAGTGTGAAGCGGCCCTATCACTCCTCTGAAACTTTGCATGGATTTTTTTCTTTTTTCTTTTTTAAATTAACCAGGTTCACTGAATGAAGTCCAGAATTTCACACAGATACGTGTAGACGTGAATAGATTTGTTTGCCAAGGATGTTGAGCTTTGGACTCTGCAAAAGCCCAACAGTACTGTAGTTGTACTGTGAAAAGGAACAATTGATGAGATCTTTAGTGTTGCATGTAACTAATATCCTTCTAGCTCTGTGTTAAGCGAGATGAAATGTCAATGCATGTGGCACAGTTATTCACGATGGTCTGAGGGCCAATGTTGCTCTCTTCATCTTCAATGCATGAATCCTAAATCCTTAGAGCATTCACACCCATGCAAGTTAGAGCTGACTCGCTGAAATTATTCATCTATATTTGAAGAGCCCTTGCACTTACACTTCCCCTTACACATCAAGAGTGCACATCAAATAGTCAATGGACCAAGCACAAGTAATATGTGAGGATATAGTCAATTAAATAGTGATTTGAAGGGCTATTTCTTAACACGCTAGGATTGAAAGTCAAGAGACGTTTCTGAAAGGCCCTTGGCACTTTTCATCTAGTTCTTCAGTGTGAGAGACTCTGGGAGGGCATGGGTGGCCATGCTCGTATAAGTCTCTCCTCCCTAGCCGAGTTCCAAATTGTATTTTGATTTTTCGCAATAAAAAAGAAATTCATTGTGAGCTCATTATTATCACACTCTCTAATATCACATTAGCTATTAGAGGGTGTCAGAGTGCAAGTATTTGCTCTAGTTTTTGCAATGAGTTTTTGAGCAAGGATAGGGCTCTTGTCTTCTTGAAGGGCGGTGGCTAAACGTCATGATTTCAATTCACAAGGGGGAAGACAATTGTTCTAACTTAGTGAGAATCTCACAGCTGTCAACGTGAATTGCCGATTGCACCACGTAGCAGCCGGATAGGAGAGTCTCGCCTCAGAAGTTCCACTGCACACTCTGAAACCCGTATTGTTGGTTACCAAAGGGATGATATAAGAGAGTTGTGAGCATTCTGTAATGTGCAATTAACCCTTTCACACGCCTGCATCCATATAATGGACGACAAACAATATTTTCTCAACACTACATCTTGTACAATTTTTCATCCATCCAAATTTCTCTTGGTTCTTGTGCTAGTTGACTATCATTTGTACGGTACGGATTCTCAAAATAAGACATTGTGATTTTTTGAAAAACAACCCAATTGGTTTAAGTCAAATTTCATTCTTAGTTCAAAAAGTGAGACCTTAAACATGATTTTCCAAAATAAGAAAAATCAAATAATAGAAACCATGCAATCTCGTAATGCATGTTATTCCAATTTCATTACAATACTTTTTAGGTTTTTTTTTGTGTGAATTTGGGATTTTTAATTGAATTTCAAGAGAAAACCTTGCAAAATTAGTTTAAAAATATTAATTAAAAAAATATGATAAATCCATCTGTACAGATGTGACATTCACAACTTTGCTTCGTACATCAACTCCATTTTTGTTTTTCGTCAAACAATTTATAACGAATCTTTGAAAACAGTGTTGAATGGGGACGTTACAGGGTTAACCTTTTAGGGCGCCAGCGTCCATATATTGGACGACGAACAGATTAAAACTACTTGAATTCCATCCAAAGTGGACAGTTTTCATCCACCAATTTTTTATATAGTTTTTGTGTAAGTTGATTATCCTTTCTACAGTGTGGATCTTCAAAATAGGTTATTATGATTTTTGGAAAAATAACACAATTGACTTATGTCAAGTTTCATTCTTAGTTCAAAAAGTGAGACCTTGAACATGATTTTCCAAAATAAGTAGAATCAAATAATGGAAACCATACCATCGCGTAGTGCATGTTATTTCAATTTCATTCCAATATTTTTCAAATTCTTTTTGTTAATTCGGGATTTTTAATTGAATTTCAAGCGAAAACCTTGCAAAATTATTTTAAAATTATTAATAAAAAATATGATACATCCAACCGTACAGATGTGATCTTCACATTGACATTTACAAATTATCTTTGTACATCAACTCCATTTTTGGTTTCCATCAAACATTTTATAACACTTCTTTGAAAACAGTGTTGAATCGGGACGTTAAAGGGTTAATTATGTGCAAACGATATGAAAAGGTTGTGCCCCGAAGAAAATGCGAACTGTGAACATTTACGCATCATTGACTTGTGGGTTCTAGAAGGCTTCAGTCTGTGGCTTGTTATTATTATTATTATTATTATAAATAATGGGCATTGGGAATGTGCTTACTTGGCAGCCAGGGAAGTCATCAGATATGAAGAACATTCGAGAACTGTGTGACTCCCACTTCTCCAAGTGCCAGCTTTCAAGGAGCCACTTGCCTCAGAGAATAATTATTGCATTTTCCAGGTAAGTTACCACCGTACTGGATAGGTATGATGCTGCTCCAGCCACTCAAGTAATTTATTTATTTTTTATATTTTTTTGAAACAAATTGAAGTTACTCAATTTCAGAGAAAAAGAGGGGAAACAAGGTGATCCCCAATCGGAAACCGCCCAGGGCAAGTACCCGACGCAGGATCATATATATATAGAACTCCGGTACTACAACCAGCGTGAATAAAGAGCCCGTTCGTCTGTAAGAGTGCTATTAGTAGGCCCCGTGGCCTAGACAGACTCTTCTTTGGAGTACTGCTACCTTTTGGTGGTGGGACTCTGTAAATTACAATCTACCTACTGTAAGTTATATACATGCAATATATTAGTCCTAAATATAATAAATGAATACAATTATGTCATTTTTTACCTGGTAATGATATATGCAGGATCAGACTAGACAGAGACTCAGAGGACTCAGACTTAGCTATTAGTGAGGTTGTATTGGTAACACTCAAGTGATTACACAGTCTAATGTGAATTGGGGCCTACATAAAACATTCTTCAATCAACCAAGTTTGGCTTGGTGTTTCTTCAATGCACTTTGTTCTCCAGCAATTTGTTCTACATGATGTCAAGGCCACACATGCCATCTAGCAGCTAGTCTGCAACGGATGAGGTTAAAATCATGTGCTTTTGTAAACTTGGAGGCCAAAATATCAGCTTAATCCCTAAAATGCTTGGACCTATGACCATGGAATCAAGCTTTACATATGACTCACTATAAATAAGATAAGAATTCAACCTTATATTTTTAGTAGATGAAGCCATGTCTCTACTACAAATCATGAATTTTCATAAATTTCGATGAAGATTTGAAATTACGATGATTTTTCGAAGTGTTTGTAAAGAAAATTCATATCAATTACAAAACATGCTCAAAAATTCTGATTTTTAACCAAAGGTGTAATCTACAATGAAGAATATTACAATAAATGAAAATCATCCATGTCTGAATTTAGAAAAAATCGCTATATCATGGTAATGCCCACCAAACTTGTAATTCTAATAAAACACTCAATTATCAGAGTTTTCCAAAAATTCAAAGTGGAGTAGAGATTAGGCTTAGTAAGCTTCATTTTGTTAGTTAAGCTCGAATGCACTAGAACTCATTTTCATGGCCTACATTTAGTTTAACCCCTAAAGGTCCCTAGCTTTTTTGGGCTTAAAATCATCATCGCTTTTGATGTGTTATAGGTCTAAATGTAAGTGAGGTATAGAAATCTCAACCGTACAATCTTGTAACATACATGTTGTAGATCATGTGGATCAATTTTGGGGTCATTTGACCATATAGATTGCAAGATCATAGTGTTTTAGTGCTAAAAAAGGATGCTGAAATTTTCCTAGCAACATAGTTAGAGGTGAAATTCGTTTTCAAAATTACTCAAATGAAAAAACGTTGAACTAAAAAGTTGTTCAAAATCATCATATAAACATATTAGTACCAAAAAATCCTCATGAAAAAAATTTAATGTGCCCTAAAATGGCCTTGCAATGTCAAAAAGTAGCCCGAAAAGTGACCCATTTGAACCAAAAAGCAAAAAGTGTCCAAACTAGACCCGTGCACTAAAATGACTCCCAAACATTCATAACAACATGGATTGACCTGAAAATTTTACCATGATAACTAGACTTCAAGGGGAATTCAACCCAACAAGTTTTATTGAAAACGGACTTAGGATGAAGGAGATACAAGCCCCCGAAGTTACTGCCATCAAAATTCACAGAACTGTCCAAAAAAAAAACATACCTACTTTCAAATGATCACCAAAAATTCAATTCATCTCGGATTGATCTGAAATTTTTACCACGCATTCCATACATCATCCGGGGAGTTTTTTCAAAATTTCAGCAAAATCGGACACGTTTTGCAAAAGTTACAGCTCTTCGAAGGTGACTGTACCCCCAAAAACGTCCATAATATGGACGCCGGGACGCTTAGGGGTTAAGTATAAAAAGCAAAAAAATCCAAAAGACATTACATGGTGAACTATTTTTTATAACTCTTTTGTACTTGAGACCCCACGTAAAATCCAAAAATAGCATGAATGACTTGAATTTAACTTGAAGAAGTAGTATGACCAATGAAATCCTATACAAAATGAATTGGATGAAATTCATCATTCCTTCTTCATCCAATGACTACCTTAGATCATTCAAAAGCTATTTTTTGGTCATGGCACTAGTTAGGAATTAAGGTTGAACACAATTTTCTTCACTAAAGTAGAGGGACTTAATATTGACCTTTTGAGGATTTTTTTACTGTGAAAATTCATGTAATAAATCTGAAATTTTTAGGCAACCCAGGAATTTAGAAATGATTGACTTTCACCCCAAAAAAATGAAAAAAATAACGGAAAACGAAAATCCAAAAACTCATTTCATACATACATAGCATAATAGAGCAATGGCAACCAACACTCTCTTGCAATGGGACCACAATCTAGTTACAATTAGAAATTAAGTTATGTGGCAATGATATGATAGTCCCAAAATTCATGGAATACAAATGGCATTCCTTCGTTACTTTAACCCCTAAATGCCTAGAGCCCTCTCCAAATTTGGCAGTTTTACAAAGATGCATTATAAAATGCAACCTAGAGGGATATTTGAACTTGATATATGAATAAAGGTTGTACATTATGAATTTTAGATTCTATCCATACGGTTAGATCTATGATTGCTATTACCAGTAATTTTGTAGAAAATTTGAAACGTGAAATTCAAAATTATTTTGTAATTCAATTACGAATAAGATATTGACAATCTACGGATGAAATTTATTGTGATTGGTTGAAATGTAATACTCTAAGTGTAGTGATTTTTGTAGATTTTTTGGTTGCTTAATTTTATGAATTGACTTTTTTTAGAGCACTTTTACACTAAAATCTTCAAAATTTTGGGTGAATCACTACAATATGAAATGAGGCATACAAATTTCACAAATCATCCCCTTTCTAATCGGATCACATGTGCATGAAGCTAACTTCCCATAGAATCTACAATAAAAATTCCACACTGCAAAAAATGCATGACGGATGAAAAACTATGGATGAAATCAGTACATCGTCCCAAAAATGGACGCTCAGGCAATTAGGGGTTAAAAAGTGGATCTAAGTAAAAATTCTCTTTCGATCCAGTTTTCAAAAGGGTACTTCATTGCACTGCTCTATTATGCTATGTACATACATGAGGTACTAGACTATGGTATATATATACAATGACTTACAAAAGTAGTCGGCCACCACATGAATTGCTCTCATAAATTGAGAAATTGAAATCATTAAGTAAACATTTGGATATGTTCTTGTGCAAAAGGGCCGGATTTTACGCTTCTATATAATTTCACTTAGAACGGAATGTATTTAGACCTAGTAAATGAAATTTCTATGTAAAAATTAAAAAACAATGTGAAAAATCAAAATGTCTCATTTTTTTTTTATAGGACAAATGTACATCTTGATTGGAATCACATCTTACAAGTTTCATGAATTTTGGATTCTTATTGGTTAAAATCTTACTAAATGAAATTTGGCCTCAAAATTGATTTTATTATTTTTCACTCCATAAATTGCAAAAATCAAAATAAATTTCAAAATAACACAAAATAACAATATATATTAAAAAAACATATTTTTTCAAAGATGGTAAAAAATGGCACGTCATTTCAACTTTCTTTTTGGCTTGGGAGCCCATCAAAGCTAGGCTGCCGAGATTTT
The DNA here is from genome assembly GCA_022496805.1 of Pohlia nutans. NCBI lineage: Eukaryota > Viridiplantae > Streptophyta > Bryopsida > Bryales > Mniaceae > Pohlia > Pohlia nutans. The sequence continues at coordinate 7,828,576 of CM040085.1, read as the reverse complement.
TTAAGGCCTAAAATTTCAAAATCTCAACTTCATTTGCTATAATCTTGACATCCATGCTGTCAAATGTTTTGAAATTTTGAAGGATGGTTCAAAGCTCATCAACAAAAGTAACCAAAATGAAGCAGTTTTGGGTGGAGACTCCTTCAAGCGTTTAGAGGTTAACCCTTGAAATGTCAAAAAAGCTCTATGGGCTTGTTTTGAGAGAATAATCAAGAAAAAAGTGGATTTTCTCAACTAAAATTGAAATGGATTGGTGTTTTGGGAAGGTGATGAAAAGAGGCTAAATTTAGCAAATGCGCATGTTTTAGTAAATTGTACATTCCAAGGAAATAGGAAAGAGAATTGGTGGGGAGGGAGGGGAGGGAGTCGAGCAACTTGAGATCTTGATGGATACCAGAGCTGCCAACGCTGGCCAACGATGTTCAACAAAGTTTTTTAATTTTTTTAATTTTTTAATTTAAAATTGTAGAACTTACTACAGGGCCGGGATCTCATTGTATTTTTAAAATTTATTTTTGGGGCGACACTGTTCACTCCATTCACTATTCATAGAGGATTTGATAAATTCTAATTGATTGTTCACGTTACTCAAGGAGCTACTGTTGGGGACAACTCTCTTAATTTTTTTTTTATTCTTTTGGGTTGCCTGTCTAGGACCCTCTTGATGTTTAAGGGTTAAGAAAATCACATCTATACGGTTGGATTCATCATATTTTTTATTTTTGAATGAATTTTGCAAAGTTTTCTCTTGAAATTCAATTAAAAATCCTAAATTAACACAATTTTTTTTTTAAATATTGTAATGAAATTGGAATAACATGCACTACAAGATGGTATGGTTTCCATTATTTGATTCTACTTATTTTGGAAAATCATGTTTAAGGTCTCACTTTTTGAACTAAGAATGAAACTTGACATAAACCAATTGTGTTGTTTTTCAAAAAATCACAATGTCTTATTTTGAAGATCCATACTGTACAAATGATAGTCAACTAGCACAAGAACCAAGAGAAATTTGGATGGATGAAAAATTGTATAGGATGTAGTCAAGATAAAGGTTGCAATCTGTTCGCCGTCCAGTATATAGACGCAAGCGCATCAAAGGGTTAATGGTGTAAGGTCAATGCACCCATGATTACCATTATGTAGAATTGTGTTCCTAACTAATATCTTACTACACTTTGGCTAGTTAAAATGAAAATATTTATCATGAGCACATATACCATCTGAACATGAAGCATAGTGTCCATTTATAGTGCAACTATACTCAACAATTTGAAAATTCATAGTTTGTGCACGTTATAGTGTCCAAATGATCTATACATTAAGGAAGATTGTTTGTTTTGTTTTGTTTGTCTTGTTTTGTACGTTGAGATCTAGCCAACAATGCTCACTTGGGTCGCATTTTTGATATTGTCGAGAAGCTCTCAACGAGGAGCGCACGGAGTTTGTTTCGTCGCATTTGGACCTATATAAAAGTTGTGCAGTTTTAATCGAATTTCCTCATTGTAAATTGAATTAAAAAATATGAAAAAGTGAGATATGGGGCTTGAAGAAGACTTTGGATGAAGTTTCCAGTAAGTGTGTTTAGTGGTTCACCCTGCAAGCTTATGTCTATACATTAAGATAAGTTTGTTTTGTTTTATTACGATGAGATCTCTTGGACCGTGCGCCCACCAATCGCATTCTTGGTTCCGTCGGAAAGCTAGGGTGCACACAGTTTGTTTTGTCGCAGTTTCAGAAAGAACATACCATCAATAGACACCTCGTTCAAAACTCCCTTATGAACACAAACCCCTAAGGGACCAAGAAGCGCAAATTGGCTCTCATGTTTTCTTAAACACTTTTGAGGTCTTCTTTTGAGGTCTTCTGAAAATTTCCTTTACTTCAAGTTTATTTGTTCTTTTGACCAACACATGCAATGTTCTTCACTAGACCCAATGACATAAAATTTGGTCCCATCAGGATTATATTTTTCAAAGTACGATCAATTAAATATGTCGATTTAAAACCATGAACCCTTCACAGGTCCTTCACAGTTAAAAACGTCTCATGCACAGAGCTACAGATGCAGGAACAACAAGAACTTCAACAGAAATCTCCTGCAAGAGGATGAGAGGAATCATTCATGGTAATTTTCCAACAAGACTCCTGGTGGTGGCAGTCAAATCCACTCGCAGCTTCCAAAACAGATCAATGGCACATATTTCCATGTGATTCCAGTTTCCAGGAGTTGCACATCCTCAGCTTCTCTCTGAACGAAGAAACAGGAATCCGTTTTGGACTTCCGTACACTCTACTCATGAGCTACACTATCGCCGAACGAAAAAAACCAGATTTTTCACCGAATTAGAAAAGCACGATCAATATACTACAAAGGGGAATGGCCCTCAATGGAAGGTAGAGCTACAAGTACAAACTCTGAATACATTCACAGACCATGAGAGTCTTACTCAGCCTCAGACACGGCCACCTCGGGTTGTGAGATGGACATGTCTTCAGAGAGTGGTGGTGATTCCGGGATCGGGGGGATTTGCGCCGAGAATGCAGGAGGGGAGGCGGTTTCCTGCGAGAATTTCGAGACGTAGTAGCTCAATGGTGGTCCAACATAGGCCGTTGCCGAAGCTGGTGCGTTCTTGTTTGCCGTCAGGAGAACCCCGGCCGCACCTGCGATGGCGACGAGCCCAATTCCTCCAACGATGGCAAGAATCCCTTCAGATCCCCCTGCGTTGCTTCCCGCCGCACCCGTGCTGATTGCACTCTCCGCAACGTAAATGGTTGGCTGCCACCATCCATACTTGAGACATGTGAGTATGAATTGGTTCAACCCTTGCACAATAAAACTTCGTTAAAAAAAACTGCACAAGTTTGTCATGTGCAGTTTTTTAGACCACCCTGCAGATGTAAAACAGATGGACTTCAAATGTAAAACAAATGCAGAATTTTCATTTGCTCACTGTAAGTGCAATTTTTGGAATTTGCAGGCATGTAATATACCATAGGAAGCACATTTTTGAGACCTTTACTCCCAATTCCAAAAATTGCACTCGTAGTGAGAAAACGAAGATTCTGCAGATGTAACAGGTTTTACATCTGCAGTTCAGGGTGGTCTAAAAATTTGCACATGACAAACATGTACAGTTTCTTTTCACCGAGTTAAAACTTTTAGAGTTGATCAATGTCATTACAAAACGACAGCACAGAACTCACCTCGACAGCGTAGATGTTGGTCTGTCCTGCTGTGTCTTTCTCCACGAAACCCGTCCACTTACGCTCCGAACGATTGATGGGAGGGTAAGTTCCGGTCACCTTGGTGTTATCTTCAGTCTTCCAGTCCATGCTCAGCTTTCCGACCTGCAGAAACACACACCATACGTAACTGGTGACCTAACAAACTCTTCCTTCACACTTCTAATGACGCAATGATCGTTCACCATGCCACAATCATCACCATTAGGGTAGAAAATTCTAAGTTCACAACAAACAACCTAGCAATGCAATTTGCGTAAGGGTTGCATCGTCCAATCCTCATGCCTAACGTAAATTCATCAGGCGGGGAAAGTTTCACCACACAACCTCAATGGAACCAGTTTCTGTAATGAATCTCTGGTTTCACGTGACCTAGTCCATAATCTTCCGAAACAGGCATACCGTACCTCACTTTCTGGTTCTGCATAAAGTAATTCAAATTTTCAAGGATTCTGCCACGTGCCGTTTCCACATTGGTTGAGACCTAAGTGAATCCTGCGTGGAAATTACGTTTCGGCACTCAACCAGAAAGTGAGGTACGGTATTAGATATTTTGGTATCGAAATTTAAGAGGAAGCAGACATGCGCCATCTCTGTGAATTATGGTGGTCCTAAACGGAGCATCTAATGCTCAAATTTCATTCCACTCGACCATCAAATGTGGAGACGAGGAATTTCACCCCGAGTCAAAATGGATTCATGGACCAAAAGTGCTCAAAAAGAAGCAACAACAACAACAGGGCGTGAACAACGTACCTCCTTGGTGGGAGCGCATTCCTCGTCGTTGCAATCCTCGGGGGTCTGGACAGCGGAAATGCGGGAATGCACGGGCGCCATGCGCATGGCCATGGGCTTGGCGGAGGTGAGGGGCGAACCCGACATGAAGCCTGAGGAAGCATGGCCTCTCACAGCAGTGCAATTCATCATGGTCTGGGCCAGTCCTGCCATGGCCGCCCAACAAAAGCAAAGCTCTCACAACAACAACAACAACAATAATAATAATGATAATAATAATAAGCGCTGCAACAACACCGCGACGACGATGACGACGACAAGAGGATTGCGTACAGTAGAAAACGAAACGAGAGTACGAGTGAGTTGGGATTGGGAAGGGAGCAAATAGAGCGAGGGAGCAAGACGAGAGCGTGAGGTGGAGCTGCAGGAGCCACCCAACAGGGCAGGCTCGTCATCCCCAAGTCTCACCACAGTCATGAATGGGAGGCTCCAGCGTTCTCAGCCCTTGATGCACGCTCTACGGTCGCGCTGCACACAGCCTTTGGGAACGAGTGGAGAGAACGAGCCTGGGAACGAAAGGTGAGAAAGAGTCTGGGAACGGAAGGTGAGAACGAGTCTGGGAACGGAAAGTGAGAACAAATCCGGGAACGAAAGGTGAGAATTATATAAAAATTCCAATTTTTTATAAAATATCATCAAATACATTTGAATATCTTTTGAAGAAAATTGATATCTTTTGTTCAATATCTTGAAGAAAATATCTTTCGTTTGCCAAAATATCTTCAACTTTTCGATGAAATCACCAGATTTGGATGAAAATAACATTAAAATATGGATGAAATTCCAAAATGTGGATGACAATTTATTAATTGTCGATGAATGAAGAAATATGTGGTTCTACCATATTACTTTGTGTTGTCAGGTTAGCATTCTCTAAAAAATGAAAAATGGAGGGCAAATTTTCACATTCTGCAACAAACAAATGACCTTGATTTCCATCAATAGGAGCATGACATACTAGTAGTGCCGTGAAAATCAGAGCACGTGTTTTTATGATTTTAGATAGTCCTTGGCCACTACAGTAGTATGTGTAAACGTTGTATGATGGCCCATTCACACCAGTCGCTGGACATGAGTGCAGCAGCATTTACAGCAAGAATTTGCGTCGTTGAAGTAAGCTTTTGATAGCTATAGTGTCCATTTGTAAAATTATTATTTTTACCTGGCACATGCAAAAAGTTGTTGCAATGCATCTTGGGCGCTAGAAGAGATGTGTGTTGGTGGAGATGCACTTGCGTCACCTAAAAACAAAAAGAGACAAGCTCTGACACAAGATCAAATAGTTTATTATATTCGCAATTTACCTCCCCGCATTCTAAAGACGCAGACGCAAGTGCTGCAATATGCAAGTGTGAATGGCCCAGGAAAGCACGGCCTAGGGAATGAGTAGGAGACAACCTAGGCCAACTGAAGCTAATAACGGCAAAGACTTTGGCTGAAATTCTAGTATAATTCTTTTTACACAAACTACATAACATGTTTGACCCTATATAGTCTAGAAATTTACTCAATGCATCATAAAAGTCCTCTTTTGGGCAACCTAATAATGTCAATTTTATCTCGCTTTGTACAATTTCATCACTTGAATGGTAGTTTAATTAGTGGAAAATGTAAGAGAAACCTTTGTCTAGGAAACAAACGAAGAATCTTACATGTAACACTTTTTTTGTCCCTCGTCTCTTTTGAATCCTTTTGTTGTCAACTTCTTTGAGTTTTCTATTTGTCTCTTAACTTTCAATTTTATTTTTTAGTAAAATAACGCTACTAAACTATAAAAAAAACTATTGAATATTACATAGGCTTTAGAAGGACAATTCTCACACTATGGCAAGAAGGTTGAAGCCACAACATGATGAATGAGCATGTCTAAATGCATACTAACTGAAGATCATCCTAAATCAAACATATCGATTTATGTAGCTACCCGCATCACCAAAACAACTTTATGAATAAGCAAGCTTAGTCAAGATCAAATATGAATCTTCTACAACATTAATGCCTTCATTCCCCCATCTTGTTTTCCCATTGAGCAAACCCATAAGATGAGTTGGAACACTTGAGGCCACAATGTGATTAAGAGCGTAGAAGAGAAGGAAAATTGAGGTATGTGGGCAAGGAAAGGCTTGTAAAATAGAGTTGCAGGAACCATCCACCCTCATCATCCCATCATCCCATCCTGACACTATCCTTCATTGGCTCCTAATTCAAATTCCTAAACGCGTAAATGATCATATTTGGTCATCCTAAATTTTTGGGATTAAAAATAATTCAAAACTTAATTTTTAAAATTGTTGTTTTTCAAACATTTGTTTATAATATGTGTTTTGGTTTAAATTCTATAAAACTAATATCAAATACTGACTTTGACTGATTCAATCTGATAAATGGAATTAAATACAATTAATTTTTATGATTTTATAGTTTTATTTCTAAATTTATTTTAATAACTCACAAGATTTTATATGTAAGATTTAAATTCTTAAATTCATGAGATTGCATGATTTATAAAGCATGGATAAACACAATGAATATAATAAAATATTTATTATGATTATTTATTATGATTGTTGATGTTGTCACATTGTTGATATCATCGCTTTCTATATCTACTAATAAAATTAGTAGTAGTTAAATGAAAAAAATTATGCATCAACAATGTGCGAAATTCATATTATAAGATAAATTAATCGAATTAATTATGTTTAATAATGTATTTAAACATTGATAAATTTAAATGTTGTTATGAGTGTTATTATTCATCAATGTTTACTTTAGAAAATTATAAAGATTTGTTATAAGATAAACATACAAAATGTGGTGCATACGTAAAAATTGTAAAAATTGTATATGATGTCATTTACTGATGGCATCTATGTAGTTGAATCAACATTCAATTTTTCATTTTATTTTTAAAGGTGACCATACACATGTCTTCCAAACACCATGTCTTATAGTTGTTCTTTGAATTACAACTCAAATTTTTTTGATAAGAGCGGGAAGAAGACACATCTTATAATGAATCTAAGTTATGTCCAAAAGCCCTAGTAAATTACAATCGCTTTGAAACAAACTTGGGGGTAGGGCTTCAAACTCTTTGGGATCGAGGTGCCCAACTAGAGGAGCGAGCATGGGTGGAGTCACGGGCTTGTGGTGCAATTGATAGCGGTTGCGGCCTTGGCCATCTAGCCATTTTAGTACCACTATTTCAAAATATTTAGTAACAATTGACAAGTCTTGATGGAACTTCAAAAGTTTCTTTCAAGGTGAGTGTTTTTCAATTAGAACATTGATTTTTCAAAAAGGTTCCAAAATTGCAAGTTTTCATGGTTTATTTTGGGTATTGGATATAGAAAGCATAATTAGTTCTTATAATATTGCACTATAATTTTAAAGTATTGGATATAGAAAGCATAATTAGTTTTTATAATATTGTACTATAATTTTAAAGTATTAGATATAGAAAAGCAAAATTAATTCTTATAATATTGTACTATAATGTTAGGGGTAAAGTATGAAATTTGATTTCCGCACTTTTTTAAATCAATAAAATGGAATTTTGGCAATTCAAAAAACAAGACTATTGAGACTGTTCATAATAGCTAGAAAGCCGCCATTAAGGTTTTGGCCGTTCAAGATGAACATAGGATCCCATGCTGAAGTACTTTATTGTAACATCCACAGAGCCACCACACATAATACATTTGATGTCATACATGTATATTGTTTAGTTAATTAAACATTTTATACAATTTTGATTGTTTAGCTAATAAATTTGAATATTTTATGGCTTGACTAGTTATAATTATTTTGAGCCAAATTTGCTTCTATGTTACAGTATGATTGAACAAGATCCAATTTTACCATACTTCAAAAGGATATCGTAAAGGGCATCCTATTTTAAAATTTGAACTAAGATACTGAATCATTGACATGGGAAGTAACCTGGATTTATTTATATTACATTGTAGCTGAAATTAAATTATTTTTGAAATTACCAAATTATTTTCTTTTTACAATCTTACGAGGTTTAACAAAGCTTTTAATATGAAATTTAATTCTATTTTAGAAAATTAGATAATTAACTTTCTATTTACAATTCAAATAATTTAGATTTTAGGACATTCTATGGTAAAAGAAATCAGACATTACACAACTAGTGATTAAACATGCAAAGATATTATTTAAAAATAAAACTAGTCCTAATTTACTATGAACCAAAATTTGTTTTTTGGGTGCCCTAGGATTAATCAATTAACTAAGCAAAATGTTGAATTTGTTACATATTTGAATTTTGTAAAATTAGAAGTAGCAACCTATCTGAAACACAAATAAATATGTTTTTGAGGCAATTGTAAATTTGCACATTCCAAACTTTGTCCTCTCTAAAATGTGAAAATAATAATTTTGTATTCTGACATTTTTACCAAAATTTAATTAAATTGAGTGTGTTATCACTCAACATTACAACAAATTATTTTGTTATTCCAGACAAAGATTGGATTGTCTTGTATCATTGCTTATATTTGTTTGTATATAGTAAATATTTGAATAATCATTGTTCTAATCCTCTTGGATCTTGTTTCTAACTAATTTTGAATATATTAGATGGAACTAAAAGTTTTGAATTAGGTCTCAAATCACAAATGGCATCGTACCACTATACTCAATTCTAATTTCCAATATTGTATAAGCTACAAATGATTAAAGATTCACCTTCAAAATGATAGAAGTGGTGATAGAAAACATTAAATGTTACACACAATTAAGATTTTCATTTCATCCTAATACATTTATAGTTAAGTAATGCTCAACTACATATCTATATGACTTTCATATTACAAAAGAAACCATTTGACTTTTAGCTTTATTGTTTAAGATTTAGTACTATGAAATTTAAAATTTAAAATTTAAAAATTCTTAAAACAAACCTTTTGTATTTAAAATAAAAATCTTATAAATAACTTATGATTCTATAATTTTGATTAATTATTTTAAACATCTCTTCATTCAAAAGTCCAAAGTACACAAATTATTTATTTCAAATCTTATAACTATCAAAAGAGCTACTTTTGACCATTTATTATTTTTATTGTGAAACTATACTTTAAATTATAGGTTTCTTCGTTTGACATATAAATACACGATGGAAAGCAAGATTTTATTGATAGTAAATGTTTCGACAATATGAAATTTTTGGCTATTCCAAAAAATGATACAATTGATACCTTTTTCCTACATTCAATCGACCACAACGACATTTAACATTTTAAAATGACACTTTGATTTTGGAAAAAAAGTTAGAACGATTTGGAATGAATATCGTCCCTAAAACATTATGGAGTAAGGTTTGTGTGAAAATTGGGTTCTTCCAAACATTTTGAAAATGAACTACCGGGTATCCAAGACGGTCATAGTCAGGTGAATGTCGGTGATAGCAATGCAGGGTATCAATAACTAAGAAATTGGCTCCAAACAGCCAGCTATTTGAATTCAAACTTCCCATCACCCTCATTCCGCATTCAGCGCGGTAAACCCCCATTTTTGAATGGGAAATGAAACGATCGGATAGGCGGAAGGTCGTTATCGGGAACACGTACCCCAACTATGGGAACCCCTAGAGCGTCATGGGAACGGAAGCTTCGGGAGTGAGGATCAAGGCAAAAGACTGACGGTGAAGGAGAGCATGAAACCCTAATTTTGTTGAATGCTCCGTCTGTCTGTTTTTTGCGAGATGAATTCAACGTCATGAAGCGGAAGCGCCATGGATCCGACGGGCCGGTGGTGCAACCGGAGGAGCATCGGTTAGCAGATGACGGCGACCCGGAGGATCGGTTAGAGCGGCTGCTGGAAGCGGCCGGTGCAGCAGCCATGCCTGAAGCCAGCGATGGCGAAAAGCCTGGCGATGTCCAGGCCCCGAATGAAAACCTCGTGATTGATTCCGTCGTGGAAAGGACGATCGTGGTGGAGACCGATATGGATGCGGAGGAAGAGTTGCCGTTGCCGAACATGCGCAGGTTTCTTTTTTTCTTTTTGTCTCCTTTTCCTTCCCTTTTTCCTTTTTCCAATCCTCCTCTCACCCTTGCAGAATTAAAAATACACACACAATTCGCTTCAAAAAGAAAACGAAGGAAAACGAATTTGCTTAAAAAAACAGTCCCACTCGATTTCCTTCTAAGAAAGAACATAGAGCCCTTGGGCCTCCTCTGTTATTCTCTTCGTGTAATTGTGATCGGAATTCGTTGATGCACTGTCACTTTTAAATGTTGTAGGAGCTTTGATGCAGATCCGGTTCGAGTTTCGTTAGGGCCTGGCTTCATTGGTCGGTCTTGGTGATAGAGTACGAGGTATTAGTGAGGGCCGTTTGGACCGTAATGTCGTGTGATTTCGAAGGTGGACGATTGTTTCATAACATTGATATAATGTTCTACGGGCATTGTCAATCACACGAGTTTCTGCTTTTGTAATATTTATATGCGAATACTATGGTTTTGTGCTGTAATACATCATTTGATTATGTCCGTTTTTGGATTGAATGCTTTTATGCCATAATTGGTAATTGAAAGTTGCAATCCCGATTTTGGTAACGGTGAATTGAGTATTGTCACGAATTGAAGACACGGTGAATTCAATTTGTACTACAGTTGAAGGCAATTTGCAACCGAAATTTTCTCTCTATAGATCCTGTTCTGCAACACGGCCTATGTCAGGGTTTATCTTGTTTCTTTCTTATGCGATGCTGAAGTCGATATCTGTATTTAGGACGCTTGAGGGGTGTAACCTGACATTGGCTAGTCCTATTGTTGTGTTCCTATCCTCGTCAGACGGATTTTCTCTTCCATGTGAGAGCAGCATTTATTATCTGAGCAGGGGAGTGTCTAAATATGTATATGATGAACAGATGTGGCCTTTGTGGAGGAACTACTGATGGAGAACCGGCTGCGGACAACCCCGCCGAGGTATCTGTTGGTGAAGCTAATGGCAGTCTCAAGCCACAGGATGACAGTTGCCTTGCTGACGTAACGATTGACACTAAAAAATCCGATGGATTTGGGACGGAAAAGGGTTGGCTTGGCCGCCTTTTAGGCCCTCTTGGTGAGCAATTCGGTGTGGGTGGAGTGTGGGTACATGAGAACTGTGCCATTTGGAGTCCCGAGGTTGGTTTTTGTATTTCTACTTTCTTTTACAATTTATGTGCTGAAAATTTGCAAAAACACTGTAATCAACTGCAAGGGATGCTCCTTTTGTCATTTTTCTGAGTATTTGTGCTCGCCTCCTGGTGACCCATGGCGCAGGTATATTTCTCAGGAATTGGTCGCTTGAAAAATGTGAAAGCTGCCCTCAGACGAGGCCGTCTTTTGAGATGCAGCCTTTGCAACCAACCGGGAGCGACCATTGGGTGCCGGGTGGATCGATGTCCACAGAACTATCACTTGGTGAGTTGTACTGGAGTTAGACTGAGAATTCGTTAGTATGATATGATTTTTGCTTCTCAATTGGACTCCTGCATCATGCTCTGGAATATTTACTGCTTTTTGGAGGTCTGAAAGTCAATGGGGCTCAGATCTATTGCTTGAAGAGGGTAGTTTTCTTTATCTAACGTGATCGGAATTGTGCCAGCCATGTGCACGTGCTGAGGGTTGCATGTTCAACCATCGCAAATATCTCATGGCCTGCTATGACCACTCTTATTTGTTTAAGAGGCGGCGGGAGAAGGGGTACTGGTTCTCGAAATCCCTCACTGCTCAACAAAGAGGAACTTACTCGGAGCATTCCAATCCACCCAGGATCTCAAAAGCACAGAGGCGAGCCGCTGCAGCAGCTGCACGCTTAAAAGATATTGAGGCAGAGGAAAAGTACCTAGATAAATCTGGAGAGGATGAAGAGTTTGTGAGGCGAGAACGCAAGCGTTTGCAAAGGGACCTCGCACAGATAGCCCCGGTCAAATTGGGAGGAGGGTCACTCGCTTATAATCAGGGTGTTGCTCCTGAAGGGTGGGATAGCGTTGCTGGATTACAAGACGTGGTACAGTGTCTTAAGGAAATGGTCACACTGCCTTTGCTCTATCCGGAAGCCTTCACAAGGTCCTTATCCTTTAATCATTTCTGCAACTGTAAGGGCATTTATTTGTGCAGCTGTCTTTTTGAGAACTGGTCATTTCTGATGATAGTGATTGGTTTATGCCTCAGCTCAAGCATCACTGCTCTACTGATTATTAATTTTTTCGGGAGGACTTATCTGAATCCTGAGCCAATTGTGAATAAATTAGATCAATCTGCTGTTCCTATTTGCTGTCCGATGAGAGTGCTGTATTGGTTATTCTGTGACTATTCTGTTTTGAGAAATCCTCATGATGTAGAATTGAGATATAGCATTTTCACCTCTATATTTGTAAAGACTTTTGCACTTCTGGTGGTTGCAGGCTTCTCACCAGCTATTTATCAATTGTTTGACAGGCTGGGGATTTCAGCACCCCGAGGTGTTCTCCTACATGGACATCCAGGAACCGGGAAGACATTGGTTGTCAGGGCTCTGGCAGGTGCATGTTCTAGAGGAGGTCAACAAGTTGCTTACTTTGCCCGAAAAGGTGCAGATATACTGGGAAAATATGTTGGTGACTCAGAGCGGCAGCTCCGTCTCCTCTTCCAAGTTGCAGAACAATGCCAACCAGCGATCATTTTTTTTGATGAAATTGATGGGCTTGCTCCCAGCAGGTGTGGCGACCGGGATCAGACGCAGAGCTCGGTTGTTTCCACGCTGTTAGCGCTGATGGATGGCCTAAGCTCTAGGGGTTCAGTGGTCGTCATAGGGGCTACCAATCGTCCAGATTCTCTTGACCCTGCTCTACGCCGTCCAGGAAGGTTCGATCGTGAAATATACTTCCCCCTTCCTTCAACTGAGGACAGGGCTTCTATCCTTCGCCTCCACACTCGTAAATGGTCTCCTGCTCCCTCATCAGAAATTCTTGCTGCTGTTTCCAAGGCAACACCTGGTTTTGCTGGTGCAGACTTGCAAGCATTGTGTGTAGAGGCAGCTATGACTGCTCTACGAAGGGTGGTTCCTCTTAAATACATTTTAGATTCTGCTGCGCTAAAAGGACCTGTTGAGATCAAATTGCCTACTCTTCCTGCTATCCAGGTATGGCTATGTTGATGGACTTATGTCATAGTTTTGATTTTTAGGTTCAGTTTATATTTTTTCAGTCTAAATCAGGTGGATGCTGATGCGTTACATTTGAGTCTGCAGGTGAAAGCTAAGGATTGGGCTAAAGCAGTAGCACGAGCCCCTCTACCGTGCTCTCGGAGATTGGCTTCAACTTCTTTGACCCAAGCTCCAGCTGCTCCTCTACCTAGACACTTGGCACCTGTTCTTCTTCCTCTCTTGGTTGAAGTGCTTGTTAAGCTTGGGCTTGACTCTCGAGTATCGCTGCCACCGTTACTTGAGAAATCCTTCTCCTTCGTGAAGGCTGCTTTGATAGCGGCAAGTAATATTAATAATACAGATGGAAATTTTTCTGATATAGTAAATTTACCTGAATCTTGGTTCGCCATGGTGGTCAAATGCTTCAAGGAGACCCCTTCTACATTAGCCCAGGCAATGGAGGATGCGTTTTTAGATACTGGCATTATGGTGGACACTTATGGAGCACCCAGCATTTCCCAACCTGCATCAACCGTAAGTGTTGGCACTGGTTCTGACAGGAGTCGTGTTGTTTCGAAGAATTTGGAAGAGCCCAGTGGCAATGGGGGTCGAATTCCTACTTGTATGCGACAGATTTTTAGTGATGATAGCTCCAGCGAATCGGAGGTTGCGCTTAAACAGAAATGGCCAGGTTGCAAGTTTCGCATTCTGTTGGTCGGAGGTGCCCAGCAGGGCCAAAAGTTTGTTGCCGGTGCAATAATTAATGGCTTCGAAGGGCTGGCTCAGATAAGAACTCTGAGTCTTCCAGCGATGCTGATGGAAGGGGGTGGAGATGTGGAACAGGGTCTGATTTACATCATAGGTCAGTCCTGTAAATCTGCAGATTTTTTGTTAAAACTTGGTGCTTTTTTGCTATGTCACAAATTTCTCATTCTTTAAGAAGATTGTGTGGCGAATGCATTATATTTTGTTTTAATCTTTTGCGTACATATGCTATAACTCATTACAGAGCATATTTGAATCTGCTTTTCCTGATTTTGTAATAAAATCACCTAAATCTCGTCTGCAAATTACTCATTTTGCGGATAAGTGTGCTTTTTCATAAGCTGACCTGTTCATACATGGAGCTGTGACAGGAGAGGCAAGGTGCAGTGGCCCCTGTCTTCTTTACATGCCTAAGATAGAAGACTGGGTTGTGGGTGAAGGGCACGATGGTGAACACAACGAGGGTGACATTGTGAAGCATCCAGAGGGCTTTGGGATCTTGAATGCTGTGGCTGATGGCAGGTCCGAGACCAGTATCGATAGCGAAGATGAAGCACTCTTAAACGTTTCTGTGCCTTGGAAATTGATGAAACAGCAATTGCAGTCCATCCCTCCTGATAATCAGCTCATGATTCTGGTGGGTTCTCACTTTCTATGTTGGAAGAGGTTTTGTGCATGTGTTTTACTTTATGCAATTCTAATCAGATTTATTGATATTCTTCCTTTATTCTTGTGTCTTACATTCAGTTGTGATCCTAAAGTTCCATATTTGTTGCTGATGTTTCCAAGCAGGCAACGTGTGAGTCTGGAAGTGAAGCCCTCCCTCTTGAAGTCGTCAACTATTTCTCTCCTCCTTTGAATACTTCATCAAGAAAGCCTTCCTTATATCCGGCTCAAGTGTCCCCCTGTATAACTGCTGAATTCACGTCTTGTCATGACCCAAAGGGCCTGCTGGAGAGGGCATCTCAAGATGTAGCAAGAGCCTTGGCCGCTGGATTTGCTAGTAGGATTGCCAGGTTGAGGGAAGCATACATCGCAGGCTGTTCTGCAGAGAAGCCTAAAGTAAGTGTCGCTTCTGGGGTGAGGTTATCAACATCGGTGCAGCAAATTATTGCTGACAAGGTCTCTCAAATACGAACTCGTGTGCGGGAAGATTTAGGAAGAGACCTAAGGAACATAGGTCAAGACTGGGCAAGGAATTTGGGAGGGGCACCTTATGCCAATGACTTAGCCAAGGTATTCGGCATAGACGTGGGTAGGGGTTTAGGTCTCGATTTGGGACTAGAGTTTAAAAACTTGGAAAGCGGCCTTGTTGAAGAGGTCAACAAAGAGTGTGGTGTTGATTTTGGAGAGAGGGTAGGAGGAGATGTAGAAATGGGCGATGTTGGTGCTTCCTGTATGATTCATGGCCGGAGCATCGAACAAAACTTCATTGATGTATCAGAACAAGAATGTCAAAAGTCCACTCTGTGTAAAGGAGCAGGCTTTGTCATTTCAGGGAATCGATCTTTGGACTTCGATGAAATTGACGGTAGTGCGAATGACTCCATGAGAAAAACACTTCCTTCACGAGGTACAGAAATCTGGCTTTTAACTTTGAAAGCTTTCTTTTATGCATCTTTACGTTTTCGTGATTGTCTTAGGCTTGCTAGAATCTGCCACTTGCCTGAGGAGGAGCAAAGTCGTCCTCTCTGCTTGTTGATACATTTTGTTTTATTTTATTGCGCATATGCAGATGTGTGTGCATCTGCGAATCTGGTGAAAGATACTCAAAATCATCAGTTATCGATAGATGTTGAGCAGGTGGAAGGGCAGACTACTTCCGAGCAGTTTGGTATTACTAGGGCAGAAGGTTCTAAACAAACTGTTGCTGAAGAATTTTCACCAGCTTGGACGACTCAACGGAAAGCCCTTCAAAGTGCAATCGCCTTTTGTGGCTACCGACTTCTCCGTGATCCACAATTGGCAGGACTTCGGAATGCAACAACGATGCTGAAGTCAGTACCAGTGTACGATATTCATGATTGTATAGACTCCGGGACTTTCAATTGGGAAACTCTTGAGACCAAGTGTAAAGACGAGGTGCATGAACCGGAGTATGTACGAGGGCTTGCTGCTGTGGGCTATAAGGCATGTAGAGGGATTTATCGAACTGGGCGTGAGGTTGAATTTGAGTTTCGTCGGGTAATCGAAACTCTTTATGAAAGGGTGCAGCAGAAGATAGATAGTGGGAAAGACAGTCTACAATATTTTCATCTAACCACTCAAGCAGCTACCTTAGTGGACCTAATGGCCTCTTGGGTGTTGGAAGTGCGCAAGTAAGTTATTCACTATCCTTCAATTTTATCACCTTGTCTATCTTTCTATTTGGGTGCTTGCGCATTGCTGGGTTGCCATTTTGGAATACGAACTTGCTTTTGAAAACTTCTCGCACCCTGTTGACTTTTGATATCAATAAGAAAATGACAGTGACTAACAGAAACAGTACGTTGCAGGTTGGAGGTAGCTGCTAATATGCACCACTTACCCATAGCAAAGAGCATTGTGGAGGATGAATACATTGTAGAGGACCAACAGGATCATCTAGAATCTGACCAAAAACAGGGTGATGAGACGATTCATGTCGAGACTGCTAATGGAGAGCATCATTCTACGGAGGTCTTGTCTGGTGAAGGTGGCAGTGAACAAGTAGAGAATGGATTTGTACCTCGTCAAGATTCTAAAAAAACCTCTGGTTTAAACGACAACAGAAACTCCCAGACGTTAGGGTTTAATGGCTTGACAGAGGCTGTTCTCAAGAAGGATGTCTTCACAGAAAAGATGCCAATCACGCCAAATCTTCATGAAAGCCAGCCTTTAGCTCATGGTACAGTGAGAGGAGCACCCGGATTTTTCCCTGGTGAAAATAGCCTCGTGGATGCTGCTCCTGTTTCAGCAATGGCGAAGTGCAAGCACCCTGTGTCACCTGATAGAAACGGAGGCATATCTCAACATAAGTCACTCACTGCCGAAACAACGGTTGCAAGGGCCTTGCCTAGTGAAAAAAGTAAACTTCTTTCGTCCTTCAGAGGTTCATTCACTCCAGAAGCAAGTCTGCGACAAGATGCCGCAGTCCATGCTGTCGAGGGTGAAGCTTCAAGGATGAAATGCTTACGTCAAGCTGTACGATTCAAACCAGATTGTTTTCGTCAGTTAGAGTCTGTAGTCCGGGAGTTCCTTGATCTCTCTTGCAAAACAGAGACATCACATTCCTCTGTGGAAGTTCTGCACGATCTTATCACTGGGTGTGCATCTTCTGCTCTAGCAGCTTCTCAGAACGTTTTGAACAAGTCTGAGAAGACCAATATTACGCATCAGGTGATTTTACAATGGGCAGGATTGACCTGCCATTGCGGAGGTGGTTGTCCTGTGGAATTAGATTTTGCTGCCACGGGGACGGATGTAAGTCCGAGGCAGTTTTCTCTTAATGGTTCCCCGACATTGTCAACGAAGCAGTCGACGCCAACTGGCCAGGCTTCTTCGAGAAAGACTAAGAAGAGAAAGAAGTCGAGGCTCTCCTTCTCTGATTTTCAAGCTCCACCAGCAAAGAGGCCAAGCATCAGTATATCTGAGACTTCTCTACCAGTAGGGCTGATATCCCCTATGAAGCAGACTAATAGTACAAAAAGTTATACCTGTCTACGCCCTGTTATAAGAGCTGTGAAAACTCTGGTCGATGATTTGTCAAGCAGCAAAGAATCCAAATCGGGAGCTCACAAATAATTGGTGATTGCCAGTGGAGACTGGTTCTCATTTACAGGGTTGGGCGGCTTATATTTTCAACTAGTACCTGAAAGAGTCAGCATCTCATGCACTTCTGCAGCGCGTCGAACTTTCATTTTGAAGGTACGAGTGAGGGAACCTCCATTTTCAGTATGCTAATTGTTGAATAGTCCTAAATGCTTGGTCTACTCCATCGAAAGCTGAAAGCACATTTGGAATGTGAAAACAGTTGCAGTTTCTTCAAAATCTTGTTAGTCGAGAGGTTAACCTTTCACTTGCGTATTGGTGCAGCTTCTTGCGGATTGGTGAAATCTGCGCTGCTACTAACGGAACCAGAAATAAGCACAGGTATTCCGTGAACCGTACTTGGTCATAATTAGTACTCAGTCTTCCAAATCTCGTTTAGATGTTTCTTGATGGATGACTACAGTTAAGCTTCAAGTTTTCAACAGAGTTGGCTAATGTAGATGCGTGGTCTGTTCACACAGTAAACGATCCTGAGTTTTCATGAAGACTACACCGGACTGGTCTTAGATCTTCCAAGAATCGAATTGCAGGCTGGGTATTGCGTGACAACCAAGTATGAATATGGTCTGACACATGCTGGACAGCAGAAAACAAAATTTTGGAGTTGTTTGGCTCTATTGGCTGTGTCCTTTTTCAATGTTCTGTTGAAGTGCTAGAACTATGGCAGACCTGGGCTAGCTAAGCTAAAGCTTGGAGAAACATGGTAGCCAGATCACATGGATCGCTACTAAATGTAACAAGCTCTAAGCAGGAGTGGCCAGCGCAGTTTAGGTTACATACCGATATTCAATTTTGAACCTATTCTGATCTACGTGGCTCCCGAATTACATCAGAAATTGGGAAGTGCTTACATCAATGAAACAATCTGGATATGTTTCATTGTTGGGAATTTCCATGGACAATACTGAAATTCCACTGTGTCAAGTTCAAATTTTGTACTGTGTCATCCTTCCAGTGGTTCATATGCATTGAGTCAATAAACTGATGAATCAATATTCTCTTTTTATTAGTTGAAATTAGACTATCAACCATTATTTTGCTTGATGTATTTTTGATGGATTGCTCCAAATTTCAAACTTTCTAAATTTCTGTCAATCGAGATAAACGAATGCCAAAAACCTGTTGTTGTTATTGAACCAATTTGCGTATAACCCCTAAAATTGTGTTTTATGGCCCAAAACTGCTTCAAAATACCTCTTCAAATCAGTGATTTTTTTGGTTTCTAATTTTAGACAAATTGCTACATAAAATTTGGGCTCGCTACTTGAAACAAAGGATTTTTGAAAAATAAAATGGAATAATAGCCAGATTTTTTACATGGACTCAAGATGTGTAGCCTCTTTAACCCCTCAAGGACCAAGGCTGATTTTCCAAGTTCGGACCAAGGCTGATTTTTCAAGTTCGGTCAGCTCACTGTGGAATGAGTATTGATCCTCAATTCTTGAGATTTTGTGTGGTGATTCTACTCCTTGTAACGAAGATGGGATGGTAATTGTGTACTTAGGTGATGTATAAATCAAAAGATACAATCATGCAAAGGTGGAAAACCTAACTACAGGCAGCTCTTGAAAATTTTCATACAATGAGCTATGCATCTAAATTTTTGCACACAATGAACTAACACCCTCATGCACACAATTGCCAAATTCATTTTACCAAATTTGAGACTAAACTTTGCATTTTCAACATTTTCAGAAAGTTTCAAATATGGGCAGCAAGCCAAAAAAGAAGGTGCAACCAACTTTGAAGCTTATAATCTTACTATTGAAGAACTTTAAACGGTTGAAAATTTGTAGGTGGTAATAAATTCAAGTTGCTTGAAATATCCTACGGTTGGATTGGTCAAAAAGGTCATAGATAAAAAACTATTTGTCTTTTTATGAGAAGGGGTATTTTGGAGTGTGTGGAGAGGAACATAGTTGTGGTCCATTAGGGGTTAAACTTAGGTATCACCCATGTGTTGCCTAAGTTGCACATAGGCAACACATGTGATGTGTATTACCTTGATATTACCTATATATTAATCCCTAAAGGACCAAGGGTTCATGGTTTTAAAATGACAAATTCAATTGATCATATTGTGAAGTATATTATTTAGATGAGACTAAAGTTTGTATCAATGGAATCAGTGAAGAATAACGCATATGATGGTCAAGAAACAAACAAATTTGAATAAAAGGAAGTCCATATAGAACCTACTCAAAAATGCTAAATAGAAAATAGAAAATACGAGACCCAATTCGGGTTTCTTGGTCCTTGAGGGATTAATATGAAAAGAGCATCCACTACTAACATTGAATGGCGTACTTAGTGTCCGAGAAGAATTGATGTCTTTGACCACAATTCGTTCAAGTGAAGAGAAATAGTGTCCCTTGACGTGACATAGGAGTTTGCCACTTGTCATTCTTACTTTCATTGAGAGTGCCATGTTCTTTCCAAGTAAGTTGTGACATGAGGTGGCATGCCATATTTATTTTAAAGTTGCCATATTTCATTGGAACACTACATCCTTTTTTTTCTTACGAGGACACTATATCTTTCTAAAATTAAATAGTGCCCAGGTTTTTAAATAGTGTCCTGGGACACTATATACGCCATTCAATGTAGTAGAAAAGGTGGCGCTCCCAAGGGACATGCCCGGGAAAAATCACTATGCATTTTTTGCTACTTTTCCATGGCTTGAGGAGTAATAACAAGCTCCTTGAATCACTAGTAGAAAAGGAGGCACTGCCAAGAGTTTTTTCTACTTTTATTTTTAGTTTTGGTAGATTTAATTGTGAGATTTTTTAGTTAATTTGTTAAAGACTAGATTTCTTACAAATTCAGAGTAAAAAATCCCACTAATCGTAAGATCATAATGTTATCTATACATTAACCCTTTAGTGCTCAAGTGACCACATTGTGGTCTCTGCTGTGTCGAAAACGCAAATAACAGAAAATCCGTGAAGAATTGAATTTTGAATTCTGAAGTTCAGATGATGAGCGGTATAATATACATCTTCTAGAAAAAGAAAATTTCAATTTGGAGTTCTGCAACTATAAAAATACCTATGAACAAAACGTGAAAATACTGTAAATATTTGAAAATACAGTAAATACTTACAAATAAAACACATGTACTATGCGGTATTTCTTGTGTTTGGAAGTTTGTTATCTTTTTTTATCTTTTTGGATTCTTGTTCATGTTCCATTAGTGTATGTATTCCGATCTTGATCCATGTACTAACTCCTTTCATATTTTAACGTATAAATTTTTGTCCTAAACCATGCATGGATAAGTCCTCTCACTTATAAAATTCACAATAATTATGTGTGAGTCCGTTCTTAACATGAAAGATTGTAACGGAGAGGTGTTGACATAGGTCATTGCTGAACATCTTTACTTTCATTTTAGAAAATTTTACCTAAATTCTATTTAACTTCGAAGTCACACACCCTCCGAAATCTCATTTTTGAGTGTGCATTACACCGTTCAAAGACATACTATGATCTTTCAATCCCACCATTGGATATTCTCTAATTTTGGAAAAATGTTTGCACTCCAGTTGAGAATACAATTATACGGTTACTTTCTAATTTAATACATTCTATTTCTGGCAGTATCAATCATAGTGGATAAACCCAGTTAAAACCAGTGAACCCTACTACAGTACCCAAAGCGTTAAAGGGTTAAGGAAGGTTGCTTATTTTGTTTTGTTTTGTTATGTTGAGATCTCTCCGAGTGTGCGTTTGGCGGCCGCATTTTTGGTATCGTCGGAAAGCTCTCAATGAGGAAGGGTGCACGGAGTTGGTTTCATGGCGTTTGGACCTAAGGTGCAAAACTTATAGATTCTTAAACAAAATTCGTCACTATAAATTAAATTAAATTATGAAAAATGGAATATGGGGATTTTGATGTCATTCTTGGCATTGTTGGAAAGCTCTCGACAAGTATGGATGCACGAAAGTTGTTTCGTAGTTTTTGGACCTACGGTGTGAAAGTTATGGATTTTAATCAAATTTTGTCACTAGAGCATGATCTCTACCCCCAATTTCAAAACTTGAAAAATGTCATTTGTTGACCATAGGCAGTCACTACTGTTTGGACTGCGACCAAAAAATGGTCAATCAGTCACTTAGGAGTTAAGGGTTAAGTTTCAGAGTAATTGTTCAGGGTGATGCTGACAGACTAATTTGGAGATTCAATATTGTTGGAAACTTCAGTCTCGACTGTACTTGGATTACTTGGAGCTGGCAGGCCAACATTGATTCTCAATATCTACGCAAGTTACGTTTTACACCAAAGACGGCAGAAGTATGCTGGTTTGAAATGCAATTACCATTCAATGCTTATTATTACTAGATCATTCACCGTTAAGGCATTAGAAGAGATCTGAAGCCTCCCAAGGGCCATTTCGAAAGTCTTGCCAAAAGCTTTTTTTTGTGAAAATATTATTTTTAAAAATAGATTAAAATAATAATTAGAAATATATATATATACATATATTTCTAATTATTATTTTTAATCTATTTTTAAAAATATTAAAAATATTAATATCCAATCTGAGAGGCGACCACATCAAATCCACGTCAGATTTTTTAATTTTTTAATTTTTTTAATTACTCAATTTTTAATCTTTTTAATCTTTTGAATTAATTTTTTTGGAATAGTAACTCGCAACCAGATTCCTCTAATCGTCTACAACAAAAGTTTCAAGGTCTCCTCAATCTTCGTACTTCATCTCACATTTTGCATGTTAACCCCTCAAGGACCAAGGCTGATTTTCCAAATTTGGTCAGCTCACTGTGGAATGAGTATTGATCCTCAATTCTTGAGATTTTTTGTGGTGATTCTACTCTTTGTAACGAAGATGGGATGGTAATTTGTGTACATAGGTGATTTATAAATCAAAAGATACAATCATGCAAAGGTGGAAAACCTAACTGCGGGCAGCTCCTAAAAAATTTCATACAATGAGCTATGCATCTAAATTTTTCCACACAATGAGCTAACACCCTCATGCACACAATTGCCAAATTCATTTTACCAAATTTGAGACTAAACTTTGCATTTTCGGCATTTTCAGAAAGTTTCAAATATGGGCAGCAAGCCAAAAAAAAAAGGTGCAATCAACTGTGAAGCTTATAATCTTACTATTGAAGAACCTTCAACGGTTGAAAATTTGTAGGTGGTAATAAATTCAAGTTACTTGAAATATCCTACGGTTGGATTGGTCAAAAAGGTCATAGATCAAAAACTATCTGTCTTTTTATAAGAAGGGGTACTTTGGAGTGTTTGGAGAGGAACATAGTTGTGGTCCTTTAGGGGTAAAGCTTATTACGCTCGCTCATGCGGCTGCTCGGGATCAATTAAGGTTGTACTGTTCGACCAAGGATTCCTCCTCAGGATTCCTCTCACTTTCTGAATGTTGACACCTGGGTCTCATAGTGGGTACGTTCACTTCCCTGTCAGTGAGGAATCTGTATGCATTTTCCTTCTAGTCTCTCATTTTTCTACAAACTTCACTACAGGGGGGTGGCGTTTCTCATTCGGATTTCAAGTGAAACTGCGCCACTTCTCACAGTATCAGAGGAGGTGAGTGCAGAGCGCCACATAGGACAAGCCTCTACAATTCAGACTTTCACATACTTTCCCGGACTGTTAGCAATGAGAAACGACGGGTTAGCTTGTAGTGCCTCAACATGTGCAACCTATTAATATAACTTTTTTTTGAGGTGATCTTCATAGATGTACGTCTTATACCGTACCCGGCTATCAAAGTCGGTATGTCATGGTCGGCATGTCACGCCTACTAATTACTTTTTTCTTTATGCACGGAATTTGACATTTGTTGAATTTTGTTCCAAGATTCTCATTTTCACCATAAAAAATAGAGTATTTTGGAAAAATGATTTCCTAAATATTCGACTGTCTTTTTTTTTTTATGATAATTTTTTCCTGATCCGGAGAACCGATTACAGTATTGAACATGGTGGGAAAAGTGAGACTAGAAGGGAAACACATATGAGACCACAGTGTGAAGCTACATTCTACATTCTAGATAAATCTAGAGAACTTGAGAAGATTGGAGCAAGCAACAGCAGGACGGTGCACATCAATGGTGATTAACTCGTTTGATTTTTTGTTGGATGTTCGCAAGTTCCTCTTCTAAAAATCCAACTAGGGGATTTCTTTAAATCTAGTAATTTTTGTTTCAATAATGCATAAGAATCCACAATATAAAGGCCGAAGTAGAATATACAGGTTTCGGAGTGTGTGGTGCTCAAGGAAGTTTTCCAGGTGCTTCAGGATGTCTTAACTTCTTTCTACCCATTACCAGCTTTTTGTTGTCTCCGCCCCACCAGGGGAGAGACTACAAAAATGTTTCGTTTTTGAAGAATTATCAGGAGTTACCAATATCTTAGTCAAATTTCCTACAAACTCTAAGCTTAACCTCTAAACATCCCAGCGTCCAGAAACTGAATCACGAACATATTCGAAGCCTTGTAACTTTCTCATACAACCTCGGATGATTTTCATCCAAGTCACCTTTGAAAGCCTATTAAATTCTCTACCAATTACAATAAATCTCTTGTGATGGGGAGCTGTTGATAATATTGGAGAGGCCTTCAACTACAAGTATGTCTAATTTGTTGGGTAGATTTTAGGCAAGCTGGGTGTTACCGTAATTTCCTCTACTCTGACAAACCCCTAATGTGCACGTCCATGCCAACGTAAAATCCTCCCATATGTCAGACATTTGCCAAGGTAAAGTACATTAAACTTGAATCTTTACTTCATTAAGTGAACAAGCAATGAATCTGCCAGGACACCCAAATTCTACAATTCGTGAAGATGGTGCAGCAACAATTGCCACCGGCTCTGAAATTCAACAGTGGAAAAGTTGACTACATGGATGATTTCAAGATAGATTGGCCACATAAGTATGTACATAGCCAGATCCCAGTACCATATTGCCAAACACTTGAATCACTTCCACAACTTCTTCAGGGACATGTTCTTATCTGTTTCCTTCTTCATCACTTTAGCCACGGCCATCTCGAAGTCTTCCTGTGTTACATGTACTCGTCGCTCACGAAGAGCAAACATGCCAGCTTCTGTGCATACAGCCTGACAGAAACCACTTGTGATCAATAAATAGGCAAAAAAAACTAAATGCCGCGATGCAAAGGTGTTTGCCTGCTAGATACTAAATACGAGCAGAAATCCGAGACATGGTTTCTTGACTTCGGGCAGAACAAGCGCATGAATAGAAAAGGATAGGACCTGAAATTACCTTGAGCTCAGCCCCTGAAGCACCCCCCATCTTCTCAGCAATTTTCTTCAGATCAATGCCTCGCATCAAGTTCATCTTCCTGGAATGAATTTTGAGAATGTCCAGTCGAGACTGCATGCCATGTTCACCATACAAATTAGCTTACAGAAGAATAGACTGCACAAAAGCTCACAGCAATAA
This sequence comes from Pohlia nutans, assembly GCA_022496805.1. Taxonomy (NCBI): domain Eukaryota; kingdom Viridiplantae; phylum Streptophyta; class Bryopsida; order Bryales; family Mniaceae; genus Pohlia; species Pohlia nutans. The sequence goes on along the minus strand of CM040085.1, from coordinate 7,803,383 downwards.
AGAACATTATAGAATTCGCCCCCAACAGTAAGGAGTGCGACTTTTGATACCTCTTCTGTTGGATTAGGAAACTCAATTTTCCGGTCAATTCGCCCAGGACGTAAGAGAGCTTGATCGAGAATATCAATTCGATTTGTTGCCATCAATACCTGCACGTGTCCCAACAGTAAAAGTCAATGTTCAATGGACCAGTACAGGGAGGCAACATACATGATTGCTGTCAGAGTCACTGACGCACCTACAGTTACCCTGAAAACTCAATGTCATAAACGTGAATTAAAAGGATAACTGATAGGAAGGACAAACCTTAATCTTGTTAGAAGCTTCAAATCCATCAAGCTGATTCAACAGCTCTAACATTGTCCGTTGCACTTCGCTATCTCCATTACCGTTCCCAGACTCCACCCGAGCTGACCCAATGCTATCGATTTCATCCATGAAGATAATGGATGGTTGATGTTCCCTATTCAAGTACAAGTTTAAGCATCTTAAAAATACTAAACAAAATCAGGTACTGAAACATCCACATAAGTCTATTAAGGATACACTGGATTCTATTTGCAAATGAGCTGTTCTAAAATAATTTGACTTCACCAACAGATGAGAACCAATAGAAGTCAAATGTTCAAGTTAACTGGGTGTCTCATTGACAAATGTGTCATTGCTGCAGTCAGAGCAATATGTGATTGCCAGCCTCGATGCAAGAACACTCACCTAGCCATAACAAACAGCTCACGGACCATGCGTGAACCTTCACCGATGTACTTCTGCACAAGCTCAGAGCCTGAAACTCGGATGAACGTACAGTCTGTGTGATGTGCTACGGCACGAGCAAGTAGCGTCTTTCCAGTTCCAGGCGGCCCATACAGCAAAACACCCTGTATACAAAATTTCACGTTTAATCATTTCTACGGCAATTCATTTGCCAATAACATCAGATGACGCTCACAGTTGAAATGATAATTACAAGCATTGTTGCCATAACAGCCCCACGTCACTCTGCAAAAACTCGCATGTCTATTTCCATCACGCACCTTTGGCTGAGCAATGCCCAGACTCTCAAAAAGCTCCGGATGTTTGATGGGAAGTTCAATGACCTGCCAGAGACCCCAAGCATATTCAGAATCACAAATCCATAGATCATGGATCGCCTGGATCAACAAGTTTCACGTTGTGCACAATTTCTAAAAATCTCCATTATAAGTAATTGAAGCTGGATTCGAATACCCACCTCCTTAATTTCCTTAATTTGCTGATCAAGTCCTCCAATCATATCATATGTAGAGTCGGGAACCTTTTCAACTTTCATCAGATTGACCAAGGGGTCTACCTTGCTCGGAAGGATTAGGTGCAAAACATAGCTGTCATTTCGAAGCGCCACTCTAGTAGAAGGAGTGATCTTACTGATATCAATGCTCTTGTCAAGGTCTACCACGTACTTGCCTTCCGGATGCACCTACACACGTCCACGCATGATTCAACTGCTTCAAATGCAACCCTATAATTGCCCAACGCCTCCGATTCCATTTAAAACTTCAGTTCAACCGTTTTTCAAGATTAGGTCAATGCACAATTACAATTTCCTAAGGGCATAAGTCACACGAAGACACTCCATCCCCGATAAAAATCACAACAAAAATCCTCTCAAACGAACGAACGAACTCATAGTGAAGCTCAATGCACTGCCTGCAGACCCTAAAAAATCGAGCAGAAAGAATTCTAGCACGAAACACTTTACGAAGTACAAACTGAGTGGTAGACAAGATATCAATTGATACATATAAAACATTCTCAAAAAAATCTTTGTGCAACAATGATCACCAACCCAGAAGAAGAACCAGGGTGCATCCGCAGTAAAGGGAAAACTAATAAACTAATAAAATAGCGTTTGACAAAAGTACCTTCACGAGAACTTTGGTTTTGCCCATAACCTTGACAACTTCTCCGACATACGACCCAGGCTCTTGCAACAGTTGCAGCTCTTCTCTCAACATCCGCACTGAAAACGAATGGCCAACACTAATGGTCAGAGATTGAACATGCTCTGCTTACCAATGATTCAAAAAAGAGCAAACCCTAACGATCGAAATTTCACATGGGATTTTTCCAAACCGAGGCACTGTTAATATACGGCGTGATCAGAAAAATAAACACCAAAACTTCTCGCTCCCACCAGACCAGCCCGCGGACGGAAATATATTGACTGCCGAACAAATTGGAGTTATTTACCTTTGGAGTTGAGATCGTTGCGCTGTGCTTCCAGGCGGTGCAAATTGTGCGTCTTGACTCGCAATTGAAGGAGCAAATCGTGAATATGCGACAGGTAATACTGTCGCAAGCCCTCGCCTGACCTCACCGGCCTGTTCGGTGCCTCTTCTGCTCGCCCCATGGTTATCCCCTTTGCTACAGTAATAATAACAACTTCGCAATTAGCCAAGGCGCTCCTCTCAAATCTTGACGATGCAACACCGCCCTTCGGAAAGAAACAATCAAAGCAACAAGAATGGCGATGATCAACTAGGGTTTCCAAGGTTACCTCGACCGATAGCCAGATACCCATGATCGATACCTCGATACCCGTGATCGGACCTGACCGCATCCGCATGATACCCGCCACACGGTCATGTGCAGGCCGACGAATTGGTGACCACTACACTAATTATTGCATTTAGTGAGGGAAGGTTTATAGTGTGTGGGGGAAATTAGTGAAGGTGATACTAAATATCATTGTGATGTAAAATTAGCGTGATATGAAGATTTCAGTCACTCGGTAAAAATTTCAGCCCACACTAATTTTGAGATTTTACAAAATAGTGTGTGCTTCAGGAATTAATACCACACGCACTAAATGGGATAATCAGTGTAGTCACGATTCAAAAATGACAGTTTCAATTGATCGTCTTGTAAAAAAATATAAGTTGGATGGGAATCATCAAAGAATATTAATTATCACCAAAATTAGCAAAGAATGTTGTATGTGTTGATAAGAAAACAAATAAATTCAATGAATAAAAGGAACTTCACATAAGACCCACTCAAAAGTACTAAGAAAAATATGAAGCCCAATTTTAAATGACAAATTGTAGTGTGAGGTTTGTTTCCACTCACACAATAACTTAGAGGAAATATGAAGCCTCTAAAGGGCTGCGAGTTATCATGCAAAAAAATTATTAATTAATTTTATATATATATATATATATATATATATATATATATATATATATATATATATATATATATATATATATATATATATATTCTTTATAAAAAAATAATTTGAAAACTTAAATCTGACGTGGATCTATGAGGCACAAGTTTGGCTATGCCAAATTGGATATTAAATTTTATGTATTTTAAAATATTATTTATAAAATATAAAAATATTTAATTTTTATTTTTGAAATCTTTTTCAAAAAAAGTTAATTTTTTACATAAGATTCAAATGGCCCTTTGGAAGCTTCAAATTTCTTCTAATGTTTATCAATGCATGAAAAAAATATGTATAGCAACGGGAATCTGCTCCAAGGTGTTTAGATGCTTGAATGCATGGTAATAGGTACTTCTACTTTGATTAATGAACCGAAGTCAATACTCACATATATAAATGTTCTACATCTTGCCATGTGATACCTTGGAATTACTTCTCCACTTACCATGATTAATTAGTTGTTTGTGTTATGAAATATGCGGACGTTTGAAGAGGTGAGATTCAAATTAACCCCTAAGTGCCCAAGCCTTTACAAGAGTATATTTTTCCCATGAAAAAGGAGCATGGACTTATTGTTATCTCCAATGAGGCAAATTGTTTTTTTTCCAAAATCCAACCGTATAAATGGTTAACGAGCTAGTTTATTAGTATGCATACAAATTTTGAGTATGAAATCGCATAGGAGTTGTGAGATTATAACAATAGAAATGTACATATTTTATTTTTAGTATATTGCTCCTCCCCACAATGTTTGAGAAATTTACACATAAGAGTTTTCTGGAACTCGAGGTGACATGAACAACTAGAAATTGTGTTAGCACACTAAATACACATTCAAAAACCCTGAGTTTAATTCAAAAGCTATCAAACTCATTACACGATCCACCTTGCAATTGTCGAAATCCATTTTATTTTATTTTACACTATATAGGTAGAAATCACAAATTACCCCAAATTACTCTTTACATGCTTAAATTTTCAACAGTCAAAATCATGGAATCTTCCTACTGGATTTCCATTGACACCATTCTCAAAACAAATGGATAAGTATAACTTCCTAAATCTCTAAAACAAGTAAAATTGTCAAACTTTGCACAAAGCCGGGAATACTATCATGCACTATCCCCACCATTTGCCTAAATCATAGGAGTGACCCCACAAGGGCACAAAGTACCTTCTAATTCATGCCACCTAATCCATCTACGTATTATAATGTCTACTAATTCAAATAGGTAGTTTCCAATGTGACCCCGCCATTGACTAATTCTATTTAACTTTGAAGTCACACACCTTCCAAATTCAGTGTGTCTAATGATGAAAATGTGATACAATGTAACAATCAAAGATCATATTTATATATTTATCTTTTCAACAATTATTTAGATTTTTTTTGGTAAATAATTACAAAAAATACTATTATTCTTAAAGGCCTAAAGGACGTGTTATAAGGAGGAGGAAATACAGATTTTGACATACTATGGACATATTGTAGCTATTTTGTTTTTGTTTTTTTTGTTTTGAGACACACGGATTGCTTTTCTCAACTTGTGGCTAGGTGGTCAACAGCCGACCTCCCTTTGTACAAGGCAACAACCTCTTTAGTTGTTGGCCCCTAACATCATTACCAATACGCGATTGCGCAATTGTATTCTACGTGGCCGTTGACACCACCCTAGTACGGTCAACCAATCGTTAATTAGTAGGGCCAGACTAGAGACCGTTGCCCTCCCTCGTTGATTCCAAGCTCCCTCCGTTACCAATGTTGTTTGCGGCCTCTTTCTAAGTTCCCCAAACTTCTTGACAATTTCATCTATCCAAGGTCCTTTTTATTTACACAAACTGGTTACACAAACTGGTTAGTTTTTTTGTCTCCTTTTCCTTTGTTCTTTGGTAATGAATGATTTTTTGTATTAAAAATTCATACATCTATAACTTTTGAATAGAATGTCCAATTTTTATTTTTTTTAAGTGTTAGATTGTGGAAGTGCAACTCTAGAGCATGGTGTGATTTGGTTTTTGAAAAAAAAAATTAAAGAACAAAAAAGTTGTTGTTCGAGTCCAGGGATGTAACTAGGAATTATGTTTTTAGCTTAAGAAAACCCCAAAACTTTGAAACCTCATAACTTGTGCATACTCAAACCAATTCTAACAAATTTTAGCATTATAGAAAACCTTAGAACGTCTACTTAATATAGTGGAATTTTCAATAGAGGATAAAAGAAACATTGAAGCGTTCATTGCTTGAAAGGTTAGGGTAAAAATTTATCATAGAAATACCATTGAATGGCCAACAAAATCACTCAAGTATAGATACACCATGATAGTTAGTGTCAAAAAACTTCCACTTAAAAACTCGTTCTGACTAGGGGAGATCCCTTGGTTCACACTTTTGCTATAAACAATCAGTGTTTTCAATTGAGAAAATTTCCAAAGATTCAAAATAAAGTTGCTTTGGAATGAATTGACTTTTGTTTTCTCTCGTTAGCTGAAGATAGTGGTTTGTTTCATCCATTTATGAAGACATAACATAATGGGATGCTTCACGATCGTGTGGCACCACAACTTGGCTACATTTCAAACTACGAGGTTACAATAGACAATGAGGAGAGAAATTGTGATCGAAAGGGGCCCTGAACGAGGCCCTGGACCGGAGTATAGATGGATTGGGTATACCTCTAAATCCAATTGAAGACAACTTCCCACTTTTTTGGCCTTTGCTGCACTAGATCCATGTCAAGGAAGGAACATCTCCCGCCACAAGCATTGATGCTTTGCCTAAGGTTGATCCATTATAGTTTTATCGATTTGGAGATGTGTGTGCTCGATCATTTTTGTCTCTTTATGTTTGGTTGACATCGCAAGGTCAAAGATTGAAAGCGTCAGCTAGCTAGGAGATGACGAGAATGTATCACATGTGAAGAGATGCACTAGATATGAATACATTTAGTGTTTGATATTGTAAAAGATGATTCTAAACTGAATTTGAAATTTGAATGTACTATTTGCACTAAAGGACCAAGGATTCATGGTTTCAAAATGACAAATTCAATCAAACATATTGTGGAAAATATAATTTACACAAGACCAAATTTTAAATCACTAAAATCAATGAAGAACATTGCATATATTTGTCATAAAACATACTCCTATGTCCCATAATAAACTTCCTCAATCCTCAAAAAAAAAGAATTAATTAGTCCAATGGTGTGGACTTTGAGCTAGTAGGAGTAGTGGTTTGAGTTGTGACCAAGATGCTTATTATAGGACAAATGGTTTGACCAATCAAGAAGCTTATTATAAATAGAGGGAGTGTAAATTTGAACAAGAGGAAGTGTCCACGTAGGACCCCTGGCTACTCAAAACTGCTACGGTAGCTTCCAAGTAGTTTGGTGAGAAAATAAATAATTAAAAGGTTGCCTAAATTTATGGAAAATTGTTTGTCCAAAAAGAAATTAAAAAATTAAAAGGCCAACAATTTTAAAATTATTTTTTATATGTTACTGCATGATTTTGATATATTATTTTTTGTGTTGCCTAACTGTTTTTATGACTTTAATTAATTATAAGGCAAAAAACTGTTCAAGCTACTAGGATCTCGTATAAATAAATACGAGATCCAATTTGGGCTTTTTGATCAAGCTTTAAATAACCCTTAAAAGGCCCTCAAGGTCCATCTCTACAACCTGTATTTAGGCTTATAATTGTTCAATTGCGGTTTAATATATGAGTTGCGATACATTATTATATACATATTTTTATAATTATCGATTTTACTTTATACAAAAAAGTGTTTGGTCATTGTTATTTGATGAAATACCATCGAATACAGAATATATTATACGACCGCAAAGGGCTTTTGCGCCGTTCAAGGGGTTAACCCCTAAACGTCAGAGCGTCCAAAAAGTTAACGACTAACAGATTCAAACCCTTCTCACGTTCTCATCAATGCTTGGATGAAACTCATCCATTTTTTTGGGAGATTCTTCACCAAGTTGTTGTCCTATCTAACAGTTGGATTTAGTCATACTTGATTACATATTTTTCTAAAATTACAAATGTAGAAGTATGTCAAGTCGTTGACCAAGCCAAAATTGCATTGACTGTAGTTCAAAAGTGGCCTTGCAAAAATGAGGTCATAGATTTAAGAAACACAAAAATTTCAAAGAATCACCACGTTTAAGAGTATCTCATTTCAAATTCATTCCAACAAATTTTACTCAAAAAATATTAAAATTTTGTTTATAATCAAATTTAGAAGGAATTTTTAATTTTAACTTTCAAATTTTATAATTAAATATTGGTGATAGTATTAGTGAGTCGAACCGTACGGATGGAATCTAAAATTTAAAACTTAGAACTTTCATTTGTATATCAATTTCAAAATATTCTTTTAAATAGTAGTTTATGATGATTTTTCTCAAATTGTCAATTCCAGGGACACCCTGGTACGTTTAGGGGTTAAGTTGTTCCTTGAGGGGCTAATCTACCGAATCTTAGATATCAGAGTTGCTGTGTGAAAAGGGCAGAATATGCACAAAGATGTGCACAGAAGAGCAGCAGGCATACAGCCCAGCAACAACAGCCAGGAACTCTTCTGCGCACTTCTTCCGTCCTTTGGAAATCGTCGTCGGTCACTCCCTCATGAGCTTGCCATCCAAGCCAACTCCATTCCGATTCCATCTCCACCCTCCTCTCATCTCTTCAATCGCACAATCTGACCGACCCATTTAATTTTCTCGCTGCTCCATCAATCGCCCTTTTTCTTTTTCTTTTTTGTCTCCATCAATCGCCCTTTGCAAACTCAGTACCCATCGCAGCACCATGTCGGCGTCCGATCCTTTCTACCTCGTCAAAGAAGAGATTCACGACACTGTAAGTGCTGGTCATGTCCCCACCTGAATTGGGTGCTCATGAGTCCGGCGCTATCTTTTTAGGTTATTTTATTAATGGTCAGAGTCCGATTTTTCTTATGTATCTCTGTTTGGTTGATTAATTGTGCAGGTCACCAAGTTAAGCAGCACCGTAGCTCGATGGGAGAAGGTATCCGTTTCGTCCACCGAGCGGACCGTGCTGAGCAAGGAGATTTTATCCGTCTGCGAGAGCATTGAATGGCAGGTATATATAGATATCCCTTTTTTTCTCTCTCTCTCTATTCACCATCACCGACAATTGGTGTTACAATTGACACCTAAACAGCAACATGTGCTTCTTCTTTTTCTTTTTCTTTTCATCTGGGTAGCTGTGAGTGAGTGACAACTGACAACGATGGGAGTTACTTTTTAGGTTACACGGATGCATTTTGTTGAGGTACATGTTGGTGCTTGCTTGACATGTTCACCACCAGTGATTTCTTTTGGGTCAGGAGACAGTTTAGCATTTTTGCTACTTTTCCATGGCTTGAAGAGCAATCCAGGCTCCTGGGATGCTCTTTTCATATTAATATATAGGTGATATCAGGGTAATACACATGTGCTACCTAGGTGCTATACCTGGGTGATACCTAGGTTTAAAGAGGCTAGACATCTTGACTGCATGTAGGAAATCTGGCTAAAATCCTTTGTATCAATTAGCCAGCCCAAATTTTATGTAGCAATTTGGCTAAAATTAGCAACAACAAATCACTGTTCACCACCATCACATCGTTTAGCAAATGGTGTCATAATCCATGATTACCGAATCTTTTATTGCTTCATGGCCGAATGATTCATCATGTCTGTGATTTATATTTGATGTTCACAGACCAACCTGGATTATTATCAATGACGTGATCAATTTCTTGTTGGTTCCGTCTCCAGTGCATTTGTCTGTATGTGCAAGGGACCTTGATATTGACTGACGCCTGTTACTCATACACTTGGTTGGCCTTCAATTAGCAAGTGACTTGGCTTTAGAAATATGTGTATGGGCCACTCATCTTTGGGTTGTTTACTGTCCCTGCAGTGGTGGTCTACAACCTCCCACTGTAAAGAAATTCATTAATAGTGGTAAAAACAGATTTGGCTCAGTGATCTCTGTAAAAATCACAGTCCTCCACTTGTTCAAATGCGCAAATAGTATACCATTGGTGAGCTGATCAATGAGGTGAATGGTGGTTTGTTTAGGTTGATGAGTTGGACAAGGCAACTAGAGTTGCAGAAAAGGACCCAGCTCGCTTCAGTGTGGATACAGCTGAAATTGAGCGGCGCAAAAACTGGACCTCGTCCATACGAAACCAGGTATGAGGCCGGCCAATGTCTCAGTGTCATATCAAGTGTTCAATACGTTGTAACATGCAAGGGTTTTACAATTCTTTCTGGCGGGTGGTTAGTGATGTTGTTATCACTAGCAGAGTTTTTATATTCTCTATTTACATTAGAGAAAATTTCATTGAATTTGGCCCCTCAAAAATATCCCAAAACTGGTCAGAATTTCAAAGATTGTGCCACTCGGATCTTCATTGTTTTATATTCCGTAGTACCCGTATGACCATCTCAATTCAATAACTTGCTACTATATGGAAACAAAATAATGGGGTTAATGAATAGAACATGGGGCCATTTTCAGTATTGGATTTCCTTTAAATCCTAAGCGTCTAAAACGCCCAACATGGCCATCTGCATCACTGAACTTTGCCACGGTGGCGTTTTCTCATTTTACCTCGGTTTTCTGATTGCAATACATCATTTTAAAGCTCTTGCTCTACACTACAAGATCAATAGTGTCGGTCGTGTCAAACTGAAGTTATTTTCATACAAACAGATGATTTGCAGTAGGGGGTCCAATTTTCCTACACTGCAGAAAATACACAGTGGACGTTTAGGGGTTAATGCATGCAGTTGAATATCTTGAATTGTGAGTCATTTTTACACTCTCTGGCTTCTTCATGTGTTGTAGATTCGTTCAATAGCTGGGAAGGTGCAAAGCACACCTGTAAGGAACATCGGTGCTGGTCGAGAATTGACGAGATTTGACGAGCAATCCCGGCCTACGCCTCATCGTACAGATCACGACAGCTACATTTCTAATGAATCTGACCGACAAGAGCTTCTCATGAGGTACTAACAACACTTTTTAGTCCTTGTTGTCAATATGCTGCTAATAGTCAAAGAGCATGACTGCAGTAGTTCATACCAACCATTACTTTTTCAGGGAAACTGTGAGGGCTTCTTGAAATTTTCTCAATTTTATGCAGGGTGGTTGTTCTCAAAATCTCGTGTGTGTTTCAGAGAGCAGGATGAGGGTTTGGAGGAATTGAGTGCAAGTCTGGGCCATGTTGGTCATGTGGGGCTTGTCATACATGAAGAATTGTCATTACAGGTACACCCTTCTCCTCATCTTCTTGGACTTGGAAATCATGTCTTGTTTTAGCTGGTTCTTTTATTCTCGCCAAATCCTTAAAACAGGAATTCTTACTCTCGTTCAAGTTCATTTAATAGTGTACAGATTCTTTTTCAAATATTAACTGAGCATGTGCAGCGGGATGTACGAAGAGAGTGACACCCATAACCGCCATTGATCCAAAATTTTCACTTTAAACTCTTAGATGATGGGTACATGTTGATTAAGAGACCATTAAGAGACCATGATTAAGATTATGTAGACCACCTAAATATCTAGTCAAGTGTTGGGTTTAGGTCATCTACCAACAAAGCTTTGAGCTTTTGCAATTTTTGCATGCGATATCTTGATAACGCATTCTTTGGTGCGGTGGAACCCACTTTCCTTTGCTAAGAAGAAATTTTGACCAGTCTAAGCTTAGTGCCAAAAGTGGCGATTTCGGGTGCCCCTACCAGTGTTATACATTGGTATGGCATCTTTCTACGGGGAACTTTGGATAATGGTTCATTCTAAATACCCATTTGGGGTCCATAATGACTCTAATTCGTTCATCTCATTGAGAACAACACGAGACCCTACCTTTAGCCCTTTGAGAGCAATGAAGCCCAAGAATTGGGTTTCAAAATAGTCAAAATGGTGATTTTATTCTACTTCTCGGTTTCAAATGTAAATTTGTCCAACCAAAGCAAACAGCCTAGTCTTTAAACCGATTTTGAAATTTTCAAAAATTATTAAAATTGCAAAAGTGATAGCATTTAGAAGTTCCAAATTATAGTGTTCCAATATATATGTGCAGAACATGTTTGTGCAAGTACTAAGATCATGCCAATTACACCATAATGTTTACTATAATTATCTTCATTCTTCTTTAACCCCTAAACGTCACAGGGTGTCCCTAGAATTGACGATTTGAGTAAAATCATCATAAAGTACTATTTGGAAGAATGTTTTGGAATTGATATACAAATGAATGTTGTAGATTTTGAATTTTATATTCCATCTATATGGTTTGATTCAGCAATACTATCACCAATATTTTATCATAAAATTTGAAAGTTAATATTAAAAATTCCTTCTAAATTTTATTACAAATAAAACATTACCGTAGCTTCCTAGTAGCTTAGGCAACTTCCTAATTATACATATATATATATATATATATATATATATATATATATATATATATATATATATATATATATATATATATATATATATATATATATATGTATATATATAAACCGTTGGCCTTTTAATTTTTTGAGCAAACTAGGTCAATGCTTGAAATTCCCATAAATTTAGGTATGCTTTATTTTTATTTTTTTTGACCAAGTTGCTAGGAAGCTACAATATTATTTTTTGAGTAAAATTTATTGGAACAGATTTGAAATGAGACTCTTAACGTGGTGATTCTTTGAAATTTTTGTGCTAATTATATCTATGACCTCATTTTTGCAAGGCCACTTGTGAACTAAAGTCAATGCAATTTTGGCTTTGGCCAACGACTTGATATACGTCATTTGTGATTTTAGAAAAATATGTACTCTAGTAATCCCAAATCCAACCATTGGATAGGACAACAACTTTGAAAATATATCTCCAAAAATTTGAAAGAATTTCATCCAAGAAGTAATGAGAACATGGGGTGAGTTGGAATCTGGTAGTTGTCTAGAAATTGGACACTGTGATGTTTACAGGTTAACCCCCAAAGGGACCAAATTCAATTGATCATATTGTGAAAAATATAATTCAGATGGGACCACATTTCATATCACCAAAACTAGTGAAACCAACGCTTGTGTTGATCAAAACACAAATAAATTTGAACAAGAGGAAGTCCAAATAGGACCTACTCAAAACTGTTAAAAAAACATGGAACCCAATTTAGGCTTCTTGGCCCTTCAGGATTAAAAATCGTGAAACCATGAAAAAATCCAGACTAGAAGTCAAGTTTCACTTTTTTGAAATTTGCTAAAACAGGGTAATGCGTTTATAGGTTTATTCCTACAGCTCTCCACAGGTATAACCACTGTATATCTGCCCATACAATCCATTTTATGCATTGAAATAGAAAAATGTACTCATATACTCTGTATACCCTCAAAGTACTCTTAAAGTGAAATAGAGCATCAATCACCTGCTTGTATGCTAAACATACATGGCCAAAGTGGAACTTCAAATTAAATGCTGCCTTATCTGGACTGTGGAACAGGGAGGGCTCATGGATAAATTTAGCGATGACATGGATGGCACAGCCACTCGGCTCGACTTAGTCCAGGTATGCATGTGCTACAGTATGGAACCGAGTGTACCTTCATAGTTTATTTTTGTCATTTCTACTAAGCTTTCAAATTATGACAAAATGCAAGTACAATATGAAAGGACGAGCACTATAGCCAACGTGACGAAGTTCATGCTTTGTGCAGAAAAAGCTTGCCACAGTGATGAAAAAAGCAGGTTGGAAAGGCCAAGTGTTGATGATCGTGTTTTTAGTAGTGCTACTGCTCATACTTACCTTTCTCGTGTTTTCTGCTTAGTCAGTCATGTGCTGCACCGGGTTGACAATCCAGGTCGCTTTCAATGGTTTCAAACCTGAAACTATCCACAAAAGCGGATGTAAAGCAGGAATCCCACACATTAGTTGCACAACTTTCCAGTTATCATTAGAACAAAAGGAATTTGCCAACAATAGCTATGTACCATAAAATAAAATAAAGGATTATACGCATGCTACATATGTTCGCTATTTGTATCCACACTGACGTATATCTTTCCAGCCATTTTATTCGTGGATATTAAACTAAATGTATTCGTTCTCTCAACACATGTAACAGACTGCTGTCTTGACAATGTAAATATGGAGAAAGAGTGTGCACACTATAACCAAAAGAATTCTGTGAGAAAACGAAAAGCTTTCAGGATGACCTCGCAGATTCCACTTCTGTGAAAAACCAAGGGCACGTGACCAGCTTCAGCTTTACAATAGGATGTACAATGTTGTCTAAATTGAGAAGGAACTCTGCTTCTAGACAACCCTGGAAAATCTTTGTAGTAGAGTCAAAAAGCCACTTTATGATGCGCGAAAATCCCGCTTTCAACCCGGGGAAAATTGATGCATCAGTCGCATTCTTCAGCGCCCACCTGCAATCATCCAAAAACCCTTGTATGTAAAGGTTTTGCAAAATATTTTGCTTTTCAAACCAATAAACTTCATGAAGGTACCAGTTAACCCTTAAAGGTCCAAGGATTCATAGTTTTAAAATGACAAATTCAATCGATCATATTGTGAAAAATTGTAATACAGATAGGACCAGACTTTATATCACTGGTGTCAGTGAAGGACATTACATGTGTTGATCAAAAGACAAATAAATTTGAACAATTGAAAGTGTACATAGGAACTATTCAAAACAGCTATAAAAAACATGAGGCCCAATTTGGGCTTCTTGGCCCTTTTGGGGTTAAGGAGCTAACCCGGTGAGGGTTAGGAGTGGCAACTCCAACCGCACGCTCAAGTTGTTGTATCCGTTTCTCCAATTGATTGTAATACCCCTCTACCTACTCGTCAAAACCACCAACAATATCGAGAGCTTTAACAAACCAGCTCATTCATATGAATATCTTCAAGAATACCAATACATGAGTTACAAAAATACACTATCCCATTAGAAATTAAATAGAGCAGAAGTTCTGAATCGTTGAAATTTGACAATTTGCAATGCCATTCATGCTTGAACAAATCAAATCGCCGTCGTCAGAATGCTGTCTAATAGGTGCTTGCCACATTTGAAACTATTATGGTTTGCAATTGCCCCATTCACACCTTTAATCAACTGACATTCTTCCAGGACACGACGAAAATACACGGTGAGTCCTCAAAACCCAACACTATCACTAAAACATGCATGCAATATCGGCACGTGAGAATCCAACGACAAAAACCCTAACCGAAGAAAAAACTCTGACCCCGATTGAGAATTTGAAACAGGAAACGCACTTAGGGTTTGACGACTGTAAAGTCTTCAATTCCCGACGCAAGAGACATGCCAACCAAATCCTCACAGAACTCCAAATCTTCGAATCAAAGACACAGAACCCGTCCAAGCAGCGACTCTAACGAAGAAGACACACGAGTACGGTATAGCAACACCAATTTTCACTCAAAAAGAGCTTCAAACCGTAAACATTGAATTCGATAAAATAAAAATAAATAAATAAAAGCGATACTCAGAATCTGCAGAAGCTCCAAACCCTAAACATCTGATTGAAGGGGTAAGTACGTACTCCGAGCTCCAAACCCTAATCATCGGATTCAATCACAAAGTGCCATCTACATCCTCACAGAACTCCAAATCTTCGAATCAAAGACACAGAACCCGTCCAAGCAGAAGACTTTAATGAAAACGACGCACGAATACGGGTATAGCAACGCCAATTGTGAGTTTCAAACCCTAAACATATCTGATTGAAGGGGCAAGTTTTCCTAGCTCCAAACCCTAATGAATCGTCGGAGTCAATCACACAAACAAAAAAGTGCCAAGTACTACTCACCTCATCAGCAAGAATGTGGTGGCTACCCCACACATCTCTCTGCAACTGGAACATGGCAATGCCCGAAGCCACGGCGAATCCCCCAAAGAAGGCAGTCGCCCGCACTCGAAACATGGCTCGTTCTCTCTCGATCGACCCTCTCCAAGACCCCCTGCTTTCAAACCCTAAACCACTCCCAGCTCATCACCAGATGCACAAAAAGCTTCACAATTGATCGACCTCCACGATTCAAGCTCCCGATCTGAAGCAACAGCCACAATGGACACGAGAGGTTGAGCGAGGACGAAGATACCCTATTACCAACGACCGTGGATGACCGTGTATGTATGACCGTGATATCACGGTCATAGGTCGGACTAACCCCGTCACTGTACGTATGACGTCCTTGCTTTTCCCATTTTTTGATTTGTTTTGGGGATTTGGTGTTTTTTCTCATCTTTTTTATCTTTTTCCTTTTTTTAATAAATCTAGATTTAGTCATCTTTTTGGAAGCAGGTTTGAAGTGGGTTGTTCGAGACGTGACCCAGTTTTGGATTTAGTTAGATGGATGATTTGTACATGACATAAGTTATTCCGTTTCAATGGAATGTGTAAAAGTGGGTTCTATTCTCTCGGATCGTTAGGGGATTTATGCTCCCTCTTACCATGGTAGTCATGTCTCTTTGGTCTTTGGTCTTCATGCATGGTTGCGAGCCTTGGTTATTTGTCAAAAGTGAGGAAAATTCTCGTGGACCCGTCGTGTACAAATTCAAAAGTTGAATTAGATAATCAAATTGTCACCGTTCCTTTGATTGTTTCGCGAGCATCTTTTCGATGCCCTTGAACAAAACCCATGATATTTTTACTAGAATCCATGGAATACGACAAACGTTTTAGACTACAATGTTTTTTGGTATTTTGGTTTCTTTTTTAAACACGCGAAAAGCTTGAGGTTTGAGCATGTGTACAAAGTATATAGGACTTTGATGGTTTTAACCCTTAAAGGCACAACCGACCCTGTGGAGTTGATGGATGACTGTTTTCATCCATATCTACTTCCTCATGAACCTTTTTACCATGAAACATTTTTTAGAGATACTTCATCAAGTTGTTGTCCCATTCAACGATTTAATTTGGTGTTATTAGAGTACACGCTTCTCTAAAATTACAAACGTATAAGTATGTGAAATTTTGACCAAGCCAAAACTGCATTGACTTTAGTTCAAAAGTAGCCATACAAAAATGAGATCATAGATTTAAGGAACACACAAATTTCAAAAAACCACCATGTCAAGAGTATCTCATTTCAAATCCGATTCAACATTGTTTACTCAAAAATTATTATTTTTAAATTGGTAATCAAATTAGAAGGAATTTTTTATTTTTACTTTCAAATTTTATGATAAAATCTTGGTGATAGCATTGGTGAATCTAACCATACGTATGGAATCTAAAATTCAAAATGTACAACTTTCATTTGTATATCAATTCCAAAATATTCTTCCAAACAATACTCTATAATGATTTTTCTCAAATTGTCAATTCCAGAGACACCTTGTGACCTTTAGGGGTTAAAATGCCAGTTCTAAACGATGTGTTTAATAGCCTCTATCATTCACAACCATCTATCACATTAATTATAAGAAAAGTACAAAATAGACTTGTCAACACCATAGAGCTTCTCATTTTTTTAAATCACAATATTTGGCTTCTGAATTAACATTGACTGATTTATCTTTTCAATGAAGAAAAAATACATAATTTAATTTTAAAGTAATTTAATGAAATTTAAGGTTAACTTTTTAATGTTTCATTCAAAAATATATATACTCGAAGGACAATCCAAGCTCAAATTTTGCATGCAATGAAGTACACTTTTGGCATAACATGGCCTTTTCCTCTTAAACTTTATTTTGGCCAAAAAAAGCCTATTGCTCTTTACCAATCAATCTTTTTTTAATATAATTATTTTTATATAACATAAACTAGAAAATTTCTACAATTGAATGTACAATAATTTTGGAAATTTAAATAAGCATTTTTGTAGTTAATCTATAAATTTAGACGATTCTATCAAAATTTGTGTTGTAATTCTACAATAAAAAATTTAATCACAATTTTAAATTTTTATATCATTGTACTTTTTAAAGATATTAATTTATTTTATTTTATAGACTTTTAAATAACTTTGATTTTAGACTGATTTTTTTTTTTTTTTTTTTTTTTGAAACAACCAGACACTTTTATTCTGTTGAAAGAGAATAAACATCACAAGGGCAATATATTTGATTTTAGAGTTTTTATCTACAAAATTTAACCCCTAAAAGCCCAGTGGGATATTGAACAAAACATAGATGTGTTATAATATGTGCCTTCCATATGTTTGATGAAGTTTGGTTCAATGGACAAAATGTAGAGCATCATCTCTACAAATTATTCGTATGATCAAACTTCCAAAACTAAATTTAGATCATTTTAATGAATTTAAAAGCATTAACATTTGAAAATTTGTATAAATTATAATTTAAAATTTAAAATTTAAAAATTTACTATGATTGGTTAAAGTTGGATTATCTATTGCAAACTTCAAAAAAGCAATAGAAATGATGGAAGGAACATCATTACTTTCCGCAAATAGCAAATTTATAACTCTAAGACAATGTTGAGGTGATCCACTTTAAAAAAATCTCCTGGGTGGAGTTTAACTCGGATTGCCATAAATCAAATCGCGTTGGAAATCATACTTGATGTAGTATTTTAAAATATTTTTTATTTCTTCAAAAACTTTTTTTTTTGGTTCCATGCAGCCTGTTAGATTCGGATAGCGATTAGAAAATGGTCGTTTGAGCATTTAGGGGATAAACATGGCTCATAGTTCATTTATGGCATCACAAATGTGATAAAATATAAAATTGGTTTATTTTTGAAACTAAACCATCATGTTGCAAAACATGTGTGGTTCACATATGATTTTGTCTTAGAAACACCTTCTTCCATAAAAATTTAAGGATGTTTTTTTCTTAGAAGATAAATGACTTTTTAATTGACATTTGAAATTGGAGCAAATAAAATTATTACTTAGAAAATTTATCATTTTGAATAAAATAAAGACATATTTCAATTAAAAAAAAGCAACATGTTTCAATTCTAATGGAATGAAGTTAAAGTTTTTATATACATTTAAAAAATAAAGTTAAAAATAAATAAAGTTAAAAGATAATTGATTTCTCTCAAGCTCCCAAAATTTGAATGTGTTAATTAATCCCTAAAATTCCATGATTATGTTTGACAAAAACGCTCTAAATATATTATGTTCAGTGCAAAGAGCCATTTTGTTAAAAACAAGATTGTTCTTCGTATTCAACTATAGGATCATATCAAGCAATCTCGTTGTACCTCATCTTACTACAAGATTTATTGAATTATGTGCTATTCCCCTCAATTACAATTGAAAATAAACCTCACATTTTCTCTTTGATAAAACATGCTCTCACAATGTGCAAACTAAAAATCTTTGTATATTTCACATCACTAACAAAAATAGAATGAATAAAAGCTTTAATGGATCAATAAGCAATCAATAAATAATTGATAAATGGATCTAAACAACAAGAATCCTTCCCGGGGAGTGCACTTAAACTTAAGATTAGGAATACAGGTGAGTGCGTTTTAATGGCATACCCCCTACAATACTTGGCCTTAAAATAGTTTTTAAATTAAGATTTTTTAAGTGCCAAATAATTACGTATATATCTATCATTTGGTATAAATTTCAGGACGAAAAGTTTTTAAAATATTATTAAAAAAATGATAGAAGTTTGAACTAAAATGCGTTGTTTTTTGCTTCAAAAATCAATTTAAAAATATTTACAATTGATTATTTTTTGAAATTTATACAACAAGAACTTTAGATTGTGTTTAACAACTTCATATTTCTTTTTACAATTTTTAGATGATTTTTTAGTACATACATAGGGGGGTCAAAAGTACGCACTCACGTGATTCCTAGTCTTAACTTTAAGTGCACTCCCCGAGGAATCCTTTAAGAAAATGTAATTATTTTTCCCCTTTGAGTCAAATTGTTCTACAAATTAAAAAAATCTCAATTTTGCTTCGCAATTATAAATTCTATGAAATTAGACTGTCCATTAAATATTGACCTCCCTTAATAATCGTTCTAAAAAAATACCAAATAGCTATATGACTATTGTTTGTATTAAATTTTGGAAAATCCATTTCATGAATTTGATCCTTTAGGGATGAAATCAAATATATTTATTTTTCTTCAAATTTGCATTAAATGAAGTAAGTGAGCACCCGGAGAGTGCACTCTTCAAGTACTGTAATTATACACGTGCTTGCACAACAAGGGTATTATTTAGAACAAGCATGTACAAAATGTATGTATGGGAGACATATTTCAATCGAGCGGAAAGTAGATATACATGGGGCTTGGAGTTAAATTCCTCATTTTTAGCCCCTGTGTACATAAGGAAATGTATTTTGAGGTTGTGAAATTTGTACATATATTGCTTAATTAGCCAAAAAAAAGTATACAAGGGTGTTTTAATAAGGGGGATGCACGCACGTTATTCTTGGCTTTGTTGAATAGTGCACTCCCTGAGAGTGAGCATAAAATATAATTTATTCCTAAATATCTTCTAGTTGCTCCAAATTTTGAAATTTGTGAAGATCTATATAAAATGCAACATGAAAAATAATTTAACAATAGTATCCAAATTAAACTTATATTATATGATTCATTTATTATAACCTATCAATGTAGTTGAATTTACCATCGCACTAATCAATATTTTCTCAAAAGTATATTAATATTATTATTTTTTAGAAATATATATCTTGTCACAATAAAAGAAAAATAGTCATTATTTTGCAACTTTGAATTTTATCGTCGAATTTTAAATACATTCAATACATGAATATGTTGATAACCACAATGTATCAAATATCGAATGTGTCAATGCATCAAGTAAGGAATATAATTTTTTACATGACGCATGCATTCTCTTAGAATACTTACCACTTGGTCAAAGTATCAATTTCTACCTATTTTGTCTTATCAAAATCAACAGATTTTATTTTATTTTTTGTTTTCCAAATTTATGAATTATTAGCTTGTTGTAAAAATTCATATCGCCCTACATTGATTTTTCTAGACTTGACTGTCAATAAATATGAATCCCTAAACATCCTCATCCCTCTTCAAATTCGGGAGTTTTGCAAAGATGCATCTGATAAAATGCAACCAAGAGGGATCTATTTGTAATTGAACTTGATGTATGAATAAAAGTTGTACATTATTAATTTTAGATTCTATCCATACAATTAGATTTGCAATTGCTATAACCGGTATTTTTGTATAAAATTTGAAACTTGAAGTTCAAAAACATTTTGTACTTCAATTACAAATAAGATATTGACAATTTGTGGATGGAATTTTTTGTGATGGGTTGAAATATAACACTTGAAGTGTAGTGATTTTTGGAGATTTGTTTGGTAATTTTACGAGTTTATTTTTTCAAGAGCACATTTAGACTAATATCTTTGAATTTTTTGGTGAATCACTTCAACATGAAAAGAGGCATAAATTTTTCACAAATCATCCCTTTCTAATCGGATCACACATGCATGAAGCTATCTTGCTATAGAAATTTGTTGTATTTATTTTCCTTGCAAAAAGTGCATGACAAATGAGAAAATGTGGATGAAATTTGTATATTGTCCAAAAAATGAACAGTTGGTCCTTTAGGGGTTAATATCACTCCACACTACCCAAATGAAACAATCTACAAAACCTAAAAAAATATGATTTGTCTACAATAACAGTTTAGACTCTAAAGAGTTAGTCCAAAAGTAAACGATGATTCTAACAGGGGTTCTAATGAGTTGTGACTCTAGATTTTAAATTCACACTAACATTATGAACAACAACCACCGCTATTTGGTGGAATGTACATTGTTTGCAATGTTTCCATAAAAGCCATTTTTAAAATTAAATAATAATGTTTTAGTATAGGTGGAGGGCTGATCATATCCAAATGGAAACAAAAGGGAGCAATTCGACCCCACCTTAGTAGATGATGTCAATAATAATAATAATAATAATAATAATAAATAAAAATAAAATGCAATGCTTCGATGTGGTCAAAAATCATCTTGGCATGTTGCTACACTTTTGGTCTACACTTGATGCATAACATTCAATAGCTTTTGCAGGGTGTTGTCTTGGAGTTTCATCCAACTTCATCCTTGGAGTTCTTCCTACCTGTGTCATGTGCCTCTTTAGCCAATGATGGGGTTGACGCGACAATATCAAGGTATATTCCTCATCATTTCATTGGGAGGAGGGCAATCTCTGAGTCAACTACACTACTTTTTGCTAATAATGCCACCAACACTTGAGGCTATAACATTATACACAACATGAATATTTTCATCAATAGAAAATATATTGAAACTATACATGTAGAAGGAACTCTGTAAACACAGTTGGTAAAAATATTCATGTTGCGTAAAAAGATGTAACCTTTTTAAATCAATTAGTGTAAGTGACACTATTAGCAAAAAGTAGTGTACTGAACGTTATGTGTTAGGAATGGAGTCTTAGTAAATTGAATCCAGTCCAAACGTGTTTCTAAATTCATTCCTAAAATCTAAACATACCTTTAGTGTGAAGCTACGTACGATCATGCCCGTAAACCGACCTTGTGGTACAGGGAAGTTTGACTTGAAGGCCGTGTTTTGTTGATGGAGGAACTTGTGAGAAGCTAGCAAGCACAAACAGGCATGTGGCCATAGCTGGAAGTGAACTGAAGTGAGGCAGATTAGATTACAGTATTATTATTATTATTATTAAATTTTGGACATTGGTGGGCACCGTCACGGAAATGGTGATGGACTTGCCTTTTGCAATGAAATTTCGTTTCATTTGTTTAAAAAAAAAAATTAAAAAATGGTGATGGAATGATCTTGGAGCAGTGAGTGAGTATCCTCACTATTCCCACATGGCTGGACAAGCAACCAAAAGCACACAACCCAATGATATTATTCTTGGATGGCGCGGGATTCCTAGAAACTCCACATACAGACAAACAAACATACAAACCATGAGGAGCAACTCATGAGCTCGCTCCACCCACCCCAAAGTCAAAAGCCCATCTCAAACTCGCACCAAAGCCCATATATATATATAGAACTCTGGTGTGAATGAAGAGTCCGTTCGTCCGTAAGAGTGCTGTTGGTAGGCCCCCGTGGCCTAGACAGACTTTTGTTTGGAGTACTAGTGGGACTCTGTAAATTACAATCTACCTACTGTAAGCTATATAAATACAATATACTAGTAATCCTATGAATACAATTATGTTATTTTCTACCTGGTAATGATATCGGTTATTGTAAAAGCACCAAAGCCTACCACAAAGGTCCGTTTTCAATGTACGGCAAATTCTTGGTTTTGCAATAAAAGCCCACGTACCAACTCACACTGAGCAAAAAGCTACTAGTACATTCTACTGTCGTTCATTTGAACCCAACCTAGATGCACAAGGGATGTTTTAAAACTTCCGTGTTGTATAACTGCGCAAAATTCTGGCTGTAGAAGATTGACACTTTTTTCACCGAAAAGGAGGGAATATATGTGAGAGTATAAAGTTCTTTAGAGGCCCGTTGTCGCACCTTCGAATCTCAAGCATTTGTCATGGGATCGAAGGAATCGTAGAGTATTTTCTCTAATTTCAATTGAATGAATTTATTTCCAGTTTCTCTACAGTGTAAAGGATGTGGTCCAGCAAGGGTTCGAGAACGTTATGAACCATGTGAAATTAATTTATTCGAATACTCTAGGCAAAAGGTATGAATATTCTAAGTTCAATGTTCTAAATGTATGCGCCAAAATTCCTTTGCCGGGGCCATTGATTGTTTAGGACCCCAAAGGAATTTTGGCGCATATATTCCTTTGGCGAACAATATTCTAGGTTTTGATGTATGTTTTGTTTAATAGTGGAATAAAATGTCCATTTGTCTCAAAATAAAATAATAAAATAAATTGTGTCCAAATTTTGTACATCATTGTCTTAGAATTGTACATCATGCAATAAGTATTTATTTGTTGTTTTGGATTTTTTAGGTACACATTTGGGTAGATGTGTGTCCAAATTTTGATGTCTTAGAATTGTACATTATGCAATAGGTATTTATTTGTTGTTTTGGATTTTTTAGGTACACGTTTGGGTAGATGTTTGCTTTTATGTGGTCAACTTGATTGCATGAGTTAATTAACATTTGGAAGATGCAAATGAATTAGAGAGCAAAGCTTTGTAGGTTCCAATACAGGGGTTCATGGAGGATTTGGGAAGAACCAACAATAGTCTCTTTTGTTTTGAAATCATGAACTCTGAATGCATTTGTTGTTGTGTTTGTTTTGGGGTCCTAAACAATCAAGACATGACATGTATCATTCATAAAAATTATCAGTTAGATGTTGTTGTTGTTGTTGTTGTTGTTTTTTTTTTTTTTTTTTTTTTTCGAGATTTTGAAATTAAAACTCGTCTCAATTTTGTTCGGTTAGTTTGTAACCAAGGTATGTACACCTGTAATGAACTCTATATCAAAATGCAACTTCTATGTTTGAACCCAAAAGCAACACTAAAGCCTACATATTGATTACACAAGATGTACACAACATGAGAGCCCAAGGCCAAATTTTGGTACACCCATAAGCAAGACGGTAAAAATTCATAACTTATTCATACAATGTCCAAACAATACATGCTAAAGTGCCTTGGAATCCTCTTTCACTTGCCAATAAACCCTAATAAATATATATATATATATATATATATATATATATATATATATATATATATATATATATATATATATATATATATATGTATAGTAAACATACTAAGTTCTTATTAATAGTGATTATGGGTTCACATACCTTAGTGGTCGATTCTCCCCATCAACCATTTTTTTGTTTTTTCGTTGGTAGAGCGATACGCACCTTGAAATATAACAAGGTAGGTAAAAGAGGGATATAATCATCTATACACACACATTATACATATACATATACATATACATATATATATATATATATATATATATATATATATATATATATATATACATATACATCCATAAAAATTTGAGAGAATTTTGATGGTTTCATCCACTTTTTGGCCCAGTTTTCCTAGTATAAAAGTAGTCACTTCCAAAACCAAGTACGATTCTGGCGAATTCGGCTACTCCCCATTCACTATTATGTGTTGTAATAAAATTATTTTACCTCACTCACTCACAAGGTTCTTTAGCCCTTGTGAGCTATACCCTAAAATAAAAAATTGTTTCACAACAATCCTTGTAGTGGATTCCAGAATATTGAACATGCCACGTCATTATTTACCTAAAGAATGATGACGGAAGGTTAGTAGTCCATAGTAGCCGAGCCTCAACAATCACATGTTTTGAATTCTTTCATCTTTCAATCAGTGAGAGCAAAAAGGTTAAAGAACCCAGGCAAGGGCTAAAGAACCCTGGCAAGGGCTAAAGAACCCTGGCAAGGGCTAAAGAACCCTGGCAAGGGCTAATGGAACCTTAATATGCTAGGGGGGGAAAAAATTAATTGAAAACTGCATTGAAAAAGAGAAAACAGATCCTCAACATCATTGACGTTCCTCAACATTCATCCACATCCAAATAAACTTCATCCACGTCCAAATAAACTTCATCCACATCCAAGGAAGGTTCGGGGGAGGTTCGTTCAGAGGTTGACTCTACACGCATATAATTGTAGTAGTGTTTGTGGGTACCTTCCTAGTCTTGTAGAATTGAAGGAACCAACTCAAGTGGAGCCCCACCATTAGATTCATGTGAAGGCACCTCACAGAAGGCTTCAAACCGGCGCTTAAAGCCAGGCTGCAATGAACAAAATTCTATCAAGGTCAATATAGTATATTAATAACAATATCTATATTTGGTGCAGTTGACATGCTTTCCATTCATCCGTTTCCTTATTATTATTTTTATTACTATTTTTAAAAAGGACATGTGTTGCATCCATCTGTTTTTTATTATTATAATATTTTTATATACCTCCCCCCCATACGGTAGGTATCATTTATCAAACCCACCCCCCCCCCCCCCCCCACGGTAGGTATCATTTATCAACCCCCCCCCCCCCCCAATCTGCTCCAAAAGCAACATACTCTATGTGACTCCCCTTTTTTCTTTTCTTTCTTTCTCTTTTTTTTCTTTTTCATAACTTCTATAAGTCAAATGGCTTGGTACAAACTTTCAATAGTTTTCTTTAGAGTGTTGGGTGAAATTTTTTGTGGGCCGTTCGTCAATAGAGTGTTGGGTGAAAAGTTTCCCAAGCCATTCATCAATATATGGATCAACTGGCCAATTATGTTTAGAATTAATCGTAACCTTTTTATTTTATTTTTAATAAAATGATTTTTATTTTTTCTTGAAGAAAAGAACGGGGAAGTGGGAAGAAGGTGGGATAAATATAGAGTTCCCTTCCCTGGCCACGGGGTTTTAGTTCTCTAAGTCGAATGGCTTGGTACAAACTTTCAATCGATCGTGTGTGTCATTTAGTAACCAAGTTGGCCCATACTAGAGTCCCTCGTATCAGTTCTATGGTAGAACCGTCCTCACGTGTATGGTATATATTATACTAGTCGGGCCTATGTCGATGTTTGACACAATTGTTTCAACAACAAAACGGTTGTGGGGAGTGTGCGTTTGTGCTTGCACACTGTGAGTTATGTAAGAGATAATAGAATAGGTTGGCATGTATCGGAGTTCGGTGTGTTAGTCGGTAGCAACAAAATGTACATACATGCATGATCTATACTACATAGAATAGGTTGACATGTTCGAACTCTGAAACTGACATGCAGTATTTTCTAAGTGGAATTGTCCTCGTGAGCATGCGTGCACAATATGTATTATATAATAGAGTAGGTTGTAGTCCTATATGGCAATTCTAAAGACGGAACCGTCTTCACATGCATGTGTGCATTATATAATAGACTAAATTGGCTTGTACCAACATCCAATACAACCGAACGAGCAGCATAACCATTTTAGAGAGCACACGTGCATTCACCACCTACATTATATAATAAATTCTTTGGTCTTGGTTATCCCCTAAAGGACCAAGAAGCTCGAATTGGGCCTCGTGTTTTTTTTTAGCAATTTTGAGTAGGTCCTATGTGGATTTTATTCTATTCATTTGGTAATTTATTTTGATCAACACATGCAATGTTCTTCATTGATTTTGGTAGTAAAAATTTGGTCCCATCTGAATTTTTTTTGTCACAATATAACCAATTGAATTGATCATTTTAAAACCATGATCCTTTAGGGGTTATAGACTATTTTGTGATTGTGATTCGGTGAGCCCTCTGGGCCATATTTGGCTGGTGGGTTTGTTGTAATTCCTCTGGTGCAATCAATTCCTTTCCTTTGTGTCCAAAAGAAAACAAGAAAACAAAAAACAAAAATGTGACTTTCAAATTTTATTGTGTTTTTCTGTGGGAAAGCTACAGGGCAGCTACCTGAGCTCCAGAGTGTTAAATGATATGAAGCTGCTTGTGGGCTGTTCAGCAACCAGGTATGTCAGCAGTACACAGTACATACAAGTTTGAATTGTACACAGAAATTGATGAAAACAGGGTCTTAATTGCATTGAAAGTCTTCTGATTCAGTGAATCCATTGAATATTTGAATTTGGAAGGTGCTTTACATCCCGTTTTTTTACTGAAGTGAAAGAGCCGTGAGACTTGTTACCAGTTTGAGTTAATGCAGTAGTTGTTCTCGAGCTCATTGACTCTCGCATTTTAATGGCTGATTGGATACATGATGGATATCTTACTTAGTTCAATACACATGGCCAAACATGATGCTCGACGGGCATTGTACTACCCCAAGTATAATAGTTTGTAGTTTCTTGGTTTTAGTGAAATGTAATGTGCACAAATACCATGTGAGTATGATTGTTTTTTTAAACAGAAAAAAGATTATGGTTACCGTCAATATAATCCTCTCTGGTTGTACATTTATACCTACGGTGCATATGTATGCGTACCTGCCACCATTCCAACCAAACATTGCAAGATCATTAGTGTCAACTTTTAAGGTAAACCATGCTCATCAGTTTTGTGCATTCAAGAAATTGGCATTGTTTCTAATTAGCGCAATCTTTGTCTGATATCCAACTAATGTACGAAGATATACGGTTTTATTGTTTTGTTGATCAGTATTTTGATTACCATGTGCAATGTCCTTTATAAAATTGATTTTGGTGATATAAACATTGATCCCGATCGGTCCGGAATGACCTTAAACTACCTAGGTGGTAGTGAGGAGGTGGGTTCCCCTTAAAAAAGCTTATTAGCACCAAAGAGGGCGGCAATTCAATTCCAATCGAATATACATCGTGAGGGCTAATACTTACCTGTCTAAGCATGACAGGGATTGCTCCCGGGCCTCGTGTTACAGTGGGGGCGTCGCTCTTAGTAGGAAATGATTAGGGGCTTTGAGTATAGTCCATATATCGTAGGAAGAAAAATCCAAAAATCACCCGAATGAGAGCACTGGAAACGTGCTCTCTTTGTTCACAATGTAATGTTTGTAATCTATTGTTGTGCAATGGAAATAAAGCATCCATTTGTTTCAAAAAAAAATTAAAAAAATTGACCTCGATTTTTATAGTATGTTTGATTGAATTTGTTATTTTAAAACCATGAATTCTTGGGTTAACCTTGAAAGACTTGATCAATCATCCTCTAATGAGAAAAAGATAAGATCCAATGATGAATGAATCAAGTTTTAAGGAGTATTTGGAAGTGTCCGCATCGCGGAGTTGCAAAATTGCCACAATCCCTTTGTCATTTAAACGCTTCTAGAAAGAACTCACATTTTTTGAGCCTTTGCATCAATGTTGTATGCAAACTTGCACTTGCAAAGACACTTCATGTATATATTGATGATATTTTTTTTAAACTCTCTTAGAAATTTAGAAATTCAAGACAAATGGTTTCTAAACGATTTCAATATGATTTTTATGTACACGTTGATATTACATACATTCAATCAAATTTAATCGGGCACTAAATCTTGAAGCAAAGTATATGAATGCACTTCTACAAACAAAAAACAAAAGAAAAAAATACATTGTCCTATGTAGTGGTGTATAATGGTATATAGTAGTTTCTGGTATATTTGAACCTATATTTGGTAACATAACAAGCTAAAAAGTCAATTCAAAAACAAACTTACTTTTTGATAAACATCAAAAAGCCCAGTACCCATTCACCTTGAAAGACATGGCTAAATGACAAACGAACTAAATCACACTCTCAAGATATATTAACCAAGCAAATTTGGTGAAGTTTCTTAAGTTTGCCTCCATTCTATTTTCACTCACAATGTGTTTTAGTGTAGGGTAGTCCACGTAGTTTAGTTAAAAGAACCACCCCAAATATATTCCTTATTCACAAAGGTCTTGTCAACTTGCACAAATCAAAGCAATAAGCTTAAGCTTAAAATGTATTTTATGCCATGGTTTGTGCAATTTTATTTTTATTTTTATTTTTATTTTTGTTTTTTGTTTTTTTTGTTTTGTTTTATTTCTTATTCAACTTTCATTTGACATTGGTTCAAAAAATAAGCATAGGCATGAAGAAATGACACTTACATGGATTCTATGTGGCATATTAAAAATATTTGAGATAATAAGATGCTACAAATACTTAGGGCTAATCCTTTCACACATATGTTTAAAATGCCACTGACAATTGTATTGTAATCACATTCTCCTTTGGATGTATGATCATTAACATATTTTCCTTTGCATATACAAGTGTTTGTGTTTACAGTAGTAAACCTTGAAATTTTCACTTCGTCTCTTTTAAAGTCTTACATATTTTAATAGTCGTGAGTGGAACCTTATTTTGCAATTTCATATACTTTTTCCTTCGTATCACTTGAATGTGTTGTGTTTTTCTTTCCCTTCATTGTGGATGACCTTGTGGTTGACATATTTTCATTTGTTTATATAGTAGTTGACGTCTTTCCTTTGACTACATGGAATTTGATGTTTAGTAAACCTTAAATTTTTCACTATTTATCCTTAAAGATTTTGAAGTTACCTAAGATCACAAGTGATAATGTTACGCTATCGTCTTTTTTTAATTTACATAGGAATTGATGTATTTTCTTCTAACTACATAGCAATTTACATTTTAAAAACCCTAAAGTCAGGCCTAGAGTTATCACTTTATCTCTTCAAGGTCTCACATTTACCAACAATAAATTACATGAAAATTGGTATTTAGTAAAAATCAAAATCCTTACCTCATATTTTTTAAAGTCTCTAGTTTATCAACAATTAGAAACAAAACAAGCATGTTGCAATGTCATCTACCGTAAACTACGTGTAAATTGGTATTTACTAAACTTCAAAGTTTCACTTGATTTTTCAAAAATCTTACATATGTCAATAAATGATAATGTTGGTATGGAAAATCCATCTACCTTTGCCTACATGGTAATTGACATTTTTTCATTTTTCTACATAACAATTGTTGTACTGCACATTGAACCTCAAAGTTTTCACTTAATCTTCTTAAAAGTGTCTCATTTGTCACAAAAGGTGGTATTGTAATCTCATCTATCTTTATTTACTTGACAATTGACATATCTTTCTTTCAACAATCACAAAGGAGCATTGTTATGATCCCATATATATTTGATTATATGACAATAGATGTATACTATCTTTCTTTGCCTACATGGTAGTTGATGTGTCAAAATTTGGTTGGCATGGCAATTGATTGTTTAGTATAACTCTTCGTTTTTGCTTGGTTTTGGTAAAGGTCTCGCATTTGCTAACAACTATTTCATCTGTCTTTGCTAGTCAAACGTATCTTTATTTGCTTACATTTTTTAGTAAGTGTTTTGTTACAATTTTTAATTTTTAATTTTTTTTGGCCTATATAGAAATTAATTTTTTGGTACCTTAGAGTTTTCACTTTGTTTCTTTGAAGGTTTTGTACTTGTCAACAGTCACAAACAAACATGTACCAATTTCATCTTCGTTTGCCTATATGGTCATAGAAATATTATAAACTCAAAGTTTATATTGGTAAGTGCCTCTTTTGATTATATTTGCCATGTGTAGTTGTGTGATATGGATTTGAGAAGGATTAAGCACTTGTCACATCAAATATATTGTGCAATGTTATGTATACATTACAAACATTTAAGCTTGTTATTTTAGCATAACCATGCACAATGGAAATTCAAAATTTAATGTGTATTATTAAGTGAATTTACTAGTAAGATGTGGAGATGAGAATAATGACCTAATGTGTGTTTGTGTGGCAGGAGTAAATTTGAAGCCACGTTCAACGAATACATCGATTGGAGTTGTGGCTCTATCAACATAGCGCTGGATGGGAGCATGATCTACACATGGTTCATCTTGTGTCTGTGTATGATGACCATAGTGAGTTTGATCTCAATACCACGGTGGATGAAACCTAATCCCTAAACAACGTCTGCCATGAGAGCCTCCACCTCACCACGGCTACAAACGAGTACGTGCAGGAGGAGTACAAGCACTTGAATTTCGTTGAGGATGAGTACATTCCTCTCTAGTTCTATTGAACACGGACCTAGCTATCACCATGCTAAGCACCACTCGGACCTATTAACCATCCTAAATGGTATGTATCTAAAGTCCATGCCACAATTATATTTTACTACTTGGGATCCCTCACTTCCTTTGAATGTGTGGGCACTTTGTGAGTCTAATTTGAATGAATAAAAGATATTCTAGAATATCATAGAGGACATAATAAAGAGGTTTGTCCCACTACCATCAATAGACTCTTTCTTCGTGTCAATGTCTGTTGTTTATTTTTTTCGTTAATGAGAAAGTCTCTTCATAACATCTACTTATGTTGATGATAATAATTCGTTATCCATGTTGCCCTTAGGGTCAAGTTCTTCTATTGTAAATATTTCCCATGATATGTATGTAATTAGTTTGTTGAGACTCTAGGTCACATGTTGTAGTAATATACTTTTGTTATCCCTCAAAATTGGCTTTCATATATGCAACTTAAACCTTGGTGTTTTCACTTCATTTCTTTATAGAAAAATTCTCATTTACCAACATCAACAATCATAAACAAAAATACCTCATTTTGTCTTCATTTGCCTACATGGCAATTGACGTGTCTTTTTGTTTAAAAATATTTACAGGTTGACGTTTAACAAACCTTGGAGTTATAGACAGTCTCGTTGTAAAATTGTTTATGTAGCAATCAATGTTTTGTAAAAGTCCTTTGAAGTTTTTACTTCACTCTTTCATGGATTTGTATTTACCAATGACTACATACATTTGTGTGTGAATGATGCAATCTAGATCTAAAAGTTTTACATTGTTTACTTCAAATTGTCGCATTTATTAATACCAAAAATCATAGAACAAAGTATCTCAATTTTCTATCTCCTTGCCTACATGACAATTACTGTGTCTTTCCATTGCCTACGTGACACTCAATGTTTAATAAACCTCAAAGTTTTCACTTTGCATATTTCAAAGCTTTTAATTTACTAATAGTTCCAAAAATGTATTGGGATAATCTTAAGTGACAATTGATGTTTAGTAATGTTGAATTTTCACTTCAACATTAGCCAACAATCATAAACAATTGTGTTGCAACCTCATTGTCTTTTACATATATTTTACTTTACAATTTCTAAATTTTGAAGTTTTCACTTTCCAAGTCTCTTTCCAAGTCTTGTATCTACCAATAATTACATACAATTTTGTAACAATTTCATCATCTTCTATCTACTAGTAATAAATCTTTCATACTGTCCCTTCTACTTGAATTAATCAAATGCACTATACAATGTCATAAATGCAACGGGGAATTGTTGACTTATTTCATCTATAGTTATGCATGATGTCGGTTCAAATTTCAAGCTTAATGGTTTTCAGACCTATACAATATGAAGGGGCTCAAATAGTCACATATGTTTATGTAGCAATTAATTCTATTTTCTTTCCATTGACACAATAACATACTTTTTCACAAATTTCTTACCAGATAGTACTTCTTTTACTTGTACTAATTGTATGACTTGGATGTGAATAAGATTGGACACTTGTCACATCAAATGTACCATACCATGTCAAAATACGATAAAAAATCTCAAGCTTGTTGTTTCACCTTGGTTCAAAATTAAAGCTTGTTGCGTTGACATGTGCACATACCCTTGTGTAGCTATTTAAAGTGGCTCAAACAGTCACATACCCTTGTGTAGCAATTTTGTCTTTCTCTACTAATATGCTAACATACTGGTATACTTCATAAACCTCGGAGTTTTGAATGGATTATAGTATCTATTTTACTTATGCAAATTATGTGGCTTGGATATGAACAATATTAGACACTTTATTACATCAAACCTGCCATACGATGTCAAATATACAACATCACAGTGTCACAATAATTCTATCTTCTTCTACCAAAACGCTAATATACACTGCATAAATCTCAAAGTTTCGAAAGGATAGCACCTCTTTTACTTTCACCAATTGCGTGTTTTAGATGTCAACAAGACTGAACACTTATCACATCAAACATACCATACTATGTCAAACATGCCATAGGGAGTGTAAGAGTGATTCTATCTTATTATGTCAACACACTAACATACACTTCATAAACCTCGGAGTTTCGAACGGATACTACCTCTTTTACTTATACGAATTGCGTAGCTTGGATATGAACAACGGATTAGACCCTTATCACATCAAACGTCATGTACGATGTCAAACGTGCAACATGGAGTCTCAAAGTGCGAGCTTGTGGGCCGAGAATTATGTCATTTCAAAATTGGACACTTATCACATCAAACGCCCAATACGATGTCAAATATGCAACATAGAGTGTCAAACTCTGCTATCATGGTGGTGCTTTCCAAAGTCAAAGCGTGAAACTCTTACAAAAACAGTTACTGTCACATTTCATAAAAAAAATTACCTTCACCTTTCACTAATTGAAACTCCAAAATTTTACCACCACCATTCAAAGAGACAACTCCACATCCTTCCAAAAGCTAAGATAAACACTTGTCCACTACCCTAATGGAGAATCTTAACCCAGTCATTTCAAAATTTCAAGCTTGTTGGTTTGACCTCTGCAATCTAGAGTCAATGCTCTATCTGGTCTCTACGCGAGTAAAGTCAGATGGTAGGTAGGTAAGGAATGGTAGGTACTCGGAAGTAAAAGAATCCCAAACGAAAAGAAAAACACCCGCCTCTTCATTCGTTCACTCACTCACCACCGACCTGTGGTCCATCTGCCGTAATGTACGCCCATCGTACTCGACGACGCCGTATCCTCGTCGCGTACGCCCTCCCGACCAGCGGTCGCCTGTCAGGCAGGGGTCATCGTCGTGGTCTGCTCTTCTCTAGAGCCAGAACTCTGCTCTTCGCTACTCTTCTGCTCTCCTCTTGCTCTTGCACTTGTTGCTCTTCTCTTCTGTTCTCGCCTGCCTTACTTCACTCGCCCTTTCACTCCTCATACCTCCTCACCCACCATGCCTCCGCATCTCATTACCTCCTAGCACTCTAGCCACTTCGTCATCCTTCTCACGAACTAAAAGAGCGAGAGAACAAGCAAGTGTGTGTTCTGTTCTATTTTGGTTTTTGCAACCTCTGGGGTTGATGGAAATTTCGGAATAGATGTGAGAATTGGTGTGGGTTACCATGGGAGTAGGGCATGGCGGGGGGAGCGGGGAGGGGGGCGAACCGGCGCCCCAAGCAGGAGTGGATGAGGAGCATGAGACCACCCCGGTTGTGAAGAGATCATGGCCGGCGATTAGAGAATCAACAAACCAGTTGGGCTAGTTCCGTTCTTGTTGCTGTGCCATTTGCTACGAGCTACGTTGTTGTTGGTGGTTGGTTGTTAGTGGCTGCTGGAGAACAGAATAATGCTGCGGCGTTTATGATGACGTCTGTGCGCCACGCCCGGATTCTTCCATCGTAAGTGTGCTAGTGTAGAGGTTGCCGTAATTGCGGATCGGTTGGAGTGAATTTGAGTGCGTAGGGTTTTCAGCGCACGAGTGTTTTTGAGCTTTTGATTTTTTTGAAAAGAAATTGTGTTTGGAGCATTGTTTGATGTATGCTTGTAAGAGCATTGTTTGACGATGTGCAAATTGCAGCCATAGTATAGAGCATGTGATGGGCGTTCAGAGCAAGAGTTTTTGATTTTTCTGATTTAAAAATAAAATAAATTGTGGTGTTACATTATCATGTATGTTTGGAGCATTGTTTGACGATGTGCAAATTTGGTGACGAGCAGCCATAGTACAGAGCATGCGATGGGCAATAGGTTGTCAAGGATAGTGGTGCATCAGCTCCGAGGATAGTGGTTGGAGTGAATTTGAGTGCGTAGGGTTTTCAGAGGGGGTGGTTTTGATTTTTTGATACTTTTTGAAAAGAAATTGTGTTTGGAGCATGAGTGTTTGTAAGAGCATTGTTTGATGATGTGGGAACTGTGTGATGAGCAGCCATAGTACAGAGCATGCGATGGGCAATAGGATGTCAAGGATAGTGGTGGGGTGCTTCAGCTCCGAGCATGGGCACGAGAAGTACGCGCACGGGCTGCATTTCTCGGAGCCTCTAGACGAAGGATTGGGGCATTCGTTTTGCTATGTCCGGCCTGTGATGGTGGATGGCGATTTGGGGCCGATTTCGTCTCCGCCACTGGAGCTCCCCGTGGAGGCAGACACTCCCGTGGCCACCGAGGTCTCCGTGGAGGCAGACCGAATTGAAAAGGAGGAGGTGCCAAATGTAGAGACGACGGATGCTGCGATGCGGCCGCGGGTGGCGTGGGAGAATCGCAAGCACAGCGAGAGGGCCAAGAGCATGACGGAGACGTCGTTCAAGGCGATCTCGGGTGCGTCTGTGAGCGCCAACACGGCCACGCCACGCTCCGTGGTGAGCCAGGAGCAGTTCAATTCGTTCTCTAATGTGCCCACGGAGCGCGCCGCGGCGTTCGAGAGCACGGCGTCGTTCAGCGCGCTGCCGCTGCAGCGGGTGGCGAATTCCGGCCCCATCTCGGGCCCTGTTTCCGGCCCCCTGCTGTTGCAATCAGGGCCCATGGAGCGAGGGTTTATGTCTGGCCCCTTGGAGAGAGGCTTCATGTCCGGGCCAATAGAGAGAGGGTTTATGTCCGGGCCGCTGGAGCCGGTCGATCGGAACACCTTCTCTGCACCGCTATCTGGCCCGGGGCGCAAGAAGAGCTCTCTCAAGCGGTTCGTGCGCTCCATGAGCCTGCCCATGCGCAAAGCCATCGCGCGCACGGTGTCCAAGACCACGGCCACCTTGACGCGCACCATCGTCATCCCCGTACGCCATTTCGTCATGGGCGATCCCGCCCGCGACATGGACTTCCCTCCCTGCTCCTTTGGCTCGCCCGCGGAATCGGGCTCCTCGGGCTCCGACTTGGACATCAAGGACGACAACAATCTGCAGTGGGCGCAAGGCAAGGCTGGCGAGGATCGTGTGCACGTGGTCTTGTCTGAAGAGCACGGCTGGCTGTTTGTCGGGATTTACGATGGATTCAACGGCCCTGACGCCCCGGACTTCCTCATGAGCAACCTGTATCCCGCGATCTACAGGGAGCTCAAAGGCCTGCTTTGGAACCAGAAGAGTGCTTTTGAGCTTGGTGATGGTAGCAGCTCCGGTGACGAGGCGCGCGACACTCACTGGGCTGGTGATGACTTCGCGTCCCGTCTAGGACCTCCTTCGGATGCTGACCCGAAGGAATGTGCGAATACTCGTCCATGTGAGGACCCTCAAGCAAGTAATCCTCTGGCACAAACTGCAGAGGTTGTAGATTTGAGACCTGGTAATGTAGTTGGGCAACAGAATGATACGACTATTTATGGTGATGGAAACCTCCCACAGGAGGACAGGCACCCAAACTGTGACCTGAACACGAGAGAATTGAACTGCAATGATTTAGGCCTAGAATTAGAACAAGAACGGAAACTGATTGAGGATAGAATAGATGCACAGGAGGGTACCGAACAACAGGATTTACCGAGCATTGTTTCTGAACCGATAGCGTCTAGTAATGTACACTTTGCTGATAACACTCCCCTAAAAGATCCTAGCATTCTTAACATGAAATTGCAAGTGCTTCATAATCGGCGTCGAGAACAGCACCGGAAGTATCCGCAATGGAGGTAAACGCTTGTTGGTTTCGAAGCCCCTGAGTATCCCAGCTACACAATGTGAGTTTTTTCTCAATGGTATGTGAATTTGCATTGGTGTTAATGTAGTGAATCTGCGGTTTTAGGTATGCGTGGGAGCAGGAGAGGCTTGTGGAAGAAGAGCGGCTGCGAGAGAAGCTTCGTCTCAAGGAGGAAGCCAAGGAGTTGGAAACTAACGCAGTGGATCATGATGCTGTGTTGAAAGCTCTCTCTCGTGCTCTGGAAGCTACAGAAGAGGCTTATCTAGATATGACTTACAGGTATTGTCAGGAGACAGTTTAGCATTTTTGCTACTTTTCCATGGCTTGAAGAGCAATCCAGGCTCCTTGGGTGCTCTTTTCATATTAATATATAGGTAATATCAGGGTAATACACATGTGCTACTTAGGTGCCACTTAGGCAATACCTGGGTGATACCTAGGTTTAAAGAGGCTAGACATCTTGACTGCATGTAGGAAATCTGGCTATTATTCCTTATTTCTTTTCAAAAATCCTTTGTATCAATTAGCCAGCCCGAATGTTATGGAGCAATTAGGCTAAAATTTGCAACAAAAAATCACTGATCCGAGCATAATTTTTGGCTTTATCATAGGCAGTAGTATTTCCACGATGTTGTACTAACGATTGATTCGTCAACACAGGGTTCTTACCGACAATCCAGAACTGGCGTTGATGGGATCTTGTGTTCTGGTGATGCTGATGAAGGACGAGGATGTATATATTCTGAATGTTGGAGATAGCCGAGCCATCATAGCCCAAGACTGCAGACGAGGGTCGTTTAATTCGCTCTCGAAACTTTCGCGCAGCCAACTGAACGGCTTCAATGTAGATGAGCACGAACGGATTGGTGCTCGCGACACTTTATTACGTCAAGAATTGGAGAGAATTATTGAAGAAACCCCGACCGAAATCGAGGCCCTGGAGACTCATGTTGGAGATCCATGCCTTGGACCACCAGGACTGTCATTATTAGGCGCCTTGCAACTTACATCTGATCATAGCACCAGCACTGAAGAGGTGAAAATTTGATCCCCCTTTCTGATGTTATGTCCGTACTGCTCTTCTTTTTTTTTCCCCTTCAGACTCTGATACATGGCCATGTTTTTGTTGTTGCACAGGAAGTGCTGAGGTTAAGAGCAGAGCATCCGTTGGACGATGACATAATCTCAAATGATCGCGTGAAAGGAAGACTGAAAGTGACACGTGCATTTGGCGCTGGATTTTTGAAGCAGGTGCTCTATCAACCTTGACTTTCTTCAAGAGTTTTGGGTCTCTTGAAACTATGCAAAGAAAAAGGTGTCTCAACCCCTAAAGAACCAAGAAGCCCGAATCGGGCCTCATGTTTTTTTAGCAGTTTTGAGTAGGATCTATGTTGGCTTCCTTTTTTTAAAATGTGTTTGTTTTTTGACCAACACATGCACTGTTCTTGACTGATTCCAGTGATATAAAATTCAGTCTCATCTAAATTATATTTTTCACAATATGATCAATTCAATTTCACATTTCAAAACCATGAATCCTTAGTCCTTTAGGGGTTAAAACTGTTTGACTAATGTGTGTCATGTGGTGGAACAGCCGAGGTTGAACAATGTTCTCTTTGAAATGTTCCGATGCAAGTTCATAGGCGATGATCCGTATATCACTTGCGATCCGTGTCTACGGCATCATAAGCTTGGGCAACAAGACCGGTTCCTGGTGCTCTCATCAGATGGGTTGTACCAATATCTAAGTAATGAGGAGGTTGTATCCCACGTCGAATGGTTTATGGAAAGGTGTCCTGATGGAGATCCTGCACAACGTCTAATTGAGGAGCTTCTTTTCCGAGCTGCCAAGAAGAATGGTAACAACCTCAAATTCTGCTTCTCCTCGAATTGTGCGATTCGTTGTTGTGTATGCTCCTTTGTGCATGAGTCTAATCCCAGGGGGCCTCATGTTTATTTAGTACTTGTGAGTAGGTTTTATGTAGATTTTCTTCTGTTCAACTTTTATTCAACACATGCAATGTTTTTCACTGATTCCAGTGATATAAAATTTGGTCCCATTTTTCACAATATGATCGTTTGAATTTGTCATTTTAAATCCCATGAATCCTTGGTCTAACCTTGGATGGAATCCTTGTGCAGGAATGGAATTGAATGAGCTTCTGGATATCCCACAAGGTGATCGCCGCAAGTACCATGATGATGTTTCAGTGATGGTTATTTCTCTGGAAGGCAGAATTTGGAGATCTTCTGGTTCTCTCAAGCATTCAACTTGAGCTGGCCGACAACAGTTTTTTCTGGTTGGAATTTAGTAGGCGAGAGACAGAGCAATGGGTCCTTGAGCTCCTTAGCTCAGTCCTCTGATATCACAGCAATTTGTTATTCTTGTAACGTTACTTGAATAATAGAGAGTAAGTTAGTTGGTTACATCAATCTCTCTATCTTCAGAATTTTGTCTGTGTAGGTACAGCTGAGTGAAATCTATACACCGGATGGATGTATTCTGCTCAGCCTCGTGATCAGGTAATTAATTGCTTCAATGATAAAATTACTGGGATAGGTATACAAGAACACTTTTAGTGTATCCATATGGGAATTCGGAAGAGACGTGATTTCTTCGTTGGTTAACGTGCTCCTCAGGTTATCCAAATTTCAACTGCTCCTCAGATGTCGACATTTCCTGTTCCAATGTCATTTCTCAAAAGCAGTTAATGGTCATTAATCTCATTAATGACGTTAACAATTCGTTTCATTTCATTGGAAGAGTTCCATTCTTACCTGACGCTTCCCCAATTCCTTACCAATAGGGGAGGGAATTGAGGATTACAGCAGAGTTCTAATATTGTCGTCAATAGAGTTATCCTCTAACTCAGAAGAATTTCAACCTGTTTTAAAGCTCTGTCAAGGTTTGAGTTCAAGGGTTTTTGAGTTTAAGGATAACAAACACAAGTCAATACACACTTAACCCTTAAACGCCGGGCCTATGGCCATGGATTCAGAATGGTCATAGCGACGGTTCTGTTTTCTCTATTTTTCACTCAAATTGACTGATATTATTTTTGAAATATTTTTCCTAAATGAAACCTTACATTTTCTATGTGCAGTAATTTTTTCCGTTATTTTCCAAAAAAACTGAAATTACTATGATTTTTTTAAGGAAATCCTTAAGAAAATTCATATAAATTAGAAAATATACTCAAAAATTCCAATTTTTTTTCCATAGGTCTGACTTACATTGGAGTACATACTGGTGGATGAAAATCATCCGTGTCTCTAAAATTAGTAAAAGGTACCTCTATGATAATAAGTGTTGAACTTGCAATTGCTATAAAATACTTAATATTAGTAATTTTCCAAAATTTCAAGATGGAGTCAAAAGTGGACTTGATAAACTTCATTTTCTTAGTTAAGCTCATATACAAAAAACGCCATCTTCATGGTTTAAATTGAATTTTTGTAAAAAAGGTTAAATGATTCAAAATACATGACATGGAGATCCGTTTTTACCACTTAATTTCCATTGAAGGCCCCAAATTAAGTCCCATGGTGGATATCTCCCATGCATGTGCTGTGTAGAAGAGTAGCAAGGAGGTGCACAGACAGAAATGGATGAAAATACTCTTTTTCTGTTGAGAAACAAGCCTTTTCAGTCATCCAAAAGCCACAGAATGGCTCTGCCGGCGTTTAAGGGTTAAGAGTTTTATAAATGAATGAGGTTGCCAGCCTCAGTGAGATGACAGATTAACAGCAAGTTTGTGTATAGTTTTTCACACTAGCACATGCACAACGTGTTTGCTTCAGGGGAGGGAATACTCATGTGACAAATGAGGTATTAACCCCTTTAAATGATCATATTGTGAAACCCTTTAAATGACTAATTCAAATGACTAATAACCCCTTTAAATGATCATATTGTGAAACCCTTTAAATGACTAATTCAAATGACTAATAACCCCTTTAAATGACTAATTCAAATGATCATATTGTGCAAAATACAATTCAGATGAGATTCAACTTTATATCACTAGAATCAGCAAAGAACAGTGCATGTGTTGGTTGAAAAACAAATTTAAACAAAAGAAATTCCACACAGAATCTACTCAAAACTACTAAAAAGAAACATGAGGCCCAATTTGGGCTTCTTGGTTTTTTAGGGGTTAAGAAGGCTGGGTATGGTTGATGGTGTGTTTCTACTTGATCTCAATTTTGGACGTAAGATAACTATATCTAAAAGCGACCTTTTCCTTAAATCGTCCTTAGCTCAATCTTCCATAATAGATTTTGACACCCTACTATTAATGAGAATGTGCACAATTTGAACATCAGAGTTAACCCCTAAACGTCCACGCATCCAGTTACTGGATGATTGTTGGTCAAACCCAATTTTGATCTTGAAGATGATTTTTGTTGCTAATACACCCAACTAAGAAAATGAAGTTTATTAAGTTTGGTTTGTACTCCACTTTTCAAATCTTAAAAATTCCAATTATTGAGTATTTTATTTCTTGTGCAAGCTTTGTAGGTCAAGGTTTGAATTACACTACATAGGAATGATAGGATTTTCAACTTTCGAATTTCAAAATTGAAATAAAAAGTTTCTATGGAAAACATATCATGTGATTCTCCATTGTAATTTGTACCTGCTCCCCCAAAAAATATTAATTTTTGGAAGCTTTTTTGTAATAAAAATTATTTTTTAAAGTATTTGACATAAAAATTTGTTAAAAATGCCGTATTAAATTAAAAAAATCTGAAAATTTCAAGACTCATAGGAAACATTCAGTTCCATGCATGAAAAATATTACAAAATATATTTTGATAAATCTTGAAGGCTAAATTCAGTAAATTGTGTAGTTTGACTTTCCTACAAAGGAGTGGTACGTTTAAGGGTTAAGGGTCGCTTTATGGTCAACCTATAGTTAGTACTTTGCAAATTCATAGCTTATTCATACGGTGTCCAAATAATGCATACTAAAGTGTGTTAGAATCCTCTTAAACTTGCTATTAAGACCCACCACAAATATTCTATGTTTTATGTGTGTAAATAGGCTCAATTGGTAAGGGGGACGCTTTAAGGTATAGTTACCTCTAGTGCATGGGATTGACGTCATTGTCCACCTGTTTGACTTTGGACAAACTGAAACAATTGAGAACCTATCACATTTTAGTACCTATTGAGGTGAAAAAGGTGAAAGGTCCTTTGGTTCCTTGTTTGGGCTTGGAGTTGCAAGAGTGGGTCCAATTCTCTAATCTGGAGAAAAAGCATGAAAAGTATGTATGTTTCAGTCTCATGACATTGCCTATGTAACAATGATAAAAAAGTGAACTCATTATTAAATAAATTGTACGCAACTATCATTCTAGAATTCCATGAAGTTGAATTGGCATGTGTTTGACGCAGGGTTTTTTTTTCTGGCACCATGGTGCCAGACTCCAATGTTGTGGCACAGTGACAATGGTCTAAATCTAGAGGGACCACTCTCTATTGCATGCCTGAAGCATTACTAAAATGCAAAAAAAAAAACCCTGATTCGATGTAAACCAAAACATACTATGTCTTTTTTATGAACGAGGTATAGATTTTTATACATGTTTTCTCATCCCTCATGCACTTTTTGCAATGTCGATTTTTTACTGTAGATTTTTTGAGAAGTTGGCTTCATGCATGTGTGATCCAATTATAAAGGGGATGATTTGTATGATCTTTATGCCTCATTTTATGTTGCATTGATTCACCAAAAATTCCTAAAATCTTAGTTCAAAATAGTTCAAAAGTGATCTTGAAAAAGTCAACTCATAGAATTAAGCAACCAAAAAATCTCCAAAAATCACAACACTTGGAGTATTGCATTTCAACCCAACACAACAAATTTCATGTACAAATTGCCAAAATCTTGTTCATAATTGAATTAAAAAATAATTTTTAATTTTCAGTTTCAAATTTTATACAAAAATATTGGTGATAGCAACCATAGATCTAACAACATGGATAGAATCTAAAATTCATAATGTACAACTTTTATTCATACATCAAGTTCAAAATATCCCTCTTAGTTGCATTTTATGATGCATTTTTGCAAAACTGCCCAATCTAGAGGGCTATGGACATTTAGGGGTTAAGCAACCAAAAAATCTCTAAAACTCACTACACTTAGAGTATTATATTTCAACCCATTACAATAAATTTCATTCACAGATTGTCAATATCTTATTCATAATCGAATTACAAAAGAATTTTGAGTTTTGAGTTTCAAATTTTATACAAAAATATTGGTGATAGCAATCATAGATCTAACCATATGGATAGAATCTAAAATTGCTAATGTACAACTTTTATTCATACATCAAGTTAAAATATCCCTCTTAGTTGCATTTTATAATGTATCTTTGCAATTCTTCAAATCTGGAAAAGGTTAAATGTGTTTAGGGATTAAATACCTTTAATTTGAAAGCACTTGAAAAGTGCAATGCAAGCACAATTTTGAATAAAGAGATGTCATGTTAGGTTCCAATTTAAATCAATCACGTCAAATTTTAGATGCTAAAAGTAAGGATTGTAATCTGGGTGAAAATTTAACCTAATTGCTTTCAAATTCATCAATTAATAATTTCAAACATTTTTGGAAATCTAAATGTAGTGATAATTTTTTATTTTGTCTTATGAACAAAACTTCACAAGGTTGAAAAAGAGGCATTTTAGATCAAATGTTCAATCTGGTCTAAACCTGTTGGGTTGTAGGGGTTAATACATCATTTATACTAATTGCAAATGAAAAGTCATTTATAGTATACATCGAAACATGGAAAAAATTTCAAGCAATGTTGATTAGTGAATTAATGACAAAACTTGTTTTTAAAGGGCACAAACACATTGATATAGAAAGATAAAATTGTTGAGACACTACTCTCTGTACCACCACCAGTGACGAAGTGAAAGGCCATGAAATTGAATAAGACATGAAAGGTTAGGTTACTTCACATGATGATCTTTGAGGGCGGAATGAAACACTCATGGGAAGACCATCCAAAGATGTGAAAGGCTAAGTTACATCATAGAACGGTTACATAATAGAAAACCTTGCTTCCCGCTCGCTGGCTCACTTACAAACCTTACAATTGTTGAAAAGCCACAAATAGAACCTACATTCGTCAATACCATTTTTCTAAACCACTTTCGACTTACGGTCTTCTGGAATTATTATCATTAAAAAAATTAATTACAAGATGCTCATTGGTTTTTGGAAAAAGATTCCAAACACCAAAAAAATGTTGTTTGGATAGTGTATACAAAAAAATATGAAAATTCAAAATTTAGTAGTTGTTACAAACATAAAGTAAATCCAAACAAAAAATTTATTCTCAAAAAACCCTTTCATAACATTCATTAGTCATCATTGGGACTACCTTTTGGCTCCATCCACTATGAAGAAGCTTCATTCAAAGTACAGATGAACAGTAAACAATAGAGGGTTGCAAGGTGGCTATGAAAATGGCAAAAGTATGGTCGCTTGTGGATGGCGCTACCTCACAATACGAAGAGGAGGCGTTTGAAGATGCGCATGCTAGCTATCTCTCCCCTGTAAGGAGCGACAAGGGACACTCACTCCCAGCCTCCCCGGCCTTCGCTCAATCAGCTCATCCAAAACCAGTGCGCAAGACAGCAGAAGACTACATGAATGAGAGAGTAATCCGCCACCTCAACATGATGACGCGTGAGAGAGTTCGCCCGGAACCCGTTACCCAGGCGCCGAACAACCCTAGTGGCTCTATACGCACAGCCAAATCGGCAGCACGGAACCGAGTAGGCCTGGACCGACAGCCGGTTAGCTCTCAATCTCCACCAGTATTTGACACTTGGGGATTCCGGACTCCTCAATCCCATAGCGCTGGAGGCGCTCAAACTTCCAACCCCCACCGTACGTCATGAATTTAAAACTTCTTTCTTTCAACGTGCGAGGACTGAACGATGCATCGTCCATCCCTTTGCTACGGAATTATGTACAAGATATTCAAGAGCTAGACGTCATGCTCTTACAGGAACACAAACTTCGTCTCGAGGAAGCGGCTCAGTTAGGGAAGAGACTTTGGAATGGAGCCAGTGCTTGGTGCCTTGACGCGAGTGTAGGTTACAATCACTCACCGGATGAGCCTGGCGCCGGGTGCGGGGACATCATCACTCTCCTTGCTCCGAAGTGGGCG
Source organism: Pohlia nutans (assembly GCA_022496805.1). Classification (NCBI taxonomy): domain Eukaryota; kingdom Viridiplantae; phylum Streptophyta; class Bryopsida; order Bryales; family Mniaceae; genus Pohlia; species Pohlia nutans. The sequence goes on along the minus strand of CM040085.1, from coordinate 7,758,812 downwards.
AAATTTGTTGCTGAACATGGATCAGTGATGGTCAACCGTGCACATTGGATCATCCTCAGAGGTCTTCCAGGCGGTGACATCAGTATAGTGAATATCTACGCACCGAATGATTCTTCTTTGCGATGTAGACTGTGGGAATCTTTGACCTCGCAACTCCCGACCACATGCCGATGGGTGCTTGCCGGAGACTTCAATATGGTAGAACTGAGGCATGACAAAACGAACCCCTGTGGTAAAATGCTACCCGCGGGTGAGCGTCTCATCTTTGATGCTATGAAAAATCATTTACAGATAGAGGAGAGTCCGCGCTCGGCGGGCAGCTTCAGATATAGCTGGGATAATTTCAGGGCGGATGGATTACGTATCCTTGCCAGACTAGACAGATTCTATGTGTTCAAAGCTAATGACGGGCAATCGCGTAGAAAGATTGTTCACTATAAAATTAGAGGAGATTGTGCGTGGTCAAATCACAATCCCGTGGAGGTCGCATTGGCATTTGAAGACGGCCCCGCTCGCAAAAGCGGGTGGCACATGAACACGAGGTGGCTTGATGCGGTAGAAGCTGATATTCGAAGGACATGGGCGGAGCAACCACAGCACACCCCATTCTTCGGAAAACTTCGAGCGGTCATCAAAGTTTACAAGGCCTTCTGCAAGACGAAGGCGGAACTTGCGCGAACAACTGAAACTAACCTCCGGGAGCAGCTTGAAAAGGCCACAGCTGAACTCCACACATCCCCTGAGGCAACTTTGCTCCAACAGAGGCATGGAGAGATCCGACATCACTTGCAACAGTATGAAACCACGAAGGTAGCCGACAGAAGAGTGAGAGCTAGGGTGCGATGGAAATTCCGAGGTGACATGATATCCAAGGAATTTTTTGAGGCTGTGAGGGAAAAATCCACGGCCACGGCGATCACTTGCCTCAAAGCTCCCGATGGTTCCAGGGTCCAAGACAGACTTAGTCTCTCTAGACTTTGCACAACCTTCTACAGGAAGCTTTACGCACGGGACGAAGTCACCCAAGAACAACAACAGGCCATAGATAGCATCATTCAACTTGTACCTGAGAAATTCTCGGAGGGAGCGAAGATGGAATTAGAGAGGCCACTAGACGGACCAGAACTTGAAGCTGCTGCAAAGGCCATAGCTAAGGATAAGAGCCCTCGACCGGACGGATGTGCGGTTGAATTCTATACCAAGTTCTGGACGATGTTTGGCCCGGACTTCATGCAAATGGTTCATCACGCGACTCAGGCCGGCCAACTGCCCAAACAGCTCAATCGCGGCCTCATAGCTTTGCTTCACAAGGGTGGCGATCGAGAAGACCTCGGCAACTAGCGGCCCATTACCTTATCGAATGTGCCCTACAAGATCATCGCCAAGGCCTTGCAAAGGCGCCTTCAGCCCTTATTGCCAGATGTCGTGAGTGAAGACCAAACGGCCTTTCTACCCACAAGATACATTTTGGATAATGTGTTAGTAACTCACGAGACTATTTCCTGGGCCAAGGAGTCTCACTTGGACATGGTATTGCTCAAATTAGATTTCATGAAGGCATATGATACAGTTAATTTAGACTTTCTCTTCCGCACGATGACAACGCTTGGTATTCCAGCCAGCTTTTTGAGACTGGTGCAGCTATTATTCACGTCAGCAGAAGCGGCCGTTTGCATCAACGGTCAAGAAACAGAGAGGTTTCCAATCCAGAGAGGTGTCAGACAAGGGTGTCCGCTGGCACCGTACCTATTCCTCATTGTTGGTGAAGCTTTAAATATTGCCACTCGGAGAGCTGAGGAAAATGGTGCGATTCAGGGAATCACATTACCAGAAGCTGTCAGCTCGCAGCTCATCATACAGTATGCTGACGACACTAATTTCACAATCCTAGGAGCAGAGGAGAATTTACTCAACTTGGTGGTGCTACTTGAGTTATTCCGGTTGGCATCTAGATTACGCATCAACTGGGATAAAAGTGTGGCCTATTGGATCTCCTCCGAGCCTCCACCACCGTGGCTGGAGCATTTTGGCATCAAATGGACGGTGGAGCACACTTTATCTAAACTGTTAGGAATCCCATTCGGCATGGAGCTAAAAGTTGCGGACGTTGACGAGTTTCTCCACAGAAAAATTTAAAAAAAATTAGAATATTGGACGACGGTACAACTTTCTCTCGCAGGACGCGCCGTGATAGTTAACTCAGTGTTACTCTCCACCCTCTGGTACGTCATATCCATATGGGCAGGATCACTAGACATTGTGAGGAAAATTCGAGCTCCCTTAGAAACTTTCTATGGGCTGGTACTACCCATACAAGCCGGACTCGAGTTAGTTGGGCTGATTGTTGTGTTTCCAAGAAGAACGGTGGACTCAACATTGTAGAACCAGAAGATGCCCTGCACGCTCTTATGGCGAAATGGATACTTAAGGCCCAAGCCCCTGGCTCCTCCAATTTGCAGTACCTGCTTCGATACCGACTCCTGCAATTACGGCCCGCAGCAAAGGGAGCTTGGCCGGCAGCTGCACACTGGGCCATGGTGTACAAATTTTCTGCTCGCACAGGCTCACGGGCGTGGGATCGAATCGTAAAGGCATGGAGGAAAATCAATAAAAATTTGGAGACGATTCCACCGGCCAATGGCGATGAAGTGCTAACGACTAGCATCTGGTGGACCACCTGTTACTTTGGAAGTAACTTCGGCTTTCCTCCCGAGCGCGCGGCGAAGTTGATGAAAGCTGGAATGACCCAGATCTATGACATCTGGAATAGCAATTTACTCTGCTTCTTTGGTTGGCATGAGATTTGCACCAAATTCCCTTTCCAGGCTCATGAGGAGACTCATTACAATCGCATGGTCGCGGCAATCCCAGCTCATTGGATGGAAATGCTTACACAATCCAGGCACTCGTCGAGCCTTGGTGACTTCATTGGATTATTCCAGGAAGAGAACGACACAGTCCCATGGTTCATTTTTCAAGTAACACGTGATGTGCGACCCCAATTCGATCCTGTTAGAACCAAATTCACTTTGCCAGCAGGTCACGCTTGCTACCTTGTGGGAGACCGTTCAATGTTGTTGAGAATACGCACACCAGCAGCTGCCTCTGATGAAGAATATGAGGGGTGGCTCCGACGGGTGCGAGTTGCCACGATCTCGCGCGGTACCCAACAGAAAGCACAAGTGTTTAAACTGTATTGTGGTACGGTCCTCAACCTCCAGTTTGACCCTGGAAGATGGAAGTGGAGTGGACAGGGGCTCCTTCATTCTTACACGTCAAAACTCGGCCGCCAACTGATCCATCCACGGGCAAGGTTGGAGAAGAGTATACCAGAGAAGTGGCACGGGGCTATTCCTGACACTTATGTACCGAAATGGTCAGAAGTATGGAATAAAAACCGGTCACAAAAAGATGCTGCATTCCTCTGGTCGGTGTACCATTGTGCTGTTGCAGTTCACACTTGGCGGGCTCACATTAACTCCGGTATCTCCACGGCGTGCACTAGTTGTGATGCAGCCTTGGACGAAACGATCCTTCATAGGTTTCATGATTGTGAAAAGACCCAAGTGGTATGGAATTATGCTTTGACCATCCTCTACCGGTACAAGCAGGTGGAGCCTGTTGATGGATACTGGCCCGGTTTGGTGTGGCAGCAGTGCTTGCTTGGCTCCACACTTCCTCGGCAATTACGCAAGGCTACCGCGATTTGGTCACTCTTGAGAGGCTCCGTCATATGGACGTGCTGGATTGACAGGAATGCAATCTGTTATAGCCGGGACATCTGGCCCCAAGCCAAAGTGGAGCATCTGCTTTGAGAAGCCACACTTGACCATGCTCGAGTGGCATGGCAAAAAACCAAGTCTTTGGTGACGAAACACCCGGCCAAAACTCTCTCTTATTTGAAGAAGTTTGACAAGCTCTGGTTGTCTTTTGACTTGCTCGGCACCCGCACTGGTGATCAAGTGCTTTGGAGTCATGTGAGACCCACTATGGGGAAGTTCAATTAGTTAGGTAGGGGCTGCGGCCCTTGGTTCGCCTTACGGTTTCTTTGAAAGTTGAAAATCTAAAAGTTTGTCGCCGGTCCATCTTGGGTCCAGGTTCATGTGGGGCCTTTTTCTTTGCAATGGAATTTCGCTCCTTTTGTGTCAAAAAAAAAAAAGAAAATGGCAAAAGTATTGGGACATGGATAAATAAAGTCGGCCATGTGGCAAGGTCACCGACATGTGCAAGTAATATATAATGTTGGCTAACAGACCCAACGTTGGCTACTGAATGTTATGTTATATTGATATTGTTATTTTTCCCTCAAATTTCAGTAAGTTTTTCAAAAACATGAAAATATTTATCATCAAAGTATTGAAGATAAATGTGAACTCGTGAATGTAAACTTATATTAAGGTAGACCACAGATGCATTGTTTTTGCATGCTCCAACCTCGTGTGTAAACTATCCAACATAACATAAACTAAAAACATAAACTAGGATCATTGAGAAGCATAGAATCATTAAGGCAAAAGACAAGCACACAGAATCATTGCAAGACAAATGAAAAGATAGAGACAAGATGAGTGTTCACACAGTCTGCAAGGAGAGCAGGTCTGCAAGTTCAAATCGAGCACGTAAAAAAATTCCAGTTTAAACCCTGGCGAGGCTTTAAAAATGGTTGAAGCGTCGTGCTTATATTGCACAGGTAGGAACCTGAACAAGCCAGTGAATTGTCTAAATTGAGGCAACGCCATTCACCGGGTGACACAGAGACACCCTACTATCACACACTCCTCGGCTGCTCACAAATACATCCCCAAAATAGTGCCAGAAACAATCTGCACGAGGTTCTGAGCTCAGATGCATTGGCAACGTGCAAAAGATGGACCACGTCAGACCACACCAATGGCATTGTGAGCACACCTGTAATAGCCACGCTCCAGTCGTGACAGCAACTTCAATCGCACACGGCATCTTCTCCTGCAAACCATCTTGTGTGCTCGTGAGGATGGTGACAAGCACCTTCAAAATGAATGAGCCACCGAGGAACTGGCAGGGACTATATATGCGGCTTTAGCACCTAGAGACTGAAATAGTGTAGGACCTCCCTGTAAAAATTGAGGATATGCTTACAAAGCAGCTGGTGAGAGAAAGAGATCTGCCTGTACCCGCTGTTTGCATTTCAATGATCTAGACACATGGATGTAGATTGACTGCTGAGACAGACACGCCAATTTTGCAGGGACTAATGAGATGGAGAGTCGACAGGACTTTGAGGGCTCTGGCTGGGGCTGTCTAAGGACGAAGAAGATAATACACGTTCTTTCCAAGGGAGTAAAATAGGGCGCTGCTCTGTGGATTCACTGGACTGTCTACTATGGCGCCCACTATGCCCATTCTGCGAGGACGACGGCGAACCTCGTGACAGTAACCTGGATGGGCTTCCCATCATCGAGAGACGTCGACCCGAGTTACTTGGGGAATCTCCCAACCCTGCGGCGATTGGTGATGCGGATGAGCCAGATCCAAACATAAAGCGCATGGCATTCTGGGTAGCAGACGCCACCTGCGTTTTGGCTTGCCGTAACTGCATATTACAAACATGTAACGTGCTCATTAATTGATAGTACTGGTACTTGATTAAAGAGAATACAGCTCTGCGAAAAGGAAAAAACATCTACAGGTGTGCTGCTGTCCCATATGTACAAACAAGACGACTTCAGGTATTACAGCAATCAATCCACAAATTAATAGTTAAAGTGCACCCCCGAGGAGGTTTGGAGATTCGTACTCGTTCCATGGTGTTTTCAGCAGCTCCAATTGCAGCGTCACCAGCATTGGCAAATCTGTTCACCCACACTGTACACAAGCTTTGAATTAATGGCGAGCAACAAGATTGATGCCTCCAAATCTATTTTCATACTGCTGATATTGTACATGTACATGTTAATCATGACTTATTCTAAGAAGATTTTTAACGTACTTAAGATAAAAATGGGTAAGTATAAAGCCATGTACAATATACATTAGAAAATTTGTTATAAGTAAAAGCTTACAACAAGATACAAATACGATATGAATTCCAGTGTAGCCCAAAGAAACTGCAAGTGTCGTCAATCGCATTCAAAAGGTTGGAAAATTTAACGCTTACATGGCAATTTCTGAGCCTCAAGCTTTTCACTAAATTCATCGCAGAAATGGTTGCAATTACGAGAGAGGAGGTCGTAGAGATTGCCAGGCCATTTCTCCATAAGCGCTGTTACAATTACTTGTACTTCCGAGCGTGTTTTAGGGGTCGTTCCCAACGAAACGCTCTCTCTGTACGTGTACATAGGATTCGCCTTGGGAGGACAGCTGAACACTCCGCTCCCAGTCTCACAGAAGCCAAATGACCATTCCTTCCCGTAAACCTGCAATTTTAAACGTCAGTCAATAACCTCGCAAACAGTGCGAATCTACTATACCGTACTCTTCTCTACAGTGACTCAGTCTTTTCAACTGTACTCCCTCTGCCACAAAGTCAAGGTCCTCAGCCACATACAGTCTACCCTCCATAATATGACCCTCCATAATACGACACTCCATAATATAACGATATTCTCGTTTCAAGCAATACACAAGTGACAAGTCATTTATATGACTAATCCATGCCTGCCACCTTGAAGTAAGGGGTTCCCAAATATGTCATAATAGAGAGGGACAACTGTAGCCTGTAAACCTTGTTCTGCATGTTAACATCCTGCTTTTCCAGCCCATTAGGTTGCTAATACAGTATCATACCAGCCAAGAGCACCTCCAGCCACCTCCAGCCTGTGTCTAGTGTGCGCCTATAATAATGACCTTAAGTAGAATTCTTCTAAAAACAAAAACCTTCACCCAAAGCCCAGTCCTCAAAAACGTCTCCATAAATCGATACTGTGCACCTAGGCTTAAGAACTACACTTTCTTGATGAAAAGCAGACCTCAAGATCCTGTCTCTTTCGAAATCTAAAAAGGTTTTTCCATTCAAGTGCTCTGCCAGCACATTAGGTTAATCATAGCAGCCAACTATGACTCCAGCGATCGTCTAGCGGCGCATACAATAATAGTCTTAAGTACTCCACTTGTCAAATTCTTAAAAGAAATATTTTTTTAAATCTTCACTCAAAGACCAGTCTGTACATGAATCGATTAAGAACTGTACAAACTTCTTGATGAAAAGAAAAACTGAAGATCCTGTCTCGTTCAAAACAGACAGCGGCGCATACAATAATGGACTTAAGTACTCCACATGTAAAATTCTTAAAAGAAATATTTAAAAAAAAATCTTCACTCAAAGACCAGTCTGCACATGAATCGATTAAGAACTGTACAAACTTCTTGATGAAAAGCAAAACTCAAGATCCTGTAAACTCATTCAAAAGCGAAAAACCGCACAGAAAGACGAACCTCGACAGCTCCATGGAAGATGCCACCCAAGCCAATCCCGCCGCGCATCACCTTGTTGAGGTTCATGATGGCCGAGTTGGCGCGCACATTCCCGCTATTCGTGACATCGTACACGTGCAACGTCACTTCTGCCATAGCTTAGTTCCCTGATCGTTTGTTCACTCGTTTTTTCCCGTCTCTCACACGAAAATAAACAGTCACTCCCGAATGTCAGAGCTCGGACTCCATCGCCACGCCCTAAGTTAAAAGCTCCTCCTCCGCAAGCTTCCTTGGCACTCCATGGGATCAATACTGGATCAAAACCGGAGCGGATTTTTTTGTTGTCGTTAATTCTACGCCATGAGCAGGAGGATGAGCATGAGAATACTTGGAGCTCTTCTCGTGAATGATCTAACTTACAAAAACATGAAGGTGGTGAAGGATCGGAATGAAAAGGAATGAAGCAGCTATGCTGGGTCTCCCTGCTGTTGAGGGAGAGACAGCGATGCCCTGTCTCGGGAAGGAAGGATGAATGGATGAACGAATGAATGAGTGATGAGCGGATGGATGAACTTCACGATGATCACTCACTTGACGGACGGATGATGATGTTAACGGATGACTCTGTCACTAAGTTTGTTCTCATCCGTCCGTTTCTCATTCTTAGAAGCTTCCACGTAATTTCTGGAGGTTTGGGCAATGAGGAATGTCAGCCACCTCGGCACTACACCTGTATACACTTTTATTCTCTATGCCCCACAAGCTCTAAGCCCCACAAGTGGAGAGACAACGAAAATGCTTTTATTTCAAGAGTTACACGGTTGAATAGTAAAAACAAGTTGTAAAAGTAAATATGGATAAATATTAAGGTAGAGACTACATGACTATGGGCCACATTATTGGGAGTAATCTAGTAATAGTGAGAACTCCAGTCCACTTTTGAGAACGTCATGAATAAAGTGTCTACCCATGGTTCAATGTCCATTGATCAAACAACTAGTGATACGTGATTACTTCCTCTTTTCGAGGGTAAACACTATAGTAATCACTAATCACGTAAAATAAACGAGAACTAAGTATTGAGATTGGGCTTTATAGAGCAATCTACATTATTTCAAAACTAGTGCTAAGATTTGGCACAATAGTTCCAATTGTAGAATTGTCCTCGCGTGCACTGGCGTGTGCATGACTTGTAAGAAGATGAGTAACTTTGGTCCTAGGGGCCACCATGAATGAAGAGTTTGTTCGGGGAAATGCTTTCACTTGGGTCACTAGGACCTAGCTAGTGCATGCTAAGGATTGCATGGCTTGTGTTATATACTGTAGTCTAATACCTTTTGCACTTTCATGCTCAATATTGTTCTTTAAATAGTATTCGTCACAAACAAATATTCTCTACAATCCGTTTTTTCCCTTACATTTAAAAAAAACAATTTCCAAAAAATTGGCATCTATTTTTAGAATCGTATTCTACTGAAGATGCTATTGGGCTACGGTAGTAGACTAGGTTGGCCCGTGATGACACCTGATACAAAGGTTCTGACGGCAGAATAATCGTAGAGCGCGTGCATGCGTGCAACATTGCATATATATATATATATATAATACACATTGTCTTTATTAACGTGGATCATCAATTAAGAAACCAACATTATTTATACTACTTCACTTTTATTTATACTCACATTATTTTATGTATTAAGTGAAAATTAGACCCTTGCAAATCTACCGAGATGAAATAAAAGAACATAAATTGAAAGCTCATTTTAGTTTACATTTTAAGTATAACCATTGAAGGCTCCTCTAATTAAGCATCACATTATTTGTTAATCCATATTGTGAAGAGTAAATGGTGTAAGAGCATGTCCACTAGTGAGTCTAATATTCCTATTTTTGAACCTCATATATTAGAGTTATCCGTAAGATCGAGCAAAAAAAATCCACAAGAGGAAAGGCAAGGCAAAATAAGTTTTATAGCTCGGAAAGCAACGAAAATGAGTTGACTCTTTTAATTTCGATCAATATCAACGCCCTGCATTGTCAGAGAGATTCGAACCTTGAACCCTCCCTATACCTCATACAAGTTCCCAAGGGAGAATCTCCACGTACTCCTACACCAAGCACATGCTCACCCACACCAAGTAAGTCGGCGCTTCATGTCAGAGATGGACAGTGAAAGTTATTTACAAAACAAAAACTCCAGCCAAGAGACATGCTACCCTGCTTTGACTTTGCGGATAACTCTACTAGCCCAAATCTAAAAATTGCCAAACAAGAAGAGTTTGGCTGATATTCACAAGCAACACTCCAACCTCGAACACTCTGAGTGACCAAAAAAAATCCCAAGTCAAATCACAACCTCGATTTTTAGCAAGAGATTTGAAGATAGCAGTCACTGTTGGGATGCTCTAACTCCCAATCTGATATTGGGAGTTTGCAGGCTGATTCCAATGCCGACAAATGATTTCAATAATCAATAATCACTTCGGCAGTTGTGCCATATCTTCATCTACGTGTATGTAACTCAGCACATGTAGTTATTCAAGGTGTTATATGGATCCAACCATAAGTTTGATTGTTATTCAAGGTGTTAGAGCATCCCCACTCCTACACGCTAGAGATGACTCGCTCAAATTATTCATTTACATTTGAAGAGCCCTTGCACTTACACTCCCCCACCCTTGGAGGCCCCTCACACATCAAAAGTGCACATCAAATAGTCAATGGACCAATCACAAGTAGAATGTGGGGATATAGTCAACTAAATAGTGATTTGAAGGGCCATTTCTTAACACGCTAGGATCTAGAGTCAAGAGGCATTTTGGAAGGGCCCTTGGCACTTTTCATCTAGTTCTGGAGTGCGAGAGACTCTGGGAGGGCTGCGGTGGAGCTGCTCTTATATGGATTCAACCATTAGTCATACTTGAGTACATATTTTTCTAAAATTATAAATGTAGAAGTATGTCAAGTCGTTGACCAAGCCAAAATTGCATTGACTTTAGTTCAAAAGTGGCCTTGCAAAAATGAGGTCATAGACTTAAGAAACACAAAAATTTCAAAAAATCACCATGTTTAAGAGTATCTCATTTCAAATTCATTCCAACAAATTTTACTCAAAAAATATTAAAATTTTGTCTGTAATCGAATTCAGAAGGAATTTTTAATTGTAACTTTCAAATTTGATAATTAAATATTGGTGATAGTATTAGTGAATCCAACCGTACGGATGGAATCTAAAATTAAAAATCTAGAACTTTCATTTGTATATCAATTCCAAAATATTCTTCTAAATAGTACTTTATGATGATTTTTACCAAATTGTCGATTCCAGGGACACCCTGGTACGTTTAGGGGTTAAGGAATTCGACCTATTTAACCCCGACTCTAAATCCCCCCCGGACATTAATGCAAGCACTGTTCACCCATGGGGCTCATTTTTTGAAATTTCCATTTTGGGCCCTTTAGGGTCTTTTTTTGGCAAAATTTTAAACCCTTGGAAGAGGGGTTATTTTTTAAGATGGGCCCCTACACATTCAAAATAGGGGGAAATTTTTGTCCTCTTGCATTAACGTCCAGGGGGGGGGGATTTAGAGTCTTTCCCTATTTAACCCCTAAATGTCCAATCGTCCAGAACGTGGACGATGTACAGAATCAAACACAGTTTCTCATCCGTCAGTGACTTTTGCAGTGTGGATTTTTACTATATATTTTATGGGAAGTTAGCTTTATGCATGTGTGATCCAATTAGAAAGTTAATGATTTGTGAAAATTTACTGCCTCATTTCATGTTGTAGTGATTCACCCAAAAATTTGAAGATTTCAGTGTAAAAGTGCTCTTAAAAAAGTCAGCTCATAAAATTAAGCAACCAAAAAATCTCCAAAAATCACTACACTTAGGGTACTACATTTCAACCAATCACAACAAATTTCATGTACAAATCGTCAATATCTTATTCATAATCAAATTACAAAAGAATTTTCAATTTCAAGTTTCAATTTTATACCAAAATATTGTTGACATCAATCATAGATCTAACCGTATGGATAGAATCAAAAATTTATAATGTACAACTTTTATTCATACATCAAGTTCAAAATACCCCTTTGGATTGCATTTTAGGATGCATCTTTGCAAAACCACTAAATTTGGAGAGGGGTGAGGACTTTTAGAGGTTAAAGTGATGGTTTTCAATGATAAAAAAAATTGTAGCACATAAAACTTTGGGTTTAATAACCAAGCCCAATTTTTAATTATATTCGTCACAATGTATGATTTTGTTCTAAACTTTTTAACTTAATCTGCATAGACCACTATACTGACTATAGGGAACCAATACTTGTCTTTCATTTCTAGTCCAATCAATTTGCTAACTTGGCATTCATAATTGATTACCAAACTGCTACAACTAATGGTTGTGATAATTTGATTGGAAACTCATGGAGTGGAAACAGGTACTTGCATAGGTGATTGGAATTGTTCCCTAACAGGTTTTGATGCTTCTACCTTATATGGGAACTTTGATTGTTTTGATACTCCTTTCAAACACTCGGCTCATCGAGTCCATTCTATTGTGGACTCAAAAACGTCTTCGACCAAAGATTAATGGTCCTAAAATGATGAATGCAAGGATCATATGGTAAAATATTATAATTCAGATGGGACCAAATTCAATATCACCGGAATGATAAATTTGATAGAGAAAAATTACATAGAACCTACTCAAAACTTCCAAAGAGCCCTTTGGGGCCAATATTATACATCAATATTCCATTGTATTTGGCATGCTTTTACACCTCCTATGGGTTAAAGATCAAAAGTGAAATTAACCCCTAAAGGACCACGAGCCCACCACGTGGCTTCTGGAACTAGAAAGTGAGAAATTTCGAGTTGTTGGACGGTGAATTGTAAAGTGAGCATTAAAGAGACCCTAGTTCTTTTTGAGAGCTGAATCCGTGGGTACTTCTTGATCAAAATTTCATGAAGTGTGCGATTTTTGGTGATTTTTTTGAGCTGCAAGGAGGTTATTTGGGCGTCACTTGAGATCCTCATATCTTTCTCCTCACACCTCCAAATTATTTGAAATTTTTTTCACATGTTCAAAATGATGATCATTATGCATGGTAGAAATTTCAGAATTTTTGGAGCACTTTTGATTAATCCGATTTCAGCATATGTACAAAATACCCTGAACAAGTTCCATCAATCTTCTCAACGGTGGCATTTTCTCAAAAATTGTGCGATTTTGTTGATCCTTTTTTCATACAAAAGCTATGTAAGTCTTCTTTAATTTCAACGGTGCCGATCGTCAAAATTAACCCACACCAATGAGGAATTGAGCTTGTTATAAGAGCTAGTCAAGAATACAAGAGCTAAGCTACCCCCACCCCCCCCCCCCCCCCCCCCCCCCCCGGTCCTTTAGGGGTTAAAATTCATGTCGACATGGTTCTATTGATCTATTGGGGTCTCAATTTAGAAATTTCTATGTACAACAAATGCCAAATATACACCTGCGTATCTACTATCCCCAAAGGAGTTTTAAGGGTTAACCCCTAAACATCCTCACCCCTCTCTAAATTCGGCAGTTTTACGAAGATGCATTATAAAATGCAATTAAGAGGGATATTTTGAACTTGATGTATCAATAAAAGTTGCACATTGTGAATTTTAGATTCTATCCATATGGTTAAATCTCCAATTGCTATCATCAATAATTTTCTATAAAATTTGAAACTTAAGACTCAAAATTCTTTTGTAATTTGTTTACAAATATGATACGGACAATCGGTGGATGAAATTTGTTGTGATGGGTTGGAATGTAATACTCTAAGTGTAGTGATTCTTGGAGAATTTTTAGTTGCTTAATATTACAAGTTGACTTTTTTAAAAGCACTTTTATACAGAAATCTTCGAAATTTTGCGTGAATCACTACAACATGAAATGAGGCATAAAAATTTCCCAAATGATCCCCTTTCTAATTGGATCACACATGCATGAAGCTATCTTGCCATAAAATATATAGTAAAAAACCCACACTGCAAAAAATCAATGACGGATGAGAATTCTGTACATCCACAACTTTCTGGACAATTGGACGTTTAGGGGTTAAAATTCTTGATGAGATCCAGACGTGTGCCACAATATTCAGCCTCAAGACCATAAAATTCAACACAAGGAACAAGTAGAATCCCTGGACGAGAATGAAGAAGATCAATATCCGCACAAGAATACATGCAGCAGGACGGAAACGAAATTTCATATAAATATTTTAAACAAACATATGTTCGAAATTTCCAACAAATATTTTAAAAAAATGTTTTGGATTTCTTACAAAAAGTCTCTTTTAAAATCTTTAAACCTCTTCGATTTTTACGTGTTTTTTTTTTTTTTTTTTTTTTTTTGTACTACATGAGTTTAGGAAATCAAAACCACATTCGGTCGCTTCATTTTTAATTTTGTTTTAAAGAGGGACTCATTCAAAGTTGCCATAGGGGTTGATTTTAGAGTTCAAAGGGCTTTTTGGGGTACTCATATCAAACCATTGCCCACCACCACATTATAATTTTTTGATGTATTGGTCCACATCATTTAAACTCATCCTCGTCAAAATCATTAAAATTGGACACACGTACTTGAAAAAATAATTTAAAAAGAATAGAATGTAAGCCAATTTGTTTGAATAGCGTTTCAAATTTTTTGATAGAATTATGGATATGAGACCTTGTCAACTTTTACAATTAAAAAATCTAGAGGACCATATATATAGACGTATGCTTGTATACTTATACAGTAAATACTTGTAATTAAACTTGTAATTTCAACAATGACGAATCGAAAATCTCAAAAACATACTCCGTATGTACTTAGGGGATGTCAAATTTCAAAGCTTGAATTCATGAACGAATTGAAAAGGTGAGGAGCTAGAGTGAGAAATAAAGGTTTTCATTGAAGCACTTCATTAAACAACGTGCTCACGTCGATTAATCACTTAGACAGTCACACTTACATGGTCCTAGATTCTCTCGTTAGTCTGGTTCTGAATTTGTTTAAGCAATCATCCGATCCCCAAAGATTCATGCCATACTGTAATGTACAGTACATTAGAACAACTGAAGTCCTGAACTTGCATGAGAGTCAGTGTCACGGGTCCACTTTGGGTGCAACTAAAGTTATCGTTGTGAACACTCACAGTGAGTTGATCAGTTGTCCAAAACATAAATGCTTGAAATGGGAAATCTGAAATTCACTTTCTTACAACTAATAGCCTTGAACAATAAGTATTTAGGCAGAACGAACCTTGCACAAATATCAAAACGTAGACTTTCAGAAATCCAAACATGATTAAACATTCCTCTTCCAAATTACACAGTGAAATACTGTAGTTAGGTGTTTGAGGTTGGAAATAGCTAGCCCTTGCGGTAATGCACAGTGGTTCAAATGGACTCAAACTACTTACGCATGTTCCGATGGAAGAAACCCTTCCTGACCGAATCACGTAGCTAAAACCGTGAAGTCCAGCAATCCTAAGAATCTTAAGAAAAATACGTCATTAGATAGAACAATGCTTCACTTTGTTTCCACAACAGTTGCACTTTGACCAAAAGTACCAGTTGGAAAGAAGCACTTTGTTTCCACAACAGTTGCACTTTGACCAAAAGTACCAGTCGGAAAATCAGAAACAACAAGCCTTCCATCCAAACCAAAGGGCTTCTGTCCCAACTCCCAGCCCTCATCAACACTCTCCTCGTCACTCTCCTCGTCACTAAAATCGTCCACAATGCAACATAAGTCAATGCCAATGCGTAAGTGACCAATTTTTTCCAGAGTGCATCTTCAGTGGCACCTTCAACCAATCCTGGTCCTCCAGCTGAGCCCCATACCAATCCTGGTCCTCCATCTGCACCAGCTAATATCTTTAGATTGCAAGAATTGAAACATAGAAGCTAATTGTAGAGAACGATTTTAAAAATTAAAAGAAAAAAATTAGCCAAAGACTTAAGATAAATATAGGTAAATGGCTAAACTTTGCCTAGGTACTACACAAGTTTCAACAAGTAAGCAATACTAAGTATTAGTCAAAGTGTTGTGGATTTTAAAATAAGAAGAAGAAACACTCATCCTTATCCCTACTAGTCCTGCTCCATTCAAAATAAGAAAAAGAAACACTCACCCAAACCCCCTGCTAGTCCTGCTCCAGCTACAGTACTCCCTCCTAGTCCTATTTCACCCATCGGTCCTGCTCCCAACACTAAAGTATCACTAAAGTATCGTGGAATTCAAAATTAGAAAAAAAAATCAAGATAAGAAAAAAAAATCAAAATAAGAAAAAAAAAACACTTACCTGCACCCCTGCTACTCTTTCTCCAGCCGTAATCATTGCTGGTTCTCCCCTACCCACAACCCCTCCCTCACTTGCTCCACCAGCCAGTCCTGCTCCCGGTGCAATCATTGTTGTTGGTCCTCCCCCACCCACAACCCCTCCCTGACTTGTTCCACCAGCCAATCCTACTCCCGTTGCAACCACTCCTGTCGGTCCTCCTCTACTCGTACTCCCAACTAATCCTAGACTGTTTCTTCTCTTTGGCCGTGCAACATGATACGCCTTGTGAAGCTTCCGAAACGTATCCGTTGAGGTGGCATCTAGAGATACCAATAGTCGTGGCACTCTACTCACAATGGTTGTGATGCCAACCTCTAGAGGTCCACCTTGACCACCTAAGCCACTTTGGCTAGATCTCAACGTATTAAGACTAGAAGGTGGTGCAATGTAAACCAATTCCACTCGCAAAGGATGGCTCAAGTTAAGGTAAAAACCTTGATTGAAAGCAGCCGGGGGGATGGTTGTCAAGGTACCAAGAGGAGGCCCAAGCCCTACAAATCTGACAAACCTGTGTTTGCGGATAAGGGAGCTTGTACCAAGAAATATGATTCCTATAGAGGTCACTGGGTCGAATTTGTCCAAATAACACGAATGCGGCTTTCCCACCTTTGAGCCACGAACCTGCCACATCGTAGTGTCTTTTGTAACTCGTATAGGCACACCATGAATAGGAGAGTCCACCAATGGAGTCATACTCTTCAAAGGTGACTCTTCATTTGTCTCAGAAGGGTACATGGCGCATGTTTTATAAAAATAACCCTCCTGTAGTGCTGCCATCCTGTAAAACAACACTCAAAATAAACATAAAATTAAAAAAACTAAATCACTACAATAGTTCATCTCTTTGATTAACAAAACTCCCAAACCCTAGTCTTCCACTGGAGCATTTCATCTCAAATCACAAGAAACAAAGGCAATACAATCAGTCACCCTAAACAATAAGTACAAACTGTGATAGCACCACAAATTTGCGTTATCAAACTAAGGACAGAAACGACAAACTCTCGCAAAGCACCAACATGAAGCAACAGGAAGCAACCTGTAAAAGTTGCCTGTGACCAGACAAGAAGCTCCTGCAAAGCAGCGACATGAAGCAACAGGGAAGTAGTAGCCGATCAGCTGTTCCTTGATCGATGACTGCTCGATTCTCCTCTGAAACCACAGAGGGAAAGCCCGCACACCAAATTACTATCACACATAATTATGAAGAACATAGGTTTCAGTTAAAATGAGCACTCCACACATTAGTCTCTCTATGGTACACAAGCCCTCACGGGATTCAAGAAACGGAAGAAAAGTCACCTCAATCCCTAAAAATTGCTTCCATAAGTTTTAGAATCTTACACTGCTCATACACCATCTCCCTGTATCTAACGACTCTAATGTTCTTGAGTTGTATGCGCACCTAAACAAATTGAAATCTGTCATCAAAATAATTTGTTCAAATTGTTGCTAAATTAGAACCGCGCGAAGAACGCGAGTATGTTGATTTCCCAAGGTTATCGACGCATAGCATTCATCACGGAAATCAAGAAAAATTCACTCGACATATTCACTCGACAAGGTGAAAAGGAACATGCATTACGCGGTTCAACCGCAGGTTAGGTCGTTTTTAAACCACTCCGTCAAAGGGCCTCTATACCGCTCAGCTTGCTATCCAACAGCCTAATTAACTTCACGACCACTTCAGGAGCGACAGACGAGCTCAGAACTGCTGATGAATTCTCTCAGGACCCAACCCAAAACCACGAGACAGTTCACTCAGGGCCGCACAAAAATAGGAAACTCGCGATCGCAGTGATCATAGGCCCGACAATCATTTCGCTCAAAAAGAACCTGACTACCTTCCCCACGACCTAATTCCAAACCTCCACTGATCACATCGTCCCGACACTACCCGCATTACACTCGCCACTCCAGACTTTGCTTACACGTGGACCTAGATTGCCTAACATCGTGACATCAGGAGGAGTTTGCGGGGATGTACAAAAAACTACTCTGTCGAGTTAGCCACTGCCCTCGAAAATGGGGGCACTACTAGAGAGTGCGTAAAAACCAAGACAAAACCAAGACACATCTGTTGGAACCGACAGAGAATGGGTTTAACGTAGCAAACATTTAGTCATATGCACAGAACCAATAAGTTTTCTCTTGGAACCAACAAGTTCCTGTTGATTTTCCTCTTGGAACCAACAAGTTCCTGTTGATTTTCCGGAATCAATTGTTCCTAACCCGCACAGAACCAACAGAATTTCTGTTGATTTTGTGCGGGTTAGGAACCCCATTTCTCTAGTAGTGGGGGGTAGGCGAAATCCCAACCTCATCCGAGGAAGCCGACTTTTTTAAGGATGCCCATGTAACTCTAAACCGTGTCCCACAAACCCCAACAGAGTACTTGCCAACAATGTGTACACGAACCCTTGCGAGCAACAAGAACTTGTTCGCAAGCAACACTCACATCGCGTGCCAAATCAAATCACAATGCATCGCCGTTCAACCAAAAAGCAAGAAAGACAAAACCCTAGCTTCACACAAACAGAAACTAAACCCTATGTCAAAGGTAATTCAAGCGACAACAATATCCACTTGCTCTCTCCAACAATAGCATTGCTACAACGGCTCATCGATTTAGCTTCAGAAGTAATCATCAAACCAGAACAAAAAACAACACTAAAAAACACTCACCAGTATTGGAACGAAACCCCAGACCAACCTCAAAACCTTCAGCCTCTAAACCTCCAAACCAGATACCAGCCTCCGAACCCTCACACGAAATACGACAAAACCTAATCTGAAACCAAAAAAAAAAAAAAAACTGACCGTTAATTGCTCGTTGGCAAAGATTGGCTCGCCCTTCACTTACCTAATGCAACTGATAATCGGACAAAAGAATGCAACGGACACGCAAAGACACATCGCGCACAAACAATAAGAAACGAGCAGACAATAAGAAAGCAAACACGCACTGAATGCAATCAAGCCGCAGGCGCGAATGCTCCGAAGGGTTCCACACCCGCAACACTCCGCACACGAGTACACACAGCGCGAACCGAAAACAGATGACAATCAAGGTGCGAACCGCAGGCAATCAAGCTCTGAAACCCCAGACAGAGCTCCCAAACCGGACGAAGGAGAAAGAGAAGGAAGGTTTTGAGTACGGCAATATAGCATCATACTTGGTTCCACTAACAATCGGTGAGAGTACAGGTTGCCTTTGATCGTTGTCGTTCCCTCCCCGTTCAACCTGTGACCGTGGTGTTAGGGCTTAGGGTTTTGGATGCTCGTCTCTCTCCCTCAAGGTAGTTGTTGCATTCACTTTGTATAATTTTAAAGAAGTATGAAATAGTAATTGACATCAATGTTTTTGGAAATGGATTAATAAGTTGAAGAAGATTTGGGTTGTTATGTATGGGTAGAATATTAATAGTATTTGAAACTTTTGTATAAGAGTTAGATTAAAAGATAGAAGTTTTTGAAACACATACAATAAAAAGACAAAGAAATAAAAGTTATATCAATAATACCATAGGGAGGATATTCTTTTGTATAATAATAAAGCATGTAAAAAACAAGGTAAGGTATTTTTGAAGGGGCTAATAATTTCATATTAAAATGTATTTAAAGGCTATTTTGAATTTAAAATCATATTTTTTTTGGTTTGAAGTTACTCAAAAGATCCTATGGTTGGATCTGTGAAAATATATACTGGTACATGGATTACCTCTAAATTCCCTTGCACTAAAAAGAGGTATTATGCGGCATTTTTGAGGTAGCAGGGATTCGAGTTCTTAGGGGTAAAAAAACAACCCATGTTTATTATTTTTCTAGAAGATTTTGAGATTTCCTTCAAGAAAAAATTCTTCATATCTTTCACCTATTTAATTAATGTAAACGAAGCAAAGCAAAGTTTTTTTAAGATATGAATCTATTATATATATATATATATATATATAAAATATACATATAAAAAAAAATATAAAAAAAAATATAATATATATTATATATATTATATATATTATATATATATATTTGTTTTTTTAACTCTAGTAATATGCAAATGTAGCGCTTAACACATATATACGTATTCTTAGTTTTGGTCAAAACGCTTTGTTTTTAAGGAATTACGGAATGAATGTCATATAAAACATTCTAGGTGACAACAATATGATTGAATTATTCAACGAACGTGCTATGTGGGTACACGGTAGTGCACAAGTTCCAATAATTTTTTTCCAAAATTATAAAACACAATACCATAGTACCATAGCAGGGTTGCCACCCCGCAAGCAAATATTTATTATTATTTGAAAACTATAAGGTTTCGTCTATTTTTTTGAAAACTACAAGGTTCGTCTGCTAAAACTAGAATGAATTGATATTTTTTTTTGAGAAAAAAAATGATCAAAAATGGCCCAAAGTGGCTTAGGAATAGAAAAATCTAGCTTAAAATAATTTATTCTATTTTTGTTTTTTTCCCTCATAGTTTATGACTTTTTACTTTCACTTTAACCTATTTTAATTATTTTTTTGGCGACCCTACTGTAGTACTAAGGTATTCTTTTCCAGAACACATCCAACGTTGAAATCTGCTCCAAGGTACAACTTTTTTTTTTTTTTCCACCACACAAGTTTGATGGCCTGAAAAAAATGACCAGCTGGTGACATCAATCACCCTCGCCAACCATTCGTTCGTCGATTCAACGAAACGTCCAATTTCGTCGTCCAACCAACGAAGCCAGCAGTTTGGTTCGTCCACGGGCCCCCCGTTTCCAACCGTCGATCTAATCGTACGGTCACTATAGATCTTCCTCAACGGGCTTCGATGCCCGCGGCTGAGTGCCTTCACTCTATCAGTGCTCGATGCTTCCGTTGCATTTCCATTCCTCGCGATCGCCATCGCCATCGGGATCTACAAGAAATCAGAATCCCACCGTGTGCTCACTCTGCTCATGGCGGAGAATTCAGTTTGACGCGGAGAATGATCAGTTCTTGTCTTGCTGATTGATACAATCACAGTAATAGGTTCGTCTCTGGCTGGGGTGGCGTGCAAGCTCACATTAGCGTAGTCGAGGGTTTCTCCAGTTGCGATCTGGTTGTGGCTCTTTGGACCTTTTTTCAAAATTGAGAACCGA
Source organism: Pohlia nutans (assembly GCA_022496805.1). NCBI lineage: Eukaryota > Viridiplantae > Streptophyta > Bryopsida > Bryales > Mniaceae > Pohlia > Pohlia nutans. Next base: position 7,737,909 of record CM040085.1, on the reverse strand, counting down.
GGTTACGCGTGTCGGAGGTATGGCGGTTGTGGGTTTTTGAAAATTTGCGCGGGGAGCTCTGTTTTTTGGAATGTAGGCTGGTCTTCTGGGAAATCTCTCTGCAACAGTAGACGTGTTTTTTTTTTTTTTTGTAGCAGCGGTGAGGTTTTCTTAAGTTTTTATTTTGTGATTTAATCGAGGACCGAGGTTATGCGTGTCGGAGGTATGGCGGTTGTGGGTTTTTGAAAATTTGGGCGGGGAGCTCTATTTTTTTGGCTTGCTGTGGATTGTAGGCTGGTCTTCTGGAAAATCTTTCTGCAACAATTGACGTGTTTTTTTTTTGTAGTAGCGGTGAGACTTTTTTTTAAAAACTTTTTTAGTTTTGTGAGATCCCTTGCTGATCTACAGTGTCGAAATTGGAACTTGAAGCTGTGCTCTGGATCTGTACGTTAAGGAATTTTGTTTCTGGTTTTTTGTCACAGGTATTGGGATTTGGTGTTGGATAGGAAATGTAGTTTGGAGGACACGATCAACTCCTTGTCATTAGGGTTTTGTTCGTGTCTTTCAAGAACAGGTTATGTTTTCTTGATTTCGGCGTTGTTTAGGGTTATCGTGTGGAGTAGGAGTTTTTGTGTGTGGATATAGCGTGCATTCTACGTCTGCTTTGGAGCCTGAATTAGTCATGTACATTTTTTTAAGCAGGTCCTTTCAGCATGGACAAAGAGATGGGGGATTTTAGTGGGATTCAAAAGATGTGCACTCGCATGCGCCTCTGGGAGCTTCCAGACAAATATGTCTTGGAACCGACGGACTCCATGGCTTCTCAGTTTCTTTCGATTGATCGTTCCAGCGGTGACTTCAGCTACACGAGTAAGTAAACGTCAATATTAGGAGTGCTTTCTACTTATTAGAACCCCTAAAGGACCCCTAAAGGACCAAGAAGCCCAAATTGGGCCTCATATTTTTTTTCGCAGTTTTGAGTAGGTCCTATGTGGACTTCTTTTTGTTCAAAATTATTTGTTCTTTGACCAACACATACAATGTTCTTCACTGATTCTAGTGATATAAAATCTGAATTATATTTTCACAATATGATCGATTGTATTTGTCATTATAAAACTATGAATCCTTGGTCCTTTAGGGGTTAAGCCTGGTGAGTGCATCTAAAGCATGTTCTGTCTGTTATGCAGCATTGAACTTGGTCATGTGAACGAGAAAGAATTCTTACAGTGAAGCTCTGTGTGATGACGATACAGGTCAGCTTCCAGACTCCAGTGTACCACATGCGCAAATCGTGTTTGGACTGGTGGGAATTCTCCGTCTGGTTGCAGGTAAGGATAAACTTCTCGAGAATTTCCACTCGGTGTACGGTGTTGTCTTGCTCAACTTCATGAGATCAACCTCTTTGAATTGCGTGTACACTTTTCAGCAAGTCCGAATGTTTATCACCACATGCAATATTCTTCACTGATTCTGGTGATATAATATTTGATTCCACCTGAATTATATTTTTCACAGTATGATTGATTGAGTTTTCATTTTAAAATCATGAATCCTTGGTCCTTTAGGGGTAATTATCTTAATGGAGCTATGCTATGATCATCTACGAGACCACATGTCTTGCAATATCAGTTGACGTATCATGTAACTGAAATTATGAGACCGACTCGTATTCAGATGATACATTGAGGTGGTTCTCTTCGTATAACTGTAAGGAGAATGCAAGATGCAGTAAGTGGAGTATATGTGAAATTTGCAGCCTTTTCTTCAAGGTCAAGTGGTAATGTCAGACACTGCTCCAGAATGATTAGAGTACTCGTATGTATTGAGCTTGCCTTGACACGTTGTGTATTTGGTCTGGTGCTTTCAGGAACCTACGCAATCGTGATTACTGGTCGCCAGTCTTTGGGCATGTACAAAGGCCACCTCATTTACCGTGTGACTTCTCTGAGAGTTCTACCGTGCAACAATAGTCTTCATGAAGCAACCGCTGAAGAGGTACCATTTCTCATTATAGGTACTATTTATATTATTTTTCATCTGGGTACTATCTTATTTAGTTTTGTGATCTTACTATTCATCATTATTGCAGAAAAAAGATGAGGCACACTTCGTGGGTTTGCTGAAGGCCCTTGAATCGACGCCGGGACTTTATTTCTCTTACGATGTCGATCTGACATTGAAGTAAGTTGGTCTACCTTGAAAGGCTGGTTTACATTTTCAGACCGTAGAATCATGTCACAAAATCCCTCCTTTATATCGTATTTTGTAAGTAGTTTTTGCTTAAATAATAAAATGATAGAGCAGAGACTCCTGAGTTTTGTGTTTGACTCTTGCTTTCATGGTTTTAAAATGGTTTTTTCGATAGATCATATCGTGGTAAGTATAAATGGAGACAAATTTTATATCACTTGACTAATTAAAGAACATTGTATGTGTTGATTGAAATGTAATAAATTTTAGAATAAATAAAATATTCCTGTACGAATTCCTAAAAACTGCTAAAAAACTATGAGGCCAAATATGGCTTCTTGGTCCTTAAAGGGTTAACTACTTACATTAGCAAATAGTTTTTAAATTCTAAGTAATGACTTATACTAGGGAGCCGCACAGGGGTTTGGGTTGGAAAATTTAGGTGCATTATATTGAGGTCAACTAAGTCTTTTCAATCTCTTCATATTCCTGCACGGGAGAGAGTACTCTTGTCTTCAACACACTGACCAGGCTCTGGTTTTTTGATTGCAGTGCAGGCAGATTTCAAAGTGATGCGATGTCAGATGCGATGTCAGAACGTCCATCTATTTGGAAACATGTATGTTTACGATCAATCAAGTCTTGATTACATCATCTCTTGATTACATCATCTCTTGATTACATCATCTCATGAAAGATGTTATGTCAATGTATTGAGGTTTGGTTTAGATTGACATTTATTTGCCTGAAAGTTTGTGGTCACCCTCTACAGAACTCGGATTGATCTATTTCGTTGGGTTGAGCAGGCAGATGACAGGTTCCTATGGAACAAGCAATTAATGCAGGAGTTGATTGAACAGAAGGTGCGCAACTTACTCAAACGTCATTGGTAACCTCAAATTTTTTTCGTTGTGCTGGCTGCCTTTCACTATATGTTCATGCTTTGCACGTCTTTGAAGAATGATTTCTGTAAACTGTTGAAATTGTGCAGATGGAGCCTTACATTCTTCCTGTGATCCAAGGCAATATCCTACCAATTTACGTGATGTGATTTTACCTTTGTGATGGGGTGGATTATGGCGAGTATTGTCTTCTTTTACGTTGTTAAATATTGGCTTTATTGAGAACTTTGATACCATTTTAAAATCTTAGCGAAGGCCTCATTTTTATGAGTGGTCTTTCTTAGTTCTCTTGAAATTTATGCTGAGATTAGTATTACTAAAGTTAGTCTGAAAGAGGGTCATTGTATGTGCACTTGTGACTCCTTGACTGCTGTGAACGTTTCCAAACTATTGAGTCTGTTGTGAAAGGCAAAGCAGCCAAGGTTACCCTGATTGCAAGGCGTTCTATGAGGCGTGCTGGTGAGTTTTGATTTCACTATGTGCATATTCTGTAACCTGATTTTTTCTTTCTCAATAGCAGGAGAGAGGACCTTCATTCTTCTGTCACTGTATTGATGAGAATTACTCAATACATAAGTATGATTATTTGCTATTTAAGTTAGAAACCTTCAAAGTCAGTCGTACTAATTCTCAGCATTTTGATCAGGGACACGAATGTGGCGAAGGGGTGCTGATCTAGATGGCAATGTTGCCAATTTCGTAGAGTCAGAGCAAATTCTTGAATATGAGGGTTACTTTGCCTCTTACACACAGGTTCTTGCAAATCATACGAGACATGTCATTGAACTTCTGAATTTTAAATTGCGTAAAGCTAGCAACTCACAGATCTGGTATGATCATGTGCTTTTAGTCGCATTCATATATTGCAGACGCTTAAGGTATTTGCTGATAAAGATTTTTTTTATGGTTTGACAGATGAGGGGTTCTATCCCAGTCCTATGGGAGCAGATTGTAGATCTTACGTATAAGCCCACAATTAAGACCGTCAACTACGAAAATACGGTAAGTAGTGAGTGCTGTGCTTTTTGTTGATATCTTAGCCGACACTTTCTTTGAATGGTATTTGATGCGCTGAATCAATGTATATTTTTTGCAAATGATTCGTAGGGAACCTTTGAAAGAAAGTAATTCGTTTTCAGCGCTTAGGATTCTTGCCTTCATCTTATTCGAACCCTTCTCCATGGTAACTATATGTATCTGCAATGATTTGGATATTCTCGTGAATAGGGTGCGATTAGTCGAAACGTGAGGTCTTGATTTGGATATTCTGTAGTTTTTGATTTATTTCATTTTTGATCTGCAGCAACAAGCAGTAGAGAGACACTTCAATGATTTGCACAAGCGCTATGGTGATGTTCTGGCCATTGATCTAGTAAATCAGGTATACATCATTTGATTTCCAGTTGATAAATCATCTTTGTCAATTGGTGATTTTGTGCATTATCATTTGTTTTATTGATTAATCATGCATACGCTAAATCTTTATGGGCATCTACTTATGTCTATTTGTGGAGTGAGCATATGGGTTTATTTAAATTCTTTTGTCAAGTTTGTCAATGTAGTTGTCAAGATCTCAATTTGAGTACAATGATGACAGGACAGCATGGTGGTGACTTTAGCTGCCTACTTGCTTTCTAATTCTAGAGCTGTGATTGCAGCAAGGTAGCGAAGGTGTTTTGAGTGAAGCCTTCGGACAGGCGATGGATAAAATCTCAAATGAACATATCAGGTTGGTTATTTTCAGTATCGATTCACATGATTTATTGAAAGGATCCCTATTGGAGCTTACAATTAATAGTAAGTTCGCATTGCTATTACTAAAGGTTGCCTGATTTGGTGCGGTGCTTTTGTGTAGATATCTTCCCTTCGATTTCCATAAAATCTGTGGCCACATCCACTTCGAGCGGCTGTCTATGTTGTACGATCAAATTCATGCAGATTTGACAAACCAAGGGTACGGCTTGACGGTTTTGAGCACGTCTATTTGGTTACTACTTGCAATTTGCCCACATTTGGTAAAGGTTATTTGATTATTGCCTGGGCGGCCCCCTAACTTGCAGATGGAATCAGTTAGAACCTTTAGCAATGCCAAATTTTTGTGCATTAGCTTAATGTATGTGTTGTTGATTTTGTGGCAGAAATTCACTGTTAGGTCTCGCAATTTTTGAAATCATACTGAGGTAGTTGACTTTCATTGTCTGTTCTGTTCCTAATCAAATAGGTATTACTTGCGAGATCCTTCGGGTAAGCTCTTGGAGGAACAGAAGGGGGTGGTCAGAACTAACTGCATTGATTGTTTGGATCGAACTAATGTTACACAGGTTAGTCCTGATCTCTTCCTTTGAATGCCGTTTTGCGTCTAGAATTATCAGATGGTAACTCAAAATATCTGTTAGCAGCCTCTCATTCACAAACATGTCTTATGTCCGTGAAATTGTCCAATGTGCAGAGTTTGCTTGGACGCAAGGCTCTTGAGGTTCAATTGCAACGACTTGGAGTTTTTGAACCGTACAATACCGTTGCACAATTCGAAGGCTTGGAGGAGAAATTTAAATTCTGTACGAACCCATTTTTGGTTTTACTTTAAACTTGCTTGACACAGGAAGTAGAGTTTGCTCAGAGACCTGTTGTGCTTGTGATGCATCTCGTCTTTTTCTTGGCTTTGTATGTGCTGGCTGGGACTTAAAACACATAGTTGGATGTTCTCATATGCCTTGATGTCTGTATTCAGTGTGGGCTGATCATGGTGATGATATAAGCATTCAATACTCTGGAACCGGGGCTCTGAAGGGTGACTTTGTGAGGTATGTTTACGAGTGTTTCTAACTAGCCCTAGAGCTTCTGTTTGCATGCTCTGTAGAATATAATTCTCGGTGTAGAACACTTGCCTAAATCTATTGGCCATTTGAACCAGATTTGGACATAGGACAATCCGAGGTCTTCTTCAAGATGGCTTCAACTCTGCTGCTCGCTACTATCTCAACAATTTTCGAGATGGGATTAAACAGGTTTGCATTTGCAGATTGATTCACACGTTTGTTATCATGTTGTATGGATGTTTCTTAATTATGTCAGAAATTCTTATTATTAATAGATTGTGTAAGCACGAGTTTTGTTCAGATGGATAAAAGTAAGTGATTTTTGTATGTGTTAACAGGATAGCATCGATCTTGTAGCTGGTCATTACCAAGTCAGTCGAGGATCCCCTTCACCTCTCCAGCTAAGCTTGACAGAGCATATTGCGGTAAGTGATACTTCGTTTCTCAATACAAGATAAATTTTAGGAATGTTTCATTGGGTTACACTCATTTTGAACAGAATTTGTAATGATTGACTTCCTTCTTTTTGTTGCAGTTGCCGGGTGCTTTAGCTGCATTTATGGCTGGTGCTTATTTCACCAGTATTTCTGCTCGACAATGTAAGGCCTATATTCTGCCACTTACACCATTAAATTGCAATTTTCCTTTTTCAAAGTCGTATTCTGGGTGTTAATATACCACATTTGATCATTATGAATATCTCCAGTTTTCATTGAATATGAGGGTTCAATCCCTAAACACTTTTGAGGTACACTGACCTTTTCACTACCTTGATATGTGCAGTGGGTTCCGATGTATACCAGTACCTGTACACAATTGTGCTGGCAGGTGTGACGGGTGGTATTGCAGCACTTGTTCGGACGCAAGGTCGTAACCTCACTGATCGACCACGCTTATGTAAAATGGATTAAAGACACCATTCATATTTGTTGCATGAAGCTTGGTTCAACACCAGTGGGAGACATCTGGATAGTGTTATCGACACTTTTTTGCAAGCATTTTGTTTTCTCAGTAGTCTGATCAAATCTGGTGGATAGTACTGCAACCCTCGCTGTTACTGTGTGGAGAGTCTATTCGCTCTATCATTGCTAGACTCTACCATTGCGATCAAGGCATAATTTTTCTCCTTTGTGTTAGAAATCATCTGTTAACATGCCATTCATTTTTCAGTCTCCCCAGCACAGAAATATATTCAGGTCTTATGTGCATCTTGTCTTTGAAGTGCTGCCATTTTAATCTCCCACTTCAGGATTTCATGTTTAGGTCCCTTGGTCAGTTGAGGCAACGTGAGCTGCAGCTCGTTTGTGTGCTTAGAATATGTTTCGTGTGCCAATGCTAGTACCAGACAATGTGAAATGTTTACTTGCCTTTTTCAATTATAAATCAGATGTTATTATGTTCAGTCAAGTTCTGATGTTAAATACTGGTTGCTATTATCTTGCACATCATGATAATTAATTTCAGTGTAATTACTATCTCATTGAGTTAGCTGAAATTGGCAATCCTGGTGAATCCTGCCCGGAACGTTTTGAAAAATTCCAAGGAATTCTGATTCTTTTTGTGCACATCCGCTTGAGCTTCTTTTTCCGCTTGAGCTCATCTCAGGTAGGAAATGATAAGTGGTCAGGTATCGATCACGTATTTACGCCACATGCTCTCTGCATTGAACGTCTCACTTGAGTCTTTTATTGCCATAGTCTGCGGTTTTAAAACGAGGTTTAAGATGTTTCATAATTTCACTTGGCCAAGAGCCCTATTCATCTCCTCATCTGGTCTTTTCATGATTTTTTACCGGTCTTCCGCTCTTCACCTACCACCAAGAGCCACATTACCACAGCCTTGGCTCGTGGTGTGCTGTGGATTGGGCAAAAGCCATGCCAATCACGAGCCACGTCAAAGGGATAGACGAAGGGCACGTAAAATGGCAGATGGTGCGGACCTTTGAAGTGCCACGATTGGAGATGCTCAAAGAGAAGTTTTCTCATCATGGGGTCTCAGAACAGATAATCATGCTAATCTCTTTTTATCATGTCACATTTTAGGATTTAGGGTTTCTGTACACGATGATTGATGCATGTTCGCAAAAATAGGTTTCTGGGCATGCATTCTCATCATTTGGTCTCAGAACAGATAATGCCAATGTCTTTTGATCATGCTAGATGATAATTAGGGTTTAGGGTTTCTTTGTGCGATGATTGAGCGTTTCTGAAGCTGAAATGGTTGAACTGAGAATTTAGTTGTGATCGAAGCACACAGTTTATTGCATTCATGAAATTAAGGTGGGATGATGCATTCGCAATTTGTAACATGATACTGTAGTTGTGTGGTGCGGTCGATCGTCCTGCAGAGATGAACAGGATTATAGGCAATGTCAGACTCAATCGTTCATGGTCCGTTATCTCATCCTTAAACCCATAGTTCACGTATAAATTCCCTTATGAAGTCATCATTTCTCTTTTCCTAGCTTGAGCTCTCCTGCTCTCAACACTCTCTGGCACTCTCTGGCAGTGAACAGTGTACCTGTGACATCATCATTTCTGGTAACCAGGGTTTAACCCCTTATAGTGACCAAGAAGGCCTCATGTTTTTTAAGCAGTTAACCCTTTAGTGCCCAGGTAACCACTAAGTGGTCACTAGATCACTGGAAAATGAAATTCTGGAAAATCTGTGAACCATCTCAGTACAGTGTCTGAAGTTCAGATGTGTAACTTTTGATTCTGGAGATGATGCAAAAAGAAAATTTGGAATCCGACTTTCCTAGATATCCAAATACCTATGTACAAAACACCAAAATACTGCAAATACCTCAAAATACTGCAAATACCTCAAAATACAGCAAATACTTACAAATTCAGCATATGTACTATGTTGTATTTCTAGAGATTGGAAGTTTGTTATCTCGTTTTTCTTTTTGGATTGTGTTCTCTTGTTCATGTTCCATTAGTGTATGTAGTCTGATCTTGATCACTATTCTAACTCCTTTCTTATTTGAACGTATAAATTTTGTTCTAAACCGTACATGGATAAGTCACTTTCACTTATAAAATTCACAATAATTATGTATGAGTCTATTCTTGACATGAAAGATTGCAATGAAGAGGTGTTGATACAAGTCATCGCTGAACATCTTCACTTTTATTTTTGAAAATTTAACCCAAATTCTATTTAACCTTGAAGTCACACACACCCCCCGAAATCTCATTTTTGAGTGTGCATTATACGGTTCAAAGATATACTATAATCTTCCAATCCAACGGTCCGATCTTACCAAGATTTAACTGAGACTTGTTTCATTAAGCTATGCTTACATTCGTACGGTTGGATACTATTAATAGTACCCCTAATTTCAACAGAGATAGATTTAAAGAAACATCACCCAGAAAAAGGTGGTTTCTCCAGAACCACCCTGGGCGGTAAAGGGTTAAGAGGTCCTATGTGGACTTCTTTTTGTTCAATTATTATTTTATTTTTTTAATCAACGCACGTAATGTTCTTCACTTATTCTGGTCCCATCTGAGTTATATTTTTTGCACAGATATGATCAATGAAATTTGTCATTTTAAAACCATGAATCCTTGGTCCTTCCGGGGTTAACCTCCACACTTGCAGGGGCACTTGCAAAGCCCACCGGTCGACCTCTCGTACTCACCAACACGTTGTGCGTGACTGGTAACGTACTACTGTCCTCTTCTTCACATGTTGTACGTTGCAGGTCGTTGTTTGTTGCACCAGAGTAGGGTTTAGGGTTTAGGGTTAGGGTTTAGGGTTTAGGGTTAGGGTTTGGGACTTTTCCTCAATCAGGTGGATATCAATTTTCTTGTAGCATTGATCCAGAAGGGGGGTCGATTGTTGACCGACACTGAAGCTGAACGCGCCTTTTGAGGGATCCATGATTCTGGCAGGTATCAAAACAGTCACCCTCTCTCGATCTCAAAACAGGGTCAGCTCATTTACATCATTTGACTCAAAATTAAAAATAAAAACTGGGTCAGCTCTTGTTGTATTGATTCAATTTTGAACTAATTCATGGAATGTGCATTGACCTCTTCTCTAGGTCCAAAGAATGTGCACCCATTCCTGACTGAGCCCACATTTCTACATTTCTATCAGGTCAGGTAAAGCTTGACCTGAGTCTGTAGATAGATGGCATGGGTTTACATTTATTCTATGATAACATTAGAGCAAAACATCTTGATGTTCTCACACCTAACACAATGGTGAATCTTAAGAAATTTTTCGCATCTAATTGTCACAAGCTAATCAATAAATTTTTAAAGCACTGTCAGAACATTTCCGCGCCTGTTAGTCCCTTAGGCCACATGCCTCTCAGTGCACGTTAAAAATTCATTTCATTCTATGTTTTTTTGTTTTGTGCAGATAATTACCTTGTCATTGATGCTGGAGTGCTCTGGTCCAACAGCAAAACAGCTTGTGGTAGTTTTTTGCAGGCAAGCTCTAAACGTTTATCATTCGCTTTGCTTCTTAGCCTACTTATCCAGGTTACCATTTGTGCTTATGGACATGTGGCCATGACTTTGCTGAATCCTGAAGGAATGTGGGGATGGCATCAACCGACTTTCGCTAGGCAAAAGCAACAGGGTATGAATCTGAGCCCCCAGTTTGAAATACTACAATAATAGCTCACTGAATCTGGATCTAAGGTGCTCAGAAAAGGCAATTAAATACTACACTAGTGCATTATGCTGGTGAGATTCAAACCGCACTCAATAATCAGAGAATCTGCCAGGAAAAGGAAAGTTGAATCTCAGTGAATATTCAAGCCGGACCCACTCACTTGTGAATTTTGTATTACAGCTGGATTCTCAGTCAAGTACACGGAAATCCCTGCTGCAAGAAATACTACTGGGAGAATCCTACAAGAATATTCTCCTTTTGACCAGGTCGGCAACCCGGAAGCTTCCCGGAGTGGCTTAATAGGGAATGAGCCAGCGGACAGGAGATAATGTGACATAATTGAAGTGAGGGTCATGAAACACATGCCACTGTAGATACCTGCAACCGTAGATACCTCCTTTTTCTTTTCATTTTGGCACAAATTGGTTCATGCCGCCTTTGATGAAATGCCAGTCAAGGCTCGGCAACTGGACAAATGCACAGCCAAGGCCGGCATGCAGCTCCACTCGCCATTTTACTTCCTGTAAGTAAACTTTCTATGTTCACATTTTTTCTTTTCGCTCTGGAAAATTTCTCTGTGCATTCATTTGCTGCATGTTGTAAGCAACAATGATTCCCTCTGTCTGGTATATCTGGTCCAACGACCTTTGTGCAAAATCCCTCACTTGCTGGTTTACTCGTGTCATTCTTTCACTTCTCTTTTCTTCTTTTTTGTTTTTTGTGCTCCAGTGAAAGCGAGTGAGTGAGTTTCATTGCAGATTGAAAACTGCACAGTACTGTACTGTACATTCTTTCGCTTTGTGTGTGAGTTCTGAAGATACTCTATTTGTTGATGTGCACAATCAGTACTATATTATATGAGCCCACCAGGTGACTTGGAAGAGGATCATGTTGAAATTATTCTCCTCCACTATCCCTTCGCAAGGTTTTTGGCCACAATAATTTTGGAAAATTAATATGGCTTAATCTTGTAAATATTGTGGTCCACCAAATATGAATCTTCACAAATACTTCTTCCTGATGCCATGATTCTCTTGGGTGTTTGTGAGTTTATTATTTATTTTCCTTTCTGGACTACATAGTGATCACAAAGTGGCACAAATTGTGAGGGTGGTTTACTTTATAACACAATTTGAATGTATGACAAGTGCACGGTAATCAATGAGAAAGTTATATGCTCTGAATTCATTATTTGCAGGCTATTCTGTACATATGTGATTGGACACTTTCCACATGGCAAGTTGTGAACTCAGTGACATTGGTCACCAAGCGGTGATATAAAAGAGTTGTGAATGTAGTGATAGGGTACATTTGGGGAAGGATGCAGATGTTGGTAATAAAATACAACACATTCATGTTATGCAGATGCATACTGACATGTGGAAATCACATCATCAACTTTTCAAAACTTTCGCAGGGTAACAAGTCAAAATTCTTCATGGTACAATAAGCTTACGTACCCATGGCCCCACACCTTCACCATGCTTTTGCATGTATGCATGTACCAATGTTGTATTTGTAGTAATTACCCAATTCTCACTATGAGAACTACTCTGATTAGTGCGTGTGGTACTAATTCCCAAAGCACACACTATTTTGCCAAATCTCAAAATTAGTGAGGGTTCAAATTTTTACTAATTGGTAAAAATCTTCATATCATGTTAATTTTACATCATAATGATATTTAGTATCACCTTCACTTATTTTCCACACAATACTATAAACCCCCCTTACTAAATGAGATAATGAGTGTACACTTTTTCTGTGCAATTACTAATAAGATTTTTTTACTTTGTGTTATAAGTTTGAATTAAAAATACAATTTTTAACTTATTTTAAAACAAAATGAGTTGGTATAAAAGTCATGAATGATGTACTCTTTGATACATTCAAAAATTAGTTACACGTAAAACATTGCAACATGGTATAATTTGTGAGTGGATTACTTAGTATTTTTAGAGTCTAATTGAGTGGTGCACTACACAAAATGGCGTATTTAGTGTCCTGGCACACTATTTTTAAACCTGGACACTATTTAAATTTAGGGAGATATAGTGTCCTCGTAATAAAAGAAATGAATGTAGTGTTCCAATGACATGTGGCAACTTTCTAATAAATATGGCATGCCACCGCATGTCACTCTCATTACTTGGAAAGAACATGGCACTCTCAATGAAAGTGAGAATGACAAGTGGCAAACTCCTATGTAGTGTCAAGTAACACTATTTCTCTTCACCTTTGAACGAATTGTGGTAAAAGACATCAATTCTCCTCGGACATGAAATACACTATTCAATGCAGTAGAAAAGGTGGCGCTCCCGAGGCAAAATTACCATGCCTGTGTGGAATTGGGCACTACTTGCGTGGGCATCTCCCTCTGCAGTGCCACCTTTTCTACTAGTGATGTTGGTGGGGAACTACATGGTATGCACTTTACAAACTGAATGACCTTTATACTGCAATTGAGAGTTGCATGGTGGTAGAATGAACCATTGTCCAAAGTTTCATTGTAGAAAGAAAGATGCCATACCGGACCAACACTGGTTTGGAGGGACTTCCGAGCCGGCAAGGAAGTAGGTTCGGCAAACCTTTTGGGGAGCAATTGCTGAGCAAGTCACCAGGTTCGGATGTTTGCAGATTCTGATTTGTCAGCACAAATCAAGGTGAGGCTGAGAAAGCCCAGATGTCCTTTTCCCACTGCTTCAACCAGGTAATAAAAAATTCCAGTAAAAAATGTTGAGAATGAAATTGGATGAAATCTCCAAAATAATCATCTATGAAAACCGACTATAATGAGCCGCCAAATTTGGATGATAATTTTCTATTCATAGTAATAGATGAATGTGCAAAATGGTTAATGAAAACGCAATTCTGTCCAAGTTATGGATGAGAGTTTATTGGCTGCTTGAGTGCCATCACCGCTTCTGCTCCACACAAGTGGCCCCTCTACACGTCACGTACATTCCTGTACTCCCATCTACGACCTCTGAACATATTTCTCCTCCACATCACCACCACCCATATCCTCCACATTCAGCCACCAATTCCTTTTTTATTTTATTGATTTATTAATTATTAATTATTAGTAAGTTTCATTGTACACTTGGAAAAAAACAGAAGAGAAAATCCTCACCAAATCTATTGCCCATCAAAGAGACAGGGGTCACAGAAAGACAGGGCTCTAGAAAGAGTGACAAAAGCCTGGTGCAAATCTCACTACAAGGAGTAGGCATCGCTTTTCACTCGTGAGGCGAGTCAAACGGCGCTACTTAGCACTCATTGCCCAGTCGCTCAAGATTTGGTGAGTGCGATTCATCATTTAGGACAAGTGTTTACAGTAAAATCTGACACTTGATTTCAGATTCTCGCGAGTGAGAAGCAACACCTTCGCTAGTAGTGTCTCGCTCAATATAACATTCTTAAGCCCCTAGACTTTGTACCGCTATTAAAGTTTCCAAGATTTTTTTCGATGCTCTTGGATGCTCTTTGTTTTCACATCTTAAGTTTGTCTTACTTGCTTGACTCCTAAATTCCCTCATAGAATGGTAAGTGTCATCTTTCACTCCATATTCTAAAGAAAGTTTCTGTATCAGTAAAATGCCAACCAAGCGATAGGCGGTGCAGTACCCTACTACTTAAGAACGTTATGAAAAACTGTAGAAAAAGGTGAGCTCATACAATTGCTGTAGAATGCCCAAGAGATTGGCGGTTTGATTGTAGCCGTATAAATCGCCACTCTCAGGATGGAAAGTCCCTTGCAATGGGTTGCCAAAAGCAATTCATCTGCTTGCAAAACAATTAGTGTGTCTCAAAAATAAAATTAAAAAATTTAATTTTTTTTAAAATTTTAAAAAATAAAATTGCTATAGAATGTTCAATTTGCTCAAAAAGAAAGTGAGACGAAAATTGATCCCCTCTTGAACATTACCACGAGGTAGGAAATTGGTAGATTTAGGGAAAGTCAAATCTACGTTTCGGGAAGATTACTAGGCAAGGGGACTCTGCGTTTGCATCCCTGATGGAGCAAAACTCACAGCGGGAGCTGGTTCGTAGAATTTGCTTGCAGGGAGCTCCGGGGCTTTGATTACAAGGTGGCAAATGCAGAAGTCCTCGTTCCGTCATAAGCGAATCTGAGCTCGCAGGGCAGTCTGTCTGTTGTACGCGTTGGACGGATTCCTTGCGACTTTTTCTCGCCCATTTTTTGTTTAAAGCACTGCCACCGTCTTACTCTCGCACAACCCAACTCTCAAACTTCTCCTCTCTTCTCCTCTCCTCACCTCCCCTCATCTTGCTTCCAGAGAATCGAGTCTGTCAAGATGTTGGTCGACAATTTCCGCGTGGACAGCCCGCATGTGGAGTACACAGAGGACGCCATCAAGTCCACGTACGAGTACCAGACCACAGAGTTTTTGCATGAGCAGAAGAGCGATGGCAAATACGAGTGGGTCGCGCGCCCCAAGTCCGTCCCGTACTCGTTCTCCACCCAGCGCAAAGTCCCCAAGCTCGGGTACGCACCCCAATTGTTCGCCACATTGATTTTACCCACCTCGTTTCTTTCTTGAATTTTGAGCCATGTTGTTGCTTTCTTGAATTTCGGGGTTCAAGAATCATGTGTACCCGTTTTGCAGAATGATGCTTGTTGGATGGGGAGGTAACAACGGGTCCACTCTCACGGCCGGTATCCTTGCCAACAAAGAGTACGTCGTCATTCCGAACCTTTTTTTCGTGTTCAAAACTCTCGCAGATCTATAATCTGTTTTTTTTCCTGTTGTGACGATAGATTGGTGATTCCTCGGTTTTGAACCGTTTTTTTCGTGTTCAAAATTCTCGTGAGGAGATCATTTTTTGTTGCTGTTGTGACGAGAGAGGAAATTGAGGTTTTTTTTTTTTTTGTCGGCAGGGGTATTTCATGGGTGACCAAGGATGGCGTGCAGCACGCGAACTATTTTGGATCTTTGACGCAATCTTCAACGTGCCGCGTGGGTTCGTTCCGGGGCGAGGAAATCAATGTGCCGTTCAAGAGTATTCTGCCAATGGTGAAAGCCTTTCTCTTTGGTTTATCTTTTCTGTGTTTGGTGTTTTGGCTGCAGAGTTTGTTACTGAAGAGTGATTCTCCTTTTGTGGGCGAGGAATCAATGTGCCTTTCAAGAGTATTCTGCCAAAATGGTGTGAAGCCTTTTTCGTGGTTTTCTTTTCTGTCGGTGTGTGTTTTGTGTGTTTTTGTGAAACTGTGCAGTTTTTGTGCGATTGTTACTGAAGAGTGGAGGGAGGTCCTTTCTTGTGTGCGCAGGTGGATCCCAGTGACCTTGTGATCGGTGGATGGGATATCTCCAACATGAACTTGGCGGACGCAATGGACCGAGCTCGTG
Source organism: Pohlia nutans (assembly GCA_022496805.1). Classification (NCBI taxonomy): domain Eukaryota; kingdom Viridiplantae; phylum Streptophyta; class Bryopsida; order Bryales; family Mniaceae; genus Pohlia; species Pohlia nutans. Next base: position 7,722,012 of record CM040085.1, on the reverse strand, counting down.
TGTTGGACATCGATCTGCAGAAGCAGCTCCGTCCTCTCATGCAGGACATGGTTCCCATGCCCGGAATCTACGACCCCGACTTCATCGCCGCGAACCAGGAAGCGCGGGCCAACAACTTGATCAAGGGCACGAAGAAGGAGCAGATGGAAAGGATCATCCAAGACATCAGGTACTGAAAATGCCATACTCATTTTTTCTTCGGGGACAAGTGTTGATGCTTTGCGAGTTTTCGATGGTCGCAGAAAATGCCATACTTCTCATTTTTTCTTTTGCTCGTTTGGTGACTAGTGTTGATAATCTGAGAGCCTTCGATGGTCGCAGAAAATGCCGTACTTCTCAATTTTTCTTTTGCTCGTTTGGTGAAAAGTGTTGATGATTTTAAAGCTTTCGATGGTTGCAGAAAATGTCATGCTTCTCATTTTTTTCTTTTGCTCTTTTGGGAACAAGTGTTGATGCTTTTCGAGTTCGATTGTTGCAGAAACTTCAAGAGCCAGAACAGTGTGGACAAGATTGTGGTGCTGTGGACTGCCAACACAGAGCGATACAGTGATGTGATCGTTGGTTTGAACGACACCAAGGAGAATTTGTTCGCCTCTTTGGAGAAGGGAGCCACCGAAATCTCACCGTCCACCTTGTTCGCTTTGGCTTGCATCCACGAGCAGGTTCCCTTCATCAATGGCAGCCCTCAAAACACATTCGTTCCTGGTAAGAGTCTGAGCTCTCGAAAGGTTTTTTGTGAGGCTTTTACCACACCTGGTTTCACGATTCTATTATTAGCAAACTTAGCCCCACGGTGACCAGAATGGTCACCATGGTTTTTTTAAGCAGTCTTGAGTAGGTCCTATTTGAACTTCCTCTTGCCATCGAATTTCTTTGTTTTTGGACCAACACATGCAATGATCTTCACTAGTTTTAGTGATATAAAACTTGGTCCCATCTGAATTTGTCATTTTAAAACTGTGAATCCTGTGTTAAACGGTGTGCCATAATGGAATGCAGGTGTGATTGAGTACGCTGTTGAGAAGAACTCGCTCATCGGTGGTGACGACTTCAAGAGTGGACAGACCAAGATGAAATCCGTGTTAGTGGACTTCCTTGTCGGAGCAGGCATCAAGGTGAGTGTTTCTTTTGACTTTCAGAATGTTGTCCTCAACCTGCAGTTTGCTCACTACTTTGCGAGTTGCGCTTTTCCTCTTTTACTGAAAGCGAGCAATTTCTGTTACTGGGGTCCAAATATTTTATGAGACCAGTGTTTAGTTTCTGAGCCTTGAAATGGTGTGATACACAGCCAACATCCATTGTCAGTTACAACCACTTGGGAAACAACGACGGAATGAACTTGTCAGCTCCGCAGACTTTCCGCTCCAAGGAAATTTCCAAGAGTAATGTGGTGGACGATATGGTGGCCAGCAACTCGATTCTGTACGCGCCTGGTGAACATCCCGACCACGTGATTGTGATCAAGGTAACCAAATGCTGTATTCATTTTAACCATTTTAATACTTCATTCACTTCTAGGTAACCAGTTGCTTCATTTCATTGTAACCAAATGCTTCATTCATTGTATCTAATACCACTTTGTGTGGTATTCTTTGCAGTACGTGCCTTACGTGGGTGATAGCAAGAGGGCTATGGACGAGTACACGTCCGAGATCTTCATGGGAGGCCGCAACACCATCGTGATGCACAACACATGCGAAGACTCATTGTTGGCCGCGCCTCTCATCTTGGACCTGGTGTTGTTGGCTGAGCTCTCCACCCGAATCCAGTTCAAGGAAGACGGCGAGGTAACACCTCAACCTTCAGCCTGTGTTTTCACCAGTGTTTTGAGGAATTTAGGACCCCACGGATTTTAACGATTTCCGCGCGACATCCGATATTTCATGGGTTCGTACATTTTTCGCACGGATTTCGCACTAATTTTGCAGTGAATCCGCACGGCTTCTACATTCACTCTTTTTGTTATCAACAAAGTGCGGAATCTGTGCGGAATTGGCGCAAAATCCGTGCGAAAAATGTATGAACCCATGAAATATCGGATGTCACACGGAAATTGTTTAAAATCCGTGGGGTCCTAAATTCCCGATAGTACAACTTTCTTCTGTTCACTTTCCTTTCTGTTTTGACCAAAACATGCAATCTTCTAGTCCTGTATTCAAAGATCAAACATTACATTGTTAGATCATCAATCCAGGACGCATCATAATTATACTATGAACTAGTGCATTTCCTTAATACCATGGCATTTCTCATAATATCGGCCATTTCAATTTGCAGGAGAAGTTTCACTCTTTCCACCCAGTGGCGACGATTCTGAGTTACTTGACGAAGGCGCCGCTGGTGCCGCCGGGCACGCCGGTGGTGAACGCGTTGGCGAAGCAGAGGGCGATGTTGGAGAATATTATGCGAGCGTGCATTGGACTGTCTCCTGACAACAACATGATGTTGGAGTACAAGTAAAAAAGGAATTGCAGCAGCAGCAATTGCGGTGACGCGCCACGTTCCTGACGAGTTTAAAAAAAACTACCCAGGTGTATTACCATCTCTGATGTTTCTCCCGTTGCCTTTTCATTGTGTGGACTGTTGTGTGTGATCTTCCAAGGAGATTGCATACGTTTCATGCCTAGTTGAAGAATGAGATCATGGTGGCAGCCGGGGGCAAGACTGTCGATCCAGTAGGACCATAGGTGGGTATGTTTTACTCAGGACCATTCTGCTTAAATAAAATGAACCACATCATCATCAACAGCATCGCTTTGATACTGAGCTCCATGAATTTGAGCGGCCAGCTTCATATTGTAATTAGCCTCTTGGGCTTTCAGATGAAATATATATATATATATATATATATATATATATATATATATATATATATATATATATTCTTACCATTTGTCAAGGATATGCAATTGTGTGGCAGTTTCTATTATGCTGCATAGTCATGACAAGTAAGCTCAATTCTATTCTTTTGTGTGCCTACAATAATTAAGTTGTGAAGTAGGGGTTGTCTGGGTACGATTGAGTTATCCGTAAAGTCACCTTGAATTTGATGAATCTACAAAGAATTTTGCTTTATTATACTCTTATTTTTTCACTCCAAATAGTTAAAAGGTGTGGAAGATATTGGTGGTCTATCATTATTAGGTGTGTCGATTGGTAACTTAGGGGATAATTAGAGTTATCCGTTAAGAGTATAATAAAGCAAAATTCATGGTATCTTCTTCAAAATTTGATGGACTTTACGGATAATTCTAATATGATTGCTAAGTTGTGGTAAACTGTAGCTAGATGTTTTTGTTTTTATATCAACTTCAAATTATTTATCCTAGTTATATTTTATAGTGAATGTTTGCAAATCTTCCAATTAGAAGGCAGATCTTTTGCTTGTAAATCGCACTATGACTCCAAAATTATGAATATCTCTCCTCTTTGAAAAATTCCCCTGAGTGGAGTTTTGATTGGATGGACATAATTCCAATTGCATTGGAAACAAGGCTTGTTTACCTATGTCATCAAATTTTTTATTTTTTGTACCAGTCTGGGAAAATGAGCAACTACCAAAAAATGGTCTCTTGGAAGCTTAGGGGTTATTGAAGATTGGGTGAGAAGTCAACACATAAAAGATTCATAATTTCATCTAGAATGTGGCTATTGTATGTACAAATTTAGGAGTACACTCAAACCTCCTTTTCTACGATGACATTCTAGAATATCATGCACACATGTGACACTATTATTGACTGGTACCCAATGTGTTCAGATTTAACCCCTAAAGGATTAGGGTGGTGTTGAGCTAAGCTCTTGTTTTCCTAGCTTTTGTAACAAGCTCGATTCCTCAATGGTGTGGGATAATCTTGACGATTGGTACTGTTGAAATTAAAGAAGACTTAAAATAACTTTTGTATGAAAAAATGATCGACGAAACGCACAATTTTTGAGAAAATGCAACAGTTGAAACGATTGATGAAACTCGATCAAGATATTTTGTACATAAGCAAAATTTTGTTCAAGGTATTTTGCATCATTTCAAACATTGCAAAAAAATTCACATAATTCAGAGGCATGAGGAAGATATGAAGGTTTAAAGTGACGTCCAAATAGCCTCCTTGCAACTCAAAAGAAATCATCAAAAGTCACACTTCACGAATTTCCAATCAGGTAGTACCCACAGATGCAGCACTCAAAAAGAGCTACAATCTCTTTCTTGCTCATCCTACAATTCAAGGCTCAACAATTCGAATTTCCTCACTTTCTAGTTCCAAAAGCCACGTGGGGCCTTATGGTACTGTAGAGGTTTGAGTGTATTAGGAATAATTCTAAGAAGAAAATTAGGGCATAGAAAATATTAGAGGCTGTATTATTATCAAGGCTTCACAGGGTTGACAAGCTCAGACGCCAGTTTTGACACAAAATCACTTAGTGCAATCTCTAAATGAAAACAGGGTACCGGTAGTCTTTATCCTGGAATCATAACCACATCTTATAACTCATAATATACATAAAAAGCCCCACAAAAATCATTACACCAATTACATAAAACAACAATTCTCCAAAATAGGATCCTCAATATTGAACAAAGCTGCCTCTACATCAAAAGGACAGACACAAGTGGTCAAACGACTAGTATAGGCACTTTCTTTACATTGCCAACCAGTTGGACACTCCCAACACACACTGCCCTGTATTTCAATATAAACCGTACAGGGATTTAGTGGTTAGAGTCTACACGAGGCAACCTACCAAGAAACAAGGTCATAAAGAAGTGCTAGGAACCAGAAGTTGGGAGACAAACGAGCAACAGCTAAATCTTCACCGACAGTCCAGTTCCGACAATGGTGAAGTTCTTACCTTTTTATGTAAAGACCATAAAAAAAATACCTCCAGTGAATACCAAGAACTACTACTCATCTACGGATTACAACGCTATAGTTTTGGCATACTAAGGCATTGCTAACTTTTACATTCAATTTTGGGAACTCGCTATCCCACCCACAGAGAGAACCCCATGTACTGCAGCATGTAGGTTCCGTGAAAAGCTAAAACAGAATGACTCGCACTAGCCATCCTACGTTGGAACTCCTGCTGTATGGCAGTCGTGAACATTGCTGCAGCTGCGTGTAAGAGACTTCAGTATCGGACGGTTTAATTCAGGTCCATAATATCCCCAGTGCCTAGCGTGTCGCTCTCATGACGCACTGCGTTGTACTTCTCGGCAAGAGAGCCGACCTTGACCACATGGTTCATGAAAGATTTGAATCGCAGTGTAGGCTCCCCACTGCCAGATACACTTAGTCAGAAACATCAAAACATGGACAGCGTGGACTCTGAATATGTGGATTGAACTACCCTATACAAGCGTCTGGCCGGCACACAACGTGAAGGCCAGGATCCTTATACTCAATAGCTCTCTCGGAGAGAGCAAAAAGATGATCAAATTGCTCCACCAGTGCAGATACATCTTGTGACAGGCACTGGACGTGAAGACCTACCTTATCCGGTTCAGAGAGTCAATTGCACGAAGTGCACTTCGGATCATGTCCTCATTGCGGTCAACCTCTTGCTTCACAGCATCGGGTTTTGTCTTGTGCTGGATTGTCTTTTCCAGGGGTTCCACAAGCGCATCCATCACTGTACAAAAGAAGTCACTTTGTCACTGATATCGGCAATACTCAAGCAGTTACTTGGATTCCCGTTAAATCCAGGTAAAACTAGCAAGAAAAACTTGGGACATATCTCACTTAAAATTCAGAAGTCACAATTTACCAGCCAAAACTGCACCCCCACACTTGGCTGCCAACTTCGATAGAATGAGATGGCATGGCATTTTCACATCATAATGATCTGCACAAACAGCAGAAAGCGGTCACATTTTGTTCTAAATCCAATAAATCTCCTAATATGTACTATTAACTTGATGCATTACATGACCAAATTAAACTTTCAGTTCTGAAATATTTTGAACGGTATGTGCAGATGTTTAATAATTAACTCCCTCGTTGATGGACTGAATTAAAAAAACACTGATCAACAGAAAACCAGGGACATACCTGCTAAGCCAGACAACAGATGAGGAGTGATGAAAAGTGAAGGATCAATCTTGTCCAGGCAGCTGTCAAGCAGGGTATCCACACATTCGAAGGCTCCCTTTCTGAGTTCCAAACCATCGTCCACAATATGCTTGAAAGGACCAAGATCCACAGTCCTGATCAGCTCTTTCTGCACATCACAAATGATAAGGAATTTTAGCGTGGAATTACTCGGAACCATTTAGATTGTTCATCTGCACAGAAGACAGATGCAAAGAAGACGAACAAAACTAACACAAGGACTACATCAACTCCTGAGATCAGAACAGCCCCAAAAAGAACTGATTCTACAGAAGCGGGTCCATGAGCATCCTAAGAACTTAAACCACAACAGTAAACTTCATAGAGAGAGTTGGTGCACCTTGACTACTGTTTGATCATAGAGGAGTGGCAATAATGTGGGAAGTAATTCCTTCACCAGTGCAGGCTTGTTATGAGCTGCCGTACTCAAAGCTGAAACTGCGGCCCTCCTTACATGCTGGACATGATGAATCAAGAAGAATGAGCACTTCAGCAGGTTCAATGCATTGCTATGCAATTCACAGCACACTACAAGACCACAGAGACTACTATGAAGCCATGAAAGCTTTTCTAGATTCGTTAGTAAACTCTTTTAATCGCTAGTTTGTAAAGACTCATCTCTCTGTTCAGCAGAGGCACAAAAATCTTACCCTGTCTTCATCCTTGATGAGAAGCAAAAACGAAGAGATACATGACTTGACGTAGGAGTCAATAGGTTGTGGTCGCTCAACAATAGTATATTTAATGGCAATAACCACTGTGGCTCTAGTATAAGCTGAGGGACTAGCGGTGCGTTCCTGAAACAATGTCGGACAGAAATGCATCAGCTCGTGCTTAAAAACAGGATCAAGATGAATATCAGCTATAATTAATAGTAAAATTTAAATAGTTAAAACTACACTCCCAATAACTCAAACGATAAGAACAGGGAAGAGCCAACCTTGAGAGCAGGCACCAATTTCTCAGGTTCGATAAGCGCCAGCTTTCCCAGGCACTCCGCTACAACATTGCGAACCCCTTCCTCTTCACTCTCGCAATGTGTAAACAGCAAACTCAGGATCTTTTGCACATCTGCATCTTGCAGATCCATATTTCCTTTTGCTTCACCATCCATAGATTGGCGTGCAATTACCTGTAACCAACCTTTAAAATCAACACAGCTCACATTGAAACACAAAATAGGAATAAATTGTTTGATGAGAGAAGAGAATTTTACCTCCTTCAAGGAATGAAGAAGTAGATATTGAAGTTTAGCTTGGCGGTCGATTTGGCTGAGGATGAAAGGCAGATACAGAGCCAAGTTTCCAATGGCGATGTTACCCAATGCATATGATGCGGCAGCCTTAATCTCCTCGGCTGGGGACTGAAAAGATCTAATCACAACGCCTTCTATGTTGGGGTGGTTACTTAGGTCCTTTCTTCTTCCAATTTCCCCAAGACATAACAAAGATAATAGCTGGGTCTGCAATGAGTAGAAAGTGATCTGAGCATTTGAAATGGATAAATAAATTGAACATTCACATGGTCTGTGAGCAGCAAGGTTCATACCAGATAACACAGCAAACGTTGTCATACATTACAAATCCTTAAAAAAATTATCAAATAGAATTGCTGAAGTATTGAGAAGAATTGAAGCAAGCAGCATCATTTGAGCGTCAAAGACTAAATGTGGCGGTTTATGACTTACTGCATCAGTGCCATTGCTAGTCCTTAAAATATTAACCAACATGCTCACAGTCTGAGAGCACATTGCCTCTCCTGCTGCCAGACACAATACTGCCGCACATTGCGCAGTAGAATGGAATGCCTGCTTGCTGGCAGGCCCACCAGGAGATGCACTCCTTGCAGTGGAAAGTAAAGCTTCTAATAATGTGTCAAAACTTGTATTTGCTGATTGTACCAGTGCCGCAAAAAAGGCTTGAAGTGTCTGACATCCATGTGTTTCCATGTCAGCTCTACGTTAGTCTGGGCGATGTCTTGTATTTATTAAATTATTATAAAAAATCAGAGCACTCTGTACCGATAAACTATCAGCCTACCCAAAGATACTAAGCATAATTACACCGAGATCAAATACTGGCTTATTATATAAAATAATCACCACATTCCAGGTTCAAAATCGTTAGCAATATTACCTGCAATGCTTGACCCTGCAGCAAAGAACTTTTTACAAGGACAAGTGCTTGAGGCAGAACACGTTCTCTAACAGCAGCACCAGCATTGGAGTGGTGTTTTTTATCAACCATCATGGTACAACATAACTCCAATGTTAATGCTGTCATGTGCAAGTCTGCGTCACTGCAAAAACAGTAATAGAATAAGCTTTCTCAGTAAGGCTCATCACAAATACAAAAGCAAATTGAAGACTGAGCTTAGTCGTAGACTGCAGGTGAAACCTTTAGAAACTGTTACTTTCCGTAAGGGAAGCTACACCATCTTCGTTCCATTTTGATTATGATAATGTTCCCATTGCACATTTCAATATCTTTGGTGGTCAAATGAGGAAAGATTTGAGATAGATTACCAACCTAATAAGAGAGGATAACTCCGTAACAATGGATTCGTAGCTGGCTGGGCTAATTTGGTTGCTGTAAGCAGTAAGCAGCGAATTCAATGTGCCCAACGAGGCCTGTCTCAGAGCTCGGTTTGCCTGTCAAAAACGGGCAATAGTCAAATTGCGGCAGCAAAATAACTTCCTTTACAAAAAAATTGATGCTCTTAAAGAAACAGCACCTTAAAGAGTTTCTACATTATGGATACCTTGCGCAAGAACGTTGTCAGCTCCGTAACAACTTGCTCTAAGACTGAAGATAAGTCTATATTTAAAGGAGACTCTGCAATAGTTGCAAATGCCTGCATTCCAACACAGTTCTGTCAGCATAGTATCAAGCTAGTATCATCCCAAACATGATTCAGCATACTATGATCAGACAAAGACAATAAACTTCAGTGTTAATGAAGCGTCAACCTTAACAGCTGTGAGTCTTGTAATTTCATTGCGCAATCGTTCCAACAACAGTGGCAAGCATGTGCCAAGCTCCTTCTTGAGATGATCTCCAAGAATGGAAATAACAAGTCCCATACAAGATATTGCACATTCCTTCACTTCCTGTAACCCACATCACTATATTAGCTCAAATCCAAACTTAGATTTATCCCCAGGAGAATTTCCAAGAAAGAAGCCCTCATTTCTCAGCCGTTATAAGCCCAAGTTAACAGAGGCATGGCACACAGAACTCAAGTAACCTGCTTATATACCTATCCTCGCAATCTCACTACTCGGTTGGAAGCGCTACAAACCTGGTCTTGATCTTGAGCCGTCAACCGCTTGAAGATAGCATTGTAAATGGGTTGCACAAATGGAACGAAGTTGAAGGCAGGGGCCTGCAAGCATTGGAAACTACATCAATTGTTGCAATTTGTCCAACAGAAAAGTATTACCATATAGAAAAGCTACAATGTCGTCAAAATGTCTTTTGGTAAGGATCTGATATCATAAACTCCAAAATTTAATTAATGAAATTAGCAGACCACACAGAAACGATGAACTTGATTCCTTGCAAATCAACTTTTAGCACGGGCAGAATCTGCAAAATGTACAGGTACATCAACCGTAGACATACTAGCACTACAAAATCACAAAATGAATAAGGCACATGCTTACATTATCATTAGGGCGAATCGCTTTGACAAGCTCTCCACAAACTCTTAAAGCCTCCGCAGTCACTTTGTAATATCTCTCTCCAACAGCAGCAAGCACAGGTGTTGACAAGGCCTAAAACAGGGACAGGTTAAATAGCGCTCAGGCAGATATCCTACACCTTCAAACCTTTATAAGCACAAATGATCTGTTGTGACAGGGCTAAACTCTACATTAGAAATTTAAGTACCTACATCAATAAAATTTGGACAACACACTAAAACAACCAGAAGTGCCAAAAAAATCTGCAACGCTGAGCAATTTTGGATACATTCTATATATGTGTATATCAACTTCAGCATACCGTACCTTAATGTGTGGATGAAAGACTGCTGGTGCATGGGAAGCCATAACCAATCGGGTAAACACCAAGGCTTCAATTTTCAAGTTGGAATTTGATGCCTTATCCTGTAGCATCATAGCAGTTTATAAGAAATTCATCTAATTATGTCACTCAGTGCAGACAAATTTGAATCCAATGATCGTCACTTACGTTCAATGCCTTCTCGATGCCAGGAACTAAGGAACCCATGTGTTCAGACAGAGAGTTGGGTAGCACTATGACCAGCTCCTTCAGAACAGAAAATGCCCCCACCTAAAGAAGTCACCAGATTCGCCACATCATTACCTTGTCAACGTCTAAAATATTAAAAAATGCGCCACTAACTGAAAAAAGCTACAGGGCATCAACTTCTTAGTAATTTCAAGAATGAGGATATCAATATATCTAGAAAAAAAGCAGCAGAGAGCTGAAGTTAACCTTCGTCTTCAAAGATTTTTCACGGAGCTGCTTGTTCAGTGACTTGACAACCTTTGGTACTTCCTGGTGCAGAACATGCAAAGGACTGCCACAATCCAAATAACGTCAGCCTCAACTTACTTATCGACACCCTCTGGAAAGCATCAACTTGCTCTAGACTATTGCATGGGAAATTGCTGCCTCATCCAAGAAGCTCTGACAGGATTGGATGCATTCATAAAAATAACCATTACACAAGAAGCTATAACTGGAAAAATTATGAGGTGAATTTGGCACCTAGATGGATTGGCAAGGCCTCCAGAGCCTTTCGTCACATTCCCTGTTTGCCGGAGGAGATCGATGAAAGCATTGAAAACATCGATCTGACAAGAAAGAGCCATTTAGTAGGTGGACAGAATTACAAAGATTAGTCGCCGATACACTACAAAAGATGAAAAATATACCGAAGGTTAATAGCTGGTTCTACACTAATGTGCCGAATAATTATTATATTTGGAAATTTTCGTTTCAATTCTTCAAGGTTATATTTTCCACCATATTAAAAAAACTTCTTTTAAGAAGATAATTTACAAAATTTTCAACTTTCATTTTTTGAATTAATTTCTGCCGGGCCAGCTATCAAGCTACGGTATGTACCTTAACATTTTCCTCCCTCTCCTTGAAACGCTCGATCAGTTTTGGACTCGCCTGGATCACCAAGACGAGAGATTTTAGGCACCTTGATTCTACTGAAGCAAAGAATAAGAAAGCTCATACTGCTATCTGTAATCAGCTCTTCGAAAATATCACATAAAGCGAAGTGCAAAATTAACATGCAGTGTCATTGAAATACCATTACATGGCAAATACCAATTCAAGAATGCCTTCCGTACGAAACAGTCATGCACATCACATGTCCCTGCAAAAGGTCAGCAGAAGAAGAATAAAGGTGAAAAATTTACCTTAACGTAGAGAATGGAAAGCATCTCAGGTCGCGAAGAGATCACAGCTGACAGGGACTTGGCGGCAGCCCTTCGCACTTTCCAGCTCACATCTTCATCGTCACTGTACTCATCTGCGCTCTCTCTGCTCAGAGAAATTCTGATTGTCAGCCCTTCAGAAGAATCAGCCAAAATAGTGGAACATCAAAAGATGCATTCCCTGAGCTGATTTTGCAATAGCTCGAATACTAACAGCCAATAAAGAAGCTGTACCAAGAATTTCATCATTTACGAGACAGAAAAACTCCTACACATAATGAGGGGGAAATCCAGCATCTATTTACTATCCATAAATATAGAAACAATAAGTAAATTTAAAGACACAAGCCATCCCAGAAAATGTCAAATCTATCTCTCCCTGGCATGCTCTTGTTCTGGCATGGATGCTCTAAAAAGCAGACCAGAGAGACAGTGCCCATACTCATCCTCATCTTCTTCGCCATCCATATCCTCATCCTGGTCTTCATCCATATCATCCGTAAAATTGGGGTCGTAACTCAAGTACTCAAGACTCAAGTCCAAAATCAAGATAGTGTGAGGTGCAACATCTCTAGGGCATCGTAAAATGAAACTCTCCAACGCCTGATACAACAGAAAAAAACATAATAAATGATGGTTTGCAATGGACCCAGTTGAAAATATCATGAGACCCCAATGACCAAGCTCTGCTGTCATAGCAGCATTATACTTTTAAAACCTGAAACTCAAATCTTCTGTCTAATCCTGCTCATTGATGAGATTCTCCGTAAGTATTCTCTCATATTCTCGCCTCTCAAACCTCAACCAAATGAAAAGAGCACATGTGAAAACTCTAACACAAGTGAGTTGAAGTCTTTGGCAACCTCTGAAGCCAGTTTCAAGTACCTGCTGCGGTTTGTGACACAATATTGCAACTGGCATTGAAGCACAATACCTGTAAGCTGTTCTCTCGGAGTTCATCATCATTCTCAGATGCATTGTGGCAATAGCTGATAAGGAGTGGGACAACTTCGTTTAAATGTGGGCCAAACCGATAACCAACTGCACGGCTATAAGCAGAACACAAAGTTCCACAAAATTTAGCACTTACGTGATCCATCAACTCATCGAAACAATAAAACAGAAATGACATGACACTAATTCATCCAGCATGCAAAACCTAGCGGAGAAGCTATTAAAGTCACTAAAGCCTACTACAGTACTACATGATTGTCTCAAAAGCCTCCTACACTAACACGAAATAGCTACTGATAACATGCTTTGTAAGACTACGACCAAAATTGAGAGAATATGTTGCGTCTGGGAACACACGATGAGGCAAGACGTGCTGCCTAAGGACACTGCCTGTACGACATGCACATAAAACCTGTATGACATCTTTGAAGTTAGCAACCACATAATCTACGTAGTAAATCTGAAAGGAGGAATACACGGTTGACGTTCTCACCAGAACGCCCCAATCATTTGGATATTGGTGCGCGTCATATCTGGTTTCACGTCTTTATTCTTCAGTATCATAACAACGTTAACAGTTGCTCTTGCAAGAAGGTCATCAGACATGGTAGCAGCCAAAGTCGCTGCATACAAATGCATATGTCAACACCAATATGAAATGTTCTTCATGAAATTCATACAAGCACACGTCAAAACTCTAACTAGATACTCACAATCCCTCCACATCCCAAAACACACCAAATCTCTACCAGAACACCTTGCACAGTGACTTAGATACTTACCAAGACACTGGATGGCACGCTTTCTAAGGCCTGCACGTTGCAAGTTGAGCTGCACCAGGAGTGCGTTCATCAACTTCTCATGGTCTGCAGTCATGAGACTTCCAAAACGATGGAGAACATCACACAAGATATCCAGGCACTCACTCTTCACCTCTGTACTTGTGTCCTGCAACAACCATTGTACTGTGGGATAAGCTACAGAGCTTAGTAACAAAGCACCTTATAAAATTGGCTAAATAAAATACTCTAGTCATTCAGGTATTAAACCAAACATATGTGTGAAGGCCTGGCAACGAACCGGATTTGTTATGCCCTTGATCAGCTTTGGGGTGAGGGATACAACCACACACTGTGCTACATTCCCACTAGAAATCTCAGCCACAACCGTCTTCAGTGCTATACTCGCAATGTCCCGCTGTTGCTCTTTACCGGTGAGGAGCTTCTGGCACAATGATTCGACAATCTCCACAACTCTACCCTCATGAACCTTTTTCACCAATGGCGCCAAGCTGCATGCGAGAGTCGCATGAATCAGAAAATAGCTCAACCAAAGATAGAATACTGGCTTGCAAATCAACTACCTTTGAGATATTAACGTTCATCCTGTTTGCTCGCACCTATTTTTTAACCTCCCTGTTACGTCCATCGCCACTTGGCTTTGGGAGGCTAAACTTTATCTGATATCTACACTACAAATGTTGTTCAAATACCACCTCTTTAAGCGATAATCTTAGGCATAATCCTGGTTAAAGGGGTACACATTAGAAAATTCACGGTCCCATAAGGTTGCATCAATACCATAGCAAGCTACGATGAGTGTGAGCATTTCTCTGACTTACTCCAATTTGTAATGTATGTTTGTTACAAATCACTCAACTGAGAAGGGCTAGCACGATCCTAGTTATAGCGACATACAAGGGGACAAGCCAGATTAGGTGCTAACAAAGAATCCAGATGAAAGACCCGATAAGTACGCACTATCTACACAAAATAAATAGTAATCCGGGCACTTGCAAAGAACGAGCAGAATCTTGCAAATTTGCGACAAAGTCTAGATACCGTTAACAAACGCTCACATTTGAAAACAACTTTGTGTTTGTGTGCTCGAAAGGAAAGCCGACAATGTAAAGGATTGGCATGGAAACAGTACAAAGCTTACCACTTGACTGCAAGCCCCGATATATCTCCGGATGCATCATCAAGTTGCTGAAGAACTATTTGGGATACTTTGCGTTCAGTATCTGTATCTAATTTAAAATTATCTTTCTGAAGCTCGTTCAGCAGGTCAGATGTGGCCATGTACCGAAAATCCTTATCTTTTGAGGCAATCTGAAACGACAACCACAATCATCAGTCTCAGAACGGTTGGAAGTACACACAGAACAACAATGACTACGGGCCTGCATGCGGCAAACAAATCATGACCACATCATTCCAAGTCTAATACAAAGGCTCATATTTGCAATAATATTGAGCACTTTGAAAACGTCTTAAAGGTCACTTTAAAATAATTGGTCATAACTTGCTAAGTTGGAATTAGAGTACAAAAAGCCGATGCTTGCTCAAAGTGCTACCGATTTATTCTTAAACTCTACCCTGAGATTACCGTATAAGCGTTTCCTTTCAAATAGTATCACTTAACAGAATCCTCTCCTGAATCATACATCTCATAAATCTTGACGTATGAAATTAGCTACACCTAAAAGTGATGAGATCTACATGACAGAAGCACATTAAATTCAGAAGAAGCTCGAGAATTAGATGTGGACATACGAGAGAGATTTAGAGAGAACGTAAGACTTGCGGCGCAGGAGTGAAGAAGATCGCTCACAATGGTTGGACAGACACTCTCACAAAAATCAAGCTAAAAATAAAGGGAGATGAAGGAGAGCATTTACCTTTTCTAAAATCAGGCCCACTGCAAGACTCGCCATCTTGACAGAGTCTGTTTGACCTGATGCCTCTAATGCTCGTACCAAAACACGCAAGAATAACCGTTCCTGCCAATGCCTCCTGTTGTAAATCAGATCATAACATCGATGGAGAGTGCACTTGCAATTGCATGCAGAGCCAGAAGATGTCGCTCAATTCTGCATATCGACGCGAGAAATATGATTTAAGTCCACAAAATTTAAAAGTACAATTGAGTGGTTTATTGCACATGCCACCTAAAAATTAAAACACAAAGTACTGCAGAACTTGTTCATCCCAATCTGTTGGAAACATGATTTCCCTCCTATTCAAATCAAAAGAGCATTTCGCTGTGACTCGAACGAACAGACCAAATCAAAACCTACCAAATTTTCAAAACCCTGGCCTCAAATCTTGGAAACCACGCCCTGCCGAGCAATCATGAGTGCGGCATTTAATCAGGTCTAGAGAATTGCCGCAAAAAATGAAATCGATTCAAATCGACGACGTGATAGAGGAACAAACGCAATGAGTGAACCTATCCTACATCTGACGAAATTTACGTGACATAACACGAACTTCCGGTCCAGGCGGTATTCCCGCTCGAGGCGATATTTCCGCTCTGAGCGTACAAAGCCCTAATCACTGTGCAGATTGACAATTTCCCGTCTCATAATCCAACTTCAAGCTACATATCATTCAATTGAATACGAACGTCCAGCGTCAAAATTACATTTCAAGACTCAACTCCATAAGGTCTCGAAAAACCTTCTGCAATTCACATCACAACATCTCGCTCCATTTCTCAATCAGTTTAACTAAACTCAATCCGATCCGACAACACAAACTAAGCCTCAACGAAAGTGCCCGATCGCCTATCCAAACACAAACTGCTCCAAATTCTTAAAAAACGCCACGCCTCGTCCAAACCGTAACCTAATTCCAAACCGAAAGGGACATCGAAACCAATTCCAAACCATAACCTAAAAATCGAGCAAACAAGCCCTAAACGAAACAAGAAATCCCGAATTCACCAAAGAACGCGAAAGAAACTCACCGCACTGCAGAAAACGATCTCAGCTTCCAGAATGCGCGCCCCGCGGCGACTCGGTCAATGGAACAGGAAATATGTCGAGCAACAGAGGATTGCGAGCTTGCGAGCAAGCCAAAATGAAACCGGGACTCTGTAAACTTAACGAGACTCTGTAAACTTAACGGGACTCTGTATGTCTACTTGCTTACAAAAGGCTCAGGAGCTTTCGTCTCCCCCGCAAGTAGCACTACTGTTAACGTTTGTGGCATAGCTCGCAGGCTCACATTGCTTTGACGGAGCTTTGGCTTTGCTACTACTGCCTGAGAATTTAGGGTTTGGTCTATCTGGCAGAAAAGGACGGATGAGTGTATCTCTTCTTGCAACCCGATCGTCATGTGCGTGAAACGGGAATTTAAATTTCTTTGATAGTCAAATAAAACTATTATTACTACAGGAGAAAATTGATTTTTTTATTATTATTATTTCACATCTGCCGGCCACAGCCTTTTTTTTTTTTTTTTTTCCATTTTTCAGATAGTGCTAAAGTGGCAGCACAAAATAATACTTCCTCCGTCCTGCAAAAAGTGACTATGATATTGATTTAAAATTTGTTCCAAAATAAAACCATGATTTCCAACTGTATTCATTCATTAGAGTTATCCTTAACCCCTAAACGTCCTCACCTATGTCCAGCTTAGGCAGTTTTGCAAAGATGCATTATAAAATGCAATTAATATGAATATTTAGAACTTGATGTATGAATAAAAGTTATACATTTTTAATTTTAGATTCTATCTATACAGTTAGATCTATGACTACTATCACTAATCTTTTTTTATAAATTTTGAAACATAAAATAAAAAATTACTTTGTAATTCAATTACGAATAAGATATTGACAATATGTGGATGAAATTTGTTGTGATGGGTTATAATGTAGTACTTTAGGTGTAGTGATTTTTGGAGATTTTTTGGATGCTTGATTTTAATAGTTTTTTTTTTCATGAACACTTTTAGACCAAAATCTTCAAGATTTTTGGTGAAACACTACAACACAAAATGAGGCATAATTTTTTCAAAAATTATTTCCTTTTCGATCGGATCACACATACATGAAGTTAACTTCCCATAAAAAATTCAGTAAAAAAATCACACAACAAAAAGTGCATGACGGATGAGAAAATACGGATGAAATCTGTACATCAGGCCAAAAACGCCTGCTTGGGTAGTTAGGGGTTAAAGTCACCTTGTGTTTGAATAAGATACCGTGAATTTTGCATTAATGTACTCTTATTTGTTCACCCCAAATAATTAAAAAGTAGGGAAGAGCTTAGTGGTCTCTCATTATTAGGTGTGTAAGAGCTTGGTGGTCTTCAAACTCATGGAAAACTAGTTTAGCCGTCAAGAAAGACGGCTAAACTAGTTTCCCTTGAGTTTAGAGACCACCAAGCTCTTACACACCTAACAATGATAGACCACCAAGCTTTTCCATACTTTTTGACTATTTGGGGTGAACAAATAAGAGTACATTAAAGCAAAATTCACGGCATCTTATTCAAACACAAGGTGACTTTAAGGATAACTCTATTGTCGGCAATTAATCCTTAAACGTCTTTCTAAGCCCCTTGGGTTTGATTTTCAAGGAATCTTGCTTCTAGCATGAATACTACTCAACTTCTTCTAACTAAACATAGATCATTGAATGCACAACAAAGTGAGGCATCTGATGTGCTTAGTTGCAACAACAAATTCTTTCATGCTTATTCGCAATGTCTAAATCAAAGGTATTGGAGGATCATTTGATTCTTACCCCAGTTCCCAATTGATTCCTCGTGTGCTTGTTTCTTTGATGTGATTGGTTATGCACCTATGCCCGACCTAAATATATAATCTATATTCTTTCAGAGATCCTCGGGCTGCTCATTGAGGATCTAAAATGTTGTTTAAGGCTTAAGCTTCATGTTTACATGACTACTGCTTCAAGACGTGGCAGACAATCTGGCACCTTAATTCATGGATTTTGGATACATATACACTTTATAGCAGTCAAAATATTCCCTATGTACTCACTTTGATGCAAATCCATAGAAGTGATTTGCATCAAAGTCAACATACTCCTTTTCTAATCATGGGATTAAGCTAAATCCATGAATTTCAATGAAAAAAACATTTAATCCTTGAATTTCAATGAAAATAAGGTCTTTAACCCTTAACTGCCCAACCATGCATATTTTGCATGATGTACAAAAGCGAACTTCGTTTTCTCATCCATCATGCATTTTTTGCAATGTGAATTTTTTACTAAATTTTTTATGGGAAGTTAGCTTCATGCATGTATGATCCGATTAGAAAGTTGATGATTTGTGAAAATTTTATGCCTCATTCATGTTGTAGTGTTTCACCAAAAATTTCGAAGATTTTACTCTAAAAGTGCTCTTGAAAATGTCAACTCATAAAATTAAGCAATCAAAAAATCTCCAAAAATCACTACACTTAGAGTATTGCATTTCAACCCATCACAACAATTTTCATCCACAAATTGTCAATATCTTATTTGTAATCATATTACAAAATAATTTTGAATTTTAAGTTCCAAATTTTATACAATAATATTAGTGATAGCAATCATAGATCTAACCGTATGGATAGAATCTAAAATTCATAATGTACAACTTTTATTCATACATCAAGTTCAAAATATCCCTCTTAGTTGCATTTTATATTGCATTTTTGCAAAACTGCCCAATTTGGACAGAGGTGAGGATGTTTAGGGGTTAAGTGGGACGGAGGGAGTACTCCAAATGGTAGAACCAAATATTTATACATCCATATTTTAATGTTTTTCATCCAAATCAAATCAGAAAGTTTCATCCAATATTTTTTATTTAAATGAAGATATTTTGGCGATCTAATATTGACTTTTTGGTCGTTTTGTAGCGAGATTATTCTTTATTGTGCAATTCTGGTATTAAAAAAAGCCCAAAAGAAAAAGGGTTGGCCGGCCACAAGGTACGTAGTTGCTTGTGTAGACTATTGGTAGAGAGCATAAAATTAATATAAATGTGTTTATTGGGAAAATAAATTTGCTAGTCTTGGAGTAAAAATGGGAATTAATTTATAAAAGAGCACGTTTGTGTTTTATTATCAACTAACTAGACAACGACTCTAACAACTCAAACCATGTTAAATACTTAAATTTTCATTTTTATTTTTATTTTTGCAATATTTGATGAGAGAAACATTTTGAAATGCTATATTTTTCATCCAATAAAACTACAAATATGAATATTCTTTCCTCGAGGGTTTTATGATGGTACTAAGAAATCCTATTAACCCCTAAACGCCGCCGCGACCAAAAAATGGCTTATGACTGAAGTCGACTGTTCAATTCCAACTGATGCATGGATGATTTCCATCCAATTCTTTATGTGAAGGGCTTTGCTTGGTGATGCCACCCCTTTAAGTTAAATTCAAATCATTCAAGCTATTTTTAGATTTTACATGGGGTCCCAACTACAAAAAGAGTCGTAAAAACGGTTCACTGTGTAGTGTATTTTGAATTTTTTGCTTGTTCTACTTAAACTAAATTTAGGCCATGAAAATGAGTTCCATTGCATCTGAGCTTACCTAACAAAATGAAGCTTGCCAAGTCTAGTCTCTACTCCACTTTGAATTTTTGGAAAAATATGAAAATTAGTGTTTTATTGTAGTTACAACTTCGGTAGGTATTACCAAGGTGTAGTAAAAAAATCTAAATTTAGATACACGGATGATTTTCATTAACTATACTTTTTTTCATTGTAATTTACACCTTTGGTAAAAAAATCGGAATTTTCTAATACATTTTGTAATTGATATGAATTTTCTTTACAATCACGTCAAAAAACCACAGTAGTTTCAAATTTTCATCAAAATTTATGAAAAATTCATGATTTGTAGTAGACATGTGACTTCATCTACTAAAAATATAAAGTTGAATTCTTGTATTATTTTTAGTCGCAAAATCAAGTGTGGCAGATAAAGCATGATTCCATGGTCATAGGCCCAACCTTTAGGGGTTATCTTTACAGGGTAGCTTGTACTAAAAATGTTCAATCCTTTTCTTGTTTGCTAATTTTTATTTTCTTTTATTCTTGGATAACAAAAAAATTGAAATTTGATACCATTTTCCTTTAAGTTCAAATTGTGTAAAAGTTTTAAAAGAAGGTGTTAACCTTTAACCCCTAACTGCCTCAGCGTCCATTTTTTGGACGATGTACAGATTTCATCCATAATTTCTCATCCGTCATGCACTTTTTGCAGTGTGCAATTTTTACTGTAGATTTTATGGGAAGTTAACTTCATGCATATGTGATCCGATTAGAAAGGGGATGATTTGTGAAATTTTTATGCCTCATTTCATGTTGTAGTGATTCACCCAAAATTTTGAAGATTTTAGTGTAAAAGTGCTCTAAAAAAAGTCAACTCATAAAATTAAGCAACCAAAAAATCTCCAAAAATCACTACACTTAGAGTATTACATTTCAACCAATCACAAAAAAATTCATCCGTAGATTGTCAATATCTTATTCGTAATTGAATTACAAAATAATTTTGAATTTCACGTTTCAAATTTTATACAAAATTATTGGTAATAGCAATCATAGATCTAACCGTATGGATAGAATCTAAAATTCATAATGTACAACTTTTATTCATATATCAAGTTCAAAATATCCCTTTAAGTTGCATTTTATAATGCATATTTGCAAAACTGCCAAATTTGGAGAGGGCTCTAGGCATTTAGGGGTTAAACTTCCAACAAAGGCAAACTTCTTTTTCATTTGTCATGTATTTCTTGCAGTGTGGATTTTTTACTATAGATTTTATGGAAAGTTAATTTCTTCCATGTGTGAACCGATTAGAAAAGGGATGATTCGTGAAATTTTTATGTCTCATTTCATGTTGCATTGATTCATCAAAAAATTCTAAGATCTTAGTTCAAAAGTGCTCTTGAAAAAATCAACTCGTCAAATAAGGAGCTAAAAAATCTCCAAATATCACTACACTTAGAGTATTACATTTCAACTCATCACAACAAATTTCATCCATATATTGTCAATATCTTGTTTGCAATCAAATTACAAAATAATTATGAGTTTTAAGTTTCAAATTTCAAATTTTATATAAAAATATTGGTGATAGTACTCGCAGATCTAACTGTATGGATAGAATCTAAAATTCATAATGCACAATATTTATTCATATATGAAGTTCGAAATATCCCTCCTAGTTACATTTTATAATGCATCTTTGCAATTCTTCAAATCTAGAGAGGGGTGAAGACCTTTAGGGGTTAAAGAAAAAATTAGCATATTTTATGTAATGACAATGAAAAGTGTAGAAACTTTTCAACATTTATAGAAAGTAGCAAAGTGCCATTTGTTATTTTTGTTCCCCTTTTTTTACCAATGCTTTTTGAATCACCAAAGGCTCATTTTCTTCATGTTATGTAATTTATTAGAGGAGAAATGCTTTGAAATCTAAAAAGGGCTTTGTTGTTTACCACAACTATCAATAAAGATTTAGTTTTAGAATTCTTGGTTATTTAAGATGGTGCATGGTCAAAGCAATATTTAATCTTTCAACATTTTTATTTTGTGTTTTCTGGTCAAAATATTTCCACATCAATTACAACATATACTCTAAAAATTTAAAGAATTATAATATTTGAAATTAAAAAAAATCCATTATTAATTTTTTTTAATATTTATCAATTTATTTTCATTTAAAAAATTTACATATTAAATTTAAAAAATTGAAATTTAATATGGATTTAGTAATCTTGAAATTTGAAATTTTGTGTGTTTATTGCTTTCTTTTTCTTTTTCTTATTCATGATTTCTTACTAACCCCTAAACGTTCTCACCCTTTTCAGATTAGGTAGTTTTCCAAAGATGCATTATAAAATGCAACTAAGAGGGATATTTTCAACTTGATGAATGAATAAAAGTTATGAGTTCCATCTTTTTTTGGAAATTAATTTTGGCATCTATTTTTATAAATTTTTAAAGCCGAACTTGCTATTAAGGTACGGTATGATAAACATATGTAAACATTATGTTCAGCATATGTCAAATGTAGGATGTGTGTTTATCGTATGTTGAACATAGTGTTAACGTATGTAACTTATTACATGTTTAACTTATTTTTATTGTATGTGTGTACGTATTTACGTAAAACATTGCAAGAAAGTGACTTGCCAACATTGTGATAAGTAGATATTTAGAGCCTTTTGGTGGTTGCATGCTATATTAGTGTTGGACTAGGGTTTGTAGTTTTAGCTTTGGTAAACTACATTAGAAAAATATAAGGGCTAAAGAGGATGCTAGTCATTATTAAATGTCCTTGCATAACGCCTCCTACATCACTTCTAAATGCTAGGAGAGCTTAAACAAATCACGGGTATTGTGTTGGTTGACCACTGATCTATTGTCATGTGGGCATCGAATCAAGGGTAGGACGAACAAACACTCTATTCACACCGGTCTCAATAGAGCCCAGAGTTCCTTATATTGTGTTGTTTGAGAATTGGAATATCAAAACATTGCCCAACCAATGCATTTTTTTCTTCTAAATTAAGTGTGGTATATATTATTGAAATGCTTTGTCAAATGCACTTGCAATGGTATAAAATACACATGATTTAATTGAAAAGGAGTATAATACGTACCAATCTTCTTGGTGGTTTTTCATAAGGAGAAATTTGTGTTTTCTTCATTTCCCTTGGTACATTATCAAACAACAAGCAAATGTTGTATAAGGGCAAAAATGTAATAATGTCGTGACGAAATAAGCATGACTTACTAAAAAAAAACTATAGAATTATTGTAGTTGGACGACAAGATAACCTTGTGGTTGATTATAATTTGGCAAATATATACATGTGTTAAGACCTAAACCGTAAGACCAAATTTATAGTTAACAACCTTGTACAACAATCAATTTTTCTCTATGAACAAAACAAACAAAATAATAATTAAATAATAATTAAATAAATAAAACACATGCCCTAATGTATAGGTAATCCAACATCAAAAGAATGAAAACATATATTCCCTTTGTCCCACTAAAAAATCATGATTTGAACTTTAAATATGTCCCAAATTATAGTTGTGATTTTTTTGATATGGTTTAGGGCAATTATTTCGAGACAATAATTGTCCTATGTTTGAAGCATACATCAACGCTGCCTTCCCTATATGTGACATCTTGTAATTGTTGTCGCCACTCATGTTCATCCTACTTGGGAGGTCATCCCTTGTATAATTTGGGATATTTGTATATACAAAGGACATTTGAATGGAGGCTATCACATAATTGGAATATTCCATGTGTATTCCATGTTGATTCTTGAATTAGCTATTTATTAGATTTAAATCATTCTATATTACATCTAAAATTTTGTAATTTGGTGGAAATTCTACCTCCCCATGAACAAAATGAACACTATGATTTTAACTCACATAGTTTTCTAATTTTTCGATAGTCACCCCCTCGGAGCATCGTTTCGATCATGCATTGATGTTAGGACATGAAGATGTTGTTGAACTAAGTATTTTAGGGTTGCAGCAACCCTAACCTTATAAATTTCAAAATATGGTTTTGTGGTGCGAAGAACTGGCTTTGATTTTTGTGCACCAGTTGCCCTCCCTTGCAACATGGGGGCTTAATCGTAAAGTTTCAATGAAATCACAACTTTTTAGTGGGACAGAGAAGTACATTGTAAGAATAATTCAATACTACTAAAAAATTCATAGAAATAGATATTTTGCATTGATACACGTCAAAGAATGAAACATTTATAGTACTACATAGTGATTGCATGAAATATCTCTACTATTTGTTGCATTTCGGTCTATTACAAGTGATTTTTTTGGAGTACTTTAAAATTAGAAATTTATTTTTAATAAACACAAAATTAAGGGCATTGTTTAGATCTTTAAGAAGATTGTATCCTAGGAAGACCAAGCCTAGGAAAATTTTCTAAGTATAAGAATTAAGGAAGTGCAAAATCTTAACAACGACATTTAAATCATTAAAAAAAAAGGAAAAAAAAAAAAAAAAAAACTCAAATTATTAAATTGGCTATAATTAAATATTTGGTAGAGGTGTTGAACCTACTAGTAAACTATTGTACAGTGGGGTGACACCGAAATTGGCACCTTGTGCAATTCTAGGGATAGTGCCCACACTACTGCCAACTTTGACACCCTCCCGAGCGCTGGAAAATTGTTATTTATACATGAAATTTTAGACACAAAATCATTGTTATGTTGACAACATGTGTACCAAATTTCAAAGCTAGAAGATTGATAAAAAAAAAAATATTCAAGATTTACTAACAAGGGGTAGCTTTAAGAAATGTTTCACAGCTGCCAACTTTGGCACCCTCCCAAGGATTGAAGAATTTTTTTTTTCACATGGAATTTTTAGAGTAGGAACATCTTTATGTTGTTTACACATATGAAAAAATTCAAGTCCAAAAGACCCACAAAAAAAATGATATTCCAAATCTACCAACAGGTGTAGTTGTGAGAAACAAAGAGGAAAATTGTCTCACAACTTTGACTGCCTCTCTAGGGTTGGGAATTTGTTATTTTAAAATGGAATTTTTGGCACAAAATCACTTTTTAGTTGATAACACGTGAAAAAACTTTCATGTTGAAATAACAAATACTCAACTCTAGGGAGGCTGTCAAAGTTGTGAGACGATTTTCCTCTTTGTTTCTCACAACTACACCTGTTGGTAGATTTGGAATATCATTTTTTTTGTGGGTCTTTTGGACTTGAATATTTTCATATGTATAATCAACATAAAGATATTCCTACTCCAAAAATTCCATGGGAAAAAAAAATTTCTTCAATCCTTGGGAGGGTGTCAAAGTTGGCAGTAGTGAAACATTTCTTACAGCTACCCCTTGTTAGTAAATCTTGAATATCTTTTTTTGTATCTATCTTCTGGCCTTGAAATTTGGTACCCATGTTTTCAACATAATAATGATTTTGTTTCTAAAATTTCATGTTAAAATAACAATTTTCAAGCCCTCAGGAGGGTGTCAAAGTTGGCAGCAGTGTGGACACTATCCTGGAATTGCACAAGGTGCCAATTTGGTTGTCACCCCACTGTACATGCTGAAATACATTGGAACCTTCTTTCACTTGCCAATAAGATCAAATTAAATTATAAAATTTTAACAATAATAATTACAATTTTTTTTTTATTAATGACAATTTATGAATACATATACCCGGCTCACATGCATCCACTAGTAGAAAAGTCGTACTTCGAGGGCAACATTGTAAGAGCGAGGTGCTGAAGGCCCATTTGGGCACCAAACTAATACCCAAATGGGCCTTTGGCACCACACTCTTGCCCTGTAGCTTCGTGCCCGAGTACAACTTTTATAGTAGTGATTTTTGTAATTAGTCTTGCAGAAAGCGATGGTGAAAAAGAATACACCTTCAATATCAATATCTAGAAAACCAAGTTGAGTTAAATGCAATTGGTACAAGAAGTTGAAAAATTCCAATAAATGACAACTAATATATTCCAAGGAAGTTATGTTTTTAAATTTTAAAACAACTATGTACACTAATTATCCCATTTAGTGCATGTGATACTAATTCCCAAGACATGCACTATTTTGCCAAATATCAATATTAGTGAGGGCTGAAATTTGTATTGTGTGGTTCAAATCTTCATATCCAGCTAACCATACATCATAATGATATTTAGTATCACCTTCACTAATTTCCCACACGCACTATAAACCCACCCTCACTAATTAGTGTAGATCATCAGTTCAAAGATTTTTTTTTTGCGAACCGTTAACCCCTAAATGACCGATTGACCATTTTCTGATCTCAGCCCAAACAGCAGTGACTGCCCGTGGTCGGAAAACGACATTTTTAAAGTTTTGATTTTTTGTCGAAATTAGGGGTAGAGATCATGTTCTAGTGTTGTTTGATGCATTTCATTTGCAATAATGAGGTTCAGTAAGGAATTTTTCAAAGACAAACACCTTAACAATGTCCTAGTGTTACAAAACTTTCTATTTCGGGAAATTAATGATGTTACCTCCTTTGAAATTTTTACTTTTTAAAATTTTAGAATAGAATGTCTAGTTTTAACCAATCATACAAAATTTCAAATTCTAATAATAAAAATTGTAATTTTGGTGAATTTTAAATGGTAAATGCTTCTAAATTCATCAAATGATTGTCTAAAACATTTTTTGAAAGTTTGACGGTACAAATAATTGAAAAACATCATGCTTCTCATTTTCTCTTTTGGACCAAACTTCATCGAAGTTGTAGAAATAACATTTTATAACACATCTAGGTTTTGCCCTTACCCCTCTGTCATTTAGGGATTAACACTTAAAAGAAGAACAACCACAAAGCCACCATGAAAAGTCCATGTCTCCAATTGAAAGTGGGCACTTGTCATGAAACTGAAGAAGATGCTTGCCCAGGACTGCCACATCAGCAATAATGGAATGACAGGGGACCTTCAGTTGCTCCCCAAAAGCTGGCGAGCTATGACCAATTGACCACCAAGGCAGTCCAAGTTTACATTTCATTACTTTGGCCAATCAACAGAACCCACTCTCTAATATCACATCCTAGGCACTCAAATCACACATGCTTTATATGAATTTATATAATACGACAACATAGAGTTACTAGTAAAAATGGCATTAACCCCTAAAGGTTGGGCCTCTGACCATGGAATCATGTTTGATCTGTTACACTCAATTTTGCTACTAAAAATAATACAAGAATTCAAATTTATATTTTTAGTAGATAAAGTCACATGTCTACTACAAATCATGAATTTTTCATAAATTTTGGTGAAAATTTGAAATTACTATGGTTTTATGAAGTGATTGTAAAGAAAATCTATATCAATTACAAAATGTACTAGAAAACTCTGATTTTTTTTCCTAAGGTGTAAATTACAATGAAGAAAAGTTTAGTTAATGAAAACCATCCGTGTATCTAAATTTAGAAAAGTTTGCTACACCTTGGTGATACCTTCTGAACTTGTAACTACAATAAAACACTCAATTTAAAAAAAAAATCAAAAATTCAAAGTGGAGTAGAAACTAGACTTGGCAAGCTTCATTTTGTTAGTTAAGCTCAAATGCAATGGAACTCATTTTCATGGCCTAAATTTGGTTTAAGTAGAACAAGCAAAAAAAATTCAAAATACACCTCACGGTGAACTGTTTTTACAACTGTTTTTGTAGTTGGGACCCCATGTAAAATCTAAAAATAGCTTGAATGATTTGAATTTAACTTGAAGGGGTGGCATCACCAAGCAAAGCCCTTCACATAAAGAATTGGATGGGAATCATCTACGCAACGGTTGGAATTGAACAGTCGACTTCATTCATAAACCATGTTTTGGTCTTGGCGGCGTTTAGGGGTTAAAAAGGTAAATAGGATCGTAAGGTGGTATAGAACTTTTTTTTCACTTATTAGAGAACTCCTTTTAAATCAACGCTATTAGTATTAGACTCAAAGAACTCAAACAACTCCTAGATGATGACAAGTACATTGGAGTTAGAGAGCTCTTTGATGATTACATGAGCATTGGAGTTATAAAGAGCTCTTTGATAGGAATTATTTAACTCTAGTACATTGGAGTTTGAGAGCTCTTTGATGATTACAAGAGCATTGGAGTTATAAAGAGCTCTTTGATAGGAATTATTTAACTCTAGTACATTGGAGTTAGAGAGTTCTTTGATGATTACAAGAGCATTGGAGTTATAGAGAGCTCTTTGATAGGAACTATTTAATCCCTAAACGTCCTCACCCCTCTCCAAATTCATCAGTTTTGCAAAGATACATCATCAAATGCAACGCAGAGGAATATTCTAAACTTGATGTATGAATAAAAGTTGTACATTATCAATTTTAGATTCTATCCATATGGTTAGATCTACAATTGCTATCACCAATATTTTGTATAAAATCTAAAACTTGAAATTGAAAATTCTTTTGTAATTTGATTACAAATAACATATTAACAATTTTGAAATGAAATTTGTTGTGATTGGTTGAAATGTAATAGTCTAAGTGTAGTGTTTTTTGGAGATTTTTTGGTTGCTTAATTTTATGAGTTTACTTTTTTAAGAACACTTTTACATTGAAATCTTTGAAATTTTGGGTGAATCACTACAACATGAAATGAGGCATAGAAATTTCACAAATAAATCCCTTTCTAATCGGATCACACATGCATGAAGCTAACTTTCCATAAAATATATAGTAAAAAATCCACACTGCGGATGAGAAATCTATGTTTGATTCTGTCCATCGTCGACATCCTGGACGGTTGGACGTTTAGGGCTTAACTCTAGTACATTGGAGTTAGAGTGCTCTTTGATGATTACAAGAGCATTGGTTGCTTAATTTTATGAGTTTATTTTTTGAAGAGCACATTTAGACTAAAATCTTGGAAATTTTTGGCGAATCACTACAAGATGAAATGAAGCATAATTTTTTCACAAATTGTCCCCTTTCTAATTGGATCACACATGCATGAAGCTATCTTGCCATAGAATTTTATAGTATTTTGTTTCCTTGCAAAAAGTGCATAACGGATGAGAAAATATGGATGGAATTTGTACATCGTTCAAAAAATGGACGGTTGGGTAGTTAGGGGTTAAAAGTGATCACTACATTTGGATCCAAAACTAGCACTAAAATTTAAATATTAATTACACAAAATGTACACAACCAAAAATGAAAACTTAACAATACATCTACATGTATATACTTTAAAAACTCATAACTTATTCATATGGTGTCCAAACACTTGACACTAAAGTACGTTTGAATCCTCTTTCACCAGCCAACGAGACCCAATAATTAATTTATAAAATATCTAAGAGTAAAAATTATACTCAATTGCAATTATGGGTGCGCATACCTCACAATTGATCCTTTTTTTTTGGAGTTTTTTAGTGCCAGATTGCACGGAGGATTGCACCAATGAAAACTAATTTGGCTAGAAAACAACCAAAAACTCAAATATTATATTGACAAAATATCTTCAATTTTTTTATGAAATATTGGATGAAATCTTCAAATTTGGATGAAAATGAAAATGAAAATTGGGTGAAAATATTTTGAATCCAAAATACAGATGTGGTTTTACCATATTCCATGTATCCCCAAAAAGCTTCCAATTTGTTACGGACCTTCTATATAAATAATCCAATAAAATAAAATCTAATGTAAGGTCTATAACTACTAACTTTTATATACAATAACAACAACACACAATATATTAACCAATGTATATATAAATACATATATAAGCTCTAAGAGCAATACAATAGCTCAACCACCCAACCATAGACAAGAGACTTCAACCAAAAAGTGCTTCTCATCTCTCCTGAGCTCGATCTTATAGCAACGATGACTATCAGTTTAGTCTAAGACTTTACTACTACCTTCGGAGTTCTATCTTTGATTTCATTTAGAGTCTATTCCTAAAGTAGTAGTACTTGTCAGTTTAAGTCTTAGTACTCATTCTTTTGGAATTGCTATCTATCTTTATTTTCGTTTGGAGCTTTCTATCTCAAGTGCACTTGTCTTGATCTTGGAGTTGTCTCACTCCCGTGCATTTATCATGTAGTGGAGATGTTTAACTCCACTGCACAATTCTTTAACTTGGAGTTCTTCAAGGCATCCTTCTAATTGAAGCTTTTCAACCCCAAACACAACTCATCCACTATGAGTTGTCTATATTGACTCCATCTTTGCTTACACACTAACCATCCTCACATATAGTTAGTGCATTCATCTTCTCAGGATTCGTTCCTCGAATGTGTCATCCTACCTACCTCTTAGGGTATCAACTATATCCCTCAGGATATCAACTCTACCTCTCAAGGTATCAACTATATCCTTCATGGTATCAACTCTACCTCTCAGGGTATCAACTATATCCCTCATGATATCAACTCTATTCCTCATGGTATTAACTCTACCCCTCATGGTATCAACTATATCCTTTAGGATATCGACTCTATCCCTCATGTAATCAACTATATCCCTCATGTATTAAACTATATCCCTCATGTATTAACTCTACGGCTCAAGGTATCAACTATATTCCTGAGGATATCAACGCTACTCCTCAGGGTATCAACTATATTCTTTAGGATATTCACTATACTAACATGGTATCAACTATACTCCACAAGGTATCAAATGTACCTCACATAGTAGTTACATGACACAATCCCCATGTTCATTTTGTCCTAGAATAAGCTCCCCGTTTCTCAAACTAAATGTTCTTACTAACTCAGGGTCCACTCCAGTGTTGAACTGGTATGGCATCAAGTTACAATGAACTCCTAGACATAAGCACATTTTAGATATCCGTTTGAGGTCCTTGAGATGAACAAATGTATGGATTTTTTTACCCTTCCAGACCAGCGCTGGTCCACACCATTGGATTGCAATGGCAGAATTAATTTTTCAATTTTCCTTCAACATGAAACTCGTTTGGCTCAGCCAATGAGGGGGGTATTATTTTGTGTCGCCAGTTTAGTACTGTCTCAAAAATGAAAAAAGAAGGGCTGCTCACAACCTTGTGCACAGTTGGCACCTCTGCTGGTCCAGCTCACTTGGCTGTATGGCCCTGACACAAGAGAACAGAGGATGTGACATTACAGAAGGGTGATATTAAAGAGACTCACCGAATTAGTAAACTCACACGCACTATTGGCGACTGAGAACGACGTGAGGAAGACGACGTAGAGTGAGTGAGTGAGTCGATGCTTGTCCGTCGTTGTTTTTGTTTCTGGTGGCTATGGCGGGCGGAACGATCTAATGATGACTCGGTTTCCTCTCATCTCCTCGTTTTGTTTCTCTCTGTGCATGGTAGGCAATTAGGTTGAGCAATGCTCAATGGCGGTGCAGTGATTTTTGATGGGCGGGGGGAACGAGTTCCTTGATTGATTGATTGATCAACTGGGGTTGAAGTGTTTCGATCGAGACAGAAGATGGGGAACCAGATGGGGGGTTGTTTGTGGGGCGCGGAGCCGAACAAGAAGAAGAACTCGCGCGTGGTGGGCGGGGGGCTGCGCAAGCGCGGCGACTGGGAGAACGGCGTGATCGAGCAGCAGGCGCTAGCCTTGGCGCTCCAGCAGCAGCACAAGGCGCAGCTGCGATTCGAGCGCAGCATGTCCAACCGCGAGGCTGGTACCGGTTCCTTGCCTCCCCGGAAAAGCTACTCGGGCGGCAACCGCGGTGCCGGGGCCGGTACCGAGTTTAAGCGGAGCGCCAGCACGCGCGCTCGCCACATCGATGACTTACTACTCGATCCGCGCCAGCTCCTCGTCAATGGCTCCAAGGTCATTTTTCTTTTCTCTTCTCATAATTTGAATCTCGTTCTACTGCCAATTCTTAAATCCCGCTGTAGGCTAGTGCCTCATTAACCCCTAACCATGTTTTTTTAACAAATATGAGTAGATCCTATTTGACCAACACATGCAATAATCTTCACTAGTTCTAGTGATATAAAATTTGGTCCCATCTGAATTATTGATTTTTCACAATATGATCAATTGAATTTGTCATTTTAAAATTATGTTGGTCCACTACTTCCTTGTTCCCCTACTTCCTTGTTCCATCGACTACCTCTCTTCATTCTATTCATGCATCCTTCATTTGCCTTTTCTTTTCCCCTCTGGCGACACAGGGATTCAAATTTGGAGATACCATTTGACTCTGATCCTCCTTTTTACTTCATCGTTCCATTAACAACCTCTTTTAATTCTAGTTCCTCGCATGCATTCATCGCCCTTGTATTCAGCCCAGTGATTTTTTTTTTTGTTAGGAGACAGTTTAGCATTTTTTCTACTTTTCCATGGCTTGAAGAGCAATCCAGGCTCCTTGGATGCTCTTTTCATATTAATATATAGGGAGTATCAGGGAAATACACCTGTGCTACCTAGGTGCTACTTAGGCAATACCTGGGTGATACCTAGGTTTAAAGAGGCTACACATCTTGACTCTATGTAGGAAATCCGGCTATTATTCCGTCTTTCTTTTTCCAAAAATCCTTTGTATTAATTAGAAATTTCGGAGATACAATTTGACTCTGATCCTCCTTTTTACTTCATCGCTCCATTAGTAACCTCTTTTAATTCTGGTTCCTTGCATGCATTCATTTCAGCCCTTTTCAGCAACACAGTAAAGAGAAGGCAAAGGCTAATCAATGCGATTCATATTTGGAGTTTTACTGTGTCGCAAGGAGAAAAGGCTGTTTGTGTTGGTTTTATATCTAAAGTTTAGTCAAAATGAGTGAGCTTTGTATCTATCGAAGCCCATGTTGCATGAAACGGACTATATCCTCTATTAATTCTACTGCAACCACTTTTTTAGCCCATGTCACACTTGTGTTCAGCCCCTGTAAAGAGAGTGTGACATGGGCTAAAGCTAAGTTAATGGGTGAGCTTTGTTTCTATCCACATCTAACCCCATGTCGCATGAAAATGATGATGTGCTAGTGTCGAATTGTGCTCTTTAGCTATCTTTAAGCATTAATTTAGGTTGTAGATGTGGCCGGACATCAATTGAATAGTTGTAGCATATAGATTGATGGAGTGGATCGCAGCTGAATCAAATGGTTTTATGAGCCTTGTACTGCAATGTAGAATGACCGATGTTTAGATGTGTGTATTCTGCATTCGTGTTCGTTTTATGTTTTTCCTTAGTTCATGCACATTTTAAGTTAAATTTTCACAAATGCGTTTGGGTTGAGGATCTGTGCTATGCTGATCTGCCAGTATGGATGGTACCAACATGACACGTTTTGAGGATTTTGTTGTTGACATAAAATTTTCCTGTGTGTGATTCACAGGAGGGAGTGACGAAAGCAAGTATTGAAACGAAACATTTTTTATTGGTGCACGGAGGGGGCCTGGGAGCATGGTGCTGGTACAAGTCCATAGCGTTACTTGAGGAGTCTGGGTTGGTGGCCACGGCCATTGACTTGAAGGGGTCCGGAATCGACTCCACAGATCCAAATCAGATTAATAGCCTGGCAGTCTACGTGAAGCCTCTTACGGACTTTTTAGAAAAGTTGGGGCCTGATGAGAAGGTACGTTCCTAGGTTGGCCTGAATTTTCAAAAGTGGCCGCTTCCATATGTATACGAGTTCAAATGAATCATTTCCGAAGCTTCAATGAAGGTAGTATAATATACCCATGCCCTACATTTTAGAACAGTAAAAATTATGTTTTGTAAGTTGCTAGGAGCTTCCTTTCTATTCATAACATTCAGTAGCCAACACTCGGGTCTGCCCTGGAATGTCAAGAATATCCTCCATCATCATCCACAATGCAATCTGTAGCTACCATCTTTTACCAACAAGTATAAGTATATATCACTTGCGCATTTTGGTGACCCTGCCACATGGAAGGTTGTGCCAACCTTATTTATCCACGGCCTAATACTTTTGCCATTCTCAATAGCCACCTTGCAATTCTCTCCTGTTTTCCACGGTTTCCCTTTCATCTGTAACTTGGATGAAGATTCTTCATAGTGGATGGTGCCAAAAGGCAGTCCCAATGATGGCTCCTGAATGTCATGTTCTTCAATAGAGAGGAGCATGTGAAATGTAAATACGCACTGTTAGCATATGAAATGCATGGCACTGTATTGTGTCTTATCACCTCACAATTTCTTCAATAATGCAGGTAATTCTAGTGGCACACAACATTGGGGGAGCTTGTATATCCTATGCGATGGAGTGCTTCCCCAGTAAAGTATCTAAGGCCATCTTTGTGGCTGCGGCCATGATATCGAATGGCCAACGAGCGTTTGATGTGTTTGTGCGGCAGGTAATTTGGAGCTTTCTCTAATTTTCCATCGACTGTACCATGTCTATTAGTGAAATTTGATATTTGAACTTAGATTCACAAGGAATAGAGTTATCCGTAAAGTCACCTTAAGTTTGAAGAATCTATCATGAATTTTGCTTTAATATACTCTTATTTGTTCACTCCAAATAGTTAAAAGGTATGGAAGATCTTGGTGGTCTATCATTATTAGGTGTGAAAGAGCTTGGTGGTCTTCAAACTCATGGAAAACTTTATTGCGCTCCTATTTTGATGCCCAAATGATTCTAGTGATTAATCTAAACTTACTTAATTAGGAGTAATACTGATTTTTGATTGACTTTCGACCCTTTTTCAGTCTTGCAATGTGAATTGCGTGCGCTTTTTAAATCAAGCTGTGATTAGCTTTAACTGAGTTGGATATGTGAGCAGGAAAAGAGCGAAGACGACTTGATGCCCAAGGCCCAGAAATTCTTATACGGAAACGGTGCTTCCAGCGCACCTACAGCAGTGGAACTGGACAGAACTTTAATTAAAGACTTATTCTTCAATTTTAGCCCTGCTAAGGTACTTTAATACTTTTCGTACTCCTGCGCATTCTTTGTGTGGACCATGCTGCTGAATTAAACCTCATCTGCCCAAGTAAAAATAGAAAGTCAACTTTGGAGGCTAACAGTCAGAAACTTTCAAAACATATTTCTTACCTACCAAAATGTACCATATGATTTCTTCTTTCTATTGTTACATTTCGTCACCTTCCTTGAAATTCCCTAAATCACTTTTTGGCCGTAATTCTTACTGTAGTATACCCTATTATCAGGAGTATATTGGTGTCACCTGTTTTTTAGCTAGCATCAACAGTAAAGGTGAATTGGTAAATATATTATCATTTGGACTGGCTTTTAGACAACTGGCATTCACAATTATTCATCATGCAGGGTCAGTGCTTTTTTCTATTTTAAGCCAAATTACTACATAAAATTCGGGCTGGCTAATTTATACGAAGGATTTTTGAAAAATGAAGAAGGAATAATAGCCAGATTTCCTACATGGAGTCAAGATGTGTAGCCTCTTTAAACCTAGGTATCACCCAGGTATTCCCTAAGTAGCACCTAGTTAGCACATGTGTATTACCCTAATATTACCTATATATTAATATGAAAAGAGCATCCAAGGAGCCTGAATTGCTCTTCAAGTAGAAAAATGCTAAACTGTCTCTGACAAAAGAAATTCACTGTGCAGGATGTAGCCCTGGCAATGGTGTCAATGAGGCCCATTCCATTCTCACCAGCTATGGAGAAGATCGAGTTAACTCCAGAGAATTACGGAAGCGTGCGGCGTTTTTACATTGAAACAACAGAGGATCAAGCATTACCACCGGAGTTACAACGGAATATCATCAACCAGAACCCTCCAGAGCAGGTCTTTACATTGAGAGGCAGCGACCATTCTCCTTTCTTTTCCAAACCTCAGTCTCTCCATAAACTCTTACTTGACATTGCAATGATTGGTGCGAAGAATTGAGATTGTACATTTCCTTTGGAATGTGCGTAGATCATGAAGATACAATAACACCACCTGATTGATGTTGTGCATGCACAATGGAAACCTGGAGTTGTTTAATCTGGGTTTCCACAGAGTTGCTGCTGTGTGGACACATGGTCGTGGGATTTGCATTCTACCAGAGTGAGTGCTTGTAGATTAATCATGTTGATGTATCCCTCTCTTTTGGATCATCACACCTCATAGTTTTGCAAGCAATTAATTATGAACCGGGACTAGCAAATTGTAGCTCACCATGCATGGGCATTTGATAAATGAAAAGCTCTGTTCAGTCAGAGAGTGAAACGTCATATTGAGAATCTATGATGTAATGCTCCTTTTGTCCGGAAATAATTGTCATAGTTTTTGGCATTTTTTTTCCTGACATAATTGTTGTATGTTTTATAATTCAAATGTGAGACGTCTACACTTCAAATGGAGCAGACAATGAGAGTGACACATAAACTACATACTACTATTAAAGATAGACCATCAATTTTTAGAGTGATGAGATTTTTTATTTATTTATTTTTTGGTGAAAAAGATGTTAAGTTGATTTAATATAAAACTAGGACAGTTATTTATGGAATGTGGGTTTTTCAATTGACGTGGCCCACATTAACCCTTAAACGTCAAAGCAAGCCCCAAGGGCTTGCTTTAAAGGAATAATTGAGGAAAAAAGTAGATTTTCTCAACCAAATCAAGCGAGGATTGGTGCGTTGGAAAGCTACTGAAAAAGCGATCTAGATTGCAAATTTGCGCCTCATTTGGGAGATTGTGGAGTCATTGACAAGCAATCAAAGTTATCTAAATGAACAGGAGTTGAGGTTGGGGCAGCAGAGGTCGTTTCTTGAAAAGTGCCGCAGTGCTACAGTGCCGTAACACTGCTGGTTTTTTTTTTTTTTTTTTTTTTTTTTTTTTTTTTTTTTGCCTCCGAAAATTTAGATGCCTTCCGGGCTGCCCCGCCCAGGCCCTCTTGACGTTTAAGGGTTAACTCCTAAAGGACTTGGGGGCGCGGGCGGTGTTGGAACTTGGCTTTTGTTTTCTTGACTAGCTCTTGTAACAAGCTCAATTCTTCATTGGTGTGGGGTAATTTTGATGATTGAGACCATTGAAATTAAAGAAGACTTACGTAGCTTTTATATGAAAAAAAGATCAACAAAATCACACAATTTTTGAGAAAATGCCATTGTTGAGAAGATTGATGGAACTTGTCTGGGGTATTTCGTACAATACCCTACAATAAATATTTGTTACCTTGGGTTTTCAAAGTTATGCCATTAGAAAATGATAAAATTGGAATTTTTGAGCCAAATTTGAATATGTTGCAGAACACAAGATACACAACACATACTGTTGAGATTTGATAAAAATAATGTTCTTTTACCCATTTCACTTGAAGTTAAAAACTCCATTTTTTAACTCTAAATTCAAATGACAATAAATACAATTTTTTTTACTTACAAAGTATAAAACTCTTAATGGAAAGAATGCAAATCTTCTATAGAATCATATGTAAAAGAAATCATGATTTTTGGAGGCTTATTGATTATAAAATTACTGATTGAAACATCTTATCCTAAGTTACTCAATTTCCAAGTGATTTTAAAAAAATAAAATATTTCATCCTAAAAATATAAAGAGGCCTTGGCCTTGGCCAGGGCCGCGAAAGAGGGTGCGTGGCCGCGCATCGTCGACCCCGTAGGACAATAAAATTTTTAATTTTAATTTTAATTTTAGTTTAAAAAATAATTACTTTTTAAAAATTTAAAAATTTGTTTGTTTGTTTGTTTGTTTTTTTGTTTTTTTTGTTTTTTTTGTGAGCTACGGGGTGGAGGGTGTGGCCATGCATCTGGACCCTAAGGCCAAAAAAATAAAAATAAAAAAATCGCCCATAGGGGGTGGAGGGTGCGTGGCTGCACACCCTCTCTAACGGGCCCGGCCAAGCCAAAGCAAGGCCTTGACCTTGTGACCGCGCACCCTCCATCTCCTAGAATGAACGAAAAAAGTAAAATAAAGTAAAATAAATTTATGAGTGAAAAAGGAAGTAAGGGGCTTGGTTGGGTCTAGGCAATTGGGAGTCGCTTGTCGCGACTTGGGAGTCGTATATTTGGGAGTCGTGTGTTGCGAGTGCTGCTCGACAAAAGTTCTCCATCACCTCTAAGGCCATATTTGTTATATTGAGACTTTTCGCAGATTTTGAGACGGAATGCTAGTTATTCAAAAATTCATTTTAAAAATAGTGATTGAAACCAAAAAATAATAATGCTCAAATAGTGATTCTATAATGAAATTCTAAAAGTTGGTGTTGTTACCTATTTATAAAAAATAGTAGTAAAGAAATAAAACGGTTTATCTTTGAGTCGAGGATAAAAATGAGACTGCGAAAAGTCTCAATATAACAAATATGGCCTTCTCTCCCAAAAAAATTGATTCTTCATTTGCTTATGAATTGTTCCATAATCAATTTCATGAGAGAGATTTGTTGCATACAGAATAAAATCGTGAAATATCCTAAATTCAAGTAATGGTTTTTTCAAAAGAAAGAATTTCGACAATTTCTAAGAATTTGTAATATATCCTTTTTGCAACCAAAGTTGTGGGAAAAAAATTTGGCCGAAATTTTCATGCAAATTTCTACTGGAACGGATTTTTAATGCGCCCTAAAGCCAAGTGCGTGATTATATGACCAAGTGCAAAAATAGGGAATTGTGTGTTCATAGTGTTTGTGATGATCTTTGTAAACACTACTCATGCATGTGTTTAATAATGCACTTGTTTCTACACTGTTGCTCATAGAATTGGCTGTTGGATGCCAAAAATTTAAACATCAACTAGATATAATAGAGTTTTTTGTAAAGTGATAGTGGAACCTTAGTTTCACGTCCTATTCGTCAATATTCCAAGCCGCCAAGCAAAAGGAGGTGGTGTTAGTTGAAGCCTCCGTTGAAGCTAGTTTTAGATTCTATGAAAAACTGGTTTGAGCCGTCAATTTGGCCAAAAGACAGTTTTGCCTTGTGTTTCTCAAAGCGCCAAAAAAGAGCTCATTCTTAGTATTGTTCACCGTGGAAGCATCGAAGGGAAAGAGCTCATAAGCCAACTAGGCAAGAACCATGAAAGAAGTACCCCATGTGCATGGTGCTATATCCAAAATGTGATGGCCCTCTCCAAAATTGCCATTAGGATGGATTCTAAAATGAGCTCAAGTTGCTGATAGGAGAATCAAAAGACAGAAAATAGTTCATGTGGATAAATCAAGCAACTGACAACTTTCATTAGACCCATGTTTTACTTTGTGGCTATACTCATTTAGAGGTTACTGTAGCACTTCCATGAAAAATGGGCTCTCAATTTATAACATGACTTTACGAATAACTCTAATAAGTTATTGCTTTTGCTGCAATATTGAGGCCCTTGCCGGTTTTTAGGTCCACTGTACTCTAGGCCCCGGTGTCAATTTCTCATGTAGGATGTTTTGAGTTTGACATGTCATGTAACTTCGTCAATTTGGACTTCAACTTTGACATTTTTATAAAAAAGTGTCAAAAAACTTGATTTAGAACAATAATAAGGTGATGTACATAAAAATGTTGATTGTACGTTATAGATTATATTATTTCAATGGGATGTACCTTTGCTATCGCTAATATTTATTACTACATTCTAAAATGTTTGAGGATATGGAAATTGTTTTAAAATTTGATCATAGAGTAGTTATTAACAATTTTTGAATGGAAGTTGTTGTTATGGGTTTCATTTGCAAAACTCATTTGATTTATGTGACTTTTATGCTACCTTCAATATTTAATTTTATTCTTACTGTGCATTTATTATAAATTTATTTTGACTTTTCTTTCTTTTCTACACTTAGTACTTTGGATTTCAAATATATAATTTTTGATTTTCTTTTGTTTCTAGTTTGGTCTTCATTTTTATTTATATTAGAGTTCTTAAGTTATCAGGGACACTTTTATATAGGGTTTATTAATTCTTGAAACAATTGATTCAATACTTCCTATGTAGATTATGCAAGGAATGTAAACCTATGTTAAATTTGAATATATGATTTCTTTATAGTTTTAACTACGTTTTCAGAGAATGGCACAATGTTACAGCCTCTGCCAAATTATGTTTTTATAATACCTTCTCACACGGAAATCTTTCATGACAAATTCAGAAGAGGAATTGTAAATGAATCAATGTAATATGCAAATGATTGTGGGAGATGTACAAAGGTTTCAAGGTGATGTGAATATTCAACATGATGTTGGCGTGAGGATTGCAGTGCAAAAATTTAACAATTTTTTAAACATATAGATGATAATAGAGTTATCCAAAAACAAAAGAGGAGTTGAAGAGGAGCTCGAGTGGAGTTTGCTCTCTATAATTACAAATTTTGACAAGCATTATTCATGAATAGTTCCTTAATTAGGCTTGGGGGAACTTGTAGGAACTCTCTTCTAGCATTAGGGAGGTCATGAGTTCCATACCCCATGGTAGTGCGGTGCCTTACTTTAGATTATTCTCCAACTCACCATAGACCAGTTTTGCAGTCTTTTTGAACTCAAAACGAATCTAAGGTGAGTTTAAGGTTTGTTTTCACTTTGAGACACTCTTTTCAGTTAACTCTAATGATGATATCTTAATCCTTTACCACCCAACCCCGTTTTGAAGAAACCACAGATTTTTGGTGATTTCTTTTTTTAATACTCTCATTGTTGAAATTAGGGATACTACTAATAGTATTCAACCGTATAAATATAAGCATAGCTTAATCAAACAAGTGTCAG
The DNA here is from genome assembly GCA_022496805.1 of Pohlia nutans. Classification (NCBI taxonomy): domain Eukaryota; kingdom Viridiplantae; phylum Streptophyta; class Bryopsida; order Bryales; family Mniaceae; genus Pohlia; species Pohlia nutans. The sequence continues at coordinate 7,681,566 of CM040085.1, read as the reverse complement.
TTAAACCTTGGTAAGATCAAACCGTTGGATTGGAAGATCATAGCGTGTCTTTGGATCACACTTAAAAATGAGATTTTGGAGGGTGTGTGACTTCAAAGTTAAATAGAATTCAGGTTAAATTTTCAAAAATGAAAATTAAGCTGTTTAGTAATGACATCGTCATTCCAAACTTTCATATCAAGAATGGATGCACATAACTATTGTGAATTTTATAAGTGAGTGTGATTTATCCATATACGATTTAGGACAAAATTTATACATATAAATATGAAAGGAGTTGGTACACTGATTAAGATCGGAATACATACACTAATGGAACATAGACACGAGAACACAATCCAAAAAATAAAAGAAGATTACAAACTTCCAAACACAAGAAATACCGCATAGTACATGTGTTGTATTTGTAGGTATTTTATTGTATTTTGAGGTGTTCGCAATATCTTCGAGTTTTGTAGACACGTTGTTTTGATAGCTTCACAACTCCAAATCAAAATTTTATTTTTGAAATGTTTGCAGGAGATGAATCCCCACATTTGAAACTGAAACATTGATGTTTGGTTTGGAGTAAATCTTACGGTAGGTTGCAAAAACATACCTCAATGACCACAATGTGGTTGCATAGGTTGTAAAGGGTTGAAAAGATTCAATTGTAGGCTAAATGCCCAAAATACATCTATAAAACTTTTCTAGTATATCTTTTCAGGTAGGTAGTCACAATCAAGAATATTTCAGTGCCAAATTTCATTCAATTTCTTCATTGTAAACTAGTTGCAGATAAAATAGATTGGTGTTGGTTTGTCCCTTCAAGGGCAAAATGTAGCATTCTTATCAACACATCTTATGATTTTATCAACATAGGTTTTAGGTGGTTGAATTACAGTGAATTCAAGTTAGCCATATTTAACTCAAAAGCCACACCAATTGTAGCTCTAATTATTTCATGTTTGCTTTAACATGAAATAATGAAGTGGTCATCCCACAATAATGAAACAATTATCAATCATTCAAGAAATTTAAATATTTTATTGTTCCAACCTTGAAGACTACTCTTATCACTCCAAGTTGCAGTACACTACTTTTTGCTAATAGTACCACCCACACTTAACTATTTACTTGAGGCTATAACTTTTTACACAACATGAATATTTTTACCAAGAGAAAAGATATTGAAACTATACATGTAGGAGGAATTCTGTAAACATAGTTGATAAAATTATTCATGTTGCGTATAAAGTTATAACCTTTTTAAATCAATTAGCATAGTTACAAAATTAAACATACTTTAAAAATAAGAAAATGATGTGATTATGATATTTAATTCCAAACTAAGACACTTACCAATCATACTAAGTATGTAACCCAATTTAACCCCTAAACGAAGTTGTCCTTGTTCATACAGTGTGCATATAGGAAGAACATTTGCATATAGGTGCCGATTATTGTAGCATAATGTGTCCTATGGGGCCAATTTTTCTGTGAGCCTTGTAAGAACTACAAGACATGTTGCTGTAAAAATTTCAGAATTTTTTTGTACAAAAAATTCTGGTAAAAGAATTTCTTGTACAAATGTGGTAGTGAGAAACAGTAGAGCACATTGAGGTTGTTGCATGCATTAGGGGTTAAGCTTCATCACAATGTAAGATAAGAACACCATCCTGGCCAGAGAAAAAACATAATGTTACATTTACTCAATGATTCCTTTCAATAACTTCAAATAGTACAGGTGCAATTGTGCTACTATGTACCGAATCCTGCCCTTAATTGGAATTTGGTCATTGTTCACCAAATAACACAAGCAAATTGCCTACATCATCAGAGGCTGAGAAGTTCACCTTTGAGAAGCCCTTGTTCACCACCTGACATTTAACCCCTAACATTTGATCCCTCTTAGTTGCATTTTATAGTGCATCTTTGCAAAACTGCCCAATCTGGAGAGGGTTGTGGACATTTAGGGGTTAACCACTCACTGTGCTTTGGGGTGCCTGCTACAATGTAAAGACCAACTCCAAAAGAAACTTAAAAAAAAAACAAAGCTTCTGAAGTTGCTCTTCCTGCAATCTATTATATAATGCACAATGCAGGCTTTTGTCGTCGGAATGGTCGTGCCAAAGTGACTCATAAATAATGAGATCATCATGATACAACTCCAGATACCCAAGGGACAAAAAAAGGTGCTGATGGATGTTGTCTTCTGTATTCTTCCTCATAGTGGCCTTTGAAATTGATCGTTGGCTCATCGGACTGCACTTAACACCACTCAAATTAATCTATCGCTTCAATAAAAAAAACATGCAACCCAGACAAAAACATAAGCACCAAAAACATGCATCATAATAACCAAAAGAAAACACAAAACTACATCATACCAGAAAGTTTGAAATTATGTAAATTGATAAGGTAGAAGACACTAAAACCGTTAGGGGCCTAATCCAATCTCCTATGTTGACTTTTGTTAACAATTCAAATAGCAATGGTCTTTGAATGGAAATAGGGTTGTCTACTGTCATCTACAATCTCCACTTTGAAATTGAATAAAAATTTCATACTCCCTCCGTTTCATAATAAGAGTCCACCTTTTTTGACATGATTCAACTTGACGTTTCTTTTTCCCCAAAAAAGTCATCTCAATACTAAAAAACGGGCTATCTTTAATTATAGTATGTAGTTTTTGTGTCACTCTCATTGTCGGTCTTGTTTGAAGTGAACAACACTCATGTTTTGAAGTTTTTTAAAACATAGGACAAAAACTAGGAAAAAAAATTGCTAAAAAAGGTGGACTCTTATTATGAAACGGAGGGAGTAAATTTTTTGACCAACACATGCGATGTTCAAAATTTGGTCCCGTTTGAATTGTAATTTTCACAATACGATTTTTTGAATTTGCCATTTGAAAACCATGAATCCGTGGTACGAATCATTTAAACACACGGCAATGCAAGAATTTCATTACTGACCTGCTTGAGCCAGCATTCATGATGCTTGTGGTAGTATTTGTCAGGAGAGAAACATCCACCGTCCCGGGGACAGTACACCCAGACATTGCATTTCTTGTTCTCCTCGGTGGCCGATTTCGCCTGCTCCAGGCACGCTTGACAACAATCAGCTGCACTGTCTACATGATGCGACAACCCCCACCGAACTGCGGCTCCGGCGTAATCCGTATGTACCTCTGCATGACATTCTGGAGGTACTGCTCTTCCTGGTATGATCTCGTCCTCTGCAAAGATCGCCAAGATAATCACATCTAGATGGAAGTAAAAAAGAAAAAAACATAAAATTAACAGCCAACAAATCCCTCCATGCATGAAAAGTACAACAGTGACGCTATGCAAACATTAACCCCAAAAGGACCAAGGATTCATAGTTTTAAAATGACAAATTCAATTGATCACATTGTGAAAAGTAGAATTCAGATGGAATCAAATTTTATATCACCAGAATCAGTGAAGAATATTGTACGAGTTGGTCAAGAAACCAAGAAATTTGAACGAGAGGAAAGTCCACAAAAGACCTACTCAAAACTGTTAAAAAAACACATGAGCTCCTTGATCCTTTAGGGGTTAAATGAAATGCCAAATTGACTTAGTACAGGCTCCCCCCAAAAAGCTTGAATACTTGTTGTTTTATAGCAGGAAACGTTTCACATGATGAACATGCTCCTTTAACATCAAAAGGAAATATCACTACCCTCAATATTGGTAAGCTGCAACCTGAAGACCAATCTACTACTTCATTTAAACACAAAGCTATGGTCGGTCCTTTTTGACCTAAGTCCAAAGACAATGACGGTCGGACCTGGAATAAGAAAGCCTAAGAGCATGCACACGCTTCTCCCTTCAATTCACCCCTTGACCACTATAATCACATCCAAGATTTGGTGTCAGCAGCTATTGTCTCCACACCCTTGAACTGCTATAATCACCCTCAATATAGTGTGTGGACCAATCACAATCATCATTTTTGTTCATTAATCTAGGATACTGAACCCTTCCTTGAATTAGCTATAGAGAGAGTATAGAAGCATCACTACATCTTGGGTATCACTCTCACTGGCCCTGAATTTTCAGCATTAAATGCAACATATTTCATCCAGTTTTTAGAGTCAAGAGCTCATGCAGGCGGTAGCGTGCGCATGCTGTAAAGAGCCGTGTAAAAAACCTTAGCCAGAAAGTGTGTCAGCTGAATTACCCATATCCACTCTCTCACTGGAGTCTCCATTACTGTGCTGGAGATGATCTCCAAGAATTTCAAGCCTGCCGTCCACTGCCTTCCCTGTCAGAGTCAGAGAAATCTATTATATTAAATGCACATTGTCACGCAATCTGTCACGAAAATGGTCACGTTTTCATCCCAAATATTTTATCATGTCATCCTGATTGTTTTTCAACCGGTTCTATAAGACTTTGACCATCTATCCGGTTCATATTCTCCCACGTTCAATGTTGCAGTGCAACATGTTTGTGCTAGTCTTATTAATGAACTCAAAGCCATCGCACTCATCTAACGTTTCTTTATAGAATCCTAATAGTAAGCATTCTCTTTTAGTTATTGAATCCTAATAGTACTGCAATCAAAGTGTTCTGAAAATTTGATTATTTATGGATATGGTTCATACCCATAGCTGGCGTAGCAGCACTATTTCTCTGCTCTAGCTTTTTCTTTTTCCATTCCTCCAGAGCTACAACAGGAGCAACAAAAACCAGGTGACAAACATTATAAACTCCAAGACAGAAGATATGATGGTAAAACTCTTTAACCCCCACGGTGACCAGAATGGTATCATGTTCTTTTTAACGGTTTTGAGTAGGTCCATTTTGGACTTCCTCTTGTTCAAATTTATTTGATTTTTTACCAACACATGCAATGATCTTCACTAGTTCTAGTGATATAAAATTTGGTCCCATCTTAATTATGTTTTTCACAATATGATCAATTGAATTTGTCATTCTGAAATCATGAATCCTTGGTCCTTTACGGGTTAATGCAACATGAGAAAGAATCGAAATAATAATGATAAACTACCTTTTTGAGTAGCCTGACTGTTACTGAGCTTGAGCTCACGCAGTCGTTGCGAGAGCTCAGCAGCGACCTTCTGCCTCGCTAAATTCAAAGCCTCAGTCCTATTGATCTCCATCTCCGTCTCTTCTTGAATCTCCTTCACCTTCAAAAAGCACAGCAATGCATCAGGTGATACCCAAATTAGGGTTAGGTCATCCATAACCCACTACACCTTGAGCAGACACAACAAAAAACCGAAACAACAAACCCTCTCATGCAAGTAAGTGACGTTCCCCTTCAAAACAGAGCATTGATTAGTGAAGTCAATGATTCTACATTCACAGCATTGATCGATCAGTCAAGTGAATGAAAAGAGATCTGTAAACGTACTCGTTCAATCAAATGGAAAGGAAGCAACTCGCGCCGCAATCGATTGGAATCCTCAATGCGCTCCAACTCTTCCTCCGTTTGTACAATTCGCCCGTCCAAACCTGTTTGATTCACTCCCTATGATCAATCAAAAGCGAATTGAATTCAAACCAAAAAAGAAAAGATTGATGGATGGATCGACAAACTCGCGAAGAAGACGAGGATGATCCACCTGATGGGGCCTGCGATGATGCGGAATGATCAAAGACATTGACAGGCGCGAGTGCCGCGTGCAGCATGAAGAGCGCCATCAAGACGTTGCCCGTGCACAAGATGAAAGTGGCACTCTTGTACGAGCATCGCGGCAACCTCCCCGCCCAGTCGCCCGACGAATGCGCCATCATCGAATTTACCCGACAACCGTCGTCACGCCCCTCGTTTCATTTGTCCAAAGATTTCTACAGACATGGTTCTTTCCCGCATTGTTCGATACAAGATTGGGGAATTTATGGATGTGGGTGACGAGTAACAGCCATCTGGCCAGGTTTTGATCGCATGATCCGAGCAGGGAGAGCGGCGGGTGCAACCACCGGTAAGTGAAGAGTGTTGTTGCAACAGACAGACAGACAAATGGGGGCACAGACAATGCAAGAGCTTGCAAATGTGGGGATTGATGAAATGTGGGGGCGGGCACCGAATCAATTACGGGAGTACGGGTCCGTCAATTACGGCGGAGTGAGAATCGTTAATAAGCTCCAATGAGTTGCGCAGCGTGGTCTCGTCGTCACGCAAGTCAATGCGAGCGCTACCGCCGCGCCGTTGCGGCGCCATGGGCGTTTTCCGGCGCGCGTGCTGGGCTGGTGATGGCATCTCCACCCAACTCTTTTGCAGGCCACTGCATCAGATAGATAGATAGAAACTCCGGACCTCTTTCGAGCCCGGCGTGAATAAAGTGTTCGTTTGGCCACTGCATCACTCTGTAAGAGCCTGACCAACAGCACCCATTCTCTCAGTCCAAACATCACTTTTGGATGATAAAGGTATGTTTAGAGTGTGGAGCTTGATTTTAGCTCGCCAAACATTTTCACCTTAGAGAGTTTGATTCCAACACATCAAATTATGGTTTGTTCTATTTCCTTACAAGATCATGCTATCACTTTATGAAGCTAAAAATTAGGGAAAATTCTTCTTCTAAATTGATGGCTAAATTTCAGTGTTCAAGTGGTGGTATGTAGTTAGTTCATGAAATTCATTTGGGTCATATTTGGTGCTTGTTACTAGGGACGTGAGAGCTTCTCACACCCCACATTAGACATGAGTTTGGAGTGTTCGGAGTCGCTGTTGGCCATGCACTAATAATCATTAGAGCATGCATAGCCATCTGCAGCAAAAACGCATAGCATGCGGAGGTTGCTGTGAGAGTAAGTAGGATGAAGTTAGCGTAAAGCAATTCTTCGCACGGTAGTCATGAGGGACTTCAAAAATGAGGCCATGTTCGACATGTTGTTGTGACTCTCAACAATTTTGCCGTGTTAAAAAATCATGATAGAAGGCTATAAGTTAGTGTGTGCTTTTTGAAGAGAATCAGAGTTATATCTCATGCCCTCTTTACACTAAAGGCGAGAAGCCGTGGAGAAAACCTCACAAGGGCCATGGCTCATCCTTGAGAAGCCAACCTTTGAACTTGACGGCCTTTGCATATATTTAAAGTGAGAAGTGGGCCACAAAATAAAGTGCTGATTTTTTAAAATAAAGTTCTTACATATTTCTTAAAAAATAAAAAATGATTGGTTGTGAGAATTTTGGCCAAACGGTCCCCCGGATTTTGCGTTAGACCCACCTCTTGAAGTGGGCTTGACGCAAAATCCGGAGGCCTTGAAAAATGTGCACTTTTGTTACTATGAAGAACAAAAGTGTTGTCCATGTCATTTTCTCCTCCTTCCGTCCCTTGGACTGAAAATTTAAAGTGTAAAGTGACATTCTTTGGTCTTCTCGGTTTCTAAGCCTCCCATTGGCTGAAATTTCTCTCCTCACGGCTTCTCGTCTCTAGTGTAAAGAGGCCCTCATTCTCTTGTACTACTTCTGCTATAAATTTCCACCCAGAGCCAAAGAGCTATCCAGAGTGTTGATGAAGTTGCTCTAACATCAGAATGGATCAATAATAGTGCAGGCCACTGTAGTAATGACGGATGCCTGTTACAGAATTGCCGCCAGCATTGATGAGTAACAACATTTTCTTAATGATTTGTACAATCAATTTCTCCGCAGTAAGCATGCTGCAATAAGAGTTTTAAAAAAGTGTTATATTTTATGCTCTGAGCACCGACTCTGGCAGGCTGTCAGGACGTTGACTCCTGCATCTAAACTGACCGCCTTGCTCAATTCTGAACCAGGATTTATTATTTTGTTATTTTATTATTTATTTATGTATTTATTTTTATAATTTTTATGATACTATTTGAAGTTTTTCAATTGCAAGAGATCAGGAATTTTTTTCAATACTTTTTAAGTCGTGCAAGGCAGAATCTTCACTGAAACGATGAAGATGCTTACATCCCTGGTCAGGATGAAATATGGATGAAATGTGATTTATTTATCCAAAAATATGTACATTCATCCAAAACGCATTTATGTTACTCTTGCATTACACCCTATATTATAATTAAAATATAATAATAATAATAATAATAATTATTATTATTATTATTTTGTTTTATTTTCTTGTGACATTTCAATAGTCCATTTTTGTATAGCATTTTAGCAATAGATGGCACACAAATAAAACATTGTACTAAATCCTACCGTTATGACAGCTTAGGTCATAATTCATTGCACAACAATGTCGCACTTGTGGTATCTGAAGAATCTGCATTTACAGTGCCTTGGAATCATAAGCATCTTGGAGGATCTACAATAACTTCAGTTGGACCAAACAACGAAGGTTGGAGAGTTGAATTATTTTATTAGTACTTTACACTGTAGCGACATTGTAGAGAAAGGGTGTAATCCAACAAGGGCTGAAGAATGTTATGTGTTTTTGGAGCTACCTAATAATTATGTTGGGCAATGCACCTATGACCCTTTGTCTAGTGGGCACTGGCTCATTATCATTACAAACAAATACTTTATTCACGTCGCCCTCGAATGAGGATTGGAGTTTCTATCTATCTATGTTAGGCAAATTGTAAAAATGTTTAAATGTAAAAACATCTCGCAAAAAATATGCAAGTTTTGAAAAAAATATTGCATTAAGAAAATCTAAATGTTGATTACATGAAGATTTTTGTATTGTTTAAAAAAAGATGATTGAAGGCAATTTTTGATTCTAAACGGCCAAAGAACTTTAGGGATTAAAAACTTTTCAACCCTTACTTGGAAAATAAACATTTTGAAAGTATAAAAAAAAAGTGAGAAATTATTAAAATAAGGTGTTTAATTTTTTTTATAATAAATTACCACCATTTACATAATGGGATAGATGGAGTGGTTAGCACGTGGAGAGTTAGCACGGGCTACGATAAAGGGGATTCAACATGAGCTAGGCCACGCAACGACATGGACATAGTACACCAATGGGATTTTCCATGAGCTACAACAAAGGGAATTTAACCCCTAAGCTCCCAAGAGACGATTTTTTGATAGTTGCCAATGTTTTGAGGCTGTCCAGGCCCAAAAAATAAGTTTTTTTCAGAATTAGAATATGATTTCATAGGTAAACAAGTCTTATTTCCAATGCAATTGGAATTATGTTCATACAATCAAAACTCCACTTAGGGAAATTTTCAAAGTGAAACACCTCAATGTTGAAATCAACTTCAACAATGCTTTGGGTAGGCTTGTCAAAGATTTTAAGCGAATGAGATTTATTTCATAGTTCAAAGGAACTTTTGTCCAATTCACATGAGTTGCATGCTATGAGTTGTGGGCTCTTCCAATTGAACAAGAGCTGAAGGGATAATCCAATTTGGCCAAAATCTCTTGCTTTCCTTCATACGTCCACCCATTACGTGGTCTCTGAAAAAATGCTAATAAATTGAACATCTTGTCAAATTGAGTCATGCATCTTCTTAACCCCTAAAGGACCAAGAAGACCAAATTTAGCCTCGTGTTTTTTTTAACAGTTTGAGTAGGTCTTTTGTGAACTTTTCTCTTGTTCAAATTTCTTTGTTTCTTGACCAACACATACAATGTTCTTCATTGATTCCGGTGATAAAAAATTTGGTTCCATCTGAATTCTATTTTTCACAATGTGATCAATTGAATTTGTCATTTTAAAACCATGAATCCTTGGTCTTTAAGGGGTTGACTACATCTCAAGGATGGTAAAAAATGACACATCATTTCAACTTTTTATTGGTTTGGGAATCCATCAAAGCAAGACTGCCCAAATTTTTGAGGGCCTTAAATTTCAAAATCTCAACTTCATTTGCTATTATCTTGACATCCAAACAGTCAAATGTTTTGAAAATTTGAGGGATGGTTTATAAGGCCTAGGAGTACAAAACCCTACAGTTGGAATGTGAAAAAAAGGTTTTGAAAAGCATTTAGAGATCATCAACAAAAATAACCAAAATGAGGCAATTTTGGATGGGGTACCAACCCCTCGACACCCCCGGGCGTTTCGGAGTTAATAAAGGTTATAACCGAAATAAACAAGCGGCTAGCCGCAGAGTCTCTGCCTTAGTATTTACCCCAAATTTACTTTACAGCTTCTTTTTGCTGTCCAGGCACGTAACTCCTGGTAACTCCTGAAAAACTAAGCGTTTCCATAGTCTCTCCCCTGGTGGGGCAGAGACAATAAATTACACAAGTTGCAACAAAAGAAAAATTTCAACAAACAAATAATTGTTCACAAGGTGAGGAAGTTATAACTGTAGCAATGACATAAAACACTCAGAAAGAGTTCTGTGTGTAATATTTGTTCCTCCCATAGCAGAATCGCCCCATTGACGAGGGAGGACATTACGCACCGGTGGAATACATTGTTATCAAAACATGTTGATTCCACACCGGTGGAATGCACCATTATCAAAATCGTACTTTATGCAAGAGAAGGCCTCTTGGGTCAGGAGTTCTTGGAATTTCGAGCACGGCCTTGGGCTACCGCCCTCACCCTCAGCCTAGTGCCCTCAAATCTAGGAACCCCTCCCCTTGAGGCCTCCCCCTAAACAAAGAGCATACTAGTGAAAGTCAGAATGCACATGAAGTTGAAGTTTTTGGAATCAAAAGGTAACTCTAATAAGTGGTGATTATAGATGCACTGACCTTAGACGACACACTTTGAAAATAGAGTTGAAACCTTTTTACTTCAAAAGCTTATCAAGGGTGTGTATTTACATTTAAAATCTATCACCTGCTCTGATAGCTATCTAGAGCAAATTCATGCTCTCAATGCTAGGCAGTGTATGTATTTCATATCTGTCATAAACTATGCACAAAATGCGTTCTAATGTCACTACAACGTTGATGCTAATCAATCAATTTCAGTAGAATACAAATCAATCTGTAATGGATCAGAAATGAGCTGAATAACCACATTTTTGGTTTCTCAACTTCTAATTGCCATGCTCTTATAAGAAAAGGGTTGATGTCTGGTACCCGTTTTAACAGTCACGGTTCTGTCTGTATATGCTGTGATATTAAAGAATTGGTTTCGATTGAATTTTCTCCTTCATAAACTGTACTTTTCCAGGAAAGGAAGAATCTGCTCCGCTGCAAGCTCTGGGCGGTCATCATGTGGGCAGTGACCTACATCTGGAAGTAAGGTCACAAAAACATCCTCACGTTCTGCTGCAACTCTCCTGAAGTATTTGGCTATCTGTCGGAGATAACACACCACAGAAATTAGTATTTATTAACTCCATACACTCAGAACTCTTTTATTTCACCTCTTTGGTAACCACCGTACATGAGTTCAGAACTTGGCCAATCACATGTGTACATAATAGCAAATATATTCTCTGCAGATATGGAATGTGATATTGGAGAGTGTGATAATTACAAGTTCAGAGTGTAGTTCAGAACATTTTTTTGAACTAAAGGATTTGTTGAAGACTAGTTTGATCGCTAATAGTTTTACAGATACTTAATCAATAATATTCAGAAAAGAAATTGAAGGAAAGGAGTTTGCATGGTGAAATGGGACTTACTGGTCCATTTGCCGGAGTCCAAGGATCCTTTTCACCCCACAGCAACAGGAGAGGTGTATCAATGTGGGGCACCAATGCCTCTGGTCGTGGACCTGTTTGCATAACCCAATCACGCAAATTAATGAACAAATTACAGGCTCAAACAAACCCACATCCAAATTAAGGAAGGCTTTGGCAACATACCAGGCTCTCCAGTAAATACTTTCACAAAGACATCCAAAGCTCCTTCGTCGGTTGACGGATGATGCAGAATATCAACCTGTAAAAAAATGCACTGATCAACTTATTGCCACCGTAATAAAATACGTCAAACAGAATCTCAACAGTGACAGAAATGCTTTCTAAAAACCAAGAGGGTTTGAATAGCTGAAATTAAACATCACAACATGGTCCATAGAAATAAACAGGACAATGTACCAACTGATCAGTGACAGCTTGTTTATCACGATAAGCTTGTTGCTGCAAGATCTGCTTAACGTTTTCCTTGCTACGGAACCTGAAAGATAAGCATTCACAAGATGAGCAAGCTGAGAGTATATTCAAGCCCAAAACAGAGTCATAATATTTCTCGCGAAGAGGAACTTGAGATTTAAGGGAAAAGATGATTTACTTGTTGAACAAAAAGTTGGCTATTTTAGGCCGTTGCAGCAAATACTCCACTACAACAAAAATGGGTGCAACAAGCCGAAGCGCCAAACCATCTTGTGCAAGACCCTTCCTATTCATGGCCCCAGCACAATTTAAAAGAACTACCCCCCTGCCATCATAAACACACAAGGACGAGAAATTATGAGTAAAATTCCACACCTCGGTTGAAGACAACTGAGTGAAATCATGCTGAAATCAAGATGCATGTTCAAAACATGGAAACGCTTCCTCCTCGTACAGAAGTATTATAGGGCCCAATATTGACAAAAGGTGAAGAAATTGTGTGTCGCAAACAAAACGAAAATGCATGTCCAGTAACTACGAACCTGAATAAATCACTGCCAGCTTTAGCAGCAGCTGCTAGCACACACAGCGAACCTATTGAATTGCCAAATAACACGGAACCTTCCGGAGCAAACTCCTTTGCAAAATCTGAAGAAGAAGAAGAAGAAAATGATATGAGAACTATACAGTGCAATTCGTCTTGCGTATTCTACAGAAACCTAGCGCTCATTGAAAATACATCAAAGAAAAACCAACAAAGTGAAATTAAATTATTTTTTCAGGTATTTTGAGACAATATCATAAAGAGAGGCGATTGTATGATCATTTGTGAGACCTCCCTATAAATCATGGGAAAGATTCGCTTTACGATGTCATCTAAAAGTTCTTGAAACAATCTAATTTTACTAAAAAAAAACACTTGTTATTATTCCACTCAAGATATCACAAATAACAAGAATGAATGCATGAACAGTATTGACCATTGTAAGAGGTTACGATGACACACCACAAACAAGGTCTGCCCAGAGCTCCGGCCCATACTCAGTGTTTTTAGGTTTGTCTGAAGCTCCAAAACCCAACAAATCGATAGCATACACTCGATGATTCTCCGCAAGAAAAGGAATCAACCGGGCAAAATGTCCCACATTTCCTCCTGAGCAAGCAAAGCAATCAGAATCATATTAGCTTGATGAGATTATGTCCTTCCTTCATTTCTCTAGGCAATGTAACTCCTAGAATGAAAAATCATGATGCAAGAAAAGTAACAAATGAAAGAACTCAAGAGATTATAAAGGATCGTACCAAATCCATGGACTAGAATAAGCGGCTTGCCAGAACCAGACACTGAATAGTTGATTTTGTTTCCTCTGCAAGCCCCCCCATAAAGTGAACTACATCAGCCACGTTGTGCAATATCAAAAATGCAAACTATTGAACAAAGAGTGTCAAAACTGGTTGACTTGGCAAACATCGAAGGAACTGTTCAGCATTTTCAAAAGAAATTGGGCATACAAAAATGAGACTACGGTACTGTACCTCCATGACCACGAGTTGGACTTAAAAGGTAATGTCAAGATAGCCTCGTCAAGCGCCTGAACACTTTGAATCAAGGCAGGCAGTGGCACTCTCTTCTCCACTTCAATCTGCACGGCCACTGAACCTCCTCTCACACCGCCTTCCTTCATGGGACCAATCCATGCGCTTCCAACCCCATCTAGATCCTCGATTTGTGACTTCAACCTGCCCAAAGGATCAGGGAAAAAAGAATTTTAAAAATAGCATCCTCAGGAGAATATTCGGAATATTCATTAGTTCACTAGTTAAAGCTATCTTTTAACTCAAAAAGTTTTGAACCCTGTGCATGAAATCTTCCTCCATGTTGGTTTCTTATTGATTCATGTTCAAAGTGGGATTCAAAACTTTTTGAGTTGAAGAATAACTCTATTATGGGAGGGTAAGACAAAAGCTGCAATAAGCTTAAGAAACTATTGCACTTACCTGAGGAGATCATTTTCATTGTGAACTCCGCAGACACTGCACCCACAACCAGGCAATTGTTAAAAAAAAATGAGTGCCTAGTGCCTCAAGAGAATTGTAAAATTTATTCCAGGAAAATTATACTGAACAATTTTTTTATTAATCCCATGTTCATCTGGGGATGGAAATGAAAATGAACAGGTGGAAATAATACAACATACGTAATGGTGACAGTTCGAGTCCCAGTTGAGAAACCGATTTCATCCGGAGATGACACAATTTTCTGCAGCGCGGAGGCAAGCTCGGCTTCTTTCGACTCATCAGCAGTGCCTGAGCCTGTGGCTAACCCTGCATAAATCGGAACTGAGCTTCGACTTCTTCCCTTGGAAACCCTAATCACAGGGCGTGGCACTTTCACATGCACACCGGACCTTGGCAAGCGTACACCAGCGTTCGCAAATTGCACTCTTCTTCTGGGAAGAGAGCCCCCAAAACTCACGCATCGAACTCGCTGCAGTAAATCCATAAACAAAGAACATAAAGGAGTTAGCTAAAATTCTATTCCTCCCACGATCCGTAATAGACTTCGCCACCCAAACATCATGAGCTTAAGTCGACACACCATTTCGACAACTTAACCCTTCAAGGACCAAGGATTCATGACCGTGAAAAGTCTAATTGAAACGGGGAAGAAAATTATACCACGAAACTCAGTCAAAAGCATTACATGTAAAAATCTCCTCAAAACTGTTTCAAAAAAAAAAAACCAAGGGCTTCTTGATCCGCCATGAAATCCAGCTACTACATAGATAGATTCTAAGCGATCACTACCTGCGAGCGCGTAACCAGCGACTGAGGAACGCCCGTGAAGAGAACGCGCTGCGTCGCGACCTCCATAGCTGCAATTAATTCTCTCGTATCTGATGGTTCCTCTTTGAATCGCAAACAAAACCGAGAGTGTGACGTGAAAAGGACGCGATCGGCAGAGTTTCTTCTATAAACTGGAGCTGTTACACACTCACTGATCACTCAAAGCGGCGGGCCTGGTGAATATTCATGCACACTTACAGGCGGGGGTCTATGAAAATCGTGGAAATTGTGTAGAAAATGGGAAATGGGTCCGTCCGTCGGTGGACCAATGTGGGAAATGCAGGAGGGCATTGGCCACGTGAAAAGGGAGAAGCAATGCAGGAAACCGGAGGCGTAAAGGGGAGCAGTGGTGGCACCAACGAAGACGTCGTGAGCTCTGGCGATGGCCACGTAACTTGCCTTTTTCATGAGCCTTGGTAGTAAAGGGACCAGTTCAGTTAGTTGGGCAATTGCGGTGCTCATGTCAGTTTCTACGACTTTCTCATCATGAGGCTGAGGTCCAACAGTTCCATGGGTTTCCAACAGCCAAATTGGTCGGAGAAGGAAGACCATTCTAGAATGATGATGGATCAAATGTTGGCAGTACTTTAATTTTCCAGATGGAGGCGCAAGAAGTGAAGTTGGCGTGTGGCAAAGCCTTACCTCATCACCTGGCTGGGTCCCTGCTTTTCTACCGCTTTATTCATAACTACACAGTAATTTCACCTGCTATTAACGGAGGTGTTTAGTGATGAGGCTCTTAGGACGGGCTTTCATGTGAGCATCGGGCCGGTGATACACCTAAAAGGACAAAAAATGAGGTTCCAACTTTCACCCATGCTCAGTGAATGTTGAAAGTGGACTTTGCATTTCACCCACTCTCACTTCCATCAGTGGGTTACGTGATTGGTTGCTTTGTGGAGAGTTTCTAATTTTATTTACTAAATTGCTCTACCGAGGTGTGCATGGAAGTGGTCTATGCTTCTTTTTTTTATCGGTGGAGAGCTGAATTTCAAGACCGGCCCGACTCCTCATGAAAAAAGGCCTTTTGAGCGTTCTTCCATGAGGAGTCGGACAGTCCTAGAATCTTACTCTCCACCGATAAAAATAGCGCATAGCACTTCCATGCACACCTTGGTGGAGCAATCCAGTAGATATAATTAGAATTTTCCACAAAGCAACTAACCACGTAGCTTGTGACACCAAATTTTGAATGTGATGATAATGGTCAAGGGTGAATTGAAGGAAGAAGGATGCAAATGCTTTAATTAAGCCTTCTAAAAAAAGCTCCCTCCAAAAATATTTCAAGGAAGGTATTTTCCACACCTAGTTACCTTACTTGTGTTCAGTTATAATCTCATTTCATAAATGTTCATCACTTATTGTAAGTGAGCAATAGCTGGTGGATCTAGAAGGCTCCTGATGGTGCCGGAGCTGTCAATGCAACCCAGCGATGGTGACGAGCACTAGTGAAACATTCGGCCACTGACAGAGCAAGCGTGGAGAGAAGACTAAGCAACAGAAAGCGGAGGCGGAGATGAAATCCTTGACGAGTCGAATCGATGGAGCTCGGCTGTGGCGTGCTCATGGGTCTTCCTTTAATTTCTACTGTAGCTCCAGGCTCTTCGATCAGTCATGCAGTGACTCCAGATTGATTGATGGGGCCGGCCGGCCGGCGCCTTGCTGGCAGGCAAGAATTGAATGAAGTGTTGCGCTTGCATTGCTCAGAATCCTGAGTTACCACTTTGCGTACTGCGCAGTGCAACCTCCGTTGGCATCCAATCTGTACCGTAGCAGTCTGCTCCAATGGACGGGGAGATCCGGCAGTTAGTGTGAAATCAGCCAAATCAGCCAATTTACCGGTTGAAACTCATAGTTTAAGGCTAAAATTCGGAAAAAAATTGTGATACTCGGGGGCTACATGGGTACTAACCGGATGGGTTCTTGTCTAAAACCAGTTGCTTTTGTAAAATATTGGATTTTAGCTGGTTTCTTTGGAAAACTCCCCGTTTAGTGGTCTGCTCTATGAGTTTTTGTGATCACTAGAAGCAAACCTATCGCTTTTCTCTAACTGAAATCATGGAAAAGGTATATTTCCCTTGTCTTGTGTGACCAAAATCACTTACCAACTTTGGAATGGCTTGAAATAGAAGTGAGAAGTGACCAATTTCCTTGTAGTGAATCTAATTGGCTCCAATAGGTCTTTTGTTACACACCCTAGTAGTTGAGTTTATGAAAAGTTGTTTTCTGGACATGGAACTGGCTACCACTTCTAGCATGAAAATCAATGAGAATGAAAATTTTCTTTTGGAAGGGTTTGATCCCTTTACAAAATCAAGAAGAACAACAACACCGGGTCTTTTTGGGGGCTAGTGTGTATAAAGTGTATGTTCAAACCACCCGTGGTTCAAAGTCCACCAAACCAAGGATCATTATTTGGTGTAGGATTCTACGTATCAACTACTAACTACTTCATATCTTTTGCTTGTTTTTAAATGGACAGAAGGAAAAAATAAAAGGGCTATTTTAAGAACAAAAAGATTTTTGTCATTCTTGAGATGGGTATTGTAAAAATATTATAGAAAATGTCACTTTGGAAAAAGAATCCAACTTCATTTTGTGCACAAAATCTATAATAGTTTTGATATTGAATCTAATATATTATACATTTAATGTAGGAAAATTAAACATATATTAGGATCACGTATATGGAATAACCCATTGATGAAAAATCATCATGAGAGGTGGTTTAGTTTTAGGAATTGGAATTGGGTATCAAAGTGCATTAGTGTCAATTGGGTTTAGTTTTAGGAATTGGAATCAATGTCTGTCAAAGTGCATTAGTGTTATGAACCTTCTTCAATCTGTAGCTGAAATTCTCCACCAAAAAACAATAACAACATATGGGTTATTGACTAAAGGTGAGTAGAATTACACGGCAACAAACAAACCCTTGGGAAAAGCTCATGAGCTAACGAAACACTTCTTCCCAACCATAAAAAGAAAGAATAAAGATGTCCCTCCTTACCCTAAGCTCTCTTCTTATTCACATGTCAAATGTACATTAACCCTTAACTGCCTGAGTGTCCATTTTTTGGACGATGTACAAATTTCATCTATGTTTTTTCATCCATCATGCACTTTTAGCAAAGTGGATTTTTTATTGTAGATTTTATAGGAAGTTAGCTTCATGCATATGTGAACTAATTAGAAAGGGGATGATTTGCGAACATTCTATGCCTTATTTCATGTTGCAGTGATTCACCAAAAATTTGAAGATTTTAGTCTAAATGTGCTCTTGAAAAAATCAACGCATAAAATTAAGAAACCAAAAAATCTCCAAAAATCATTTCAACCTATCGCAACAAATTTCATTGGTTCCACAGATTGTCAATGTCTTATTCGTAATCAAATTACAAAAGAATTTTGAATTTTGAGTTTCAAATTTTATACAAAAATATTGGTGATAGCAATCATAGATCTAACCGTATGGATAGAATCTAAAATTCATCATGTACAAATTTTATTCATACAACAAGTTCAAAATATCCCTCTTAGTTGCATTTTATAATGCATCTTTGCAAAACTGCCGAATTTGGAGAGGGCTCTCGACATTTAGGTGTTTACTTATGTGTGCCCTTATGGAATACGGTAGCATCGGTATCAAGGGATTTCTTTCTTATCTACACTTAGGTTGACTAAGCCTCTCATCTATAATATCCCTTCAATTCTTTTTTCTCCATCGCTCTAAGCACAACCATGATTCATTACAGTTCTAAAGGTCACTACCGTGTTTCATTCTTTTAGTTTGGGACAGAATGATACATTCTACTTAGACTTACCGGTTTAACTTTAACCCCTAACTGCCTAAGCGTCCATTTTTTGGACGATGTACAGACTTCATCCATAATTTCTCATCCGTCATACACTTTTTGCAGTGTGTAATTTTTACTGTAGATTTTATGGGAAGTTAGCTTCATGCATATGTGATCCGATTAGAAAGGGGATGATTTGTGAAATTTTTACACCTCATTTCATGTTGTAGTGATTCACCCAAAATTTTGAAGATTTCACTGTAAAAGTGCTCTAAAAAAAGTCAACTCATAAAATTAAGCAACCAAAAAATCTCCAAAAATCACTACACTTAGAGTATTACATTTCAACCAATCATAAAAGAATTCGTCCGTAGATTGTCAATATCTTATTCGTAATTGAATTACAAAATAATTTTGAATTTCACGTTTCAAATTCTATATAAAATTATTGGTAATAGCAATCATAGATCTAACCATATGGATAGAATCTAAAATTTATAATGTACAACTTTTATTCATATATCAAGTTCAAAATATCCCTCTAGGTTGCATTTTATAATGCATCTTTGTAAAACTGCCGAATTTGGAGAGGGCTCTAGGCATTTAGGGGTTAAAGCACAGATTGTAAAGATGTTGAACTTTGGTTTACAGATCTTGGAGCTATATATCTAACTATGGTGCATTTTGGAATTATCTAATCCTAGTACACAATTTTTCTAATTGGAGCCTTGACTCCCGTCATCTTCTTGACTAAACTATATTCAACATGTCAATTCATCCATAAGATGAAATTAAGGACAATGACAATTCATATCCTCTTACATTTGCCAATAAGATCTAACAAAAATATATTTGATTTAATAATAGAAAATGTGCTCAATTGCTATTAGTAACAACTTTAAATGCGCATAACTTATGTAGGACTTTAGCAAAAAAACAGTAAAGAAATCCTACTTTCATTTATCACAAATAATTTTCCATCTATTATAATGGCCGCAATATTAACCCCTAAAAGCCCAAGGGGTATTGGACAAAACATAGATGTGTTATAATATGTGCCTTCCATATGTTTGATGAAGATTGGTGCAATAGACAAAATGTAGGGCATCATCTTTACGAATTATCTATATAGTCAAACTTCCAAAAAAGCTTTAGATATTCTTTTAATGAATTTAAAAGCATTAACCTTTGAAAATTTGTATAAATTATAATTTTCACTTTTAGAGTTTAAAATTTAGCATGATTAGTTAAAATTATTTTATCTACTGTAAATTTCAAAAGAAAAAGAAATGATGGAGGGAACACCATTACTTTCTCCAAATAGCAAATTTAATAACACTAACTAAGACAATGTTGAAGTCATCCACTTTGAAAAATTCTCCCCGGTGGAGTTTAACTCGGATTCACGTAATTCAAATTGCATTGGAAAGTGGATTTAATGTAGTATTTTAAAATATTTTCTAATTTTCTAATTTTTTCCGGTCAGCCTGTTAAAAACAGGCAACAATCAAAAATGATCTATTGAGAGCTTAGGGGTTAACTCCTAAATGACAGAGGGGGTAAGGGCAAAACCTAGATGTGTTATAAAATGTTACTTCTACAACTTTGATGGAGTTTGGTCCAAAAGAGAAAATGCGAAGCATGATGTTTAATAATTATCTGTACCGTCAAACTTTCAAAAGATGTTTTAGACACTCATTTAATGAATTTAGAAGCATTTATCGTTGAATATTCACCAAAATTACAATTTTATTTTTAGAATTTGAAATTTGGTATGATTAGTTAATATTAGATATTCTATTCTAAAATTTGAAAAAGAAAAAAATTCAAAAGAGAGAACATCATTACTTTCCCAAAATAGAAAGTTTTATAACACTAAGACATTGTTGATGTGTTTGTCTTTGAAAAATTCCTTAGTGAACCTCAATATTGCAAATGAAATGCATCAAACAACACTAGAACATGATCTCTACCCCCAATTTCAACAAAAAATCAAAACTTAAAAAATGTCATTTTCTGACCATGGACAGTCACTGTTGTTTGGGCTGCGACCAGAAAATGGTCAATCGGTCATTTAGGGGTTAAAAACATCTTCAATGTTGAGCACCTTTTTCATTCCTACCATCCATTTTAGAATGTTGCATTGAAGATGTTATAAAGTGTTAATAGAGGCAAAACATTCTACCTCTAGCCATTTACTTTAGAAGAGCCTTGGTTTCCGTAATAATTTTATATGAGCCTTGTATTACTCTATCTGTGTTTCTATTTGCCTTGGTTTTCAATTTTAGTTGCTCAAATGTTTACCATATTGAAGTGTTAAATTTTCTTTAACCCCTAAGCTCCCAAAAGATCATTTTTTGGTCGCTGCCCGTTTTTAAAGGGCTGCCTGGAACAAAAAATACATTTGAAAATACTACATCAAGTCTACTTTCCAACGCAATTTGAATTAATATGGAAATCCGAGTTAAACTGCACTGCGGAGAATTTTTCAAAGTGGATCACCTCAACATTGTCTTAGTGTTATAAAAAAATTTGTATTTGGAGAAAGGAATGATGTTTCCTCCATCATTTCATTTGCTTTTTTGAAGTTTACAATATATAAACCAATCTTAACTAATTTTGTTAAATTTTAAACTCTAAAAGTGAAAATTATAATTTATAAAAGAATTCAAGGTTAATGCTTTTAAATTCATTAAAAGAATATCTAAAGTTTTTTTTGGAAGTTTGACCGTATGGATAATTTGTAAAGACGATGCCCTACATTTTTTTTATTGAAGCAAACTTCATCAAACATATGGAAGGCACATATTATAACACATCTATGTTTTGTCCAATACCCCTCGGGCTTTTAGGGGTTAAAATAAAATTGTACACAAATTTGAATTTTGTTTGACCAACCATTAGAATGGCAAAAATGACTATTAGAAATAATAAGTGAAAAGAAAATTTAATAGGCTAAAGAAAAGTACAATTTGCTATATTCAAAATGTAAAATATTATAACTAAGCCTTAGGGCTGTTGTCATTGTAGAACATGGTGATTCAAAAGGCTCCTGAAGAATATTATATGAGTTTATTTTAGGTGGAGGGTACCAATAGTTACAAGAGAAAGACAAATATACTCTAAAAAGGTAACGTTGTTTAACTTTCAAATTAGTGTGTTTCTAAAAGTTACTTCTATGACACCTATGGTCATAGAAAAATATGCACAAATTGACTATGAATGACCATGAAAAAAAATTAAATTTTAAAAAATTTAAATTTAAAAAAATTATACATACATACATACATATATTTATTATGCCTAATGATGCATATTTTATGTTGGAGGCACTTTCAATGTAGTAGCACTTTCAATTATGGTGAGGGGTTTTAAATAAATTATTCCTATGGAAATCCTATGGAAATCTTGAGGCTTTTTTGTGAAGGAAGATCCAACACAAAAATGTGGAAAGATTGAACACAAAATGTAGGAGGGTTGAGCATAAAAATGTGGAAAGATTGAATACAAAAATGAGGGAAGATTTGACACAATAATGAGGGAATATCGAAAAAAATAAAATGAGGGACAATGAAGTGGAAGAACGGACGGAAAATTTATTTTCTAGATGATTTTCACCTCTCTAGCATTCACTAACAAACTCCAAAATTTTCACTTTTGTTTTCTTGACTAGCTCTTGTAACAAACTCAATTCCTCCATAGTGGGGTGTAATTTTGACGATCAACACCATTGAAATTAAAAAAGACTTATGAAGCTTTTGTATGAAAAAATGATCGATGAAATCACACAATTTTTGAGAAAATGCCACTGTTGAGAACTCAAGATTGATGTCTGGAACTCGTTCGGGGTATTTGTACATACGATGAAATTGGATTGTTCAAAAGTGCTCCAATTTTTTTGAAACTTTTACCATGCGTAGAGAACATCATTTTGAACATCATTTTGAACGAGTGCAATAAAATTCACGTGATTTGGAGGTGTGAGGACAAAGATATGAAGGTGTTAAGTGATGCCGAGATAGCCTCCTTGCAACTCAAACAAATCATCAAAAACCGCACACTTTATGAATTTCCAATCAAGAATTACCCACGAATACAACTCTCAAAACGAGCGAGGGTCTCTTTGACGCTCACCCTACATTTCACGGCCCAACAACTTGAATTTCCTCACTTTTTAGTTCCAAAAGCTACGTGGTGGCCTTATGGTCTTTTAGGGGTTAAACCCTAAACGTTCAACCGTCCAAAAAGTGGACAATGTACAAAATGAAACACAATTTTTCCATCCATCATTGACTTTTTGCAGTGTGGATTTTTTACTATATATTTTATGGGAAGTTAGCTTCATGCATGTGTGATCCGATTAAAAAGGAGCTGATTTGTGAAATCTTTATGCCTCATTTCATGTTGTAGTGATTCACCCAAAATTTCTTTTAGTGTAAAAGTGATCTTAAAAAAGTCAACTCATAAAATTAAGCAACCAAAAATTCTCCAAAAATCACTACACCTAGAGTATTTCATTTCAACCAATCTCAACAAATTTCATGTAAAATTGTCAATATCTTATTTGTAATCAAATTACAAAAAAAATTTCAATTTCAAGTTTCAAATTTTATACAAAAATGTTTGTGATTGCAATCGTCGATCTAACTACATGGATAGAATCTAAAATTTATAATGTAGAAATTTTATTCATACATCAAGTGCAAAATATCCCTCTGGATTGCATTTTATGATGCATCTTTGCAAAACTGCCGAATTTGGAGAGGGTGAGGACGTTTAGGGGTTAACCCCTAAAGGACCAATCAACCCAATTATGCTTGATTTTTGGTCAAAGGCCCCAAAAATCAAGTGTCTTAGCTTTATTGTAGTTGGTGTTTTCATTAGATGTTTAAGTTAAGTTATGATACATCTTTTGACCGTTGGGATTGGAGAATAAACTTCATTTGAAGCTTTTCCACCGTTGAGAACTTTGAATTTTGAGTGTTCAAAATACAAAGGGCTTTCTAAAGATGCTTCAATCATAAGTCTCTTTTAATTTCTTCACCTTCAATTTTTTACTCCATGTAAATATAACTTTTATCTACCTTAAATATAATTTTTGATATTAAATTTGACAAAAACATATTTATTTTGAATTTTTACCTTGTTTACATCATAAAATTTGTAAATATTCAAAATATCTTCCAATCATGTTGAAAATTTTGTCATACCTTCATAATGTCGATGATTATCTATGAAAAATTATAAATCATTCAATGTGATATTTAAAGTATGCAAATTATAGTGCTTTGACTTTTGCAAAAGAGGTGAGGACCTTTAGGGGTTAATTGCTTGGGGCAACCTGAAGAGTCTGCGATGTAGTCCCAGATGAATGATAAATGTGTCATCCATAAGTACTAACAGAATGTTCCTTTGCAGTTACCACGAACGTCCGTCGGACTGTCAAGAATTAGGGTTGAGGGTTTAAGCGTCACCTCCTCCGCTCTGCATTCCTCTTCTTCCCATCGCTTCTTCGTTTCCCGATCGATTCCGCAATTCCTCCTGCCGATCGATCAATCGATCCTGATGGCGGCTGCTAGCATTTTGAGGAGGGCCGCGGGGCCGCTGCGGAGGTCGGCATGGAAGCTCTTGGAAGCGGAGCCAGCGCGCATCGGGGCGGTCTTACCAAGGGCTGCAGCAACCTCCTTCTCCAGCTCCATGCCTCGATTCGCCAGCACCCAGCGAGAGCCCTCTCAGGCTGACAGCAGCCTGCTGCGCATTCTCAAGGATGAGCTCCGCCACGAGGAAGAGGAGTACGAGCCTTCCCGGGTAAGCCTTTTCGGCCTTTGCAATGCAGCTAGCGCAATTTTTAGGTCTTCGTTTCTATTGCAGGGCGTTTCTATTACCGATCATCGCTTTGAACAAGTATTGCTTTCTTCACGTCTTGGTTTTTGTTTAGGGACGCCTGAAATCGAAATCTCCATAGGTTCTGTTATTAGAGCTATTAAATTTTTTGTATTGGCGAATGAAAGATGATTTCAATGCACCAAAGAATGCGGTATTTGGATCAGTGATTTTTTTTTGTTAGGAGACAGTTTAGCATTTTGTTGCTACTTTCCATGGCTCAAAGAGCAATCCAGGGTCCTTGGATGCTCTCTTCATATTAATATACAGGTCATATCACCCTAATACACATATGCTACCTAGGTGCTACAGTAGCACTGCTACTTAGGCAATACCTAAGTTTAAAGAGACTTCACATCTTAACTCCATGTAAGAAATCTGGCTGTTATTCCTTTTCTTTTTCAAAAATCATTTGTAACAATGAGCCAGCCCAAATTTTATGTAGCATTTTATGTAGCAATTTGTCTAAAATTAGCAACAAAAATCACTGCTGTATGGAAGTCCAATATTTTATTGATACATGTTCTAAAATTTCGAACGCATTGATTAAGCGATGTACAGTCGCCGAACATCTGAACTGATGAAGTGGTGGTTTTGGTTCCTTAGCAAAATCGGGTGTCCTGAACTTAATAAGGAGTGTGAAGGGGGTCTTGGTTTGAGTGCATTCTAAGAGAGTGTATGTTTTTTTTTTACCTGCATAGGGTTTAGCTATGGGGCCTCCACAACCGTTCAAGTTGGAAGACAAGCCAGGGAAACTGGAGGTGACATTACGGAGATCGTTTGGTCAAGAAGACATTGCACTCACGGCTATGTTTCAGCCTGGTATGGGAGTTGAAGGGGAGGAATTTGAAGAGGATGAGGAGATTCCTGAACAGAATGTTGTTCATTTGACTGTGGCAATTACAAAAGGGCCTGATGCACCTACTCTCGAGTTTGGATGTGTTATTCAAAAGGACGACTTCCAAATTGGTCACGTGCACTTCGTGGAAGAGAAGGGTGCTAAGGATCCTAACTTCGATGGACCAGATTTCTCGTAAGTAGCCTTTTCTTCTCTCAAGTAACCCTCTCTAATTGCACACTTCCTGTATATCCCTAGGATTGTGTATCCCCAGAATTTCTCATGTTATGTTAAATCTGATTGGATAACCCCACTGAACACATGTCAAAGTGCTCTCTTGTGCAATTAGAGAGGGTTGAGTTTAATGGGCCACATGAGCTGGGAGTATACAGGGTGATTTTGTAATGAATGAATTGAAATCAAATTATTTTTTGTTGGTTCTGATGAGATAGCAAACTGCTAATCAGTTGGTTTAGCTTTAAAACAGTCAGTTTTTTTTTTGATAATTTCCTGCAGGCAATTGGACGAGCAGTTGCAGTCGCAGTTCAAAAAGTATTTGGATGCACGAGGGATCAACCAAGACCTTGCAAACTATCTCTTGGATCTCCTGGAAGACAAGGAACAGCGGGAGTACCAACGCTGGTTGCACAATGTGGAGTCCTTCATTAAGAAGTGAGCGACATGTTTCTGATTATCTAATAGATTAGGAAGGTGAGGACTGCGTTTACAGGAATATCATCATCGTAGCTCACCTGGTTTTTGACACCTTTAGTGAGGACAAGTATGTGAGAGTACCAGAGACAAAGTTGGTGAGCCTGAGCTTCCTCTCTGTTGTGAGAGCCTGCCCCCAATTGGCGATGATTACATCTTGTATATGGGGGCAAAAATAGAGTTCAATATATACTTTGACTTCAGTTTGAAAGGAAAAATTTCTTTGGAAGGTCACCTTCACTTCTCTCCAGTGCAGAATTCTGTAAGTTCCAGAATCATACTCCCTCCGTTTCATAATAAGAGTCCAAAACCACGTATTTTCTTGTGTCAATCTGAGCGTCCACATTTATTGTGTTGCCTTCCTACATTTGACTTCCTACGTTTTTCATCCCTTTCCATGGAGACACACGGTTCTAAAAGTTGCCATTGCGTTTCATCCCTTTCAATATGGGCTCTATTTCCATCTTAAATCTTAATTTTTTCTGCAAAGTGGACTCTTATTATGAAATGGAGGGAGTAACATTCATTAGAAGCCACTATTGCATCATTTTGATTCACCATTTGTTTTTTTATACAAAGTTTGTATGTTGACTTGATTCTTTGGTATTAAAATAACAACATGACATGACAGAGAGTTAAGTAAAGTGGAAGTACCTTTTACCATCCTTTTAAGCAATTTGAACATCTTGGAGAAATACTAATAAGTGTGCCACAAGTATTTGAGAGGAAGATAAATCTTAGTGGAGTTGAATCCAGAACCGTCCCTAGGTAGGGGCCACAAACATCCAAAAAATGCTTTATAATCAATCAAAGTTAGTAGAGAAGTAAACTTAAATCGACCTATTTACATCCAATTCCACCCATTTACACCTAATGAAGCTACTTGGTTGTCCATGCTAAATTTCTTCTTTCATTGCCTTAATCCCTGAAGGACCAGTTATTCATGGTTTTAAGTGACAAATTCAATAAATCATATTGTGAAAAATATAATTAAGACGGAACCAAATTTTACATATCACTAGAATATGAAAAACATAAAACCCAATTCAAGCTTTTTATAGTCCATTATTTTGCAATTAATTGCTTAACCACCATTGTGTGACCCACTCAAAATTGCTACAAAAAAGTACAAAACCCAATTCAGGCTTTTTGGTCCTTTAGCTAGGCGGATTAATTGCTTAACCACCATTGTGTGATCTCAATATCATTCATCGAAGTACCTCAAACCGCCCCATTTACACCAAATTCCACCTCAGATACTGCATTTAGTATTTATTGCAAAGTGAGGTGAAATGAGATCAGATTGGGTGGAAATAGGTAGGGTATGGAATTAGGTCTTGGGCAGAATTAGATGTGTCTACCTTAGATGAATGTTTCATAGAATTAAAGTTGAGAAAGCTACACTCTTCATTCTATTTTGTGTATGATACATTATTTCATTGCTTTAACGCTAATTCAAACATTATGGATTAGTGTACCTACTAGATTGACTCGTGTTGGAGTCCGACACAACAGTTTCAGTTTCCATGTTGTGTGCATGCATAGTATGTATTACATGACAAATTGATGAACACCATTTACTTGCTTTGGATTTTGTGTTGCCCACTTGTAAAAAGCTTCACGATGGATGTCCCAAAGTACAACATTCACTAATGTTGAAAGTTTCATGCATGGAGTCATGGAATAGTTTAATTTAGAGATGACATTAAATATAATGAAAGGTTTAGCTATTCTTGAACTTGAAAGTGATGCAAATAGTAACGTCTACTTGACGTGCAGGGCTCTATCATTCTATCAGTAATGAAAGCTCTGATCACTGGCTAGTCAATTTTCTCAGTTGTGCTTGCAGAGTGAGGGGTCGTGTTTATCATTAGCACAAGGCGTGTAATCAGCCACTTCAACGGACTCGGCCTCCTCCATCAACTGCCGAATCAAATACAATACGTACAGGGTGATATTAGTTTTCTAAATCTCAAACTCTGCCATAGTAGTACAGTCCTTACAATGACGCTCCATAATATGGCAATATTATTGTTTCAAGCAATACACATGTGACAAGTCATTTCTGTGACTAATCCATGCATGTCACCTTGAAGGTCATAATAGAGAGCGACAACAGGGTCTTACTAAAATTCAAGGAAGTGGTTCTTTTTAATACTTTGTGGTTCTATACTGTATATATAAAAACGCACATAAGGTCAACATTTCACTATTTGTTTT
Source organism: Pohlia nutans (assembly GCA_022496805.1). Classification (NCBI taxonomy): domain Eukaryota; kingdom Viridiplantae; phylum Streptophyta; class Bryopsida; order Bryales; family Mniaceae; genus Pohlia; species Pohlia nutans. The sequence goes on along the minus strand of CM040085.1, from coordinate 7,653,322 downwards.
CTTATTACCAACTCGGCACTGACTCAACATTCAGTAGCCTTCATGCCCACTTCCTTTCCTTCATGCACTCTGCTCATGATCACCTTGAGCCTCCACCTGTCCACTTAGCTACTGATGAAGTACTGTTCGCTGTGGAATATTTCACACCATCTATTGTAGAGCCAAGGCATGCTACTGAAAGTTATGGACTGGTCTTGACCATTCTTCAATTATGGCGATATTCATTGAATGGCAAATTTCTGTTGATATATCATTTTGGTGAATTTTTGTACAAAACTTAAATCTAGGCCTATCCTAATTCTCAAACGGCTTGTGCATCCCATGTTTGGTCATTGGAAAACTGCCAATTTAATGAAGAATATTTATCAAAGCTAGAATAATAGCAGGGAGTGAGATAAAACGTACCATTTTGCCCCGAAGATAATAATCTATGTCAGAAGTACCTGCAATTACCAAATGCCAGAGAAACTATGAGGCAGGTGTTTCAGCAACATAAAATTGTAAGGGACCTGATTTCATCTCCTCTAATGACTTTGTTATCAACAACACCTTGAGCATCTATTCATACACTTACTAGTTAGACTTAATTAGTGGTGTAAACATGACTTGGCTAGTACTAAATGTCATACAACCGCTGATCTTTGAATGGAAATGAGGTTGTCTATTACCACTTATATAGCAATCAAGCACTCCCCACTTAAAATTTGCACAAGAAATACATACATAATGATAACAAATTTGATCTCAACAAATCTGGCTCTTGTACCCAAACTGATCCCTCTCACAAAAAGTTTACTCCTACATACATCAAAGTGACAAAAAGAATATCCTCTATCTATCTTCCGGTACCAATATCAACCATTTTGCTACTTAAGTTGATTACTCAACTCCACTAGTGACACAAATAGTATCCTCTATCATCAGCTGTAACATTACAGTTCCTAAATGTTGCTCCCCAGGTTGCGAACAAACTTAGCACAGTGTATGATTAATCTAGTGGTACAATAATCGAAACATTAATTCAACTAGGGTCCGTTCAAAGCAGCGAAATGATTCATGATATACCTGCTGAGTTGGGATGATATTCAGCTACAGTAGACACAGAACAGAATTGCAGCAAAGTGGCGGTCATGAAGAGTATGGCCATGAGGAAGCTGAAACGCAAAAGTTGAGCCATTGCAAATGGAGCTCAGCCTAAACTATGCCACTCGATCAACTGCGACTGCGTTATAATTACTCAGTTTCATTTGTACTCGATCCCATTCGATATATATATATATATATATATATATATATATATATATATATATATATATATATATATATATATATATATATATATATATATATATATATATATATATATATATATATACATATATATATATATACAGTATATACTGACCAGGTCGACCGCTATATATCTACAAGTGTGAAACATTTCAATCGTTCTAGACTATGAGCAAGATCGATCATAAGGTGCCTGCAGCATCTGACAAGTTGCCGGCAACGTACTGGAGTGCAGGACACGGTGCATCGATCGATCTTCCGTGACTAGACTGAAAATCCTCCATCGCCAACAATCCCTGCCGAGAAGCAACGTACCTTGAGAGTGAGTAGAGTGACTGAGCGGTTTTCCCACTTGACTAGTGAAGAGGTGGCCGGTCAGCGTTAATTCTGTCTGTAACTATCTTGCATATCATTTTACGCTGATCGAATCAATAATTGCACGAACTGCCACTGGCTATTCTTTTGACATTCGATGACCTTACTTAGCCTCACCTAATTCTGACGTACACAGAGCATCTTTTCTTTTAAGAGGGTTCCAACGCACCAACTGAAGACTGCAGTATTTACACAAGTTGTAAGACTGTTCAAATTGATAAACTTTTTAACATCAGAGCATGTCCCTTCAGCTGGCGTATTTAATGGACGCTATTTCTAAACCTGGACACTGTTTAATTTTATGGAGGTAATAGTGTCCTTGACATGGTAAATGTTGTGTTTCAATGACATGTGGCAACTTTATAATAAATATGGCATGCCACCTCATGTTACTTGAAAAGAACATGATGACACTTTCAATGAAAGTGAGAATGTCAAGTGGCAAACTATTATGTAGTGTCAAGGGACACTATTTCTATTCAACTTTGAACAAATTGTGGTAAAAGACATCAATTCTCCTAAAACACTAAATACGCCATTCAGTGTAGTGTATATATTTTGAAAATACGTGACTTTTTGAGATTAAAAATTTCTGACGTGGAGGTGGCCGTGGAATACATTCACCTCATTGTGCAAGATTTTGGAGTGTGGTTACCTTGCTCTGGTTTATTATAATCTCAGACTGTTTGCACTAGGGTTTTTTTTTTTTTCTGGATTCTTGGAAGTCACAGTGGTTTAACCCTTAAATGTACCCCTCCTTGGTAGGAAAGTCAAACTACACAATTTAGCCTTCAAGATTTATCAAAATATATTTTGTAATATTTTTCATGCATGGAATTGAATGTTTCCTATTAGTCTTGAAATTTTCAGATTTTTTTTGATTTAGTACGGCCTTTTTAACAAATTTTTAAGTCAAATACTTCAAAAAATAAATTTTATTACAAAAAAGCTTTAAAAAATTAATATTTTTTTGGGAGCAGGTACAAATTACAATGGAGAATCACATGATATGTTTTCCATAGAAATTTTTTATTTAAATTTTGAAATTCGAAAGGTGAACATCCTATGTAGTGTAATTCAAACCTTGAGCTACAAAGCTTGCACAAGCAATAAAATACTCAATAATTGGAATTTTTAAGATTTGAAAAGTGGAGTTCAAACTAGACTTAATAAACTTCATTCTCTTAGTTGGGTGTATTAGCAACAAAAGTCATCTTCAAAATCAAAATTGGGTTTGACCAACAAACGTCCAGAAACTGGATGCCTGGACGTTTAGGGGTTAAATCTGGAGGGTGGCCCTGGTCTACTGTTACAGTGCGCACACCGAAAACTTTATTAAAAAAAAAAACCTTGGTTTGCAATTTGCAAATTATTTCAATGGTTCCTACTGAAATGAGACTGTCAAAATGTCAGTGTGAATCTCGTCTAGGTTACTTTCCAGTTGAATAAACATGTAGCCGGCAATTACAGTTGACTTTGGGTCAAACAGTCTGCACTGACAGAAGGTCGGTGACAGGACACTCCCATAATTATAAGTTAACTTACCTCGGCATTGGTGTTAAGATTTCATTACAAGCATTCCCCACTTTTGCACACGGCAGACTTTGCCTGATTACTCACTCTTTCTGTTTTTTAAAACGCAATGGAGGGCCCTTTTCCAACTACCTTCAGTTGTCCTTGCACCCACCTTCACCAGAAGAATTATAATAAATGTTTAGAGATAGCTGTACAGTTTAATTTCAAGTTCATTTTTCTCCCTGCCTTCTGTCAAGTTTCTCATATAAAATGATTCAAGCCATTAGTACAACAGCCAGGTCCAAACTTCAGAGTATCGCATGACAATAGTAGAGAAGGTGGCGCTCCCAGGGACATGCCCAGGCAAAATCACTATGCATGCATGGAATTGGGCACCACTTGCTTGGGCATCTCCCTTGGCAGTGCCACCTTTTCTACTAGTGTAAGAGCATGCCCAGCAGCATGAGTTTTGGTAAGGTGGTTACCCCATTACCAACTGGCTCCTTTCACCAACAGCTAGTGGCATTATCCACAATCAATACTGCAATGATGTTGGTTGTAGCTTGAGTTACAGTTGATAATGGGTTCTCTCTTGTTGGTTTTAGTGTGGTTATGGATTCGTTGTTGTTGGTTTAAGCATCTTTAGTGTGTGCAATACAAATCTTCTCTATACAGAAAGAGGTGTACCTATATGACGTGAATGGGATGCGTCATACTTCAACTTTGAAAATTTATAACTAATTCATTCTTCATCCAAAAATTATGTTTCAACTTGTGTTGGAATCTATTTCTTCTTGCCTACCTCTAAAAAATAATAATACTAAATAATATCAATGCCTCATATCCGTATTTCTTATTCAGTTGGGAATGGGGTAATCACCTTAGGACCAACGCCAAGGTAGTGGTACATGACGGGTTGGTGTTTAAAAAATGCCCCCAGTAGCACAAGTTTTGACACCAAGGAATATAGTGGCATGCTTTTTCTTGACGTTTCCCTGCCATGTGAGCTTCACTTGGCGCAGGAGAATTACTGACGCCAAACACTATTGTAGAGAGGAGTTAACAAAGAATCATGCATTGGGAGATGTGCAGCCCATCTCCAACTCAACACCTGCTCCAACTTATGTGCTAGCTCTGACACATGCCTCCACTTTGTTCATGTATTCAATATTTTTTTAATAGCTTGGTGTGATAAAACTAGTGCTGCTAGGACTGGCATGTTGGCCTACCCTCCAAAGCTCATTTGAAACCCAAACAAAATGCAATTGGAGGAGAATTTGGACTCCCACTGCTAGGCTTGTTCTAAGGATCCCACCGTCTGCCTCCATGGTTTACATGAGGTCATGTCAAGTATTGTGTACTGCAATCATTGCTTTCAGCTTAAAGTAGATGATAATCGAGCTCCATAATATTGTGTACTAAGATAGAAACATCACTAAAAACATCTAAGAGCATGCGCACGCTTCTCCTGAATTTACTCCTGATTGCAGGATATTTTCATCCTATTAATTTATTCCTCCCCCACCCACAAATATTGCATAACATTCACTACACTAAATGGTGTATTTAGTGTCCAAGGAGAATTGATGTCTTTTACCACAATTTGTTCAAAGGTGAAGATAAAATAGTGTCCCTTGACACTACATAGGAGTTTGATACTTGTCATTCCTACTTTCATTGAGAGTGCCATGTTCTTTCCAAGTAATGAGAGTGACATAAGGTGGCTTGCCATATTTATAATAAAGTTGCCATATGTTATTGGCTCACTACATTCATTTTTTTCTTCTTATGAGGACACTATATCTCTATAAAATTAAATAGTGTCCGGGTTTAGAAATGGAATCCAGGGACACTAAATACGCCATTGAGTGTAGCCTTCATGCGCTTTACCTTTCCTTCATGCACTCTATTCATGTCAGGGCCACACAGAGATTGAGCTTCAGTTTGACTGGCGTTTAGTTTTATAATACCCCAATGTAAACTGCCAATTTAAGTTGTAGTGGCGATAATCAAAGTGCATGTCAATGCAATCATGTGCTTTTCATGCCTCATTAATAATTATATCAAACAATATAAAATTGCTTACCATAGTAGCTTACTACAATTGCTTACTACACTAGTGATTTGATTGGAGTATTTTATCAAAATGGAGCTCAAGTTCATGCAACTGGAATTTTCCCAAAACGCATAACTGGCAGTTAGTGGTTGCCAGTTGAAAACTGAAATTTCTCCAATATTCTCCAAGTTGGTCTCCGCAACCTACACTCATAGCCAAACTTTCAAGGCTCGAACTGAGGCTCAAACTGCCAGTTTCAACACCTGTGTGGCTGGGCCTTCATCATCTTGAAACCCCACCTATCCAATTAGGGCAGGCTTCCATGTGGAGATCGGGCGGGTGAAAGCTGCTAAAAGACAAGAAATGAGATCTCAAGAACAACCGATGCTCCACCCATTTCGGTGAGAATGGAAAACCAACTCTTGGGTTCACCCATCTCAGTGGTAAATCGGTAGCTTCCACCTTTTCGGAACCTACCACCAATACATAGAAGTCTGGCCTTAGCTACTGATGAAGGTCATGTTGGGTGTGGAATGTGCTGTACATTCTCATGCATAGTGAGGAATATGTTGTACATTCTCCTGTGGGGCCAGGCAAAGCCATTGGAAGCTACTGAATGTTATGTGTAATTCTTGTTGTTGCACAATTCTAAACAAATGTTAAATTGCTATGTATTCCAACACAAGTCCCCAAGCTATGAATCATTGTCATGCTTGCTAATCGTAGTGGCAACTTGTAATGGTGGAGTTCAGTATTGGAAGGGTTGTCATGACTGACACTTTTTTCCAACTCGATGTTGTATTAAATGTTTGACGTCAACTGTTCAACTAGACAAGTGACAATTTTTGAACGAAATATTCCCAAATATCCAAGAACATTCTAAAATATTTCATGTATATTCTAAGAATATGTTTGTGTGACAGACATCCTTGATGTCGTGTTCGACACTTTGTCTACTTGTCCAGTAAGACAACCCTGCATCCTGGGTTTGAAAAAGAAGCACAAAGTGTTTTTCTTTAATCTGGAATCAAAATAAACTAATCTGTTATGTTTCACCAGGATCTTGCTTCTCACTATCCCAACCGCGTAGTTTGCAAAACAAGTTAATGCAATTTATTTGCATAATAAGTTAAGACAACTCACACACGAAATAACTGAAACCAGTAAATACACTCTCACCACACTCAGCAGCGTTATGTTTTGCCTCCCAACGCTCTTCCTTTCAATTGGCTTCTAGCACATGCAGCCATGGATGGTGACAATGAACAGAAATAACCTGCCGTTCAAATTCGGAACCATAGGATAATTTCAGGTCTAAATTTTACGAACGTTCCATAAGGTTCTTGAGCCCCGTGCGCCTACATCAAGAATTTTGAACCCCACGGATTTTTAACGATTTCAGTGCGTTCATCGTTAAACATTGATTCCGCACCTCATACGTGGATTTAGAAGTGTCGTTATGATATGGAAGTGACATGCAATACTAGGATGTCGATGCAGTGTCTTTACAATGATCATGAAAAAAGTGTTGTTTCCACACAAAAGTTGTGCTTGACGGAATCTGTGCGTTAATAGTGTATCTACATTACATGGCTAATAAGACACGAATAACATGCGATTGCCTTTAATGCGGATCTAGTATCGTATACGTATCATATCAACGCCTTTTATTATATCCGTGCGATTTCAGTATCCTTTATAATGCAAATTATTGTCGTACGACATCCGTGTAGTCATAGTACAACATCCGTGTGGATTCGTATGAAATCCATTGCCATTTGATGGCATCAATCAAAACAAAATCAGTTGAGAATTATTTCAAGTTTTTAATTTGAGAATGAGTGACTTAACCCCTAAAGGTTGGGCCTATGACCATGGAATCATGCATTATCTGCCACACTCAATTTTGCAACTAAAAATAATACAAGAATTCAACTTTATATTTTAGTAGACGAAGCCACATGTCTACTACAAATCATGAATTTTTCTTAAATTTTGGTGAAAATTTGAAATTACTATGGTTTTATGAAGTGATTGTAAAGAAAATTCATATCAATTACAAAATGCATTAGAAAATTCCGATTTTTTTACCAAAGGTGTAAATTACAATGAAGAAAAGTTTAGTTAATGAAAATCATCCGTGTATCTAAATTTAGGAATTTTTGCTATACCTTGGTAATACCTACCGAACTTGTAACTACAATAAAACACTCAATTTTCAAATTTTTCCAAAAATTCAAAGTGGAGTAGAAACTAGACTTGGCAAGCTTCATTTTGTTAGTTAAGCTCAAATGCAATGGAACTCATTTTCATGGCCTAAATTTAGTTTAAGTAGAACAAGCAAAAAAATCCAAAATACACTACACGGTGAACTGTTTTTACGACTCTTTTTGTAGTTGGGACCCCATGTAAAATCTAAAAATAGCTTGAATGATTTGAATTTAACTTGAAGGGGTGGCATCACCAAGCAAAGCCCTTCACATAAAGAATTGGATGGAAATCATCCACTCAGCAGTTGGAATTGAACAATCGACTTCAATCATAAGCCATTTTTTGGTCGCGGAGGCGTTTAGGGGTTAAACTTCTCCACGTCACTCACGTTCAAGGGTGTTTTCGCACTACAATAGGGTGTCATCTTCTCAACAAAAAAAGTTTATAATGTTCTAAAACAATTGATTTATTGATGAAATATAATAAATAGGGAAAATACCAAAAATATTTTAATATTTTCTTTTGGAATCTTTTGGAATATTTTCAAAATAGTTTATATTAGTTTGGAATCTTCTAGAATATTCTTAGAATCTTATTAAAAATATCCTTACGGTCTAATTTCACAAAATATTTTTGGATCTTCATTTATAGAATTTAGAAGCAATTAACATTAAAAATTCAATAAAATTACATTTTATATTTTTAGAATTCAAAATTTGGCATTATTGGTTATAATTGTACTTTTCATCATAGGAGCAAAGAAAAAAAGATGTACAGAAAAGAGCAACATTTGTTTTCCAAAATAGTAAAATTTGTAACACGAGACAATGTAGAGGTGTTGTTTTTTTGAAAGTTCCCCTACGTGGAGTTTAACTTGGATTGACATGATTCAAATTGGGTTCGAAAGCATACTTGATTTCCTAATAGAAAATAATTATAATTTAAACAAATTTTTAATTTTTTAGTCTCAGGCAGCTCATAAAAGGGGCATTGACCAAAACATGATCTCTTGAAGCATTACGGGTTAAACTGAGTTTAAATTCACACTTTCTTTGAACTCAATTTGAGCAACTTTTCAAAAAATAAAATTGCAAAAGCTTTTGATTGCTTGCTACAATATTTTAACCATTGAATTTTTTCATTGAATCCCAAAGTTATGCACTTTCCAATTTACTTTTTTACTTTCATTCTATATACCTCCCTTTCATTACTTCATTTCAAGGTGAATATCCAAGGATTTACTTTTTTTTATTTTTTTTTATAAGACCCACAAACTGGTTTCTCTAACATACAACCAAAAAATTTCAATTGAAACAGAAAGGCATATATGTTGAAATGTCATAAAGTGGTAAAAAAGTTGCAAAAACATCCCGAGGAAGTCACTGTCAAGAATTTAGATAACTATGAGAGAACATAGGGTGCCTTTTATTCATTTGAGATAAAAATTATGAATTTATAGAAGTAATATAGGGTGTTTTAAAACCAATTTGGGAATATTTTAAGATTATTCTTGGAATATATGGAATATACTCAAAATATACTATAAATAGCAAAATATTCCAATAATTTCATAGCCCCCCATTAAATACCCAAAATTTACACTAAGCGACTTCCCCGAGAAAAACATACAAGAACTTACAATGAAAAAAATGATGTTTGGATGAATCAAACATAAAATGAAAATAAAGAAAACGGAAAAAATGTTTCTCTAACATAAAATAAGAAAAGACTGGAAAGTAAATGTTTTTAACATTGCTAAAAATATGCAAATTGAAAAAAAAAAAAACTCTCAGACATCATGATTTCATAAATAAAAAAATTCAAATTCTTTTTAAAGATTTTTTTAGATATAGGAAAAAGCCTGCATAATGCAGTGGAAAAAAATTGGAAAAAAAGTTTTTTACATCACTAAAAACATCCAAAGTCCGCTGGAAAAAAAAAAAAAAAAACAGCTCACAGCCATCACGATTTTGGAAAAAAAAAAATTCATAATATTCTGAAAAAATTCTAGATATAGAAAAAAGCCTGCATGATCTAGTGCAAAAAAAATTGGAAAAAAAGTTTTTTTTACATCGCTAAAAACATCCAAAGTCCACTTGGAATTTAAAATTAAAAAAAAAAAAAAAAAAAAAAAAAAAAAAAAAAAAAACAACTCACCAGCCATCACAATTTTGGCAAAAAAAAAAAATTCATAATATTCTAAAACAAAATTAGATATAGAAAAAAGCGTGCGTGATGTAGTGCAAAAAAAATTCGAAAAAAGAATTACATACATATGGTTAAAAAATCACCAATGGTTACATTCATTTATAATTATCAAAAAAATTCAATAGTTTGCATCAAGACTTCTAGGTGGTTTGGTGGTTTAGAGCATAGTTTGTAGTTGGGAGGTCTCGTGTTCGATTCTGGCCACTGGCTATGGAGCCCAGGCTAACGGTGGTGGGTCCCACCGAGGTTCGAGCAGCCCGAAACAATGTCCGGGCAGTACAAAAAAAAAATTTGGCATTTTTCATTTACTTCATCATAGATTTATTTTTATTTTATTTTTAATAAAACTATTTTGACCAAATCTAGATATAGAAAGAAAACAATTCTAGATATGGAAAAAATGATGTCGCACGAAATACACATTGAATCAGTGTGGCTTTAAAGACGATTAAGACACGACATTTGACAACCATATAGAGTGAAGAATTCTCACGTTTTCAATAGATCTATCAATCGTGTTGAATCAGTATTATATCCGCTTATACGAGCATGATGTCATATTAATGCAGTTGTAATGAATGATGCAAGGATGCAGAATCAGTGCGAAAAATGTACGTACCCATGAAATATCGGAAATCGCACAAATCGTTCAAAATCAATGGGGTCCAAAATTCCTGATGTACTCACCTCCAAATCTTAGCCACATTCTGTCTGGGAATAGCATCATCAACAGCATCTGTCAGGGGATCGAAGGAATCACAAAGAATTTTCTGTAACTTCAGTTGGCCAAAGCAAAGAGGGTTGAAAAGTTGGATTATTTTATTAGTAGTTTCTCTACAGTGCTGCTACAATGTAAAGGATGACTGTGGTCCAACAAGGTTGGTGAAAGCATAGTATTGTGTACCAAAAAGTTGATCCGTCCTACTGAAATTACAATGTTTTTGGTCAAAGGCTATTTTTTTGACCTTTTTGCTTCTTCATAGGGATCAATGTTGGTTCACTTTACCATGCTTTCACCGAGGTATTAAGAACCTTATGTCCTATTTATAGTAATAAACAGAGGCAAAAACCAAACTAACCATGTGAAAAATTGAAAACCCGGTTGAATGGTGATGATGGAGGAAAATTATTGACATCCTTCAAAAATCCTTCTTGAACGCTAGATGGTAAACGTTGGACTGACAAAACCCACAGATAACGGGGCAGAAGATGGGTAGTGAACAACCAAAAACTTATGGTTACGATGGAACAACAATCCACAATATTGTCTTAACATTCTTTAACAGACTTGATGTTCACCCTTGGGTCCAAGATGCAATCATGATACTTTTGTGTTGAGAAAAACACCATCTATAGACTCTTCATTCACAATAGTCTTTTATGCCAACGTTATTATTATTCCAGTGATGACCATAGGTCGAAGCTGGTTTAGAAAAATGGTATTGATGACTATAGGTTCCATTTGTGGCTTTCAACGGTTATAGGGTTTGTAAGTGAGATTGTAAGCCACGAGCCGGCAGTCAACAGCTCTCAGTTTAAGGGCAGGGTTTTCTATGATGTAACCTAACCTTTCACATCCTTGAATGGTCTTTCCATGACTGTTTCATTTCGTCCTCAAAGACCATTATGTGAAGTAACCTAGCCTCTCACGTCTTATTCAATTTCATGGCCTTTCACTTTGTCACTGGTCGTGCGGAGAGAAGCGGAGTCCTAGGGTTGATTGTCCTATTACCAACCACTTAAGCAATCTGACCTATATTTGGCAGTGGTAAATCCGGAAAAAAATTATGACCGCATTCGAAATAGGATTTCATGAGGATTGCAAAAAATTGCAACTTATAAGAATAAGTATTTGAATAAGTACAAATTTTCAAAGTGAAAGTCATAGGTTTACCTAAAACCGATCACATGCTCTAATGTACAAATGAGGTACATCTTCCCTTTGAAAATCTAAAAATTAGGCAAGAATTAGGGTGGTTGGTTTGGGTACCTGGTTGGTAATAGGACAATCAACCCTAATTATTATTAGAAACACTTAGAGTTGCGATGAAAATCAACGTACAGCATGAAATTTAATACCAATTTGGTTGTAAAATTCAAACTTAACTATTCTTGAACAAAACCGACAAAGCCGTTAGTTGGTCATACTACCTGTACAACGGTCAGTTGAATGGTAGTTGGATTCTATGTGGCTAGCTAAGGTTGTAAAATTCAAAAGTAGTATCTCAAGGCTGGCTCATGACATTTACTCCGTGGTAGCCGCCTTTGATCAGGTCTTCAGAGTATATAATAAAAATAATATAGTAACGCTGGTCAGGAATACCATCGTGAATGGAGAGTCTGTTGGGGGTAGTTTGTCATTCTCTGCGAGGCATGCGTAGCAAGCAAGGTCTACCCTTGGTGCCTCCTCTCAGAGGTGGACTTTGTGACAGGATGAGTATTCGGTGTTGTCTCCATAGCAAAGAAAAAATTCAACCCCTGCCTAGGGTTCGAGAACCTCTCGTAGCCTCCTTTAATTTGAAATCATTTAGTCCTTGGTTCGTTGTTTGTTTTAAGGCAACCAACCAATAAAGACATGACATGTGTCACTTTTCTTGATCGATTGGAATTTCAGGTGTCACTTTTCTTGATTCAGACTTTGTTGGTTTTTTTTTCCTGAGGTTTGGAAATTCAACGGTTCAAATGTCAATATTTATTGGTCAATCTGTAACTAGAAGTCGGTTCTTCCCGTTCATGACAATTAAGTCATGTGCCAATTTTATTTAAGATAAGCATATTAACTGATGTCCGTCTGACTCTATCAATGTTGATGGAAACATTAGTAAAGTTCAGATTGAGTGGAAAATGAGGATCTTGAGTTTTGCTTCCCTGGTATAAGGTATGCCACCCTTTCTGTGCCATGATTCAGAAGTCATCTCTTAATCCTAAAAGAACCAAGAAGCCCAAATTGGACCTCATGTTTTTCTAATCAGTTTTGAGTAGCTCCTATGTGGACTTCTTTTAGTTTAATTCTTTTGTTTTTTTAATCAACACATGTAATGTTCTTCACTTATTCTAGTGATATAAAATTTGGTCCCATCTAAATTATATTTTTCACGCTATGATCGATGAAAATTTCCATTTTAAAACAATAAATCCTTGGTCTTTTAGGGGTCAAGTAATTTTTTAAGTGCTCAGAACATTTGAGATGTTCAAATCTGCAATCAACATATATGTTATATACCAGTACTCTACATAATCAAATTCTAACAACGAGCCATTGCTCAACTTCTAGAAAGGGATCAACTCCAACATCATCCCTATAGTAGCATTTCACAAAATTGACATCCATGACATGCACTTTTACACTGAAATCTTCGAAATTTTCAGTGAATCAGTACAACATGAAATGAGGCATGAAAAATTCACAAATCATCCCCTCTCTAATCGGATCACACATGCATGAAGTTAACTTCCCATAAAAGATATAATAAAAAACCCACCCTGCAAAAAGTCAATGAAAGATGAGAAAATTTTGTTTGATTCTGTACATCGTCCACTTTCTCGACGTTTACGGGTTAACTTGGGTTTTGGTAACCTACCCAAAACTTTTAGTACCAAGTTTTAACTGCTAATATTCAAAATCTATACTTGTCATTTTGAGTACTACTTGTCATTTCAGATTTTAAATCTCTAACTGCCATTCAATTCAACCCTAATAAATGATCAAAATTGACATCCACCGTCAACATTGATCAATTAAAAGGTTGACACCCAAGAATTGCTAGGGACCCAAAACCACCACTTGATGAGTATGTTCCGTAAGGAAACATGCAACTTTGACCGTATGTCGGTAACTTTTGCCTACGGTATTCAAATGACGCATTCTTTGATGCATTAGAAACCTGTTTCATCTGCCAATAAGAATGTCATATGCTCAATGGATGTCCCTAGATTGCTCGATCAGTCCGGCTGGGGCTGCTGATGCCGATTCGATCCACGTTCGATGAAAACGCTGAAGTCGTCATCGCCGGGCCGCGATGCGTACTTGTCGTTGAGGAGCTTGAGCGTGTCGCGGGCCTTGGTCTTGGCGCGCGCGCTGCACTCGCTGGGCAACAGCATGAGCAGCGTGGTGAACGCGCCGGCCTTCAGCGCGGTGTTGATCACACTGCGATTCGACGCGAGCGAGATCACGCAGTGGAGCGTCCCCACGGCGTACTCCGTGGCGGGGATGGAAACGCCGTGCAGATACTCCACGACGCGAGGAATGGCGAACGGGTGGTTCGTGATGGCCTCGCGCCCCTCGGCGCAGTTGGCAAGCACCTCCAAGATCGCGAACGCGTACTCCACGCTCCGCTTCTCGCTCCCAGGTCGCGCGATGAGCTCCACCTAATATACATACATTCAAACTCTAGTAAACTTGACAATATATTGAAACATTCATAGTTTGTTTATGTAATATTCATATTGTGTTTCAGTTTCAGTTTCATATTATCATATCAGTTTTAATGCATTAAAACATTTTCAATCATAATAAAAGTAATCATGTAATGATAGTAATGACATTTAGCAAATGAAAGTCAAGTAAACATATTTATCATCTTAACGCCTAAGCGTCTGAAACGCCCAATACCGTATGGCCATCTGTATCACTGAACTTTGCAACTGACATGGCATTTTCTCATTAAATTACCTCGGTTTTCTGATTGCAATACGTACATCATTTTGAAGCTCTGACTAGTTCTAAGATCAACAGTGTCGATCGTGTCAAACTGAAGTCATTTTCAGACAAACGAACAGATGATTTGTAGTAGGGGCTCCAATTTTCAGAAAATACAGTGGACGACGCTTAGGGGTTTTAAAATAAAGACTTCATTATTTATTGAAATCATGTTTCTAATAAAGAATAGCAAGTTCTAGAATGAATCTTGAATCTTGGATGTACTCCTGTGTCCCATGATAAGCTTCATGTTGAAGGAAAATTCTGGTCACATGAACTCAACCATTGCAGTCCATTGGTGTGGACCATGAGTAGTTAGTTTGAGCAACAGGAAGCTTATTATGGAAGCTTATTATGGGACGAAATTGAAAAGGGGTTGAAGAAGCTTATTAGGACCAAGAAGCCGCCAAACTGAGTCCCATGTTTGTTTTTAGCATTGTTGAGTAAGTCTTATATGGAGGACTTTCCTTTTATTCAAATTTCTTTCTTCCATAGCATTCAGTAGCATGCACTATCACTGCCTTGGCTCTACAACAGATGGTGTGGAAAATTCCACACCCAACAGTACTTCATCAGTACCTAAGTGGATAGGTGTAGGATCAAGGTGATGAGCAGAGTGCATGCCAAGGAAAGGCAGTGGGCATGAAGGCTACTGAATGTTATGTTTTTATCAACACATGCAATGTTCTTCACTGATTCTAGTGATATAATATGTGGTCCCATCCGAATTACATTTTCCACAATATAATCGATTGAATTTGTCATTTTAAAAGGTCCATGAATCCTTGGTTATGGGCGTGGCAGAGGGAGTATACCAGCGAGTTCACGGCGCGCTCGTTGATGGCCACCACGCGGTTCCATACGGGACCGACGAGCGACAGCAGGCAGCGCAGCCCCAGCCGCGTCTCCGCAGCGCTGAGCGCGTCGTCGCGCACCAGCGCGAGCACGCCCTTCATGGCGCCCCAGTGATTGCCCACCACCACCTTCAACCGATCCTCCCACACCACGAATTGCATCACTTTCGCCGCGTTGATCTTCCCCGTTGTGGTCCCCGTCGCTATCATCGACGCCAGGACCGTCACCATCCCCGGCACCGACAGGCTAACAATCACAACACGTACAATATATCGACTCAGAATTAATTAAACCCACTACAGTGATCGATATATCACTCATGTAGTCATGTCATTTCATAACTCCAGTAAACTTACTCCTAAAGGTCCAAGGATTCTTGGTTTTAAAATGACAGATTGAATTGAACATATTCTGAAAAATATAATTAAGACAGGACCGGTTTTTAAGAACCAAGGATTCATAGTTTAAAAATGACTAATTCAATTACTCATATTGTGAAAAATATAATTGAGAGTAGACCAAATTTTTAAGGACGAAGGAATCATAGTTTTAAAATGACAAATTTGATCGATTGTATTGTGAAAAAATATAATTTGGATAGGACCGGATTTTATATCATTCAAATCAATGAAGAACATTGCATGTGTTGGTAAAAAAGAAAGAAATTTGAATTAAAGGAACTCTACATAGGACCTACTCAAACTGCTAAAATAAAAATCATGAGGCACAGTTTTGGGCTTCTTGGTCCTTTAGAGGTTAAGCAGATCAGAACTGACTCATTATATGGATCATGCAGATTCTTTTGCATCATTGTGATTTGTGAGAAGGATAGACATGCAGCTAGCAGAGATCAATTGCTTAATAACGTTACGGTTAAAGATCATTTGGGCGACCAGTTTAAGGACAGTATAATAGAAAATCCATACAGTTCCTTCTGTCCAGAAATAATTATCCTATGTTTTTTTTCTACAGAATTATCCTATCATGTTTTATACTTCGAACTTGAACCCTGTCCAATTCAAAGGAAGAGGACAATGAGAGTGACACAAAAAGTACGTACTACAATTAAAGATAGACCATCATAACATTCTGTAGTTTGTACTGGCTTTGCTTTGACCCACATAAGAAAATACAGCATATTCCATACCCAACAAGACCTCATCAGTAGCTAATGAACAGGTGGAGTCCCAAGATGATGCATGGAGAAAAGGCAGAGAGCATGATGGCTACTGGATGTTATGATTTTTGTAGTACTGAGACGGGATTTTTGGGGAAAAAACCAAAAAAAAAAAAAAAAAAGTCTTAAGATAAAACATGACAAAAACTGGGACAGTTATTTCCGGACGGACGGAGTATTAACAAAGCTCGTTCCGTAGAGCGGGAATTCAGTGGTACCAGCGTTTGTCGTCCTCGTCGCTGGGGTGCAGCATGGCGATCGTGGCGATGGCATACTCAAGGCCTTTAGTCCACTTCCTGTCCTTGTGAGCAGCGATTTTCGTATCCAAATGCACCAGCGCTGGAGTAAGCGCAGCGATGGCGCCCAATTCCCTTAAGGTCCGGCGCGTGCGTCCGGACTCTTCCGCGACAGTGTAAAGCTCCTTGGCGCAGTTGAAAAACGCCTCGACGTCACCGCAAGAGGCAATCCCTTCCAGTAGGCGGGAGACTGTGTCCAGGTTGCTGGAGCTCCGATTCAGGTTGCACCAGTCGCGGATGGCGCGTTGCAGGGTCACGTTGGGGATGAGGTTGTGGCTGAGGAGATTCCGGTTGGTGATCGGGCACGTGTTGTGGCCGTTGTCCAGCCACTCCTCGATCGCGGCGCGGTCGTACGTCATGCCCGTGTCGAGTGTTACCGGGTCTGCCATGATCTCGTACGTGATGGGACACAGAAAGAACGAGGGTACTGATACGGAACTCCTGCTCTGAACTCGCTCTGAAGTCGATATCGATGCGACCTTCCGTGGCGCCCGAGACACCTTCGATCTCAGCGCGCCCAGCAAGCCCGCGCCCAGCGCCATCTCTCACTCAAAATTTCCACTACCACGCCTCAATACATTTGCTCACCCGCATCGTATTCCATGACACTCTAGAATCTCCTGTCACGCGTTCAATCTGTCTGTCTCTCTGCCTGTGAGATCGATCGATCGATCGGGATTCAAGACTGAAACATTCCTCCACGTTCTGTCCACAGCAGGCACCTAAATTACAGCAGACAGACTCAGTGATGAACTCCTTCGTACTAGAAAGAATCCTGCAAGTGAGTGATCCACAGTCTGAGACTAATACTAATTGATTTGTCAGAGAGCTGGGAGTACGTGAGACCAATAGTAAGACTGAAACGTTCCTCCAATACTAAGACTAATACTAAGACTGCCTTGAAACAATAGATTACAACAGACAAGCAACTGCAGATTCAGTGAGTGATCGACAATCTGAGACTAGTAAGTGAGTGATCGACAATCCTGCAAGTGAGTGATCGACAATCTGAGGCTTGTGAGTGAGTGATCGACAATCTGAGACTGATACTAGTGGATTGACTGTCAGAGAGCTGGGACTACGACAAGTCAACATGTAAAGTCTGTTAGAAAAACGGCCACCAGGCTGTGCATGAATCTCTTACTACTTTTAATGAGTTCCGAATTAAAAAAGAGTAAAGATATGCACGTCTGGCTGACATGATGAAGTGGGAGTCGAGTTTTAACTTAGGTTATAGGGAATCGGTGATCCTTGCACAAATCCAGCCCGGAGCCGCAGTAGAGTATTCCAGTCAATGTAATGTACAGGATTTCAAAGTAGCATTTATAATTAAGTGGTATGATTGTAAATATAGACACTGGTTGACTGGCCTGTGTGGTCGACTGACCAGATTTTCGGAAGTTTGTGCCACGGTCAGCTTGTAGAAAATTAACTCGGAATAAATTTTGTTTTTCAGTTGGTGGAGTGACACGCACCCTGGAATGTAGCCAGGTGAGGAAAAAAATTGGATAGAATCATCCATCTATACATGTCGTCCACTAAATTGTCTATTATAAGACATTTTCATCCAAATACTAGCAATTTTAATATTTTCTAAGAAGATTTTGGCGGTTTCATCTACTTTTTAACCCATTTTTTCTAGTGTAAAAGTAGCCGTCACCCCTAACATCAGGTAAATTCACCAAAAAAATTTGGCTACTACTACACTGGTTACCCCATTCACTGCATGTGGTACTAATTCCCGAAGCACGTACTATTTTTTAAAATCTCAAAATTAATGAGGACTGAAATTTTTATTGAGTGGCTGAAATCTTCATATCATGCTAATTTTACATCATGATAATGATATTTAGTATCACATTCACTAATTTCCTGCACACACTATAAACCCTCCTCACTAAATGGGATAATTAGTGTACCTCTATTCCTCTTTGGTTCTGCCGACTTTGGATGTTCAGAGGGATTTAGTCGGAGATTAGTCCAACTTTTAGTCGGAGATTTTACTGTAAGGAGTTGCCAGGTTTGTTGGCTCTGGACCAAAGAGATTGACTATACAACCATGTGACTTAGAAAGAGTCTGTTGGGATGGTTCTACTATGTTATATATGAATATAGTTAGGTAGCAAGTGTCGTCCTTACATCAACAACACCAATCAGTAGAAATCATGACCGCATAGATAAGAGACAAAATCTCACATGACGAACTAGACGAGTTGTGGGTCAGTTTTTGAGCACACTTTTATGTTCTTCGTGGCCAACATTTCTACTACATGTACAACTCAAGTGAAAAGTTTGTTTATTGCTACTCGAAAATTGTTTCTTAGTTCCTAGTATGCAATAAGCTTCATATCCAAGGGTAGATCTCATTACCCATGCCTATGAGGCATAGTAAACTATCCCAACATACTCTTTATTTACAATGCTTTTAGGAAGGTTCTTATTCTTATTATTATTATTATTATTCATCTAAACTGGCTATACCATGAAATAAGTTACACACCAAGCTTGTTGGAGTTTTGTAACCAAAAAGGTGATACAATACTTCATTTTTGAGGTTTCCAATTTTCAAAGTTCTTCATAAAGTTTGAACTCAAATTTGGCACGTTAACTCCTAAGTGACCAAACGACCATTTTATGGTTGCTTCCTTTTCTATAACGGGTTGTTTAGGATGAATTTTTATTTTATTTTAAATAAAAATATTTTCAAATAGAAAATCTAGTCTAGTTTCCAATCCAATTTGAATCATGTCAATCCGAGTTAAACTCCACCAAGGAGAATTTTTCAAAGACAAGCACCTCAACATAGTCTTAGTGTTATAAAACTTACTATTTCGGGACAGTAATGATATTCTCTCCTCTAGAAATTTTGTTTTCAATTTTATTTTAGAATGTCTAGTTTTAACCAATCATGCCAAATTTCAAGTTCTAAAAATTAGTTTTTTAATTTTGGTGAATATTCAACAATAAATGCTTCTAAATTCATTAAATTATTATTTAAAACATTTTTTTGAAAGTTTGGTTGTACAGATAATTACTAAGCATCATGCTTCTCATTTTCTCTTTTGGACCTGAAACTTCATCAAAGTTGCAGAAGGTACATTTTATAACACATTTAAGTTTTGCCCTTACCTCCCCTCGGGCCATTTACGGATTAAACCCCAAATCAGTCTCTATAAAGATTGTTTTGAATATTCTCAGCACTTAACGTTCTTTAAAGGCCCACTCTATTGCATCTCCCGAATCTCAAGCATCTATTACGGGATCGAAGGAATCGCGGAGCATTTTCACTCATAACGTTCCTTTACATGCCCCACTGTTGCACCTCCAAACCTCAACCATTTGTCAGGGGATCGAAGGAATCGCAGAGCATTTTTTCTAACTTCAGCTAGGCTAGGGTTAGAGAGTTGAATTATTTTATTTGCAATTTCTCTATTGTGTAAAGGGTGTGATCCAACAAGGGCTAAAGAATGTTATGGGCATGAAAAAAAACCGACTCACAAAACAGAAGGCAACTTTTTCTAGCACAAGACTTGTCACAGCCCATTTGCACCAGCCCTTGCTACCGCACTTGCGCTCTTCATGCAGATAAAATCATATACACTAAAATATAATTTGCGCATTGTTGAACCTTGTCTTCTCTGAATGTATGCACTTCCCTGTCACAAATTTCCAACTGATCTTTTTTTTGGCGTTGCTTCACATTAGAGCTCGGGAAGAACCGACGGTTAGTTACAAGTCAGCCGGTTGATTTTACAAAATAACTAGTTGAATCTCAAGAATAGAGGCAAAAAACTGGACTAAATGACTAAAAATGAGTTACATTTAGTATTCATAAAAGAAATATACAGGATATATTCTTAAAAAAACTGCTTGGTTTGGTAAAATAAAGTAAATTGATTGGTTGACTCAAAAAGTATCCCGAACAGTGCTTCACATTCATACATGCGTTCCTTTTGCACTGTAGAGATTTAAATAAAATTGATTCTTGCGAGGCTACTTACCATAACGCACGCACATCCTGCCGCATGTGGCTGGTGTGATATTTCCTGGAAAGTTAGACCGTCACTGACTCAAGCTGAGCAGTGAAGAGGTGGTCAGACAATGAACAGTCACAAAAGGATTTTCAAACAATTGGTACAATAATAAGCATTTGTTTCCAAAAAAAAAAAGAACAGAAAAAAAAACAGAAAAGATCAGTGGTATAATACCTGCTTAATTATTTTACAGTTTTTACTTTTCACTGGAGCATAATCCCTGTTTAGACTCTTGTTCATGCCATGTGATAGATTCCACACCATAACTTCATCACATTCTTGGACTTACAACTGTTCATCCTTCTAGAAAATTATCCATGTCACCACAAAGTGATACCAAGTCAATTGTAAACTTTTTCCTAACTTCATAACATTAGAGTTATTCGTAAAGTCGAGGAGGGGTAACCCCTCTGCAACACTGAGTTTTCATGTAGCAATTAGAAATCGCAGAGATTGTCAGTCACAAGGAGCCAAGCACTTGCTTTGGGCAAACATGTGGGTTGGTTTGGGGGCACATGTAGATTCCGTGGTGGGAACTTGAGTGTGCATTGGGGGAGCTTCTTTAGCTTTGGGAGGTGCCATGTCAACGCAATGCATTTTGATTGGTCGAAAAAAAAAAAAGCCAAAACTTGTTTTTGCTGCCTTTCAAGCTAAAATACCAGGTATGCCTTGTCTTTCCTCGTATGTAAATTTTTTGCTCGACATTATGGATAATTCTATTATGTAGATTGTAGTGGCTCTGCCTTGTCCCACAATAGATGGTGCAACATATTCCACACCCAACCAATAGCTAAAAGGATATGTGGAGTCCAAAGATGATGCATGAAGGAAAGGCAAAGAGCATGAAGGCTATTGAATGATATGTTTGTACAATTTTATCTCAAATGGTAATTGCAGTAGGAAGAAATTTGGAAGATATTTTTGTATAAAAAGCCACAAACTAATAAACAAATCAAGAATCTTACATCACTTTCTTTGTCACTTTTGTCTCCTTTGAATTTTTTGTTATTTTTTTGTTTTGATTTTTTTATTGTCAACTTTTTGAATCTTCTTTGTCTCCTTCATTGAATTTTTTGCTGTTGTTTTTTTCTTTAAATTTTTTTGTTTTTTTCTTTTTCTTTGAATCATTTGTTGATTTCTTCTTTGAATCGATTTTTTTTTTTTTTTAATTTAAAAAAAAATAAAAAAATGTTTTCAACTTCTTGCTAAAGAAGTCCTAAGGGTTGAAATCATCAGGGAAAGCAAAGAATGTCGTCACAATGAACCCAAATGAAGGCAGTACAGTACAGTACTGCATTGGCTGCAGATCCTAGAAAACAAAAAGCTATCACTTTCGGCATTTTTATGCCACGTGGCAGTGATGTATCAATTGCATTGCATATGAATCTCAATTGGAAAACTAGAGCCAGTCAGCAGTCAGCAAGTACTACTATTACTTTCATAGACAGCACTGTAAAGTGAACTTACAGCTAGAGGAAGGATGCAAATTATAGGCCATGCACCACTTCCAATTAACCCTTAAACGTACCACTCCTTTGTAGGAAAGTCAAACTACACAATTTAGCCTTCAAGATTTATCAAAATATATTTTGTAATATTTTTCATGCATGGAATTGAATGTTTCCTATCAGTCTTGAAATTTTCAGATTTTTTTATATTTAATATGGCCTTTTTAACAAATTTTTAAGTCAAATACTTCAAAAAATAAATTTTATTACAAAAAAGCTTTAAAAAATTAATATTTTTTTGGGAGCAGGTACAAATTACAATGGAGAATCACATGATATGTTTTCCATAGAAATATTTTATTTAAATTTTGAAATTCGAAAGGTGAACATCCTATGTAGTGTAATTCAAACCTTGAGCTAAAAAGCTTGCACAAGCAATAAAATACTCAATAATTGGAATTTTTAAGATTTGAAAAGTGGAGTTCAAACTAGACTTAATAAACTTCATTTTCTTAGTTGGGTGTATTAGCAACAAAAGTCATCTTCAAGATCAAAATTGGGTTTGACCAACAAACATCCAGTAACTAGATGCGTGGACGTTTAGGGGTTAATGTCCAAACTCTGAATATATATAAAGAACAACATAGACATATTCCATTGGATCAATCACTATCACTTCATTATAATTTCAAAAATATTGGTTCTTGATTTTTTTTTATAGATTATAATGAGAACCTTATAACTTTTGCCTCACAAGTTAACTCTTAACCCTTTAACGTCCCGATTCAACACTGTTCTCAAAGAAGTGTTATGAAATGTTTGATGAAAACCAAAAATGGGGTTGATGGTCAAAGCAAAGTTCTAAATGTCAATGTGAAGATCACATCTGTACGGTTGGATTTATTCTATATTTATTTAATATTTTTAAATTAATTTTGCAAAGTTTTTTTCTTGAAATTCAATTTAAATTCCCAAATTAGCACCAAAAAAATTAAAATATGGTAATGAAATTGCAATAACATGCACTACGAGATGGTATGGTTTCCATTATTTGATTCTACTTATTTAGGAAAATCATATTTAAGATCTCACTTTTTGAACTAAGAATGAAACTTGACATAAACCAATTTTGTTGTTTTTGAAGATCCAAACCGTACAAAGGATAGTCAACTTGATCAAGAACCATGAGAAATTTTGGTGAATGAAAACTGTCCAATTTGGATGAGAATCTAGCAGTTTCAATCTGTGTGTCGTCCACATAGTGGACACTGGCACGTTAAAGGGTTAAAAGGACAACTAAGCACCATGGGTTTAGTTATGAGTGAATAATGGAAAAAAGAAGAGATTTTGTGAACCAAAAAAGGAAAGAATTAGTGCATTGGAAAGCTGCTGAAAAAACGAAGTTAAATTCCCAAATTGCGCCTAATTTGGACAATTGTGAGAACTTTCACAATTAAATGAAAGAATCGGGGGGGAGGGGCTTGGTTGCAGTTGGGCAACTGTATACATAGGGAGCGAAGGCCAATGCTACTGATTTTTGTTTAGAGAATTAATTATAAAATATAAATAAATATAAATTGGGCCGGTCGCCATTGCGCTTGCCAGAGTTGACCTAGCAGTGCCTTGACCAACCCACGATGCGGCCTGCTAGGCGCCCGCCAACGCGTGGGGCGTCGCGGCGCATGGTAGGCAGGTTTTGCAATTTTTTAATTTTTTAAAATTTCTTTGTTTAACTAACATGGGCACTATTGAAAAGATTTAAGATGCCTTTGGGTAGTTGGGATTTAGGGTCTTGTCTCTTTGAGGGCTAAAATCCCATAACACTTGATTGTTTATTAGATATTGATTTATACAATAAGACCATTTGAGATTTTGAAATGATCAAATTTCCCAGTAGTGCACGATGTGGCATTGTCTATTCATGTATGAGTAAATGTTGGTTTGGGGGTTGATGATTGACAATGAAAACAACTTTCTTTTCGTTTCTTTTTTAATTTTCCTTTTTGTCATTTTGAATACTTCATTTGTTTGGTCGTTGTCATCTACCAAGCTAAATAGTACACTAGGTTGCATTTCTGAACCTTGGGCCTAGAATAACTATTGCATTTTGACTCATCTTTGCCAACTTCCAATGTACAAGGTACAATATCATTTTTTGAGATTCTATTACTATTTTTTAATAAAATAGTAGTAACAGCAACCCCATAGGTGAAGGACATGATCGACACAAATGTGCTGAATATTTTTGATAATTCCAAAATAAAGTGCACCAAATCAAACATTAACAAATATTCTTCAAGATTCTCTTTTTCATCATACCAAAAACATTGTTTTTGAAATTTCAATTTCCCAAAACATTTGACATTTTTTTTAGAATTTTTATTTATTTTAATGGTGACCCTGCCTTCCACCTAGGGTGATAATTTCTTATGTGCAAAATATGATTTTCAATATATGGTGCTCACAATTCCTGAAAATGTGAGTCATGGTCGGAGGTGTGATTGTTGACTGGCACTGGGTCATAAGAATTGAGGGAAGGCTTTTCTCTAGAAATGTGTTCTTTGGATTTGGATCCATAGAGCATCTTTGGGGCCTACAAAATGCCAAATTTTCAATCAATTGATGAACGACTAAATGTTGTTCGTAACGCTCTTTAGCCCTTGTTGGACCACACCCTTTACACTGTAGCAACATTGTAAAAAAATTACTAATAGATTAGTCCAACTCTCCAACCCTCTTCGAAATTAAAGAAAATTCTTTGTGATTCCTTTGATCCTTTGACAGATGCATCAAATTTGGAGGTGCGTCAGTGGACCTCTAAGAACGTTATGTGCATTTAAAAACCAAAAATGACTTGGTCAAACTCAATTTCAATTTCAAGTGATCTTGTGCCACAACATGGTGTCACAAGTCCATTTGGACATCAAGCTAGTTTTAAATGTTTTTTATTTTATTTAAATGGATACATCTTTCCAAATTCTTTTGTGATAATAATGTTGGACTAATAGACCGTTAGTCGTGAATGGAGAGTTTGTTGGGAATAGTTCGGCTATCTAAGCCTCATTGGCATGGATAACATACAAGGTCTACCCTTAGCTATACTAAAGTCACCATATATTGTGGCCCAAGGTAATTATGAGAGGCTTTACCAATTTTTATTTTTCAAAATTACTGTAATTTGAAACTCTTTTTAAGGTAACACCATTTTATGTCTTTTTACATTCTTCAAACCCACTGTATTTTTGAACTCGCTGTAAATATTGTGGCAAAGGAAATTTCATAAATTATGATTTAACATTTTAAGTGCAACAAAATATGTGTCAATATCTTGTATCAATATTGTAAAACAGGACCAGTTGATCAAAATCTCAATCAACACTTGTGACCAAATTACATCAACCTCGGTCTTCATTAGTAGGGCAAATTGGGTCTTCCGGTTACCACAATAATTTACACCATTGGACATATTTATCATGGGCCACGATAATTATTTAGCCACGCCTTTCATTCACCCACTGACCCATGTTTAAATAAAATTAAAACTAAAACTAAAATACTAAATCAAGTTTACTTTCCAACGCAATTTGAATTATGTCAATCCTAGTTAAACCTCCACCCATGAGAATTATCCAAAGTGAATCACCTCAAACATTGTCTTAGTGTAATAAAAAAAATCTATTTGGGGAAAGTAATTATACTCCCTCCATCATTTCTTTTGCTTTTTTTGAAGTTTACAATAGATAAACCAACTTTAACCAATCATGCTAAATTTCAAACTCTAAAAGTGAAAATTATAATTTATACAAAATTTCAAAAGTTAATGCTTTTAAATTAATTAAAAAAGATCTCAAGTTATATTTGGAAGTTTGATCGTACAGATAATTTGTAGAGATGATGCCCTACATTTTTTTATTTTTTTATTTTTTTGACACAAATAAAGGGAACCCTTTACTACTAGAAAAAAGAGGAAAAGGGTACAAATAAAATACAAACCAACCCTGCTAGGATCGACGAGGCCGGGGGACACCTGATGCCCTACATTTTGTCTATTGAACCAAACTTCACCAAAGGCACATATTATAACACATTTATATTTTGTCCAATACCCCTGGGACTTTTAGGAGTTAACCCTTAAACGTCAAGGTAAGCCCCATGGGCTTAGTAAAAAGAGAATAATGAAGAAAAAAAGTGGATTTTCTCAACCAAATCAAGCGAGGATTGGTGCGTTGGAAAGCTACTGAAAAAGCGATCTAGATTCCAAATTTACGCCTCATTTGAAAGATAGTGGAATCGTTGGTAAGCAATCAAAGTTATGAAGTTGAACAAGTTTTGAGGTCGGGGCAGCTGAGGTTCAGCAGTTCAGCAGTGCTACAGTGCTACAGTACCGCAGTGCTACAGTGCTGGCCAGCAGTGCCAAGCAGAGCCGTTTTTGCATTTTTTGCATTTCTTTCGTTTTTTTTTATTTTTTATTTTTTATTTTTTATTTTTTTCTCCTCCTCCGAAAATTTAGATGCCTTGCGGGCTGCCCCGCCCAGGCCCTCTTGACGTTTAAGGGTTAACATGCATGACCTCTGATTTCAATACGTGGGAAAAGCTCGTTTGGCCGCTGAAGCAAGCGATGGTTTGATTCCTTGTAATACAATAAGATCAACACACTTGAGCCGCTTGAAATCCAGAGGCCAAGTGGAAGTGGCTAACTTTGTGTCCCTTTGACTCCATAAATGTAACACTGATCACCGGTTGACAAATCGGATAAAAACAAGAAAGGATGGATGCCTGCAGAGTAATTATCCCATATTCTCTCCGGACCTTTGTGGTTTATTATTAGCTCCATTCACATTGTCATGTCCAGCAAGTAACAGAGGACATCCACTTGGTGCACACTGAGTAACCCATGAAGCACCTTGTCCCCCTCTTGCAGATAATAGACAACCGGTTCACTGTGATTCTTCTCTAATAAAAGTGAGAGCAGGTATCTAAAAAACTGCGGCCTTGGTTTGAGGAAGTGCCGTTGCTCTAGCAGCCGTTCTCTAATCCAAAGCAGGAGCTAAAATTGGTGGGCAGAGAGCGGGCGCGGGTCTCTATTGGGGACTCTTCCTAACATTTCCGAATAATGAACAGTACACTTAACCCCTAAAGGACGGATCTATTACCATAGAATTAGCATGGAATTAGTATCACATCCCAGAATTTATTTTGGCACTGTGATTAACATTAAAATTCGATATTATAATTTTGGTTGATGAAAGCATGTGCATACTACAAGTCAAAAAAATTGAAATTATTGTAATATTTTGAAGTGAAAGCTAAGGAAATTCATATCAAATTACAATATATATTCAATTACAACAAAATTTCTACTATGGGTGTAAATCACAATGAGGATCATCATGTTGGAATTATTTTTTACCGTGACCGTAAAATTAGCAAAAATAACCATCCCATGGTAATGGGTATTCAACTTGTGACTGTAATTAAAAATTATAAAACTTAATTTCTTTTTTCAAAAAATCTAGATTTGGTAAACTATATGTTGTTACTTATGCTCAAATTCAAAACACGTCAATTTCATGGTTTAAATTGACGTTTGGTAAAAAGATCCTCAAAACTTAAAATACACTATGCCACAGTGCATTTTTACTACTCAATTGACAATTAACCCTTTAACGTGCATGCATCCATATAATAAACGACGAACAAATTGCAATCTTTCTCAATACTACATCATGTAATTTTTTTCATCCATCCAAATTTCGATTGGTTCTTGTGCTAGTTGACTATCATTCGTACAGTATGGATCTTCAAGATAAGATATTAAAATATTTTGAAAAACAACACAATTGGTATATGTCAAATTTCATCCTTAGTTAGCCCCTAAGTGACCGATCGACCATTTTCTGGTTGAAGCCCAAACAGCAGTAACTGCACATGGTCAAAAAATGATATTTTTCAAGTTTTGATTTTTTGTCGAAATTCAGGGTAGAGATCATGTTCTAGTGTTGTTTGACGCATTTGATTTGCAATATTGAGATTCACTAAGGAATTTTCTAGGACCAGCTCCTCAATATTGTCTTAGTGTTATAAAACTTTCTATATCAGGAAAGTAATGATGTTCTCTCATTTGAAATGTTTGCTTTTCAAAATTTTAGAATAGAATGCCTAGTTTTAACCAATCATACCAAATTTCATTTTCTAAAAATAAAAATGTAATTTTGGTGAATATTAAATGGTAAATGCTTCTAAATTCAAGAAATGAATATTTAAAACATTTTTTGAAAGTTTGACTCTACAGATAATTACTAAACATCATGCTTCTCATTTTCTCTCATTGGGCCAAACTTCATCAAAGTTGTACAAGTAACATTTTATTACACGTCTAGGTTTTGCTCTTACCCCCTCTGTCATTTAGGGGTTAAAAAGTGAGACCTTAAACATGATTTCCAAAATAAGTAGAATCGAATAATGGAAACTATACCATCTCATACTTCACGTTAATCCAATTTCATTACAATTTTTTATTTTTTTTTGTGTTGATTTTAGATTTTTAATTGAATTTCAAGAGAAAACCTTGCAAAATTAATCAAAAAATATTAATAAAAAATACAGTGATGAACAAAACTGAGTATTGATTTGAAACTTTTCCATTCAAACAACCATACCATGAGCATCAATGGGCAAAGTCCAAAGTGAATATGCAAAAGTTGTAGTATGCGACATATAACACACTACTATGGAAGTTTGAAGAAAAACTCAATTGTGATTTGAAAGAAAATAAATTTCAAAGTTAGCCATGTCTAAAACTCGGTTTGTGTGCTATAATTCGGAACTACTTTAAATTTTGTCAATTTTTTCTTAGAGCTTCAAATTTATAGAATTTAAAATATTCACAATTTGACAAACATGCAAATGATGTTGGTTCTCAGAGCATCCCCACTCCAACACGCTAGAGATGACTCGCTGAAATTATTTATTTACATTTGAAGAGCCCTTGCACTTACACTCCCCTACCCTTGGAGGCCCCTCACACATCAAAAGTGCACATCAAATAGTCAATGGACCAATCACAAGTAGAATGTGGGGATATAGTCAACTAAATAGTGATTTGAAGGGCCATTTCTTAACACGCTAGGATCCAGAGTCAAGAGGCATTTTGGAAAGGCCCTTGGCACTTTTCATCTAGTTCTGGACTGCGAGAGACTCAGGGAGGGCTGCGGTGGAGCTGCTCTCACGATATTTGAATATTTTTTTGGAATTGAGAGCATGAGATTGCATTGGCCATTGTATAGAGAGCATAGGTTGTAACATGAACCATTGTTACATCTTAATGCCCTTGCATTTGATATAGTTGTTGAATAGGCCAATGCATTCAATTTATATATTAGAATTGTATGATGCAGTTTTTTGGTGTAACTTTTTTGTACGAAGTCTAGAGTTCATGACGCACATAATCGATTATAAATTGATCGCATTTCATCAAACATTTTATAACAAATTTTTAAAGGACGTTAAAGGGTTAAGACTTGTGTGCACATTGTACATGCAAAAGCTGTCAATTTAGAGAGCAACTCCACGTTCCATCCACGAAATGGATGAAAACTTAATGAAAAACAGTTCCAAAGCACTTTCTGCCGCTTTTTCTTCATGCATCGGACAGTAAAATGTCCCTGCCGGAGTTCCAGGGTTAAAATAATGTAAAATTATAGACAACTGAAAAATTTGAAGACTATAACAGAATAACAAATCAAGGTCATAAAGTGCCAAAAAGTTGGAGCAATGAAAGAGTTTATTCGCATCAACAGATTTCCACCACCGGAACCTCCAAAACGATATACACATGCGATGGTGAATCCGACGTTTCATGTCCATCAGTGCAGTAGCCTAGACTACCCATTCACCTACAGCCCCCCAACTTTCACTGTCCACATCTGATTGATGCAGCAAAGTATTCTCAGGAATTGGAGCATATCAAAACTCACTCCAAATCGTTCCGACAGAAACCACCCCCAAGTGCTGTTCTATCTTTCCTGACTGCAGAAATTCCAAGCGCTTGGCCAAATTCCAAACCGGGTATATTTCCCAAGTTCAACCCAGTTGTAGAATCCTGTGAAGGGCGAGGGCACATACACCACCCAGAGACTCATATTTACTGAGGGTGCCAAACCCATCACATTCTTCCACTGCCACCTTTTTTCTGTAACAGCAAGCACCACAAATCCACAATCGTCTAGAGGATCTTCCACATCTATACTGCATAACCTACACACCCCTCCCACTTATAAAGCATATTATCAATAGCATCGTTGATCCCCATCAAATCTTTGTATCAGATGCGATTGCTACATCAGAACCCCCCTACATCCGCAATGGGGGAAAGCTACTCATACAGGGCCAGACGAGGCACGGCCCATTCCACGGCCTCTGCCATAGCCTCCACCTCTGCCTATCCCATAACTCCCTCCACCGTAGTAGCCACCCCTGTAGCCACCACGGCGTCCTCGGCCACCTCGGCCCCCGCGTGACCTCACTGGAAAAGCTCCAAAGGTCTGCATCCCACAAAAACATCAGTCGGTCTGTCCTCTCCATAGAACAGCACCAGGCACGCGATACGACCATGATGGGTAAAGCAACCATTTGTAGCTTCAACTACCAAACATGAGAGATTACAAGCCTGTCTGGCAATTACAGTAGGAACATCATACCACAGGTGGAGAATGGACATAGTTTGCAGAAAACTCCTCTCATCAGCAGTTCATTGGCTTTACTCTTGAAAGGAATGGATAATGTGAAACTCTGGTTGCATATGAGGGTTTTTACTGAAGACATTCTGAGCTCGTTGTCAATAGTACATTAGATCTCAAACCCAAGCATGTATGTCACTGAGAGATGAATATACCTCGGTATCAATCTTGCGCTGTTCAGAGAATTTAGTGCGTTCTGCACGCCCTCCTTCAATTGCATCACAGGATAGAGAGTCGAAGAAATCATCCTTGTTATAGAGAACCTGATGCATTGAACACCATGCTCTCAAGTCAACCACACAAACCAACATCAATTTCCCTAACACTATCCAAGCCATCATGATTTCAACGAGGCCAATGACCCTCTTACAAGCACATGAGCATAAAGCAGTTCTTCCCCCCGACAGCACAAACAACATTCTCCCAGCATTTCCATCCCAACAATTTAATGATGCAATCCATAACGTGTTCAGCAACCAAACAAGTGGATCACCTTCTTCGCTGCATCTGATTGGGCAGAATCAACTGCCTCGGCAGAATCAACTGCCTCGGTAGAAACAACTGCATAATTAAAATCCTCTTCCTCTTCTTCGTCCTTCCCTCCAAGTGCCCCCCAGACTTCGTCCTTGTTGAACTTCTCGTTCATGGCAGAAAAATCAAAGTCCTCCGTGAACTGCTGTGTGGGATTTGCCAGCTGATGAACACCAATGACCACATCAGCCACAGAGCCCTCTTGCTCTTACACAAAGCTACAACACCTTGCCCAAAGTCGGGTAGTATATAAGAAATCAGCTAACCGCTAAGAACTGAGGACGATGCTCTACTAGTATGAAATCGCACTCAGGAAGTGAAAGGGAGGGGGGATAAGACATCATCAAACTTACCCCAACACCTCTTCCAGTGTGACCGCCTCGACCTCTTCCCCGACGATTGTAGTTGCCATTTCCCCCATAGCCGTTCCCCTGCACACCATTGTTACTATAACCTCCAGTGACCCAAATCATAAGGGAATATTCATTCATACATAACTCGGAACCAACAATGAATTATACAATAACCAGCAATAGGTACTGATTGTAGGTCCAGAAGGGTCAAGTATCAGAACATGCCCTCAGATTCGACACATGCAATTACCACCCACACAATGCTCAGGATGAGCACCCAATGTAAGGAAGGCAAAATTCAACTGTAACACAATACAACATGGTACCTGCCAGCGATTCCTTTGGCCAACGGGTACGCCGTGGTTGCCTCGCTGCTGATAGAGAAAAATCAATGTTTAAGAACGACACCATTTATTTAGCTTAAAATTTTACTAATACGTTGTAAGATTCAGGTACTCCAAAAAGAAGTTGATGGCATTACTCACAGTAGCATTTACAGCTTACTCCAATTTAATGTCAGGGTTCCAACAAAGATTAATCAAACCAATGTAACAACATAAAAAGTTACCCACCCTTTCACAGAGACTCTAGTATATGTACTGAGAAAGTGGAGATGATGCGCACCTGTGCCATCCCTTGTTGCTTCTGTTCTGCTGAGGGCAATGGGAGTAGAGGCTGACTGACTTGACTGACTTGTTCCTGTGAAGGTACAGCCTGTGCGGAAGTTTGCGTAGTCACGGGTAGCCTTGCTATGTTGGCTGGTTCCACTGGTTTCTGCTCCACCTTTGGAGGCGCTTGGCTCTGTGCAACGGTTGCTCCTGATTTTGTAGCTGTTGCTACAGTCCCCGAGGACTGTGCAGTCTCGCTCTGTGGTCGTAGCAATGCACCAGAAGACACAACAGGCGAACTCGAAACAACCGGAGCATGTAGTCCTTGAGAGGAGCTTCCCACAGCATGTGACAAGGGAGGCTGCGAAGCTGGAGGTGCACTTCCTGCAATGCGGCGTGGGTTCTTTGCAACTGGTGTGATCACAGCGCTCACACCTTGCAGAGACGAAGCTAAGCTGGAAGCAACTGAAACAGGGACTCCTGAGGCAGGAGCAGAAGACGTTGTCCCAACTGATGAACCTACTGGAGTCGCCGCGGCTGTGGTAGCAGCAGATACTGGGGCACTCACTGCAGTTGAAACCTGCACAGATAACAAGTGTTGGACCTTGGAACACCAAACAGGAAACCATCCAATAAGAAATATCATACACTATCCAGGAACACTGCAAAGCATCAAATAAAAAGGGTCGGAGATTACAGGAATTGCAGTTGGTGTCATCAAAGGTGCCACTGGAGCAACAGAGCCGGGCATACTCGCTGCAGCTAAAACACTTGATTGTGGTGGCTGCGACTGCGAAGCCAAAGTCACTGCACCACTGGAACTGGGCGCTCCAGCAGGGGGACAAGGCGGCTGCTGTGGCCCGGTTGGTATCTGAGGACCCTGCTGGGCCTGCTGGCCTTGCTGCTGACCTTGCGGTGGCGGTGCCAACGACGGAGGAGGTTGAGGGGGCATAGGCTGATGCTGCATGTGCCCCGCTGGTGGTGGCCTGTAGTACCCTTGCCAGTACATTGGCATTGCCATCCCCGATCCATTGGCACCAGGAGGTGGTGGGGGAGGACCCCATGACTGCAGTCCTGCTGGAGGATAGAGAGGCCCTGGCACAGCGCTCCGGTACTGAGATGGTGGCATTCCCATGTAAGGAGGGGGCGGCGGAGCACTGGGCTCCGAGGAAGATCCTGCTGTTGGAAGCCCGCCATTGTAGGACCCCAGCGACGACGGTGGGGGATACTGCGGCTGAGACTGCTTGATAACATAGCACAGACATTAGGGACAGAACAAGTTCAATTCACTCTCCACAATAATGGCAGTTCAAATCAATGACCAAGTGTACATCCTATCGACATGCATTTACTACAATTTCGTTTCTGTTCCAGTTAGTAAAGAGCCCCTTGCAACTGGCATATCGCAAGAACCCAAACATGTACTATCGCTGTCGAAAAGATCAAGACTAGCTTGAGTCAGAGTACCTGAAGTGAGATGATTGCAGGATCTGCAGGTTGTGGAGGAGGTGGGGGTTGCAAGGAAGGAGGTGGAGACGACTTCACTTGCAAATCCTGTCCACAAAATGCGAGGCAATATTAGTCCCACGAAACCCCCATCGCGTCAAAATCACAGCTGCCACTAGCCAACATGTTCCAGTTCAACGCATCTAAACAGCATGTAGATAGAAACGTAACATGTTAAACTGTTGTAATTCCAACCTTGATGTCCGATCCTCGAAAAATGATGTAGTCATAGACTTTGTCGCTAGCTGGAATCTGGGGCCCATCCTTTTTGCGCCCCTCTGTTCCATACGACCGCACTGCACGACAAACATAAACGATGAATTAGCCATGGCCATCTCACCCTGACCTAAAACAGAAAATCTACTATTTTCTGCTTCCGGATGTCTTGTGACGAATGACCTGGTCATGCAGATGAGTTTTTCACAAGCTTTCCAGTTCTGCAAATGAAAAAAAGCTCAACTCGCAGCAAGTTACATGAACCGTATGATTTTAAACGATATGAACTCGTCATTAGATGACTCCACATAACAGAATAATTAGGGTCGGCGGTCTTAGTGACTCGTAACTCTCGAAACTTATAAAAACTCCAGACTCAATTGCGAGAACTCTCCGTGCTAATGCGACGTCGAGGTACAATAAACCAAACGCCGAAACCTGAGTATGCTGAAATTGAGGATATTCAAACGCTTCGTTATCTCTAACACGGCTCAAAATATACAAACAAGAAACCAAAAATAAAATAAATAGTACATTGTCAGAGCCAGTTTCGCATTCCAACACGAAACCCTAAGTGTTCCAGACAGAAAACCCTAAAAAGGACCAGATAAGAAAAAAGGAACGAAAAAACTCCGGCCCTACCCAACAATTACAAAATCCGTCAACATGACCACAAAAAAAAACGCTAAAGAATTGAGACGCAAACCGCACCGTTTTGCAGCGCGATGTTGGAATTCTCGGTGTCCACAGTGTACAAAATCCCCTCATACCGAATCTCACTCTTGGGCGTGAGACTAATGAGGCTGCCGATGTACGAATCGGCCGTGTTCGGCCCTCGTCCGCGCCCCATTGCTGCTCTCCACGACGGGACTCCAACCCTGTCGTCGTTGGTCCTCCGTCGTCACCACCCGCACGAACGCCGTTCACGCACGAGACTTACCAAATGCTACAACAAAACGCATGGAACGAGAGGAACGCACGGCGCAGGGCTGCTGCATGATGAGTGAGGGTTTCAGTAACAGTTATCGTCTCGCAAGCTGATCACTGGGAATGCAAACAACAACAACGAGAACGCCAACATGCCCGCGCGGACAACATGATCAACAAGACCCTGGAGGAACGAAGGGCATCGGGGCCCAAGACCCCACCAACCCTAAGACCCCACTCAAATCTTAACTTCCGTAGATTCCGGCTTTGTGAATGTAGATGCTCGGCCGCCCGTACTTGGTTCGGTCCGATGTACACCCTGGCTACATATACCGGGATAAGTGTAAATCTATGAACTGGTTTGGATTTTGCAGGTTTCTATTAACCCCAAACGCTCAAACGACCATTTTCCGGTCGCTGCCCGAATGTAATGGTTGCCCGAAACAACATAATTTTATTTTTTTTAAAACAAAAAATATTTTAAAATACAACATCAAGTCTACTTTCCAATGCAATTTGAATTATGTCAATTTGAGCTAAACTCCATCCAAGAGAATTTTTCAAAGTGGGTCACCTCAACATTGTCATAGTGATATAAAATTTACTATTTGGGGAAAGTCATTGTTCCCTCCATCATTTCTTTAGCTTTTTTGAAGTTTACAATAGATAAACCAACTTTAATCAATCATGCTAAATTTTAAACCCTAAAAGTGAAAATTATAATTTATACAAGTTTTGCAAGGTTAATAATTTTAAATTCATTAAAAATATATATAAAGTTATTTTTGGAAGTTTGATTGTACAAATAATTTGTAGAGATGATGCTCTACATTTTTTTCTATTGAACCAAACTTCATCAAATATATGGAAGGCACATATTGTATCACGTCTATGTTTTGTCCAATATCCCTAGGGCTTTAGGGGTAAAGTAGCTAGTGATGTTGAGGTGTTTGTTGTAATTTTTTAGTATGTAGCCCACTGTTTGATTTGAGGTCTTTCTTCACCTTTGAATATTTCAGGAGCTACATTCATTGATCTTCCAACGCATCATTGGTTGAGACGAGATATTGGTCGTAGATATTTTGAATGTGATCGTTTTTGTTAAATTTAAGATCCTACTTTAACAATAAGAAAAAAAGTTTGCGGCTTCACATTTGGAGTGTTAGAGACTTTGAAGTACACTTTTCAAATATCAGTGGCAACCCCATACTGAACGAATGAGATGGGACCACAGAAAAAACTTGAGGCCCTTGAAATTTATGAAATCTCCTCTAATGATGCAATAAAAGTAATTTATCTATTCCTATAGCTTTCAAATAATGAATGTGGTTTTGATATTATTAAGTAAAAAAATTAAGTTGATGAGCCACAAAAAAAAAAAATTAAAATCAAATTGAGTTTATAAAATCTAATTTAGGTACATTGAATGAATAAATGAAATAATGAACCTTGAAAATTATTTATTAAAGATAACCCCTATTGGTGCCCTTGCTGGTACCTCAACTTCAGCAATAATGAATTATTTTGATTGGTGTTTGATAATTTTAATTCGGCATTGTATGAAGTGCCTAAATTTAAATCAATTTCTCAAAAAAATGCCTAAATTTTGAACAATTCGATATAATGAGAATTTTGCATATTAAAACTCTTCTACAAAGATTCCAAAGTTTCAAAAATTAAATCAAAGATATATTATAAATTTTAACGGTAGGAAATCTCCAAATACATAGAGGTCTCTATTCAAGACCTTGAAATCTTTTATAACTCATCAATCAAATCTATTACCACTGATTAGTAATATAGCCATAGCATGGTCATAATCCACATCATCTGCCTCATCAACAATCCCATTTAAAGTCAATTCCTAACTTTTTTTCATCATCAATCCCAAGTGTAGTCACACAAGCACATAGACAATCTAAAACATCCAAATTTAAATAGAAATCATGAACGTCAACCACATTAGTGCTTTCATCTACAATGTTGTTCGCATTTCCAAATAGAGATCCCTCAAGATTTTTTTGGTTCATTATTTGCATACCCAATGACGGGAATTGGTGGGTTGCCGTGCTCTAATGAGTGGTGAGAGGCAAAGAGTGGGGCGAAATATTAGAATATTCTTATGTGATGGTTTGGATTCCAAGTGTAATTCCAATGTACTACCGAAGTTGGTTCAACATGACTTTATTAAATATTCCTGCATACCAATGCCGAAGCTAAGGTATCAACATGGTAGTGATTCATTAATTCCTCCAATGAACAATTGTATGCAATAATTGATTCCAATGTCTATTTCTTCTTTTTTCTTTTTTTTGCTAGCACACCTAGATTTTGGAAAGAATCGCTCCAAAAAAAAACAATTTAGTTATAGTTCTGCATGCCTACACTTCTTTGCCTACACCTCCTTGCCTAGTCATCCAAAGGGCAATGATGTGAGCATAGAAAAATGTTTATTGATCTCTTTGTTGATCAAAGAAGAACAATCTCGTATTGCCACATCTTCACTACAATAGGTGGAGGCCATGTTTCGCAAATAAAATCTAAGAATAAATGCCAAAAAAATTGATTTTTTACTGAATTTAGTGATAAAAAAGAATTTGAAGAATATTCTTGAATATCCCATCTACAAACCTTTTTTTCCAAAGAATAAATATTTGGCACATATGTATTGACAAAGCCTTTTTCTTGCGCCGTATTTAATGTGGTTCCAATAAACATTAGTTTAGTAAAAGCCACACAATGGTGTTCGTATCATACCAAAAGCAAGTATTATTAAATCATCTATTATTGCGGTGTAGCCAACAAATGAACTAATTGTACTTC
Source organism: Pohlia nutans (assembly GCA_022496805.1). NCBI lineage: Eukaryota > Viridiplantae > Streptophyta > Bryopsida > Bryales > Mniaceae > Pohlia > Pohlia nutans. Next base: position 7,615,456 of record CM040085.1, on the reverse strand, counting down.
AAATACATTACTATGCATTGAATTTCATGATTATTTAACAATTGTTGAGGCGGAAAGTTACAACTTGCACAAGTTACAGAAAGGTAATATGATTCAACCACTAGACACTACCCCTAGGATGAAAGGGTTGGTGTTGTTTCAGATCCATGTCAATACTCCACTTGCACTTGCCTTGTTCAAATACAAATTTTATTATAAAACTTCAAAATACATTAATTCCCAAATCTATAGTCACATAATCATATTTATAATATGTAGTCGTTTATACTAACTAAACTTAAACTTTTAATAGAATTAAATTAGCAAAAAAATTCAAACTACACTAATTTATGTAAAATGATAAAACTATTACAAGGCAACATGCTCAATTGATGAAGAATCTTTGAAATGCTCTTCCATTGAACTAGAGTGGCCATGGAATGGGCAAGAAAGAAAGATTGCGGCAATACTTTGCTTTTCTAAACCGTATGACGCTCTCTCCCAATTGCAAGAGAAGAGACAAATTGACATCTGCAGAGCATCGATTTAGTGCTTTTAAGGGATTGAAAGCCAACCTTGTTCTCAATTGGAAACGCATACCAAAAAAATCTGATAAACTTCATTCTAAAGAGTCAAATGTTTGTCCTCTTTCAGCCAATGAAGATCATAAACCAACTCAATAGTTAGTAACTAAATATTAATCAAAAGATTGCAAGGGAACCTCATTCTCAGTAGGAAATGCAAAAGAATAAATTATGACAAGGTTCATTCCAAGGAGCCAAATGCTTGTCTTGCTTCAACTCAATAGTTAACGATTGAAATTAATCAAAGAGTCTAATCTCATCTTCTAATTCCAAACGATTTGTGTACTATGAACATTTGAAAAAATATATAATAATTAAATTGGGGAATTTTAAAAAAAACAAAAAACCAAAGTGATCATATATTATGGGTAATTAAAAGCTGAGATAAATCATCATTTATGGTTGTCAAAAAATGCTATGATCCTTTGGATAAAGGATTTCAGCCTCTTTGTTTCATAAAGTGGCTCATATTGAGTTTTGTGTGGTTGGGGTCGATTATAGCTTCACGGTTGTCTCGAAAAGCTCGAGTGATGCCGAACATGGACATTGAAGGAGCAATGCACCATGGTTGTTCATATCCTCCGCCGCCACTTCGAATTGAGGTAAGACTTTCATTGCTATCCATGATTGTCTAGGAGGCATAGATAGACAATCTATCCCCAATAGACTCTTCATTCACGATGATCTTCTACGCCAACGATTTTTTATTATTATTCTTAAGACTCTCATTTACAGTTTTGGCACATTGGATCAATTGAATAACAATTAAGTGTATATTTGTTATGTGATTGAAGAAACAAAATTATATGTGTAGGCAAGGAGAAGAAATTTTGCACTTGAGCAAGCATTAGGAGAAATTTGTAGTCACAAAGGGGCCTTGGCCTTTGGCACGTGCTGAAAAATTTAGGCCAAACTGTGCACTTTACAAGAGGTCACCAATGGTGCCACCGTGGCTGCCAGCAACGCAGTTCCGTGGGTCGCGCCAATCGACGCTGCCAGCACTGCCAACACTGCCAGCACTGCGGCTTCCGACGCTGTCAGCGGGCAGCGACTGCACCAATGGGTTTACATAGAAAATGGTGCTTGGGCAGCCGGTTCACCTAACACGGGCAAACTTAGAGGGCCCCTTTGGGACCCCATTTTTCTCCTAATGTTTGATCGTAGCTCCAAAGACCACCAGTGTCAATCTATGGACTAAACACTTTGTTTCCAAGTGCCCTCACTCACAACCTAGATATCCAAAATGAACATCATTGTGATAATAAATAGTGTTGTATGTAAAGGTGAAGAAGTATTTATGTGTTATCTCATCTTATTTTAAACAAAAGTATCATTCACAAACAACAAACAAGAAAAGCGGTGTGCATGGGAATGAGTGGAAAACTAATCACGAATAAGCCATGTGGTCGTAGTCCGGGTCGTAGGGGTAAGTCTATAACATTTTAGACTAATGTTGACTATTCACGTTTTTCATTATAGTAGATAAAAAATTACATTGTCTTGCTTAACCCCTAAAAGACCACAACTATGTTTCTCTCGAAACACTCCAAAGCTGCCTAAAAGTATTGCTTTTCATAAAAAGACAAATAGTTTTTGGTCTAAAACCTTTTTGACTGATTCAACCGTAGGATATTTCAACCAACTTGAATTTATTAGCACCTACAAATTTTCAACTGTTCAAGGTTCCTCAATAGTAAAATTATAAGCTACAAAGTTGGTTGCACTTTATTTTTTGGCCCACTACAATGAGTTTGAAACTTTCTAAAAATGCCTAAAATGCAAATTTTAGATTCAAATTTGGTAAAATGAATTTGGGAGTTGTGTATATGGGGGTGTTAGCTCATTGTGTACAAAATTCAGATGCATAGCTCATTGTACAAAAAAATTCAGGAGGTGCCCCCGCAATTAGGTTCTTCACCTTTGCATGATTGTATCTTTTGATCTATACGTCAATTACGTACACAAATTACTATCCCATCTTCGTTACAAAGAGCAGAATCACCACAAAAAACCTCAAAAAATGAGAATCAATACTCATTCCACACTGAGTTGACCGAACTTGGAAAATCAACCTTGGTCCTTTAGGGGTTAAAATGGTTGGTTGAGTGCAACCGCTGTCATTCTCGAATTTAAGATGTAAGAAGATCTTTGCCAAATAAAGATGTGTCTTTGAATTGGTATTTAGATTCGAGGTATTAGTACGTCCTTTCAAAAAATATTAAGACAAAGAAAATAGTCCTTTGTTGAACTCCATATTATAGCATTCATATACAATTTTTTGTGACGTAATATTGTTTGATGATGCAAGTACCAACTGAATTTTGAATTTGGTTGGGTAAAAGAACAAAGGATGTGATATTAATGAAAATGACATTAAAGAAGTCTCATTGTACTTTGGGTAACATTTTAGGTAGTAGAGAATACCCCAACATAGCATTCTTGATCCTATAGAATCACATTCTCTTAAAAAATTGCCTAGTGCGCCACAAAGATACATTTTTGTACAGCTTGATATCAATTTGATTTCAAATTTTTATCTTACCTTATACAATTTTTATCTCAATTAAAAATCGTATTAAAGAAAATGTGCAATATTTTTTTTGTGTAGGAGACAAACTAAAAGACAAATAAAAACTTTACACGGCCACTTTTTTGTTTCTTTTGTTTCCTTCTTTTAATCTTTTGTTGTTAATTCCTTTGAATTTTCATTATTTCTAAACTTCCACATTTCTTTTCAATAAAAGAACTCTATTACATACAAACTACTAGATATTAGATAGACTCTAAAAAGATGGGCAAGAATACTATGAAACTTCAAAAAGAATGGCTTAGTTTGAGGTTGATATCCAGGTTTCCATATTTGGCTCATAACCGGCATCGGTGTATACCCGGAACGTCCCATGACAGACGGACAAACAGACCATAAGAGACGCCTTCCTGAATTAGGGTTTGATTGATCGCAACCCGCAGGTCCAGCTTTGCAGATTTGCACTTTTGTTGTATAGATTGTTGCAGCTTTTGAGAACTGCGGAATCCATGTTCAGTTTGTAGTGTTAATTGAAGAATGCTTCAAAACCAGTCATATTGAAATCACAGCTGAGGGTTTCTGAGAGAGTTTTGAATTCTTCAGCAACACATCGTCTCTTCCGCTCTGTTGCTTCGGGAGATTATCTGTTTCTAGCATTGATTTGGCTGCAACCATGGTGGGCACCAACGTCAAGTCGGAGACGGTCACTATGATGGACAAGCGCAAGGCCATGGAGAACGAGATGGATGCTATCATCGCCCGTCTCACCCGGCCCGGCGGGCCTGGCTTGCAGGGCAATCTCGTGGACGCTGAGGTGCGTTACGAATTCTGTATTGTCTGCTAGATTTGGCGAATTCTGGAGGGGATTGAGTAGTTTTCGGATTGACATTTTTTAAGAATTATTGCTCGCGCGAAGTTTTATGAGACCATATTTTTTAATTTTTTTCGTGGATACTGCTCTTGCTCTGTAATTTGGAAACGGTGCTGTGGTGTTTGGACTTCCCCCTGAATCTTAGGGTTTTCATTAAGAGCTTGCTGCATTAACCCCTAAAGAACCAAGGAATTTTTATATCACCAGAACCAGTGAAGAACATTGCATGCGTTGGTCAAAAGATAAATAAATTTGAACTAAGAGAAGTCCACATAGGACCTATTCAAAACTGCTATAAAAACATGAGGCCCAATTTGGGCTTCTTGGTCCTTTAGGGGTTAAGGAAGCAAAGTTGCACATGGCTTCTTCTTCCGTGTAACGTTTTAAAGCAAATTGTGAGTTTAGGGCATGATTCGATATGCATCTAATAAGTACACTGTTGGTAAATATGAAGTGCATTCTTTCATGTCTCAGGGTTTCCCGAGAGCAGATATTGACATACCCGCGGTAAGATCCGAACGGCAGCGGCTCTCAGGTGACATTTCCCTTCTTCTCTTGTGCATGGTAGCATCGTTATTTTACTAAACCTCCTCAGCAACCTTTACAATTGAGTGTGGGCTTCTGTGCAGCGCTTCGGAATGATCATAAAGAGATCACGGATGCAATTGAGAAGAATTTGATTATCCTGCATTCCGGAGGCTTTACTAGAGCGTCGTCACAGCCTGACAAGCGCACAGGTCTCCCCTTGTTCAACCAATCTTGTGCTCTTTTGAGAACCATTCTGATTGTTCAGCTGCAAAAGTCCATCAAGCAGATGGTATATCTTATAGGCTGCAACAACGACGTCCAGTTGGTACCTGTTTGTTCGATTGAAAAACAAAACTAAAAGATCTGTGCAAATTCATTGAGAAACTTGTGCATCTTGCACCCGTGCTGTCATGCTGGCATCTTTGAAGTTGCATGTTAGCCCTTGTTGCAGCATTAGAAGGATCATGGCAAAGGGTGTTCATCTTGCTAGATACTCCCTCCGTCCCATAATAGATGATGCTTTTGAGAAAAAATTGTCCCAAACTACTTGATGCAAATCATTTATTCAATTTGACGTTGTTGTTTTACAGATTCTAACAAAGCAAAATCACAAGACAAGTGCACATGAAGTGTTTTTTTGTCTATGAAGCTTGTCTTTGCTCATGTGTGGATCACAAACAGTCAACATATGAGCTAGCTAAAATCAATGCTAGCATATGTTCGTTGCATTAGATCATGTTCAAAAGCATCATCTATTATGGGACGGAGGGAGTAGTATTTGAACGTGTTTGTTGCAGGCACTGTAATCATATTGCTCCAATATGGACTCTGTCAACTGAAGCACACATTCACGGGGTTTGAATGTATATGCTTTGTTGCATATTGGCATATAAATTGACCTTGGTGATGTGATTCCCCAGATGCTGAGGCGGTGCGACCGTCACCAAAAGCAACACCCATGGATATTGCATCAAGCACTGGAGGAAGCACACATGCAGACGGGCCAAGCCCGATGGACGAGGATGCAGGCGAATCGACTCTTCCCTTTGCAGTTTTCGATGATATTTCCGAGGGTTCGCCAGCAGCAATGGATGGCGTCAGGCTCGGTGACCAGCTCGTGAGATTTGGAAGTGTAGATGGAGGGGATAACCTCCTAATGCGGCTTGCACGGGAGGGCCAAGCTAACGAGGGGATTGGACTACCGGTAGTTGTGCTTCGGCGAGGTGAACGTGTCCATTTGACAGTCACGCCTCGGAGGTGGCCAGGTCGTGGTCTACTTGGGTATGGCCCCTTTCAGAAAGGCTACATTGAACAGATTTGTGCATTTGTACAATGGCTAGACATTAGGAAGTGGTTTTCACACCAGTTCAATTTGTCATTTCTGATATTTGTCAAACCTGTGTTGTGGGCAGGTGTCACATTCAGCCTCTGTAACGGTGCTTATCTCCAAGTACCGAGGTTTTTCTACTGCATTGGCTGCAGGTTATTCTACACTTGCCTAATAGTTCCTGGCAACTGTGCTTCACAAAACCTTGATGTCATGCTGCCTCATTGCCAAACAGACCCTATAATTTTTGAAAGCATAGGGACCACCTGGTTGCAAGAAATGATCCACTTAGGTGCTGGTTGTCATTCACAAAAGATAGTAGAGCAACTATCTAGTCAAGAGTATGATAGACTGATCCCCGTACGTCTTTGATCATGGCCTTTGAAGTCCATTTGCCTTTGCATGGTGATGCTCGTGGTTTTTATACTAAAATGCAATAGTGTTTTCATCAAGCCACCTGGTTTGAGTGATATATCACTTCTGTAATATCTCCTGTGTTCCGTGTTCAGATTGTTCACTTCACAATTGTTTTTAAGCACTGGAGTGTTGCTGCTAACCCTTTGCTGCCCGACCTTGCCGCGGCTTTAAAAAGTGATTTGAAAAAGAAAACTCATTTTCACGAAGAATTATGGCCGTGAAAATGAGTTTTGTTGAGATTTTTTCTTTGATCGAGCCAAATGAATGTGATCCATTTACACCTAAAATTGACAATATAAAGAAGGATTTTTTTGAGTTGCCTACTTTAGAAAATGTGTTAAAATGTTAGCAATCAATGTTGTGACCTTTTCTTGTTTTACACCACATCCAAAGGACTTGACCTCCAAAAGCTTTTGGAGCACAAGCCATGATCATTGAGAGGTTTTCTTCATGGCCTCTCCATCCAAGTGTAAAGAGGGCTTTAGTGGCAAGGGAGGATTTAATCAAGAGATGAATAAAAGCAATCCCAAGTTGGACTCTAGAAGGCAAGAGAAAGAAGTCCTTGAAGCTCAAATAGTAGGTTTTCCTACTTCCGGTCCAAGTTGAAATAGTGGGTTGACCTACTTTCGGTCCAAACTGAAATAGTAGGTTGATCTACTTCCAGTCTAAGTTGCGATAATATGTTGATTTGCCTCTGTGGTTGTAAACTATTGGGGTTACTAGCTAAAATTGATACAAAAATTGTTTAAAAATAAATTAAAAATGGTCATATTTGAGAGGCAAAGCCAACACAAGGAACAAGCAGCTACGCTACGAGGAGCTCTGACCAAAAGGACAAGAATGCATTTCAGTGGAATCATGGACAAAATATATTTGCTACAGTGATATTTAGCCCAAAAAATGCGTGTCCCCGCAATGCCTCTTCCCTATAGTTAGAGCCAATAAATATAATTGTTTTAAATAAAATATTGTAATATACAAGATAGGATGTCTAAACTTGCCCTACTATGACTCTAGCCTATAATGAAAACTTTAGTCCATGATGAAAATTACTCAATAAAACAAGACACATATTGATGGTCATCAAGAATTTTGGACCCCGCGGATTTTTAACGATTTTAGTGCGTTTATCGTTAAACACTAATTCCGCACCTCATACGTGGATTTAGAAGTGTCATTATGATATGGAAGTGACATGCAATACTAGGATGTCGATGCAGTGTCTTTACTATGATTATGAAAAAAATGGCATGTCCAATATTCTAGAATCCGCTACTACGATTCTTGTGCAACGATTCTTATGCAACTATTGTTTTTCCAAGGTACAACTCACAAGGGCTAAAGAACTTTATGCTACCAATGGAAAAATAGAATAAAAAATAAAATGGGCTACTTACAATCATTGCCAAAGGTGGAGGTGGGTGTAAGGGAGAGTCCCCATAAGAGACCCGCACAAAAGTTGTGCTTGACGAAATCCGTGCGTTAATCGTGTATTTACATTACATGGGTATTAAGACACGGACAACATGCGATTGCCTCTAATGCGGATCTAGTATCGTATACTATACGTATCATATCAACGCCTTTTATTATATCCGTGCCATTTCAACATCTATTATAATGCAAATTATTGTCATACGACATCTGTGTAGTCATAGTACAACATCCGTGTGGATTCGTATGAAATCCATTGCCATTCAGTGGCATCAATCAAAACAAAACCAGCTGAGAATTATTTCAAGTTTTTAATTTGAGAATGAGTGACTTAAATTTCTCCATGCCACTCGAGTTCAAGGATGTTTTCACTCTAGGGTGTCATACTTCTCAACAAAAAAAGTTTCTAATGTTCTAAAACAATTGATTTAATGACGAAACATAATAAATAGGGAAAATACCAAAAATATTTTAATATTTTCTTTTGGAATCTTTTCAAACTAATTTATATTATTTTTGAATATTTTGGAATATTTCTGGAATCTTCTTAAAAATATCCTTACAGTCTAATTTCTCAAAATATTTTTAGATCGTCATTTATTAGAATTTAGAAGCAATTAACATTAAAAATTCAATAAAATTACATTTTATATTTTTAGAATTCAAAATTTGGTATTATTGGTTATAATTGTACTTTTCATCATAGGAGCAAAAAAAAAAGAGATGTACAGAAAAGAACAACATTACTTTTCCAAAATAGTAAAATTTGTAACACAAGACAATGTAGAGGTGTTGTTTTTTTAAAAGTTCCCCTAGGTGGAGTTTAACTTGGATTGGCATGATTCAAATTGGGTTCGAAAGCATACTTGATTTCCTATTAGAAAGTAATTATAATTTAATCAAAATTTTATTTTTTTAGTCTCGGGCAGCTTATAAAAGTGGGCATCGACCAAAACATGATCTCTCGAAGCATTACGGGTTAAATTGAGTTTAAAATCAAACTTTCTTTGAACTCAATTTGAGCAACTTTTCAAAAAATAAAATTGCAAAACCTTTTAATTGCTTGCTACAACATTCTGACCATTGAATTTATTTTCATTCAATCCCAAAGTTATGCACTTTCCAATTTAGTTTTTTACTTTCATTCTATATACCTCTCTTTCATTACTTCATTTCAAGGTGAATATCCAAGGACATACTCTATTCTATTTTTTTATTAGACCCACAACTCGTTTCTATAACATACAATCAAAAAATTTCAATTGAAACAGAAAGGCATATATGTTGAAATGTCATAAAGAGGTAGAAAGTTGCAAAAACATACAGAAACTTACAATGAAAAAAATCGTTTAAGGTTGAATCAAGCATAAAATGAAAAAAAAATTGGAAAAAATGTTTCTCTAACATAAAATTAGAAAAACTGGAAAAGAAATGTTTTTAACATTGCTAAAATATGCAAATTGAAAAAAAAAAAGCTCTCAAACATCATTATTGCATCAAAAAAAAAATTCAAATTTTTTTGAAGATTTTTTTTAGATATAGAAGAAAGCCTGCATAATGTAGTGCAAAAAAAAATTGGATTTTGTTTTTTTAACATTGCTAAAAACATCCAAAGTCTGTTGGAAAAAAAAAACAGCTCACAGCCTTCAAGAATTTGGCAAAAAAAAAAAAAACATCAAAAACTTTTGAATTTTTTTCTAGATATAGTTAAAAGCTTGCATGATCTAGTGCAAAAAAAAATTTGGAAAAATAGTTTTTTTACATCGCTAAAAACATCCAAAGTCCGCTGAAAATAAAAAAAACAGCTCACATCCATCACAATTTTGGCAAAAAAAAAATCATAATATTTTGAAAAATCCTAAATATAGAAAAAAGCCTGCATGATTTAGTGCAAAAAAGATTTTGGAATTTTTTTTTACATCGCTAAAAACATCCAAAGTCCGCTGAAAAAAAAACAACTCATAGCCATCACGATTTTGACAAAAAATAAATAAAAATTCATAATATTCTGAAAAAAAATCTAGATATAGAAAAAAACCTGCGTGATGTAGTGCAAAAAGAAATTCGAAAAAAGAATTAAATATACATGGCAAAAAAATCGCCAATGGTTACATTCATTTATAATTATCAAAGAAATTCAATGACTTGCATCAAGACTTCTAGGTGGTGTGATGGTTTAGAGCACGGTTTGGAGTTAGGAGGTCTCGTGTTCGATTCCGGCCACGGACGATGGAGCCCGGGTAAACCGTGGTCCGGGCAGCCCTAGTAGTTGGACCAGGCAGCCCGAAATAATGTCCGGGCAGTGCAGAAAAAAATTGGGGCAAATTTCATTTACTTCATCATGGAATTTTTATTTTTATTTTTTTAATCTTAAAATTATTTTGACCAAATCAAGATATAGAAAGAAAAAATTCTAGATAAAGAAAAAATGATGTCGCACGAAAAACACACTGAATCAGTGTGGCTTTAAAGACGATTACGACACGACATTTGACAACTATATAGAGTGAAGAATTCTCACGTTTTCAATAGATCTATCAATCATGTTGAATCAATGTTATATCTGCTTGTACGAGCATGATGTCATATTAGTGTAGTTGTAATGAATGACCCAAGGATGCGGAATCAGTGCGAAAAATGTACGCACCCATGAAATATCGGAATTCGCACTGAAATCGTTCAAAATCAATGGGGTCCAAAATTCCTAATGGTGACATAAAACCACCTTTAAAAGTACTTTCAATTCACCACTGCTATAAAATCGACCTTATTTAATCCTTGAATGGCCTAAGAAAGTGCTTTGCGGCTGTATAGTATATTCTATATTTAGTGGTATTTGAACAAAATAATAATGACCAAACACTTTGCAGTACAAAGTAAATTAATAATCACAATAACTCCTAAATGCTTGCATCCCTCTCTAGATTTGGAGAATTGCAAAGATGCGTAATTAAATGTGACTTAGGAGGATAGTTTGAACTTGATGTATGAATAAAAGTTGTATAGTATGAATTTTAGATTCCGTCCCTACTGTTAGATCTGTGATTGCAATCACTAATATTTTTTTCATAAATTTTAAAGCATAAAATTCAAAATTCTTTTGTAATTTGGTTACAAATAAGATATTGACAATTTCTGAATGAATTTGTTGTAATGGGTTGAAATGTAATACTCTAAGTGTAGTGATTTTTGGAGATTTTTTGGTTGCTTAATTTAATAATTTGATTTTTTTAAGAACACTTTTATTTCGTTTTGAACTAAGATCTTAGAATTTTTTGGTGGAAATGTGTGGCACAAAATGAGGCATATAATTTTCACAAATCATCCCCTCTCTAATCAGATCACACATGCATCAAGCCATTTTGCCATAGAATTTTTTAGTATTTTTTTTACTTGCAAAAGTGCATGACAGATGAGCCGGGTGGATGAAAAAATGAATTTTAATTTTGTACATCAAGCCAAAAATGCTTGGTTAAGTAGTTAGGAGATAATATGTATAGAACAACATATTATAATTCATATATTAAACCACAATTGAACATTTATAATGCTAAATATGAGTTGTAGAGAGGAACCCCAAGGGCCTTTTAAGGGTTAACATCATGTTAACAATGTAATCACATATGCCATTTCTAAATTCTAATGATATGCAAAAGTTAGAAAATAAGAAAAAAGAAGCTATCGACTTTCCCTAGCCCCTGAATGGCTTTAGACACGCTTCTACTATTGCTCACTTAAAACCTTGGCTCACCCTCCCTCTTAGTTGGACATCGAATAAAGCCGTTTTCTTGACTCTGAACCTTGAACTCTGAACCGTTTCCTTAATTTAAAACATCTTCTAGATTCTTTGATAACCAAGTATTCTAATAGACAATTTTGTGCAAGGAATCATCCAAAACCGATAGGCCATTTTGTTCATGAATTGTGCCTATTCAATTCCCCGATTAGCTCAGTTTCAAAAAATATCACAATTTGCACTTAGAATCGTCACAATTGTCATACGTTCTTGGAAATGAGTGAAAGATGTTTTTGTTCAGTAGAAGTGTGCAGTCTAGTTAGTGGAGTCCTCACGGTTTTTAGTATTTCAACCTCAGGCTCCTAAATTAATCAGCTGTAACTTAACTCAATGGTAGATTACAGTACCAAAAGCAAAAAAACACTAAAATCCATTGAGGGGTGTCACGACGCTTTTGAAAATTTAATCCTCTGAATATTGAGAATCTTGGGAAAGAAAATTCAAGAATCAATCATAGTCATTTTCCACGAACCAGGTTGTGATATCCTTTGAATGAGTGTGAAGAATGAAAACAATAGGGAACTAGGGGAATTTATCTACGGAGGAGAAGAAATGAAGCTTCTTAATAGGAGGTGTCACACCTCTTTCTTCCCAGTCTCAATCTTCAAAAAATGCGTACGTGGTACTTTTTCTCCTTGAATCGTAGAAGATTCATTCTTTGAAGATTGAGAAGTTTCATTCTTCTCTTTTGGATGTGAAGAATGGGCCTAAAGATTGAGATGCCGCGGAGAAGATTGAAAAGCCATGGCCATTCTCGTTCTTCACACGGCCTCAACGGAGTCACACCTTCTTCATGGAGAATGGCCAGGTTTGGTTCTACGATTCTCTCCTGAGGTTCTCAATCTGTAGAAAATCAAACTTCTCCAAAGAGGTGTGACATCCCTAATGTTCACATCCATTCTTCATCTTAGAAGGAGGAGAAGAAAAAAGTTTCTCAATCTTCAAAATATAAGTCCTCCACGATTTAAGGAGAAAGTGCCAAGTACCCATTCTTTGAAGATTGAGAATGACCGTAATACCCCCATTGAACGTACAAATACAGGCACCACTCGGCAGTTATACTCGTACAATACAGGGGAAGAAATACGTAGAGCGTAGGGCCAGGGAGAAACTCCTGCCGCGCCCGCAACCCCTCTCCTCGTCTCTCTCTTTGCTTCATCATCGTCGTCATGGTTTCTCGGACCCAAGCCATCAACAATAATCTCCCCTAGTTCACTCCTCACCTCTCTGCACAACTTCCGTCTCCCCTTCACCCCGATTCTTCCACTTCAATTTTTTTTTTTTTTTTTTTTTTTTTCTTTTCTTCTAACTTCTTCAGTCTTTCTTTTGCATCTTTCCTTTTGTGGTATATGGCGATGCTGGTGGTTACGCGATGGTCACGCGCTCGATGAACCCCAAACCCCCGCTTCTGGAGCATTGCCGCTCGCCTCTTCAATTTTCCCCGGTGAGTGCGATTACTCGATGGTCCTCAATATGTGTGTGTGCGCATTGTGGTTCGAAATTGAGTTCCCCGACATTATTATTGCCTTTCCTGTCAGTTCAAAACTCTCAGTTATGGTTTTTTCTGGTAAGAGACCACCACAGTTTGTTCCGCCAATATTTACGTGCCGGTTTGAGCAATGGGAGAAAGTAGTGCAGTTCTTGATTTTTACGTGATTCTTGAGAACTTAGGTTTGTGATGCTTGGAGCTCTCCCCCGTTTTCCACGGTTGCAGTACTGAGGTTACGCGGTCGTTATATCGATCTTCTAAGTGCAGCAGTTTTTTTTTCTTTTTTTTTTCTTTTCCTTTTGGCTGAAGGAAATTATGAAAGGGATTTAGTGTCAACTAGCATATTATGGAACCGTCAGTGTACCTGTACTTTCATCAATGTAGCCGTCTTTTTTCGTTTTCTTTAGTGAGAAGCGTTTTTTTGCGTTATGCAGTTTTGGTGCTTTTACGGTTTCGGAAAGTTCAGACCACAAGGATTGCTCGTAGATCTGAAATAACAATTATGTTGCATGTGGCAGAGATTGATACGAATGCCATCCGGTTAAGTCTATGTTATATTTTTGTGGATGATGCAGATACATGATAGGGCACATTGCGGCATCGTTAGATTGATATAGACGACGAGGGATCCTTGCAAAGCTTTCATGGTGCGGTCAGGGCAAGTGGAGGCAATCAAAGTGGTGGTGTTGGAAGGAAGACGATTGTGGAATGGCGATGGAGTAGTTATTGGGAACTGAAACCCTAGATATGGTTGGAGGAGGGCAAGTAGGGCCAAATCCGGAGACGAGGGGGTGGACCGCCCCACAGCAAGGCGGGGATCCTTTTGGAGGAGGAGCGTATGGTCACAAGCGGGGGCCGTTTCAACAGGGTTTTGGGGACCCAAGCAAGCTCGCCACGAACGCTGCAAGCCTGGGCATCAACTACCGAGACCATTACCCGCCCATGGAACCGCGTGACCAGCCAGGGGGTGGCGAAGACGCGGTGGTCGATCAACAACGGGGCGTGTATGGGCCGCAGCTGGGCCGCAACGAGCAGCAGGAATGGAATCAAGAGCGTGCTGGGGTAGAGTCCGAGTACCAAGTCGCGGGTGGTCGTGACTTGAGTGTGAGCGATGGCTCCCAGAGTGACGGTTCTGAAGACGAGGAAGACGAGGACGACGAGGACGACGACGAGGAGGACGACATGGTGGAGAATGACGACGATGATAAGGAAGGGCCTGAGGGAGTGGCGGATCCACCGGAAGGCGTGAGCGGTGTGCCGCAGGTCCGCCCTGAGCATACACTCGGCGGATTCCAGCGCAACATGACGGACCGCGACCGGGCCACTTTGAAAGCCGCAGCCATCGGCACCGCGGGCACCAGCAACTCCCCGTTCGGGATGTTTCAGTCGCCCTCGTCCACGCTGCCATTCTTGAACTCGTTCTCGTCACCCTCGAATTCCGCCCTGCATTCGGATGGCACCCCGTCTCAGAATGGAGGTGGAATGGCAGTGATTGCATCTGCCTCCGGCGCCGCAGCATCGTACTCTCTTACTCGAGATGGTGGCCTATCGCGGGACATTGTCACTCGCGAGTCGTCTGGGTTTCGGGAAACGACCGTGGTGACGACGACGACGCCGTTACAAGACCCGTCCAGCAGAATGTCCTCCGGGTCACTTCATGAGCAATTACAGACCACCGACGTTGACAATTATTACACCACCCTTTTGAACACGCAAGCTCCTCCCACCAATGGTCTGAACAAGGCAGCTGATGCTGCGTCGCGACGCATGGTGGATCCTCAGTCTACTGCTGAGTCATCATTGCGGCGTATTCTTTCAGACCCTCTCACGTAAGTACATGCCATTCTTCCTGATTCTCCCTTCTCTCTTCTCCCTCTTGTTTTTTTTTTTTTTTTTTTTTTCTTTTTCTCATTGATCAATACAGTGTATCTATATTGTTCTATCCGATGGAACTAACTATGAGGTTCTTAGGTTCTATGGTCTCTAGTCTTCAGATGAATCGATAAGGTAGAGGATACTGCTTGCGTCACTTTGAGCATTAAGCATATGTAGGAGTGTGATTTTTAGGAGGCGTGTGGAGCTGTGGAGAGATCTTTGGTACACGAGCCAAATCTGTTGAATTAATATCACTATGTCTGATTTTCTTATACAAATTCATAAGGAGGTAGACTACTATAAGTGACAATAGACAAACCCATTGATCAATGGCCATAGACATTTAACCAAGTCATGCTTACATCACTTGCTAATTGAAGGCCAACGAATTGCATGAATAGATGATTTGTCTTAGGTAATACGGGTCAGTATAGGAGACGGGATTAGGTCCTTTACGGTTTTAGTATCCGCTACCGTATTTTTTTGTATTTAGAAGGGAAAACAAAATGAAACAAATGCTTATGAGGCCATGCCTTTTTTCAGGGGTGCACTCATGGATGATGCCATGATTATATCATGTGGCCATTCCGTAGGAAATGCTGGACGAAGACGAGTAATGGAAACTGTAAGTTCCAAGTTTTTCCTGGTCAGCATGAGAATCTGATAACCCTCTGCAGTGATTTGGATGATGATGTCTGGTTTTTGACAAGCTAGCAGTATTAATTTAATTTATGTGATTGAATGCAGGATTTAATTTATGCAGGTCATATGATTTAATTTGTTTTTTCCCCTTTTTTTCAGTTAGCGTCTCTGACATTTAAGAGAAATTGGCTCTGTATACATTAACATAGTTTTGAGCTGCTAGAATAGTTGCCTTTGTCTAAGCATGACATGTGGGATCGTGTGGCAGAGTGTTTGCATCATATGTGGAGCTTCAGTTCGAACAGAAGCTATGGCCCCAAATTACGGTATGATTTGGCTCCATATTTGCATTGTGGCATGTTAATACTGGAATTTATGCCCTTGTCCTGACTTGCTTTCTCTGCTGCCTGATACTGTTGGCTTGAATCATATCTGTGCATTAAGAAAGATTTTGTGTTTGTGGGGAACAGCGTTACGTACGGTTGTACAAGCATTCAAACGTGATGAAGAGATGAATGGTAATCTAAGCCAAAGGTCTGCAAAGAGGCGAAGGGATACAGTCCAGGTATTTGAATGCTCATTTCCTGCTTGAATATCCCTCTCCATTGCTGTGTTTTTGGCTACCTTGAGCATCATATTAGCATCTATGGTCTCTGGTTTTGAAAACTTTTGAGTTGTGCAATTACCTAAGTCGATTCTGGTTGGATAGTCCAGTTCAAAGATGTTTACGGCTTTGTGTCCTAACTACCAGAGTTGTGGACTTGAAGATGAATCACATCACATTTGACAATTATATTTACTTTGCAGGAAAGTGTTAGGCTACCAGAACAGGCTGCCGCAGATGCTGCAAAAGTAAAGGGAGTACAGTTCCCATTTGTTGTCAGTGACCGAGTAATGATCAAGGTAATGAACCTTTAATGCCTAGGATATTTATGATGTCCTGTCCATCCTCTTGGGACATTGTTTTCATCCATTTGGAATGTTGTGAGAAAACGCATCGGGTATCTTCAAACTGGGTTTGAAGATACCCATTTGTACAATAAGGAACTCCACTACATGCTTTCCCAAATATTGAGAAATCAAAATGCTCATTTTGTTCAGAATTGGTAAGCATCTAGGGGTTAATGAACTCATGTCTTGGAAGGAATTCCTTTCTAATTAATTACTGGGTCACCAAGCGCTTTCTTCTGAAAAAATGATGTATATCTATTTGTGCTGGTTACAGGGAAACAAGCGGACGCCAGAACGGTTCGTTGGTCGGGAGGCAGTTATTACAACCCAATGCCTAAATGGCTGGTATGTTTCAACGCTCTCCTTCTTCACTTTGTTATTTTGGCGATCATAGTTGCTAGATTTCTTATTCTTATTCTTTCATACCTGTTTTCTCATATGTACAGGTACTTGGTACGAACATTGGACACTGGAGAGAGCGTCCGTCTTCAATACAGATCTCTTCAAAAAGTGGGAGGTCAGACGCCTTCCAATGATTCTGAATACCGGCCCAGCTAGCTAAATGTGGTGGGCTGAAAGAAGCACCCATGGGTTAGTGAAAAATTATCTAAATCTCTTTCCATAATGAAGTATTGAGAAGCACTTTTTTTTCATATTGTTTAAAAAAAAGTTCCTCCTTGAAATGTCCCAGTTTGTTGCACCATTATCGGATTGGAGGTCCTGCTGGTTCTAAGTACGAATCATAGAGGTGTTCAGTTACGGGGCACAGGCGCATCTGTATGCATCTGTAAGCTCCGAGGAGATGCTACAAACTGAATATTAAATGTGTTTCGGACTAAGCCAGGGAAACCACATGGTACAAATTATATATAAGACAAACCCAAATGCTTCTTTGCCTTGCTAAGATTTATTTCTTGTTGATAATTCATCTAACCATTACTGATTCCGATTTCGATGGAAACTACTGGTTCAATCTCTTTGGAAGACAGGTGTCAAGTATCATGAAACTTATTCGTTAATCCCGAACTGCCTATCCGATCCAAAATTTTAGAGATACCAAAATTTCATCCCACTTTAAACTTCCATAACTTTTGCAAAAATAACGATTTTTGAGTGTGATTTTTTTTCCTTGTAGATATTGTAACTGATTCAACCTTCCCAAAAAGAAAATTTGAAAAAATGTTTACTGGTTTTCCTCCAAGGCCCTTGAAGTGACAATATCTCAAATTTTCACAAATTTGAAAATTTGCCCAGAATGGAATCTTTAAGTTTTTCACCAAATTAGATTAGCTCTAACATGAACAAGGTAACCACCATATAAAACCAATATTTATGACTTATCATACTTGATTCCAAGTCAAAATGAATAAACATATATTTTTTATAAATTTTCAAAGATAATTCTTATAAATTGATTATTAATAAATTCATACCATTTTTCCAAAATTTAACCATATGGATGTTGTCTTATTCTTGTGCTCTACATATGTCTTAAGATTGTAACTCATAAAAGTTGAGTAAGATGGACCTTAGAACACATCTAGTTTCTTAAGAAAAACCTTTGGCACTTACGGGTTAACTGACTCGGGCTGACTCGGGCTGTTCAATGTTGCAGTGTCATGGGAGGGAAACGGACCTGCAATGGCAGACTTTTCAAATGTCAACTTTGGTGCTCTCTGCGTGCAGTAGTTCATCCAAAGGACTGAAACCTGAGTTTGGTATCTGTCTGGACTCTGGGGTTCTACAACGGGGATATTCCGCTCTCGATTGAGATAATGGTAATCATTTTGAAGCCATCTGGTCTTTTTGTAACATCAATGCTGCATCTTCGGAGTCTCTGGCAGCAATCCTGGTTCACTAATTGCATCAGCCGATTTGGAAACCGACGGTGTCCAAGGGAGGTTAGAGGTCGTGGGGTCTACCTTCTTGACACGCGTTTGGAGGTTTATGTTGAACATGGACAGGACATTCATTCTAGCACTTTTTGGTTTTTGGTTTTATTTTTCTGACACGAATGGGATCTTAAGTCCATTGTAATTCGTTCTAGCACTTTCAGGCGCACAGTTGTGCATAAAAGGCATAAGTTTGATCCAAAAGGGCTTTTTTTTTTCATAACTGGCATTAGGTCTTGCAACCAAGAAAAAAGGCACAGGGCAAAGGTCGCACGGCTTTAAGGTATGTTCAGCTGGCGTTCGATAGTTATGGTCTGGCCAGGGACGCAATGAGATAGTTACAAGCCAGTCCGCGGATTGGAGACTGCCACACAAGATTCTCAGCTTAAGAAGTGGCACTGTTAAAACACGGAATCTGTCAGTGGCTATTCAAATTATTTGTGATGATGAAACTCTTTGGTTTCACAAGAATACATGTGATGTATCGATTTTGCAGCGCAACTTTTCTGCATCATTGAATTGCCACAGCTTGTTCATGTATCCTAGCCATGGCGCTAAGCGTGAGGCATTTCTGATCAGGTGGGTGACACTGTTTTTGTAACTTTTCGTTCCCCTCCTTTTGACTTTTCTTCTCTTCAGGAGACCGCTGTTTTCACTGTTTGAGATAGATGCAGACTGTTTTCGATACCTCCCCATCTCTCTTTGGCAAACTGGCATGCTTGCCTAAATGGCGGTTGCATTCAGATAGATAGATAGATAGATAGAAACACCGACCCTATAAAAAGGGCCGGCGTGAATAAAGTGTCCGTTCGTAATGTCAATGACCTGATGCCCACCGGACAAAGGGACATTGGATGGTTGCATTCACTACATTTGGACCTGAAACACTTGTTTCGTTAAAAGTGCACATAGCCATGTGCACTATTTTTTAGTGCCATATGCACTGCATTTTTTTTTATTAAAAAGAGAGGGGGATGGGAGCAAACCCATCCCCTCTAAAATTCGCACTACACTTTTTTTTAATTTTAAGGGGAGGGGGTGGGAGCAAATCCACCCCCCTCTAAAATTTGCACTGCACTTTTTTTAATTTTAAGGGGAGGGGGTGGGAGCAAACCCACCCCCTTCTAAAATTTGCACTACATTTCTTTTAATTTCAAGGGGAGGGGGGTGGGAACATACCCACCTCCCTCTAAAATTTGCACTACATATCTTTTTATGTAATGTACAGTACATTCAATTTTGGCACTTTATAGGTAAAATATGACTATACTTTCTTCAAAGGTACAAAATTTTAGCATGTGCACTTTTTATATGGCACGTGCACTTTTAACTAAACAAGTGTTCTGATTGAATGGTGCATTTGCAAGGAGATCATATGCATTTTTAAGGGAATGCATTCTAAAAATCTTGCACACTTCAATCTTGAGTTCATATATTGGATTAAAGTTGAAGATTGGAGAGGATTTTCTTCTTATTGAATGTAACTTACTTGTTAGTCTATTCTTAAACATGATAATACCTTGCAAAATGTATCATACTAAAATTAAAAATCATTAGGAGTTTTTCAAAGTTGAGTTGTGGGGATTTTATTGAAATCATTTGGATGCACTTGCGATCTCTTGCATACCCATTTCAGTGCTTGGGACACTTGTTTGGTACTAAAGCGGTTATTGATACTCACATGAAATCTCAGATCTATACCAGTCTTAGATTTTAGAGCAATGAGGTTTCAATTGTAAAAGAAAAAGCACATTTGTTCACTTGCAAGTTCTAAATTTCAGGAATTGAACATTAACCTTTAATGTCCAGATCCACCACCAATTTCAAAGATGTGTTATAAAATGTTTGATGAATCACGAAAGTGGAGTTTATATATAAAAGAAAAGTTGGAAGTCTCAATGTGTAGATCACAACTGTACAGTTGGATTTATAAATAATTATTAATAGTTTTTGATTAATTTTGCAACTCTTTCTTTTGAAATTCTCTTTAAACTCCCAAATTAACAATTTTTAATTAAAAGAATTTATAACAAATTTGGAACAATATGCTCTATGAGGTGGTATTATTTTCATTATTTGATTCTACTTATTTTGGAAAATTATAGTTAAGGTCTCACTTTTTGAACTAAAAATGAAACTTGACATAAACCAAATTTGTCATTAACAAAAACAATCACAATATCTTATTTTGAAGTTCCATACCATACAAATGGTAGTCAACTAGCACAAGAACCAAAGAAAATTTGGATGGATGAAAATTGTACAAGATGTAGTCCCTACAATCTGTTCATCATCCATTATATGGATGTATGTGTGTCAAAAGGTAAACTTAGAGACATTGATATTTACCAAAGTAACAAATATGAAGTTATATGCCAAAATATACTACTGTAGGTGGAGGGCAGGGTCGGCACATTAAAGTGGAAAAAGATTTTTCAGCATTAAAAAAACCAATTATTAAAACTTCGATTGAAAAAAAAACTTCAATTTATAAAAGAAATTCATGCATAAAAACGTCACAATGCAAAATTCATTTTGGAGGCAGAAGAGGACCTTCTAACTTAGGTGAACACTTTTTTCAAAATAAGATCATTTGTTATGCCAAGATTGTGCATCAAAATATACTCAGAACATTGTGTGGTGAGAATTAATATGGGTTTGCAAGTTCATGGCCAATTTCATTCACGAGTAATTAAGAATGAATTTGATCAGTAGACCAACTCCTCCCTCTTCTAAAAATCATAAATGACTATCCATTTTTTTTTTAAATGTTGATTATTTCTGCATTTTGGCAATTTCAATTTATGTGAAATTCAGTAAAAAATATTTATGATTTTTCAAAAAAATTGGCATTTTTTTTACAAGTGTCATGCAAAGCTGATTCTATGCAAAGAACATGTACATTGAAAAACTCATAGCTCATCCCAAAATTGGTGAAATCCAAAACCGAAAATTGCACCGTGATGTATGTACAATAATATTCATTGATGCAAAGTTTGTGTTACATCTATGGTAATTTACATTGGAGATAAGCATTGAATCAATTTTGCTCGCACTATATACACGTCATTCAATAATTTGTTCAAAGGCCTTCAGCATTTATAATTGCTGCAACTCGTATGGGCATACTATCATACAACGTTCTACACTCATCTGCAGTGATAGCATAGAAAGTTGTGTATGCACGCTCCTACAACTCAATCATTCCTTAGAGAGGTGTTGAATATATACATAATCGTTGTTTCAGTAATGCCCAAATGTGTTCGATTGGGTTTAAGTCCGGCAATTGAGCAAGACAATCCATGACTTCAAATGGTTGCAATCTCAACCGCCTTTGCACACTTTTAGTTGAATGATTTGAAGCACTATCATGTTGGAAGATAACACGACTTGGATTGAGATTGAAGTCCCGGATTGAAGAATATTGATCATCTTCTAAGATTTCATAATAAAGATGCTGGTCCATAGTTGATTATCTATCTTGCACATCGTGCTGGTTACCTTTGATGCGATACAACTCCACACGAAAATACAACCTCCACCATGTTTGACGGCGGTTTGGATGTTGCGATGTTGTCGACTCTCTCCTGTTTGTACCCAACACCAAGAACGTCCATCTAGTGGAAAACGGGTCACTTTCGTTTCATCACTAAATATCACACACTTCCAATAATCCAATGTCCAATGCTGATGTGCAATAGCGAATGCTAATCGTGCACGTGCATTCTTCTTTAAAATAAACGCCATCTTTTACTTTCAATGTCAAATTAAACCCTCTCAAGGCCCTTTAAACCGGAGAGTAGCTCACATTGCTCTCCAATCTCTCATTGACAATTGTGGCGCACTGAGAAGCAGTCCGGACATCACCTCTTGTAACTTCATTGACATAGTAATTCACTGTTGTAGCTGATAACTTGCGGGGGTGACCTCTTGATGATTGCTCAAAACCACTCATGCTTTTGCAAATGTGTACTACACTTGCTTGTGAAACTCCAACCCTCTTCACTGGTGCAAAACGGATGGACTTCTGAACATCCTAACTAAAAATGCCGCATCTTGCAATTTACAACCCCACAAAACTCTCTTTGACAACAAGGATACACCTTACAATCTCGGTTCCAAAGCACTCAATCAAAGTCAAATGATGTGATACACTCTGATGGATTTATAGAATCACAATGTTGTGCGAGCAAAATTAATTCAATGAGAGTCTTAGGCTTCAATTTAGGCCCGGGGAAGTCACTTTATGTATTCTTTGGGATACATGAGCGTACAACACATACTTGTTGGGGGGCTATTTACCTCAATTTTGGCATTTTAGTAGACGCTATATTTTTTTAATAATTCTACGTTCTTCAATTTTTTGCCACCCTATGTGTGATTATAAATTATGATCTCTTTAGTAATTCAGACCCTACATTATTTATAATTTTTATAATCTTTTTGAAATGATTTAGCATTATGCTACAAAGTAAAGAACCAAATACATTACACAACAAGATTGACACCGTGAATACAAAAAGCAACATGTTATTTACATAATTGGTTACATGTCTCAACCCATTAGTACTAACCCACTTAATTGTTCCACCTAAACATTGAAAGAAGTTTGCATACCCCAAAACAAACCACGGCAACATCACTACAACATTCATAATGTGTTCACTACATAGTTTTCATTGAGTTCTTAAAATTTTCTCACACTACATCCTAAAAAACACTCACCCTAAAATAATTATTATTTTCTATCAAATACTATAATGCTATTTTAGAAATACTATAAACATAATTTTGGGTATTACAAGTGACCTTATATTATATGTAATGTGTTATCTCGCATTTCTTTGAGGCTATGGTATATCAAAAAAAAATATAATTTTTATCAACTTTGAATAATGACACCCTATCTTTGTTCTCTTATGGTTATCTAAATTTTCGACAGTGACTTCCCTGAGAATTTAGGTTTTTCTGTGGAGATGAGAGAGATGACGGCCATATTTAGTAGTTGTAAAGGAGATTTGCCACTTCTTATACCAGACTTGGAAATATCCGATTTCATCCATTTTTGTGGCTTGCACACGTTGAAACATGTCAACAACTACACCATAGAATGAGTTTTGCATAACACTGTATAATTTATTTACCAAACTTCCCTTCCACCTATGTTATTTCTTTATTATAACTACTAATGGTTTCAAAACTTTATACACTATTTGCCACATCCCTTCCAAAAAGGTCCTACTATTTGTTGCAGGTGGCAACGATTCTAATGAGACACTCCCACATTGGTTCATAGTAGACAAGAAGTACAGATTATATAAAGAGGCACAAAACTCATTTTTGAAAATTATCTAATGCCCAAAATTTGCACTTGAAGTCAAATGCAAGTGAAGCTCTCGACATAATAAATTAGTTATGCTCATAAATTGAGTAGGAGTATGCACAAGAGACAGAAGAAAGTTTTAAAACTTCCCTTGTAGGAAATTGTAATAGAATTCTATGCTTGGGGAAGTCACTTAGTGTGAATTTTGAGGTACATGAGCGAACACAAAGTATTTAATGGGGTGCTATGAAATAATAAACATATTATAGTATTTATAGTATATTTAGGATATATTCATGGTATATTCATGGTATATTCTAGGAATATTTATAAAATATTTCCAAATTGGTCTTGAAACATTCTATCTTACTTTCAAAATTTTAATTTTTTTTTAATCTCAAATGAACAAAATACTCCCTATTTTTGCTCTCTCATAGTTATCTAAAATTTTGACAGTGACTTCCCCAAGATTCCATGTCTCTAAATTGGTGCACAGTGGATTCTGAGGCATAGAGGGGAAAGTGGGACCATTAGGGATTTTCGGAGGAAACTAATCAAAAGTGGGATCACAAGGGATTTTGGGAGGAGAAATGAACCCTTTCTATTGTACCAAAATTTTGGCATTTTTCCCTCCAAAGGTAACTTGTAGGAGGGGATATTGGAGAGCAGGGTGATTCTCCGTGGTAATCCAATAATTAAAAAAAATTACACATCATAAACGGAGTAAATCACAAACACATAAATCACAGGTTTATGTGATTATCTACCAAGCTACCTATTTAGACCATGCATTTTCAATTGGTCATGAGAAGCTGGAACAGACTGATCGATTCCAAGGAAATGAGTGTAGATCCGATCTAACACTAGTAGCAGACTTGTCGTTTTCCATTCCCCACTTCGTGGAAACAATGAATAGTGGCTGAATATTATGTTTATAATTTTGACTTCTTGTGACCAAAAACACGCACCAGCACTGACACAACCCATGTGCTTGGCGCGGTTTCATTCCTTTTTCATTTATAGTAAGTGAAAAACGACACATTTCCTACTAGTGTAATTACAATGCAGAACTTCCAAGGATGCCTTGGAACTCATGCTCACTTGTGATTGCCATTTTTTCTTATCAAATGAAAACTTGAAAATGTCAATACATACATGTTGTAAGAAAAATACACACAGGTGATTGAAAACCTCATTACAATTGGCCATATTTATCTAGGTCGAGTACCTTCTTCGCAAATGTTGAAGTAGTCAAGATAAGACCGAGTTGCAAATTTTTGGGCCTTGTTTTTAGGCATCGTCAATATGACGCATAGAATGAAGGCAAAAATCTATAAAAACAAGCATACTTCTGATCACAACTCCTACAAATGCCAGGGTTCCAAAACATTTTCTTGGACTATCTGGCTCTGCAAATTATGGTAACTAATTAGGTCAAGATAGAAACATTAATTCTAGAGAGCTTTCTATTGCCTACACTGAGATGACATGTCTATATACTCATATGAGCATCAAAGTTCAAATCCATCACATATAACTCTAATATTTGCATGAGTATGCCTTGTGGCTCAAACTTGCAAAAATCTGAAAACTAGGCTTCTATACTTTACAATGCAGCTTTATAAAATCAAGTGTTAGAAGGAAATAATAGCAAAAGAAGATGGTTTAAATCTGCATAGCACCCGCATGTTGTGGAGTTTACCAGATGTCAGACCAGATGTTGGTTTGAAAGACAAATTTGATACTTTCTTGCAATTCAATCATAGTAAGAATTAGATGAGAATCCTGGGGAGGTCATTGTCAAAATTTTATTAAACCCCGTGAGAAAAAATATAGGGTACATTTAATTCATTGGAGCAAATACCATAGCCTGGATGAAATGGCCTATACGGTATTATATCTAAAGTAGGGTAGGTGAAAAGTATAGGTAGTATTCTATTTTTATTAATAAAGTAGGGTCTCAAATATTTAGAGGAACGAAGAATTTATGTGAGTTCTAATGAAAATCCTTGGATTGAATGATAATCGCCTCAATTGACTAAAAATCGTCGAAGTTAGCCAATGGCTAGAAATGAACCACAAATGAAGGTTGAATTATTTGGCTTCGTGGGAAAGTCTCCTCATGATGAATTTGAGCATTAGGAGACCAATGAGATTCACGAGGCTAGGACGGGGTGGTAGTGCCGCATGCTTCCTCTCACAACATGCATTTCTCACTTAAACCTACCATCGAACATTTTAGGCACTAAGCACAGTTGTTATTCTTTGAAAGTTACGTTTATGTATTGTTGTCGTTTTGTTATGTTCAATTAAGTTCAATTTATGTTGAAATTCCAGGATTTTGATAAATGGTCCAGTTTATAAATAAAATAGGGTCTATAAAATAACTTAATGGTGGAAATTATATTTACCTATAGGATCTTGAAAAATACCTCAAAGTACCATTTTATCTACTAATAGGGTGCAAATTATTTAAGAAATTTAGATAAGTAGCCCACCTATAATTAACCCCCGACCACACGTGGTTTACAAAAGTATGTAGTATGTAACCTCCACGTGATGAGAATGCACGTCATCTATCCATCTCACATAACAAACCCTTCTTGCCACCTTTTAAGGTAAGCTTTGCAACTCAAGTCCTAAGGTGGACATAGAATGGCTTATTGCTGCTTGTAATTAGTTTGAAGTTAAGGCAATTCAATGCTCTACCACAGGCAGAGTCAAGGGCATGTTCATCAATCCATCAATTATATTCAAAGTTGACTCTTCATCAATTAAGTGGACCAATGAGTCTCCATGAGCAACTGTATAAATGACACAGTGTTATGTTAGTAAATCAAATATTAGCAAGGGACTGGAGTCAGTGAAAGAAAATTATTAATTCATTTAGATTGATTTATATTGAAGTGAGGTTGGAAATAAATCAAACCAAGAAATATATATCCTTTTTACTAGATACAAATCCTTCCTAGAGAAAGTTAGTGAATATGAAACAAAAGAAGTATAACCATTTTGAGGAGAAACATTTGAGTGGAAGACATGTGGGCTCAACAAGGTGCTTCTACAAGACAAGTACAAAGGGAAGAAGAAGAATAATACCTCACAAGTACGACAAGTTGACAAGGTTCTCCAATTCCGTCACCTGGACATGGACAGTTGAAGGAGTTGTCCTAGATAGTCCTCGATATTACAACAATATTCAAGTATATTGTATTCCACGAGATACAGATGTTGTACATTGGACAAATAGAGACATTTGGAAAATAAAAACAAATAATATTGGATATAGTCTGAAAACGGATTCTTCACTGCTCTCCATATATAGCGCACGTTTGAGGGAAGAATACTTTAAACACATGCAATTCATTCTCGACAACCATTTGAGAAAAAACTCAAGCACAACTGAATGCGAAACTTAGTTTTGACCAATATATCCAAGATAGTGAACCAATTTCATAAATAACATGCCATTTGTTTTTCTTGAATTTCTTCATGATAAGTTGAATTGAAAGTGAAAGAAAAATTAGGCCAATCTAGTTGAGTTTAATTTTCTTTGCCATCTTGTTGCAATGATGTTTATGCTCCAAAACATAGCTAACAGTGTCATCCAACTTCCACTTAATGTGCACACCTTTGTCTAAAATCACCAATGTGGCCAATTGAGGCTCTCTCTGTGAACAAAACAATTATAATTCCTCCAGTTGCTCTAAAACAAGAACTTATTGATCCACTAGGTCTTTCTTGATCTTGAACCAATTACAAACATCTCGATGATTGTCATTGACTTTGCATGCTGTGTGTTAAATGAAACCTTTTGAATAAAGCTCGGCCCTATAAGCCAAATACCTAATTATTGTAGTTTTGTAGCCGCAGTTTACAAATTCTTTCATATGTCAAAGTAGAAGTAGAAGGCTCATCACTATCATAAAAACAAGTCCATTTGATTTAGAATCAAAAGAGGGAACAAACTTGAAGATTGATAAAAATACTCAAAGGTTCAAAATACTCAACTTGTTAATAGAACCTTGTCTTCCCCTACTATGGTGCTGCTTTGCGGTGATTTGAAGCCTAGTTTTGAACACAACTGCCACACCATATCTGTCTAAATTTGACATTACAATAATTGCTATGTTTTTTATTTTTGGTGAAATCCAAGGAGTAAAAAAATTCAAGAAATTATATTCAAAATTGCAAGCCAAAAGGTTCAAAATACTCACCTTGTTGCTAAAGACTTCTTCACTGTGGCTAGGATGTTTTTCTGCATCACTTTGGAGGTCAACTTCACAACTATGACACCATATTTGTCCAAAATTGACATTTCAGTAGTGCTCATACCCATTGAAGGGGAATATTTATCCGCACATGGAATAACATATGAACCCACGTAATTAGCAAGTTTCTAAAAAGTCACATAATATTTTTGAGGCTAGTATAAAAAAATATGGCTAGTATAAAAACTTGTCATATAGGAATTGGTTGTAACCTTCCAAAATAGTCTATAGAAGCGGCACCTAAATCACAAACTTATCAACAATACTTGAAGCTCCTCCTAAGTAAATACATAAGTTTGAAAATAATTCCCCACTTTAAGCTCTACACATCCTGTAGTAAAAGCAGAAAGCCACTGAACAATAGAGATGTCATTGGAGTTAAGATACTTGATAGAATCTTCATGATGAGATTGAATGCGGAACATGAATTAAAGACACAAGGGAACACCATGAAGCACAATCCTAGAAATTGCTATATATTTGTTCATCTTCGTCTGTTAATCTTTGTACAAACTGCCTTCTTGGTCCACTTGTCCTACTTTTTCACAACCGAACTACTTGATCATCCTCTCCCCGTCTCACTCTCTAAACGAAGACATTAAATATTTACGCACGGCCACTCAAGGAAGGAACCTGAAATTCTTCTCTATTGCAATGTTTGAATCATAGTTCTTTAGAACAAAAAGAAAACTCCATTAATTTCTTCCTATAATAGAAGATGCTTTTGAGAGAAAAATTGTCCCAAATTACTTGATGCAAACCATTTACTCAGTTTGATGTTGTGTTACAAATTTTAACATAGCAAAATCACAAGACAAATGCACAAGAGGTTTCTTTTGTTTGTGAAGCTTTGCTTTGCTTATATGTGGATGCCAAACATGTGAGCTAGCTAATATCAATGCTAGCATATGTTCGTTGAATCCAAGAACACATTGCAACGAACATCGCCATTTTGCCACATGACACACATTCTACTGAAACAATATGACATTGTTTCGCCAGATAGCTATTCTGAAATAGAAACATATTGTATTTAAAGAATTGATAAAAATGAAGAAATGGAAGCGCGAGCATACCCGCCATACCGTCTCCGGTCCTTGAAGGACTAATCCGTGTTCGAAGTGGACTCTGCCAAGGTCTTGCAGTTCAAAGACGCAATTCTACATGCCATGATGGAAGCATGGGAGCCCTTACCTAGGCTAGAAGCTGAGAGCATTCAAACAGCAACAGCCGACATAACCAGCAACGACTTGTTCAGGTTGGCTGCAACCGAGCTCATGGTCCATGTACCGACGGTGTAGATTCTAGAAGGGTATACGAGCTATTCGGTCCCTAAAAGCATTAATGTGGAATTTTTTAATTTTATTTTCTCTACCAACCAAATTCATCTTTGTTTATGCTACTAACTATCAGTCTAGTATTGCTTCTAATTCATTTTGTTACTTTAAATGGAGGATAGTTAGATCCATTTCGTTTCAGGTCCCGCTGCCCTAATTGGATATAAAGCATGATCATTCATGAGTTTTAGTTGCCCACAATGTTTTGCAGATCGTAATAGGCTTTTCTAGCTTCTCGAAAGTGGAAAATCCAAAAGTCTATTGAAAGAGCGGTAGCGCCCTCAACCTTTTTAGATCTTAACTTTGGATCTTAGCTAGGCGACCTTCTTCATAATAGTTAGAGTTCTCAAAATTTTAATATGGGCCGCAGCCTACAACTCACTGCTAGCGGCGTCGTGGTATTTGTTGTCAAAGGTTCTTGTACTACGTCCAAGAATCCCAAGCACGGGAAGCGCTAAAATGCATCTAACGAGATGGTGGTGTTGGTAGACTTGATGAACAAACTGTCCACCTAGTTGGCCCTTCAGCTATCGCAGATATAACCATATTGGATAGAATCTAAAATTTATAATGTACAACTTTTATTCAAACATCAAGTTCAAAACATCCCTCTTGGTTGCATTTTATGAAACAAGTGGCACAAAATCACCAAAAGCCCACGATTAAAAGGTCAAAAGTCCCCTAACTATGGAATTCAAGCAGAAATTCTAACGCAAGGAAAATTTCCATAGACCAACATAAAATAACTAGCGAAAATACCCCAATCATTCCGATTAGCTAAAATACCATGAATAAAGGTTAGAATTGTAGAAAACATTACCAACACCACGGTAATGGTTTACCGTGGTCCGTGAACCGGTTGGGCGGTTCACATAGTGCACCTCCCGAAGTTTCTAACACTAAAAATACTAAACATGCCACTCATTCACTAAAGGGCTAAAAAAGTCATGTTTAAGTTGTATTAATCAAACAAAATATTGTAGTACGTAGGAACTTCTTGATGCCTGAAAACAACTCATAACATATTCGTAGTTGTTCAGAAAAACCTCACACGTCTTAAGAATGACAAAAATAAGATGAACCCTTTCATTGGACATGGTTGGTTGATTTTCAATTAGAGAAAAATGAGCCAACGGTCTTTCAAGCATAACCCCTCTAATGTATGCAACTCCAAAAATATAATTCACTTTTACCTAGCAATCAGAGAGACGATTTAAAAAAAGATTCAAGCAATATGTGAGATCCTCACAATTGCAAGAAGAAGCATGTAGTCAAACAAATGGGAGCACAAGTTGACCTTTCATCACATAGAACCATACATAACAAACAATTGCAGCCCATGTGCATTGTGCTACGTTGATCTTGATATATTGTTACAATATAAATTGACTCTAACCTATCAGAAGAGCAAAGAATCATGTACCTAAAAACTATCACTGCTTGTTAATGAACCCCACATGCTAAGTGGATCAGATCACTAAGAAGGAGTACTTGAAACTATTAGACTTCCATAATACTCAACAATTAAAGGCACTTAACAACTGAATACAATAATAGAGTAACATAATTGGAATTTATAGAATATTCCATTACAAGCTGACTAAAATTCACATTCAAGCTTCTACAAGTACGAGGTGCTCCATAATTGCCATTCAAATGGCCTCAAATTCAACGGTTACAACTTAGCGAGAAATTCGTCCGTATCTACCCTCGTCATAAAAATCAACTTAGGTAGAAATTTCATGTATGGACTATACATTGGACATATCAAGATCTGCTAGATGCTCTTCAATCGGACAAAAACGCAGTCTGGTGCAACTCAAGTATTGCTTTGCTTGTGATTGGAGGCTTTGTACATTCCACAAAGATTAATGCCTAGAAAGAGAATCAACAACCATTCAAATTGCGTGTATCCAGAGTCAGCCACAATCAACTACGGTATTTGTACCCCTTGAATTCTTCGTTTCCGTCCGTTCAATCGATGCCCAAATTGCACAACCTAGTAAATCCGAGAATTGAGAAGCACATGTTGATCATGCACCACACTCGGGTAACCAGTGAAGACATCTAAGAACCTCATCCTAGAATCTACAATACCTTAATCATCGTCTTTGTCATAATGATCAGTGGATGTCGCACCAGATGCTAATTCTATCTCAATGTGAGTGCGATTCAAAGCTCCACATACTCGAGGTATTCCACGTCCATTTTCAAATCCTAATTTAACTCTTTGCATGCCCGTTTTAGTTTTTGGCCACTGTAAATGGCGTTGTCCTCTTTTTAGCATACCCAAAACTAATCTCTTCACAACTTTTTATATGGTAGATTCAACAACATCAAACATTCCTCGAATGCATAGCATTCGTTCATACTATAGTTCATTTGTCATTTAAGAGAATGGAACACATGCTCTTGTTGCTACCATGAGGAGATTCAAATGACATACTAATCAAGGAGAATTCCATCATTGGCACTAACACACAACTAAATTATCTAGATGAATTTCAAATCATAACAACAATTGAAAATTCGTAGTGTTGGTTTTCACAACACATACATCCACATATATGCAGTTACTCAAATCATTTGCACAAGCATGATCTGCAACTTCTATTAAAACGTCCCAAGACAAGACATTAAATCAAAGAAACGCTACCCAGATTTTGGAAGCACAAACCTATAGTTGGCCGAAGTAGTTGATTAACCCCTAAAGGACCACAGCTATGTTCCTCTCAAAACACTCCAAAGTACCCCTTCTCATAAAAAGACAAATATTTTTTGATCTATGACCTTTTTGACCAATCCAACCGTAGGATATTTCAAGCACCTACAAATTTTCAACCGTTCAAGGTTCTTCAAAAGTAAGGTTATAAGCTTCAAAGTTGGTTGCACCTTTTTCTTTGGCTTGCTGCCCATCTTTGAAACTTTCTGAAAATGCCGAAAATGCAAAGTTGAGTCTCAAATTTGGTAAAATGAATTTGACAATTGTGTGCATGAGGGTGTTACCTCATTGTGTGCAAAAATTTAGATGCATAGCTCAT
Organism: Pohlia nutans; assembly: GCA_022496805.1. NCBI lineage: Eukaryota > Viridiplantae > Streptophyta > Bryopsida > Bryales > Mniaceae > Pohlia > Pohlia nutans. Next base: position 7,583,172 of record CM040085.1, on the reverse strand, counting down.
TGTATGAAAATTTTCAGGAGATGCCCGCAGTTAGGTTTTTCACCTTTGCATGATTGTATCTTTTGATTTATACATCACCTATGTACGCAAATTACCATCCCATCTTCGTTACAAAGAGTAGAATCACCACAAAAAATCTCAAGAATTGAGGATCAATACTCATTCCACAGTGAGCTGACCGAACTTGGAAAATCAGCCTTGGTCCTTGAGGGGTTAAATTGGGTCTCGGGAACGACGTTCTCACATACAAAATCAACATTCTCACATTCTCAGCAGGCATAGAAGATGATATGAACTACGTGTTACATTACTGTATATACATAACATTGCTCTTCAGGAGTTCAGGGTGAAGTAACCAATTTGAGGCAACAAATTCGGAGTTTGAAATGGTCTTATCAAAGGACAAGGCATGACTGGATGAATTCTGCCTGATGAACCTCATCTCTTCCTTCACAGTGATATTTTGAAGAGCATTGGAAGTTTTGCACGAATTCAAATCTCCTGCTGGAGCCTTGCTTGCAATCAGGATATGACATGTAGACAATAAGTGATGATAGAAGGGAACTCACTCATGGATGGAATAATTGTAGTGTTGAAGACGGTATACATCGAAATTAATGCTCTTGGGTGCACATTTGGGCAAGGTCACCAGATAGGACCTAAACTTATATCAGCATGCGTGGATACGTAAAACTTGGCGGTTGAAACACATTCATTTACGATATTCTCGTTTAGCAGATGATCAGACTCCAACACATCATGTCGATGATATCCGAATGCATGTCCACGTCTAAGAATTATGCACCACAACGTTCCGGAATAACCCCTCTAAAACACTTGCCTCTCACCATATTCTTACTCCCCCAATATAGTACCATGTAGACAATACACATGCACGACGTCCAGCCACACCGTCATGCCCACCGCATACATAACACTGCCGACCCACCATTCCCGAATCCGGATCCAGACAACAGTCCACAAAGTTTTAGAGGTAATCGTTGAAAAATTGGATCAGTTGTAACCTATGACATTCAGTCTCTTCGATTGCTGTACACAAATCCGCTTGCACATTATCCAGGACACTCTCCTCTAAAAGGCGAAGAGTGAATCACTTCCAGGACACCACCTCTCTCTATCGATGTTACATGAATCAATCTTCTTCGTCCTCTACTTCCTCCTCCGCCGTGGCTAACCACGCCAACCATTTGCCCACCTCCCTGATTGCCTGCCAAAATCCACGAACACCAAACTCAATTTCCTCCACTCTCGCGTCTTCCCCTTCCTCGTACAATACCTCCCACTCCGCTAACCCACACCACTCACCCAACCCTAAACCGAAAATACCCACACTCCTTCAACCTCGACACCTCCGCCGTACGCGACCACAACTCACAAAACAGTTATTCACCCACAAATAGTCATCCACATCAAAGGACACACCACACCGGCTTCCCAAAAACCCGACACTCCGGCCATTCGCCCCTCAACCGTCCAGGACACTGTGAACTCACCTTGTCTCTTCCTGGTGTCGAATCATTAATGTCATCTTGCCAATTTATGTACGCGCCCTCCGAGATTACCTGACCCAAACACACCACACAAGCCATTCATATACCGCACTGTAGAAGCCACATCTCCTTCAACCGCTGGATTCCAGAACCACCTCCTAGTCACCCCGGTTCATTACACACAGGACAACGGGCTCAAGCTACAAAGAACGCTCACATAAGCGGTCTAGGCTGCACGGACACACGTATCCCTATATGCTAACTTTAGCATACGAAGCCACATCAAAAAGTGTCGGCCACCATTAATCCGCGCAAAATAGCAACCATCCCAGGTATCTGCATCCCGAACCTAGTTCCAGACCCCCTACACCCACCACGTAACTTCCTCGACCATTCACACAAAACGTCTTCCACGATCCCGCAACACACTACCGCAAAAAAACGGACCACACAAATCGTCCGTGTTCCACCGTTCGAAGATCACTTCCCATTCTTGATCACCGACACAACCCCAAATCAACCATTGCACACTAACCCCAGCAACTACCCAAACATCACAACTCGGCAACAAACGCCGCCCACCCGTGCCGGACAGGGGCCCGCTCAAACAACGATAAACAAGTGGACGACTAACATCGATCACACCCAAGCAACGACCGCCAGTGCCTCATGTACCTCTTCCCTGTAGAAGTTGTCAAACAACTTGCTCATCAGACCTTGTGGATGGCCATACTCGTTGGCAAATAATTGTATTGCAATGATATCTGCACGTACACAATACTCTCGTCAGACGCGCCACTCGCCTGCACGCAACGGTGACCCCAAATGCTACTCAACCCACTCACGCCATTTCCACACGCCATCACCGATACCATGGGCTCCACATGCTCAAGTTCGGGCCTAAACATGCTTCCCCAAACATTACCCAGGACAAAGAAAACAACACCATCCCCCTTCCAACTGCTGCCAAGTGGTGTGTCTCCTCTCCCCAATGACCCAGATCCTGCTGCACGTCGCCACAACTGGACGACCCTGTGCTCATCGAACCCGCCCCCACAACAACATTCCACTCAAGCGAAAAGGCAGCGGAATCTCACATTGTAGTTGATTGGCTAAACCGGCTCTACCCTTCCCCGAAGCACACTTCTTCAAAAGGGGCGCATATGTCTTCGTGTCCACTTTCACCCTTGCTTGCTGCCATATAAACAACCACCACCCACCAACACCATCAGATCGACCACCGTGGTGCACCACTTCCGTGTGTGCCAAACGCACTTTTCCATCTCCGCATACCTTTGTTCGATCATCGTAACACGCATCGAACTCAAAACAAAAGGCACACGCAGCTTACAGCCCTCACACGTTTTGGGGCATGAAACATTCAAGACCTCTACACCATCACCTTCACATGTTCCGTCTAGCCAAATTAAAAACCGTCATCCTCCCCCACCCCGGATTCCATTCTAATCCGATGCATCTCTCCTAAACACCTTCGGCTTCCACCGATCCACACATGTACATATCCAAACCCGCCAAAACGGCAGCCCTCCTACTCACCGTAAAATCAGCTGATAGTGGTTCCGCCACCGCATGTCTCAAAACTTGGGTCATGATCATTCGTAAGAACGAAGGGTCCGACGAGGCGCTAGGTACATTTTTCTGACAGGAAGACCAAAAAGGGAAACCAAAAGAGTCAGCATCAACTCGGCTTGGCCTTCGCCTCAGCGTCACCTCAACACATCACTCAGGCCTTGCTCATGGATGGTGCCCATCATGCGTAACTGCTAGACACACACCCATACCAACCATATAATAACCTTGCACACTAAACGACTCACCAACATTACGACCAAACAAAGCATCAGCGGTCCAGTCCAATTACCTCTATCCACTTCACAAGATCCAGTATTGGCTCTTTCCTGTCAAGCGAGTCTCTAACGTGAGTCTCTACAGGTAACATCTGGTAAAAAAAAAAAACAAGGATTGAAAACATCAGCTCCATGCTCTGGGACACGGAATCGACCAGCTCAGTCGTTCACTTCCATCTCACACCTCCTCAAACAAACCACTCCCATTCCCTACCACCCCACGCTGTCCCAGGGCAAATTCAAACCAGCTCATTGCGACAAACAGGGGCAGCATTTATCCCACCGGATTCAGCTTCTGCAAGTTCGTCCCCTTCAGAAACGCCTCCAGCTTCGTACTCCTGTTCTTCTCAGAAGGTGACACGAAGTTCTCCAATTCCAGACCCGAACTCTTGTAACCCTCCACCATCTGTTCTTCGCCCTTCTCTTTCCGGTACGTGTCCAGCACGGCGCCTAAAATGGTCAACGCATGCCCCTCCTCCCTAACTTCTCCGGGACTTTCACCCGCCGTTTCTAATAACCTGCCTACTTCCAATAAAGTAAATACCCCCACCGACACTAATCTACCTAACAGGACTCCCAAGAATTCTGGAGCTTTCGGGACGTCCACTACTGTGTCTACGAATCTCAACAGCACACGATCCATCCTGCAACACTCCACAAACCATCACTGTCAACGTCACCTCCGCACCACTCGAGTCAAATCATCAAGGACCCAAAAAGAACCAGCATCCATGGAAACGACCAAACCAAAGATACACGGCTCTCGCCGATCCAGCGATGAAGAAGCCATACCCCTTCTCCAGCTGATCGTGTGACAAAAGAGGAGTATCCATTCTGTGAAGATGTACAAGTAACTTTACAAGCAGCTCTCTTTCCCTTTCCTTCTTTTCCAGAGACTCCGATACCCACGTGTACACCATGTCAGGATGATGCCCGGAGGCTCTCAGCTCCTCCACGCACAATGCTGCTTCCTTCAAGTCTGTTACACTGCGCCCCCCACGTTCCAACACACCTTGTCAATACCCACTACACACCTCTCCACAAACCGACATATTCAAATCGTCAAACTTCCAGTGCCCCAGGAAGCTCCAACAGGCTCGCGGTCTGCCCGACACGACCACGCACGGACAACGACCTCGTCCTACCAAAAACGAGATATCTCGCGCAGCTCATCGACTATCACCGACCCCAATATCCGTTTGCAAAACGACCCTGTCTGTATTCCTGAATCGAACTGCTAGACGGCAGGCACTGTCGCCTCCAAACACCTCACCTGTAGTATTCACTTATGGTTGATTCCCATTTCTTCTTCAGCTTTTCTTCCTCGCTCAGAACCGGCGGTGCAGTAGAAGGACGGGGTGACACCAGAGGTGGTGTCGACTCGTTTCGCTGCGCCTGGAAGGTATTGGGAGCCGCATTTGATGATGCATTGGACCTTTCTCCGACTCTCTGCTGTTCCGGAGTGCTTCGCAACTCTCGCAGACCCGGGCTCAGCCTGTCGCCTCCGGTCATCGGTCTGTCCAGTATGGGCCTCTCAGCTGATCTAGGCCTCTCTGCGCTCGAAGGTCGCATCGGAAGTTCCTCCCAATTCCCAAAATGTGATCTCTCTTGACCGTACGCCAAGATAGGTCCCGAACTCAGCCGACGCACCTCAGGGCCCGGCATCATGGGTGCCGCATCCGACACCGCACTCCGCCCGCCACTCGACGGTTGCTGCCGTACTCCCACCCTACCCAGTCCACCTTGTGGGCCTAGAGTGATGCTGCCTTCGTCGCCCCCTCTTTGAGACAGCGGCATCGGCACCGGTCGAGCATCCATCAAAAGGGATCTATCCTCCATCCGAACGTCCTGGACGAAACCACCCCCACCGCGCATCCCCCCTTGTGGAGACGGTGCCCTTCGCATACTACCCATCGGGGTTCCTGCTCACCAAACATATGTGCTCAGTGTCACTCACCTCTGCTCTGCTACGGGATCAAACTGCCCGACTCGTAAATAACAACCACTTGCACGTCTCTAAACCATGCTCGGCCGCCCTACCCACTTCCCACCCATCCTAAAAACTCTACGTCTATCCAATCGCATGATTGCAACAAATCGCCATGCACGGAAACCACGACCACAATCAATGGATCAAGCCAGCCCACTAGTCCACATCACACACCACGTCACGTTCCGTTCCTCCCTCCTTGACCATCCCACACCGTCGTCTCCCCAATGCAAAAAGAACAACGAGAATGATTCATCCCAGGTATCACTCAATCGCAACACGCATCAACAAAATCCGAGCGGAAAATCATAAGTTAAAGCGTCCTCTGAATCTTACCCGCTCCCATCGGACCAGGGGAATACATCGGAGATGGAGGACCTCGCATGCCAAACTCTGGACCGGGTCCCATCCTTCCCCGAGCAGACCCTCCTCCCATGCTGGGACCTCGTCCTAAACGATCCCCACGCGCAGCTTGCTGCCTCTCTTGGACCGCATCTCTGTGCACCTCGTCTATCTTCTTCGGTCCGTCCACCTTCCTCCTCTCCTGCCAGTCGTTCCTTCGGAGCTCGATGCAATCCTTCAACATGAATCTCAGCCGGGACGAGAGCTTCATGTTGTTCGACAGGGACTCCATTCGCCTGAAGTAAGCATCGATGTGCTCCTTCGCCTTCGGATGGTCAATGATTCGCCCGATTGTGCTCATCAACTTGCACAACGCCTCCACGTCTTCCTCGTCGGGATTCTGGATATCGCCCAGCAATTTCTTGATGCACTCGTGCATGATCCTCTCCGTCAGCATGCTCTTCTTGTAAAGCTCGCCGATGAAACGAATGTTTCCCAGCATTCTCCTTCGGGCCTTCAGCCGCTTCTCCTCCCTCTGTTCCGCTGTCATCTTTATTTCCACGTGCTCTTCCTCGTCCTTCTCTGCTTCCTCCTGCTCCCTTTCCCCGCGCTCAAATTCCTCTTGGCATTTGTTCAGCAGAACACGCTTGAAGGTGATCTTCTCGTCGTTCTCCGTGAACTCCGGCAAGTCCGCCGCAAGCTTCACGCAGAACTGTGCATACATCTCACAGAACGTCGGCTCCATCAGCGCTTTGTCAAAAATCTGCGATATCACACCCGTCAGCGTCGTGGCAGAGTCGATGTTCGCTTCCTGAACCTGCACGAACAGCTTGTCAAAATTCTGCGGCGTCAGCTTGTTCAGGATCCCCTTGATCAGCCTCTGCTTTGCTTGCTCCTCGTCCGAAACCTTGCCCACCTCGTACCTATTCTCCGCCTTGTGAATCGCAGGTAGAGGAGTCCGAGGTGACGGAATCAGGCCGGGACCCTTCCCTACCCCCATCGGTTGTCGAAGCCACCTGTCCCCGTCCACACCATTCGGGCTGCGGGCCGGAGGACCGGCACCGGGCGGTATGAAACCTGGAAACGGCACGTTCCCGGGCCCCCGAATCAAACCGCTGAATCCAGCCTGGCCTGGCATGCCGGGATAATGCTGCTGTGGCACTTGCGTGATCAGCCCCGGTTGCATGCCCTGCCCCGGCCGGAACCCACCTTGCATGGACATGTCCATGCCCATGCGCGCATCCCCGGGCTGATTCCTTCCTGGTGAAGGAACCACCCCGCCTTGTCTCGTCCACCGATCCTCGTCTGCTCCCTGCTGCTGCATGCCACCTCCTCTTCTGTCTCCTCTCTGTCCCCCGCCACTGGCCTGTCGGTCCAGATTCCGCGCAGGGCTCGTCAGCCCTTCCGCCGTCATCCTCTCTCTGTCCATCAACAACAGCTCCGCAATATCATGTCTGATTTCGAAGTTCAAGGGAAACTCCCTGTTCTGGTCCCTGAAGGTGATCAGAAAATCACGTGTGTACTTCCTGTCACCCGTATCCACAGCATGAACCACCGATATGCTTGGCGCCGGGAGTTCCGCAGCATCTTCCCAGTCATCCACTTCCTTCGGTAAAGACTTGTCCAGCGTCGCAACGGAGTCCTTCGCGTCGTTGCCCAAAGAACCCGTCCCAGAAACCTCCGCTCGCTTCACCTCCACCGACTTCTTCTCTTCGGGCACCTTGTACGCATTGTAAAGATCGGCCGTGTTGCCCGCTGCGTCTGCTCGCGCAAGGAACTCCTTCTTCTTCTTCTTCTTGCTTCCCCCCTTTGCACCCTCCTGACCCGAATTCGGGTTCCCAACCATTCGAGCTTCCACTGTATCTGTTTCGCTCTCCACCATCTGCACAACCTCGCTCACTTCCGTCGTCGAAATTCCAGAAGTACTGCTCAACAGAGAAGGGATCTCCACGTCGGATTCCGATTCTGACACCACTGATGGAGCATTCGCCTCAGATTTGTACGAATTGCTTGCCGTGGATTCTGCATGTTCCAACGGTCTCAGATTCACCTCCTCCTTTTCGATCAAACCCCCACTGCTCTCCACCAGGACCGATGATGAATCCACACTCTCAGCCTCCTGCCTGCTGGGCTCCACTGCTCCAACCTCCACAGCCTTCTCCACGGCACCAACCTCCACAGCCTTGGGGACCTCCTCGCCGGCGCTGGACGGAACCGTAGAGTCCTCTTGCGGAAACATCCGCTTGTCCTCCGACACAGGTGTATCCACACCTGCATGTGACGCGCTTCCAACAACTACACCAGGGGTATCGTCGCTCTGGACCATCTGTTTCCCTGCCACATCGGTCTCCACTGATTGTGCATCTGCTGCCGAGACACCGGATTCCTCAACTGCCACTTCCTCGCTCCCCACGGATTCCTTCATCCCACCACCTGCCATGTGCCCCTCTGATACGGGGGTCACCAATTCCTGCGCCTCTGTTGCTGCCGGACTCTCTTCCACCATGGATGGCTTTTTCACCAAGCCTGCCACAGGTGACATATTCACCAATTCTGCCAGAAATCCCGCGCTTCTACCCGCTGGTCCATGATCCGCCTCAGATGGTTCAAGACTGACCTGCTCCACCACCTCGCCATCCTTCTCATCTACCTCAGCCGCCGTAGACTCTGCTTCCCTCAAAAAGTCCCCATCCTCAACTGGCAATGCAGCATTGGTCTTGGAAGTTTTTGGAGTCGATGGAACGGTATCGGGCTCTACCTCCACGTTCTCTGCCTCCTGTTTCACCGCCTCCTCACCAAGGCTCGACATGGCCCCAGTTGAGTTCACAGAAACCTTCACGTCTTCCCCAACTCCCTCTTCCAAAGCCCTCAAATCTTCTACCACAGGCTCTCGGGGTTCATCCTTCGCAAGCAACGAAGAAATACCAGTCGATCCCGTGGACCCCTCCGAAATCACTACGGAAGTATCTGTTTTCAAAGAGCTCTCCGACTCCACAGAGGTTCCTACCTTGCCCTGTCCTGCGACGTTCTGCACAACACCAGGCTCGCTATCGTATTTCGCTGCGGCAACCCCTCCAATCGCTTCAGGCACCGCGTTCTCCGAGCTTGTATCTGAAAAAGGACGACCATGTGTCAAGACCCAAATCAAAAACTCCATGCAAAACCAGGGACCAGCTTCGTGACAGGACCCAGAATGGGCCCGCAGACTGCACTGTTAAAGATGACAGACCCCGACTCTGGGTGACCAAAGTTGTAACCGCGTCGTGCATCGCAAACCGGCAGATGCACTCCACCTTCAATCCGGCCACCGCCCTCACTGTAGCCATGCATACCTGGGTGAGACGTTTTGCTACCACCTTTGGTATTGCCCGCCTTGGACTCCTCCGCCTTGCTTCCCACGTTCTTCACGGGCGTATACACTGCAGTGCTGCTGTGGGCTCCGGACTGAGTCCTTTGCAAGCCTGCTCTGTGACTCCCGGGAACACCTGAACCTGCCGAATGACTTTTATCCATCGAGTTCTGCCCACCCGCTGCAGCCACCTGGTCTGCATTCTTTTCACTTTCAGGGCCTTGAAAACTCGCTGGATGGGCCTGTTGATGTTGTTGTTGCTGCTGCTGCTGCCGTTGCCTGTCCTTCTTGCTACTCTTCCTCAAATTCGAATTCCCGGTCGTCTTCGCAGCTTCTACTTTCACTTTCTCGCCAAAAGTTCCTGCACCGCCTGTGCCAGGAGGAGTCATGATTTTCGGACTGACACCACTTGCATTTGAAGAACCCGTTACCTGCTTAGGAGTCACGACAGTAACACTCGGCCGATTCATGACAGGGGCTGAAGCCCCGCCCGAGCTCAGGCTGCCTACATACGAGGGACCAACGCTCGCACCAGTAGAATCTACCCCTGTCGATGCATGCCCGTTCGCACCATTCACTGACCCCTCGCTGCTGGCATCGCTGCCGGCCACCGGGACCGAAGAACCCGATGCTTCCACGTCACCAAACTTGAATGCAATGGATGAAGTCGGTGAAGGGAGCACAGAGCTCGGGGTCAGTGGCGCGGGAGGGGAAACAGGAGGCACGCTCAAGCTGGGCGGCCTCCCGTTCGACATAATCGGAGGGTTCATCCCCAGCGGAGGTGGGTTGGGTCTGGGGTTGGCAATCCCAGCTTGAGCAGGAATGCCTGGAACTGTGACCGGAGGGGGCCCCAACGCAATCGGCAAGCCCACCAGAGGCGTGCTCAACATGTCAACTGGACCGGGGCCTGCACTTGCAGACCCCAGCGGAGGCACGGCCCCCAACTGAGGGGCAACTTTTGGACCAGGTGGCACTGGAGCGGTTCCTGGGTGCCCAAAAGTCACACCTTGCCCAGGATGGGGCGAATTGAAATTGTACCTCACCGGTGGAGAACTAGAAAGAGGTGCTCCGGAAAACCCACCCGCCTTCGCAAGCCCGGGCCCGGGCTGGTACACGGGCGCAGTTTGATAATAAAAAGGCATGTGATGTGACGGGCTGTATCCCACAGGGGCTCTCGGTTGAATCAGACCGTTACTAGAAACCCTACCTGCACTCCCCAGACCGGATGGAGCCACGATCTCTACACTCGAGTCCTTCTTTACTGGGTCCAGTTTCAGTTCCTCATGAGTGTGCGGATCCACGATTTTAATTGCCCTGCTCTTTGGCTTTTGCGTCATAAACTGATTTCCGGGAGGCCCATACGGGGACACCGACATGCCCGCGGGGATCTGCCCACCCATATTGGGTCCTAGCTGATGCGCCATTTGAGCCATAGGTTGTGCAGACAATGGATTAGCCAACTGGCCACCAATGGGAGTACCTAGCATTTGTGGATTGTGATGTGGGCCCGCCATCATGGGCTGTGGAGGATATTTCATGCCCTGGTTCAGCCTTTCCTGCACCATCCCCTGCTGCTGTGGCATCGCCTGCTGCTGTTGTTGCAGCTGCTGTTGTTGCTGCTGCTGCTGTTGATGATGGTGATGCTGCTGCTGCTGCTGCTGCTGCTGATGTTGGTGCTGCTGTTGATGCTGGTGTTGATGCGCCAGGGCTTGCTGCTGTTGTTGCATTTGGGCAAGCTGTCACAATATCATCAACGTCACCGCAATCAAGACAAGTCAAGCAACCAAACCGCTCTGCTGTGCGATAGAATCAAACAGAAACACTCTTCGTCATGACATCTACTGGACCGCAAACCCACTCAAATCCAGGAAACCATGCTATGCCTGCGTCATGACAGGAGATTCTAAACAGTCCATTTCGAGGAAATCACTTGCTGTGGGGACCATCCACGAGGAAATACATATGCCAGTTGCACATCTCAACAATTGGTTGGGTTCCCCACATTTCCGACCTCGCGCCTTGCTTCCTCCCTCCTCTTCAAACATGCCAGACTGCTGTTTCCCCACGTCGTACAAGTGACTCTAATCACCTATACCAAACATTCAAGAGTGTTTCTAGCAATACCTGGAGCATATGTTGACCTGGCATGTGCAGGTTGTTGGCCTGCGGATGCTGGGAATACCCCGGTGTTTGACCTACTTGCTGCGGAAGAGGAGCTTGAGCAGTTGCGGCGACCGGTACAAGCCCTTGAGAACCCATACCCGCTTGCATGTGTTGCACCATGGCCGCTGTAGGTTGTTGCTCGCTTGCACCACCCACGTTTCTTACGCCAACCTGTCACCATCATGTCACCAACGACACAAGTTAGCACCAAACAAACATGGCCACAACCCCTCAATACGTAATCAGCCCATATCGATCTCCAGTTCCCCACAATAACCGTAACAAAGATAGGATATCGTGCCGCCAATGCACCGTTGCCGTCCCCCATTTCTAAAATACTGCAATTGATCGGCACCACTGCCCGAAAGTCACCAGCAAATCAACCTAACCACAATCGGTGAAGGCGAGAACACATTTAGGCTCTGCCGTGGACCGTTTCACAAAAAAAAACCCCAAACAGGCATTCATCCAACACACATTGATTCCCAACAACCTACTTGGGAGGTCAAACTACCCAGGTCCAAGCGCCCAAACTACCTGCGCGATCTGCTGCTGCCCGGATGCCAGTACCGGTGCTCTTGGAAACGATCGCTCCACGCGTGCCTGATCCCACAACGTACCAAACATGATTGATCACCACTCAGTTCAGCATGTGCCATCACACCATGCAAATGTACATGCATCTTGTCGCAGAAATATTGTTCACGGCAACAACCACCCAAACTACAACACTCACCAAACCCAAAAAAAGCACATCACTCACCTGTTCACGTTTTTGCTCGTCCAGATTTGGTGGAGCGGAATTGGTACGTAATGGGTACTTTGCACACGCACACACACACAAGCGCATTTTTCTCAGAACCCATGCACAGAAACACATTCCAACAACATCACTGACAACAATCTTGTGGCCAATATCTATTTTCTGTTGGACCAACCACCAGCTTCGTACACTTGGACCCAGTATATCACAGCAACTCCCAGGTGCAACATATCACTCAATTCCGTCAGTGCCAGGCTTCGGCGAATATCCCTCCCCTACTCGACTCAAAACCTAACATTCAAAAAGCCCGGAAAGTCACGACGACGGGGTTAGAATGCTTTGCATACAGGAGTTGCCGACGGTCTCGGTGAAACGCCACCAAAGCTCGGCTCCACGCTCCCAAACTGGAAAGAAAAAAAGTTTTGCGACGATTGCGAAACTGGAGCTGTTGCAGCTGCACAACAAAACCACCACAACCCCCCCTCAAACGTTCAAAATTGCTCCTGCACGAATGCCAATCATTCCTTCCCACAGCAACACGTCACAGGACAAGCAAATCCTCCCACACAGCACCACTCCAAAACGATCATACGGCACTCGCAATCGACCTAAAACACTTCATGCAACACGCTCAACACGAAACCTGAGTTCACCTAACGGCGGGGAAAAATGGACCGGTCGCATGCATCCGTGGAATCAAAGCACGCCAAGAACTGACAACGACCGCTTACCGGAGGGCGTGGAGGGCCTGTCGGCTTCTGAACCAGCGGCCACGCTAGTCGGAGGAGCAGGTGGTTTACTAGTGGGGGCTTGCTTGGCAACGCCCGGACCTCCGGAGCCTGCGTTTCCAGACGTTCTACCAGGCATTGTGCCCTTCAAGTCTGAATTCTGCTGCAATCCCCCCATCTGCGAGTGCTGATTTGTGTCTGCAGATCCCAGACCTTGGCGCACCACTGCTGCCACAATCCAAAACAATGTCAGCTGGTGTGTGTCATTACAGCTTCTGAGGCCCTGCATGTGCATTCCAATACTAAATCGCCCGGACTGCATGGTCTACTGCCAGTCGTGCCAGGACACCCACACGAGCATACGTAACAGATGCATGCATAAACTATGAGGGATCGTTCACCTTGCTGCTGATTGTTGTGGTGCTGCGGTGAGACCGGCTGCTGCACTTTGTTGTTGACAACTTGCTCTGGAGGCCCTGCGCCTCTTCCAGAGGCAGAAGGTCCATTTGCACGCTTTCCACTGCCAAATCTCAACAAAGGTCACGGGTCAATACGGACTTCCAATCCACTGCAACATACGTTCAGACTGTGAGAAACGCCCATCCAACTGGACGGGAAAGAGCCCTAAGCATACACCAGTCCGATCACGAGACATTCGCTTCAACATTGCGACATTACACTCTCTCTCTTTCAGCTTGGTGGCCATGTCCCCACTCCCTCAAAGATCACACGCCCGGGACGCACGCCCGACCCAAACCTCCCCATCGAAAACGATAACAAATCATACCGGAGGCACCGGTGCCCCCAAGCATGCACCACGCAGGCAAACCAGCCTGCGAGCTTCTCATGCATCCCCTACCAAGTTACCCATTCGGAGATACTATCGCACTGCCACCCAATAGCGACCACCTAACGTTTCTCGGCACTGTCACCTCAGGTCAGCACCCCAGCTTTTCGACTACCCACTGGGAAATCCACCACTAGGACCCTCGAGCCGCGAACAACCGGGACGCAGACGCCCAAGTGCTATGCAAACCCTATCTTTTTCCACACAGAATGGCAGCCGCAAACACTCTTCGAGTAATCCATCATTCCTGGACGTGACGCTTTCCGAGCGACAGTGAAATGCTCCACGGCTTCTGGCTCGTCAAGGCTTGATTCCCACCCGAATTTTGGGACGCGCAAAGAATTTCTCCCTCCGGGGTCTAATCGCCCCTCCGGAAGGTCAGGTTCGACATCGCAGGACACAGGAGGGGATCAAAGCGGCCCTTTCATACTAAAGATATCTGGAAGTCCCGTTCCCCGGCATGCGTACCCTAACTCGGGTTCATCCACTGCCGAACGTTTGCATTGCCCTAAAACCGCAGCATCATGCGAATTATATTCCCACCAAATACTCGCATATAATGGAAAACCCTTGAAACCCAGTGATTGACGGTGAACGGCATTGACAGAGCGGGTCCCCCGACCCTCATCGCCAGAGAATTTCCCCAGCCCAAGTTCCCGATGTGTGCACGCCACCGGCTCCGAAGAGCGAACCCTAATCATTAGAAGCCACGATGATTCTAGCGGACACGAACGGCTCGAGGGCCACGAGTTGAATCGACCAAAGGAACCCGATCGCACAGCATCGCGACTGCTCAAGAGTGGGGAACCACGGGCCACGGCAATCGACCAAGCAATACAATCGATACAATCAATCAACCGAGTCCATGCAAGCAAAGCAAAGCTCACCCGCGGTTGGTGGAAGCGGCCACGGCAGTGGGGCGAGCGGCGGATGCAACGGACGGAGACGGCTGGGGCGGCCCCGCACCGGCAGGGGCGCTGTTGAAGGGGCTGGGCCCTCCGCCCTTGACAGGAATCGATTGACCGCCACCGGCTCGCGAATGCCCAGCACCACCGCCCGCTCTCCCAGCCTTTTTCAGCTGTGCCTCGCTCCGGTCTCCCTTGCCTTGGTAATGGGACATATATGAGTGCTTTCGTCCCTCCCTTGCGCTTCTTTAAGAGGATCTACCGATCCGCCTACTGCGACCTACGCTACGCGCGCGTCGTCCTCCGTCGCCGACCAGCCACCTCCGGCCGCGCCTGTCTCACGCCAATTCTCTCGCACACATTTCACCGGAACCAAGCCCTGGAGCTCCGCGGCCCGCGATTCCGACCACAAACCCTCGCCTCGTCCAAAACCGCACAACAGAGTGAGTAGTGTCAAAATTGAACGAACGCAAAAACACGGTGCAGTGGTCCTTCCACCCGGGCGCGTTCTGGATGCTGCCAATAGCGAAACCACGAGTGCGCTTCGAGAGAAAAGGGACGCCGAGGTAGGTTGTCTAGTCCACCACCTTCACCAAACCCTAACGATCACGTCTTCGCAACGTTCCGGGGCGGAGGGCAGAGGAGAAAGGGAAGATAGAGAGGAGGGAGAAGAGAAGAGAGGAGGGAGACACAAACGCCGAGAATTCACAAGGCGTGCGTCGGCATTCGGCGATGGCGGAGATGGTGTCAATGTTGTTGAATGATGATGTGAAACAAACTCTGCAAGCAAAGCATACAACTCTGCTAGCTAGAGGAACCAATAGAACGGGCCTTCGCTGCCCTTCCCTCCCTTTCCCCCACAGAGGCCCGCCCTCTACTCTAGGGTTCCTTCCGACCGACCACCGGACGGGGCGCTGGTTCTGCATTCCGGTTCTCCCCGGTTCTCTCCGAGTCTCCCCGGTCCTCTCCAGGTCTCTCCGGCTCTCGCCGGATCTCGTGCAGACTGGTTGGCATGTGCTCTGTCGGTTGTAACCAGCCCTCCCTTCTTCTTTTTTTAATTCAGAGAGTGCTAAACTGGCGACACAAAATAATATGGTAGAACCGCATATTTCTACATTCATCCATATTTTGGATAGTAAGTCTTTTTCATTCATATTTTCCATCCAACTTTGGTGACATATTTTATTGATAAATGAAGATATTTTGGCGATCTGGTATTGAGTTTTTGGTCGTTTTGTAGCCAGATTATTTTTTATTGGTACAATCTGGTACGAAAAAGTCCAAAAAAATAGGGCAGGTTGTAACAGTAGTTAGAACTCCGGTTCTCTTTTGAGGCCGGCGTGAATAAAATGTTTGTTTGACCCACCTGTGGTTCAATGTCCACCGAACAAAAGACTAGTGGTACAAGACTATTTCCCTCTTTTGAGGGTAGACACTATAGTAACCAATAATCACGTAATATTGGGCTCGGGTTTTGGGGCCTAGGTGATTTTGGGCATAGGGTTTTATTTTCTCTTTGGTGAAAACCAAGTCACGAACTCAATAGTTGGTTGTGAGTGGGTGTTTATTTTGTTTAGGTGGTCCAAGTTTGATCCTCGTTGAACTCGTTTGAGCGGCTACGAGGTATACATGACTTGGTGCTGCTAAGTGAGCTATCGCAGGCATGAAAGTTTAAACAACCAATTGGCCTCATCCCCCAATTTGTGACAAGTGCCTAACCCTTTAGTGCCTAGGGTATTGTAGCTTGGTGCACTGGATTTCAGTGGATTTTTCTACCATGATCAATACTATCATAAATAGAATGGATTAAAGTAGAAAACAACCGTACAATTGTATTATCAACTGGAGTGGAGACATTTTGCCAAAATTAGAGAATCATCCAATGATGGAATTGCAAGATTATAGTATGTCTTTGAATTGTATAATGTGCACTCAAAATTGAGATTTTGGAGGGGTGTGTGACTTCAAAGTTAAATAGAATTTGGGTTAAATTTTCAAAAATGAAAGCAAAGAGATTAAACAATGACCTATGTCAACACCTCTCCGTTGCAATCTTTCATGTCAAGAACGGACTCACACATAATTATTGTGAATTTCATAAGTGATCGTGACATATCCATATACAGTTTAGGACAAAAAATTATACGTTAAAAAATGAAAGGAGTTGGTACATTGATCGAGATTGGAATACAAACATTCATGGAACATGAACAAGAGAACGCAATCCAAAAAAATAAAACAAGATAACAAACTTCCAAACACAAAAAATACCGCATAGCACATGTGTTGTATTTGTAAGCATTACTATATTTTCAAGTATTTGCAGTCTTTTCTCATTTTATTCATAGGTATTTTGATAGTTGCACAACTCCAAATTGAAATTTTCTTTTTTTGGAAGATGTGTATTATAAATCTCCGATTGTGAACCTCACAATTCAATATCCATTTCTTCATTGATCTTCTGTTATTTGCATTTCTAACACACCAGTGACTAGAATGTGGTCACGTGGGCACTAAAGGGTTGATATACTAACAAAATAAATAGTGGTCTTCACCATTTTCAAATTTTTTTTAATTAACAAGGTGGATCTAGGTTTATTGGAAAGATTGGTTATTTTCTACTTTTTTTATATGTATTATAAAGTATTATATTGGCATTTTATTAGGTAATAGAGCCTACCATACATTTGACAATTTGACCAAACTTGACTCATTGACTAGACTATTTGACCTCACTATTTGACCTCTCGATAGAATACTAGGCAGGACTGGGATTTCATTGTGTCATTGTATTATTAATGGACTGGCCACCAAATTAACTACCCTTGGCATAAGAGTGGTATTTTATTCTTTTAAACCAAAAATTCTATTTTGATAGTGACTTTAGTCACAACACGATAGACTGATTAACCTTTCCTTGTAAAATAACCCCTATACTTAATTGTTCCTGTGTTTTGGAAATCACAAAACTAGGTTAACAAGATGACATGTTGATTTATGCAATTTATTCCAAAATTTGATATATATTGCATATATATATATATAATATTTCTTTATGTTCTTTTTCTTTTCCTTTTCTTTAAATACACAATTGTTGGCACAAGTCACATTTGGCTATTCTTAAAATTACTATGAATTTCACTATAAAGATTAGAAAGTCTATTCCTCATGACTATCTTGTGGATCTATAGAGTACCAGTACTTTTTAAATGGAATTCTAGTAGGCCTATTAGTTTGGGCTGTCAATTGACGCTCTACTCTAGTTTCAAGCACATATTTTTAAGAGCAAGTCCCAATGTATAATTATCTATTGGATTATCTCTTGTGTCAAAATGCAAGGTCCCATGAACATATTTGTCACTTTTCACAGACTAACCAGGTCCATTATTTGTTTGAAATTTATATAGACATTGACGAAGAGCAAATTGTCCTTTAAAGGGATCTCCTGATGTGAACCATGTTATTATAGAGGATTCCATATCCAATGAATCAACATGACGCTTAATGAAAGAGTTTTTACTAGAATGTAATTGGCAAACATTTGTTGGACTTTCATCAAGACCAACATATATATATATATAAGGTCATACGGTCACATAGGCACAAGGTCACACGGTCACATAGGCACAAGGTCACACGGTCACATAGGCACAAGGTCACACGGTCACATAGGCACAAGGTCACACGGTCCCATAGGCACAAGGTCACAAGCGTATGCGTTGAGTTTCTACTCCCTCGACAAGCTCCCTCTACCTCTTATGCGACAAAAGTTTAAGCCCCTCCGGACTTTGATTAATGTAACTTATCTTTAACCTAGTTTAGCCTAGTTTATTAATTATGTATTAACATATTTCTATATTAGTTTCTAATGATCTTAATGATCACATGCATACATATGTACAACACCAAGGAATGAGACCATGGAAGTTTGACATCTAATGAGTAAAACTAGAGGGGTTGGAACTAAGTTGTGGTGCATTGCCTGAGATTATAATTACCATGAAATATTGGTACTAAAATATTGCATACTATAGCGTCAATTTTAGAAAAGTTTGTAATGTGAACAATTTTGTGATATTGGATTTTGTTTTAATTCTTTGTTTACCCTATAAGCTTAGAACGTGAACAATTTTGTGATGTTACGTGATTTAAGGTTTGGAACCCTAATTTAATAGTGGACAAAAGTCTATTTACTAAATTTGTTCTTATTAGGTAAGGTGGGAGTTTGATTCTTGAGATTGTTTAGAATATGCTTTGAAGTTTCAAAGAAGAAGGAAAAAGAACCCCTTTTTATACTCCATCGTTTAGAAGATGGTGAGTCTCTCACATATTCTTTTTGATCTCTGACTCATTCTCATGTACTTTGGTACCTTGATCATCACAGGCTCTTTTTCAAGAGCCTTTCCGGCATAAAGATCTCATTGCAATGGGTTATGATAACCCTTTGCCTCCTCATATCCCTATTCTCCTAGCCACATTGGCTTGTATCAAGCGGGTGGAGATTCACTCGTTTGTTCTTCTAAAGAAGAATGGAGATGATGGTGAGAACCCTCTCCTTCTCAACACTCTCGATTTGGGCAAATGGACCCAAATCTTTGAGGTAGCTTATTCAAAAACACCAAAACTAGGTCTGGTACGTTTGGAAGAGATGCATGAAATTTTTGAAGACCTTATTGTACAAAAAAAATCCCCATGAAGGAAATGATGCCCACTTCATGTACTTGGACGTGACTATTTATAAGAATGAATCTGGACAATATCAGACCGCAAAGTTTGACAAAAAAAGGGTCCTTCTCTTTCGATATTCGAAAAAAGGGGTTTTTTTTCCTTCTTCTTTGAAACTTCAAAGCATATTCTAAACAATCTCAAGAATCAAACTCCCACCTTACCTAATAAGAACAAATTTAGTAAATAGACTTTTGTCCACTATTAAATTAGGGTTCCAAACCTTAAATCACGTAACATCACAAAATTGTTCACGTTCTAAGCTTATAGGGTAAACAAAGAATTAAAACAAAATCCAATATCACAAAATTGTTCACATTACAAACTTTTCTAAAATTGACGCTATAGTATGCAATATTTTAGTACCAATATTTCATGGTAATTATAATCTCAGGCAATGCACCACAACTTAGTTCCAACCCCTCTAGTTTTACTCATTTGATGTCAAACTTCCATGGTCTCATTCCTTGGTGTTGTACATATGTATGCATGTGATCATTAAGATCATTAGAAACTAATATAGAAATATGTTAATACATAATTAATAAACTAGGCTAAACTAGGTTAAAGATAAGTTACATTAATCAAAGTCCGGAGGGGGCTTAAACTTTTGTCGCATAAGAGGTAGAGGGAGCTTGTCGAGGGAGTAGAAACTCAACGCATACGCTTGTGACCTTGTGCCTATGTGACCGTGTGACCTTGTGCCTATGTGACCGTGTGACCTTGTGCCTATGTGACCGTATGACCTTGTTACCCGTAAGCGAGCGACCACGTGACCGAGTTATCATGTGGTCATGTAACTATGGGTCCTTGTGACCATGTGAGTTACAAACCGCATAACCGAGGGAATAGAAAACATTATACCATGTAGTTACATCACAAACTTAAGAAGTCATGCTTTTGCAATGTTTTACGTACGTTGTTGAGATGAACAGGGGTGATTACGTTCGACATACATTTTACATATGTTTATCATAGAAAAACGTACGAAGAACATATTACAAACATATAAATTTTATCATGATGTGTTTTTTCATGTTTGTAATATGTCCTTTGTACGTTTTTTCTACGATAAACATATGTAATACGTATGTTGAACGTAATCACCCCTGTTCATCTCAACAACATACGTAAAACGTTGCAAAAACATGACTTGCCAAGTTTGTGATGTATTAGCCGCATTGTTGAGTTTATCATGTGATAACTACCAACTGCAGGAACTCATTACCTATAAGGTAACTAGTGAATTGATCACATCGAATTTGATATGTTAAATCTCTTCACATTATTAATATAGCGTAAATCTCAGATTGTCACTTCAACTAAAATTAGTTGCGGTACATAGCTATAGCTCTCGTGGTCCTCGAGACCTTGTAAGTTTCGTAAGCTTGTTTGTACTTGTAGTATAATGCACAATAGTTCTTCGACATGTCTTGGAGCTCTATCATTGTGATTTGTGTGCATTCTTGATTCCTCTCCATTCTCATAGAAGTTGCTTTTCTAGAGTCAATTACATATAGTTGTGCATAAACAAGTTGTTGACAAGGAGTTGGGAAGCAATGAACCACATCTATGCCTCAATTTACCATGGAATTTGTAGTCATATGGACCTCAGCCGTTGCCATCACGAGCTCCAGTACCGTGTGCCCTTAATACGACCTTCCACGCTGCCCAGAGCGCGACAATAATTTTTTTGTTTTTTTCAAAAAAATATCTTTACCATCTTCACAACTATGCCCACATTATCCTTTTAATATTGACATGAAGGTGTTTTACATAGTTTAGAAACTATGTAGAAATTTTTAGAAAATTATGGCTCTCCATGTGAGAGTTATAGAAGATTTAGTGCATTGTGACTAATGTGACTAATGCCCTAGCAAGAGGGCATTAGTCACATTAGTCACAACGTACTAAATCTTCCATAAAACTTGCATATTGATTTTAAAATTCATGCAAAAAAATGTTAACCTAGTTTTGTCGTTTACAAAACACAGGAACAATTTAGTATAGGTGTTCTTTTTCAAATAAAGGTTTAATCAGTCTATCGTGTTGTGACTAAAGTCACTATCAAAATAAAAAATTTGGTTTGAAAAGAATAAAAATAACACTCTTATGCCCATGGTAATCAATTTGGCGGTCAGTCCATTAATAATGTTGTGACACAATTAATGAAGTCTCATTCCTGCCCACTATTCTATAGGGAGGTCAATTAGTCTGATCAATGAGTTAGGTTTGGTCAAATTGTCATATGCAATGTATGCTCTATTACTTAATCAAATGCCAAGATGATACTTTGTAATTAATACATATAATTTCTTCTTTTATCTTATTTTTGTATTTGGGGTCAATTGGTCCAGTAAACGCTCTATTGAGCCTACACAGTCGATCTCTATACAAAATGATTAATCAAGTCAATCATGTCAAATAATCTTTGTTGTTATCAAATATTCTGGTTGTTATGTAATGCAAAGCTCAAAGTTTGAAAATTTACCAAATTTGTGCTCCTTGGATCTTTAGGTCAATTTGTCCAAGCACACAATTAGATCCTACATGCAAGAACAAATATAGTCTAATAACTATCTTTGCTTGATTTTTAAACCTAAAACCACACCAAAAACCTAAGACCGTGCAAACAAAATTTATATCCGTGATTCTTAAATAAAATATAAAGTTACTTTAAAATATTAAAATAACACTATAAATCGAGCTAATTCCATAGGTAGCACACAAGCATTATTGGCAGTTGTATTCAACTGTGAGGCAGTTGCACAACGTGGTGAGATGACTGGGAGCCATTATGTTTATAATATGCATGAAATATATAAACGCCTATGCAAGGTTTTGGATACATACAGTCAAGGGAATTTGCTTATATCTAATGTGAAAGAAATATCAATATTTGAGCTACCTCTACCACATTACAAGCCTACATTTTGGTTGACCACCAAGACACCAGTACAAGGTTCACCTCTTACTTGTCAATTCTTGGAACAATATTACAATATGTTCAATAATATTGTAGTAGAAAGACCAGGTCCTTCATAGAAAGCTTTGGAATGGCTGGTGGAGGATTATGAGTTATCAGTCACAGAAGAATCACAATATGATCTTATATATCCGCATATATCAGTTGATTGGCAATAAGACCCTCCCGTTGCTGTAGTGACAAACAATCACTTCTGCCTATGTGAGAGAAGACTTAAATGGAACCCTAATGCCACACTTGATTCTATAGAGTATAACTGGCCCAAGATACCAGGTTCGTTTGATAGTCTAGCATCTTGTGCTCAAGCTTATGGAGCTTTTCATGAGGAGCATATTACCAACACAGATCCAGTCTGTTTCAGAGCAGCAATCTTTTGTGATTTTCTCATGATGATGTGTGCACAACATAAACTCATCATCAATGTCAACAAGTTTGACAAATTATGATCAGAAGTCCATATTATAGTGAAACTCTAGCATTACAGTTCTCGTTGGCACCGTGTGTTGGAGGTTATGTCTATTACACATTTTCTATGGGGAATACATCTCTGGTTTTCTAATGAATTTTGAGTAACCTGTAAGAAACCTGTAGAAAATTTCTTGGACTACCAGAGGATCCATAACTCGCAATTACTCGAACGTGACGACGATATCAGAAAAGCTTGTGACCGATTGCATTTAAAGAGGCTACGTGATCAAGACAAAGACAAAAACAAGAGACCCAAGTATCATTGACGGGGACGTCAATGGGCTAAGTAGGGGGCTATGTAGTTAAAACTTTACTTTAATTTTTTTAATAAAATTACAAACTTTTTACAAAATAAAGCTAAAATAAATTAGAAAGTAAAATTTAAAACTATATTATTCTAAAAAGTAAGCTAGGAAGTAAAAGTAAAACAATAAAGTAAAAGAAATATAAACTCACACAAATCACACGATATGTCTCAGTGTGATATATGTCTCGGTATACATACTTTTGAGAAAAGTCAACAGTTATCAAAAGACCAATGGGTTGAAGCTTGGGATGTGGCTTCAAAGTTTGATAATATGCAGGATTTTATATGCGAAATGTTGATACGTGGTGATCTGACTTTAACTAACTGGACTCCACTCTTTTATCCTATTGTTGATTTGGGAGCTCGTGCATTATTATACTATATTAACTTGGAGAAAGAACTCAGTCATCGTAGAAAAGTGGATTTTACTATTATATTTAGTAGACATGTTCATATCATAGAGATTAGATTGCTCCAAAGATGACTAATATAACACCATATTAGAACTTGAGCAAGTAAAATAATGAAGATTATAAGTGGGAAGATGTATTTCAAGATGATCATTTAGTACCCACCATATCAACACCTCTTGTGATATTTGATGGTGTCAAAGTGACTTCCAACACCAAAAACTTGGTGTTAGATCATGTTATTTTTACTTATATTCCAAATATGCTAAATGAGGGTACATATAAATCTACTTCAAGATTAGTAAATGTTTATTATGAAGGGGCTCCTATTTATGGGAACAAAAATAAAAATGAAAGCTAAAAATTCACATGGATATTATAAAAAATTAATCATGGTTATTCTTCTAATGTGGGGATTAATGTTAGTGGTAACGTTGTTCCATATCACTCATCTTGAACATCACTTCATGAAGAAAAGGCATTCAAGGACATTATGAGCACTTATTATTATAATCCTCACAAATCAAACACACACTTGTTATAATTTCTATCCAAATACTAAACTAATGTTTTAATTCCAACATACCAATTAAATGGTTACTCTAAATGATCACCGGAAAATAACCACATAACATCAAAACACCGTTAAAACCAAAATCGCACAAAAAATTGCAAAAGCCACAATTGATCAATTTAACTTCTACAAGCTCATACAAATCACACAATAAATCACTCTCACGGCGAAACCTTAATCGCATATTAAATATTCTACTAGAATATCATCAAATCTCCCAATTTAATAAAATATATAAAATAGTTATTAGGAATGTATAAAAATCACTAAATACCACAATAAATGCTTTATTGTGGTATGTGAACCGTTTGAACGGTTCACATACATTAGAGATGAAATTGCAAGTAATATATGGAAAAGTGCAATCTCTACATTCGGTGAGAAAATTGATCACCATTTCCATCGGCAAGTAAGTACTACAAGTCATATATTTATATATATATATATATATATATATATATATGTTGGTCTTGATGAAAGTCCAACAAATGTTTGCCAATTACATTCTAGTAAAAACTCTTTCATTAAGCGTCATGTTGATTCATTGGATATGGAATCCTCTATAATAACATGGTTCACATCAGGAGATCCCTTTAAAGGACAATTTGCTCTTCGTCAATGTCTATATAAATTTCAAACAAATAATGGACCTGGTTAGTCTGTGAAAAGTGACAAATATGTTCATGGGACCTTGCATTTTGACACAAGAGATAATCCAATAGATAATTATACATTGGGACTTGCTCTTAAAAATATGTGCTTGAAACTAGAGTAGAGCGTCAATTGACAGCCCAAACTAATAGGCCTACTAGAATTCCATTTAAAAAGTACTGGTACTCTATAGATCCACAAGATAGTCATGAGGAATAGACTTTCTAATCTTTATAGTGAAATTCATAGTAATTTTAAGAATAGCCAAATGTGACTTGTGCCAACAATTGTGTATTTAAAGAAAAGGAAAAGAAAAAGAACATAAAGAAATATTATATATATATATATGCAATATATATCAAATTTTGGAATAAATTGCATAAATCAACATGTCATCTTGTTAACCTAGTTTTGTGATTTCCAAAACACAGGAACAATTAAGTATAGGGGTTATTTTACAAGGAAAGGTTAATCAGTCTATCGTGTTGTGACTAAAGTCACTATCAAAATAGAATTTTTGGTTTAAAAGAATAAAATACCACTCTTATGCCAAGGGTAGTTAATTTGGTGGCCAGTCCATTAATAATACAATGACACAATGAAATCCCAGTCCTGCCTAGTATTCTATCGAGAGGTCAAATAGTGAGGTCAAATAGTCTAGTCAATGAGTCAAGTTTGGTCAAATTGTCAAATGTATGGTAGGCTCTATTACCTAATAAAATGCCAATATAATACTTTATAATACATATAAAAAAAGTAGAAAATAACCAATCTTTCCAATAAACCTAGATCCACCTTGTTAATTAAAAAAAATTTGAAAATGGTGAAGACCACTATTTATTTTGTTAGTATATCAACCCTTTAGTGCCCACGTGACCACATTCTAGTCACTGGTGTGTTAGAAATGCAAATAACAGAAGATCAATGAAGAAATGGATATTGAATTGTGAGGTTCACAATCGGAGATTTATAATACACATCTTCCAAAAAAAGAAAATTTCAATTTGGAGTTGTGCAACTATCAAAATACCTATGAATAAAATGAGAAAAGACTGCAAATACTTGAAAATATAGTAATGCTTACAAATACAACACATGTGCTATGCGGTATTTTTTGTGTTTGGAAGTTTGTTATCTTGTTTTATTTTTTTGGATTGCGTTCTCTTGTTCATGTTCCATGAATGTTTGTATTCCAATCTCGATCAATGTACCAACTCCTTTCATTTTTTAACGTATAATTTTTTGTCCTAAACTGTATATGGATATGTCACGATCACTTATGAAATTCACAATAATTATGTGTGAGTCCGTTCTTGACATGAAAGATTGCAACGGAGAGGTGTTGACATAGGTCATTGTTTAATCTCTTTGCTTTCATTTTTGAAAATTTAACCCAAATTCTATTTAACTTTGAAGTCACACACCCCTCCAAAATCTCAATTTTGAGTGCACATTATACAATTCAAAGACATACTATAATCTTGCAATTCCATCATTGGATGATTCTCTAATTTTGGCAAAATGTCTCCACTCCAGTTGATAATACAATTGTACGGTTGTTTTCTACTTTAATCCATTCTATTTATGATAGTATTGATCATGGTAGAAAAATCCACTGAAATCCAGTGCACCAAGCTACAATACCCTAGGCACTAAAGGGTTAGGCACTTGTCACAAATTGGGGGATGAGGCCAATTGGTTGTTTAAACTTTCATGCCTGCGATAGCTCACTTAGCAGCACCAAGTCATGTATACCTCGTAGCCGCTCAAACGAGTTCAACGAGGATCAAACTTGGACCACCTAAACAAAATAAACACCCACTCACAACCAACTATTGAGTTCGTGACTTGGTTTTCACCAAAGAGAAAATAAAACCCTATGCCCAAAATCACCTAGGCCCCAAAACCCGAGCCCAATATTACGTGATTATTGGTTACTATAGTGTCTACCCTCAAAAGAGGGAAATAGTCTTGTACCACTAGTCTTTTGTTCGGTGGACATTGAACCACAGGTGGGTCAAACAAACATTTTATTCACGCCGGCCTCAAAAGAGAACCGGAGTTCTAACTACTGTTACAACCTGCCCTATTTTTTTGGACTTTTTCGTACCAGATTGTACCAATAAAAAATAATCTGGCTACAAAACGACCAAAAACTCAATACCAGATCGCCAAAATATCTTCATTTATCAATAAAATATGTCACCAAAGTTGGATGGAAAATATGAATGAAAAAGACTTACTATCCAAAATATGGATGAATGTAGAAATATGCGGTTCTACCATATTATTTTGTGTCGCCAGTTTAGCACTCTCTGAATTAAAAAAAGAAGAAGGGAGGGCTGGTTACAACCGACAGAGCACATGCCAACCAGTCTGCACGAGATCCGGCGAGAGCCGGAGAGACCTGGAGAGGACCGGGGAGACTCGGAGAGAACCGGGGAGAACCGGAATGCAGAACCAGCGCCCCGTCCGGTGGTCGGTCGGAAGGAACCCTAGAGTAGAGGGCGGGCCTCTGTGGGGGAAAGGGAGGGAAGGGCAGCGAAGGCCCGTTCTATTGGTTCCTCTAGCTAGCAGAGTTGTATGCTTTGCTTGCAGAGTTTGTTTCACATCATCATTCAACAACATTGACACCATCTCCGCCATCGCCGAATGCCGACGCACGCCTTGTGAATTCTCGGCGTTTGTGTCTCCCTCCTCTCTTCTCTTCTCCCTCCTCTCTATCTTCCCTTTCTCCTCTGCCCTCCGCCCCGGAACGTTGCGAAGACGTGATCGTTAGGGTTTGGTGAAGGTGGTGGACTAGACAACCTACCTCGGCGTCCCTTTTCTCTCGAAGCGCACTCGTGGTTTCGCTATTGGCAGCATCCAGAACGCGCCCGGGTGGAAGGACCACTGCACCGTGTTTTTGCGTTCGTTCAATTTTGACACTACTCACTCTGTTGTGCGGTTTTGGACGAGGCGAGGGTTTGTGGTCGGAATCGCGGGCCGCGGAGCTCCAGGGCTTGGTTCCGGTGAAATGTGTGCGAGAGAATTGGCGTGAGACAGGCGCGGCCGGAGGTGGCTGGTCGGCGACGGAGGACGACGCGCGCGTAGCGTAGGTCGCAGTAGGCGGATCGGTAGATCCTCTTAAAGAAGCGCAAGGGAGGGACGAAAGCACTCATATATGTCCCATTACCAAGGCAAGGGAGACCGGAGCGAGGCACAGCTGAAAAAGGCTGGGAGAGCGGGCGGTGGTGCTGGGCATTCGCGAGCCGGTGGCGGTCAATCGATTCCTGTCAAGGGCGGAGGGCCCAGCCCCTTCAACAGCGCCCCTGCCGGTGCGGGGCCGCCCCAGCCGTCTCCGTCCGTTGCATCCGCCGCTCGCCCCACTGCCGTGGCCGCTTCCACCAACCGCGGGTGAGCTTTGCTTTGCTTGCATGGACTCGGTTGATTGATTGTATCGATTGTATTGCTTGGTCGATTGCCGTGGCCCGTGGTTCCCCACTCTTGAGCAGTCGCGATGCTGTGCGATCGGGTTCCTTTGGTCGATTCAACTCGTGGCCCTCGAGCCGTTCGTGTCCGCTAGAATCATCGTGGCTTCTAATGATTAGGGTTCGCTCTTCGGAGCCGGTGGCGTGCACACATCGGGAACTTGGGCTGGGGAAATTCTCTGGCGATGAGGGTCGGGGGACCCGCTCTGTCAATGCCGTTCACCGTCAATCACTGGGTTTCAAGGGTTTTCCATTATATGCGAGTATTTGGTGGGAATATAATTCGCATGATGCTGCGGTTTTAGGGCAATGCAAACGTTCGGCAGTGGATGAACCCGAGTTAGGGTACGCATGCCGGGGAACGGGACTTCCAGATATCTTTAGTATGAAAGGGCCGCTTTGATCCCCTCCTGTGTCCTGCGATGTCGAACCTGACCTTCCGGAGGGGCGATTAGACCCCGGAGGGAGAAATTCTTTGCGCGTCCCAAAATTCGGGTGGGAATCAAGCCTTGACGAGCCAGAAGCCGTGGAGCATTTCACTGTCGCTCGGAAAGCGTCACGTCCAGGAATGATGGATTACTCGAAGAGTGTTTGCGGCTGCCATTCTGTGTGGAAAAAGATAGGGTTTGCATAGCACTTGGGCGTCTGCGTCCCGGTTGTTCGCGGCTCGAGGGTCCTAGTGGTGGATTTCCCAGTGGGTAGTCGAAAAGCTGGGGTGCTGACCTGAGGTGACAGTGCCGAGAAACGTTAGGTGGTCGCTATTGGGTGGCAGTGCGATAGTATCTCCGAATGGGTAACTTGGTAGGGGATGCATGAGAAGCTCGCAGGCTGGTTTGCCTGCGTGGTGCATGCTTGGGGGCACCGGTGCCTCCGGTATGATTTGTTATCGTTTTCGATGGGGAGGTTTGGGTCGGGCGTGCGTCCCGGGCGTGTGATCTTTGAGGGAGTGGGGACATGGCCACCAAGCTGAAAGAGAGAGAGTGTAATGTCGCAATGTTGAAGCGAATGTCTCGTGATCGGACTGGTGTATGCTTAGGGCTCTTTCCCGTCCAGTTGGATGGGCGTTTCTCACAGTCTGAACGTATGTTGCAGTGGATTGGAAGTCCGTATTGACCCGTGACCTTTGTTGAGATTTGGCAGTGGAAAGCGTGCAAATGGACCTTCTGCCTCTGGAAGAGGCGCAGGGCCTCCAGAGCAAGTTGTCAACAACAAAGTGCAGCAGCCGGTCTCACCGCAGCACCACAACAATCAGCAGCAAGGTGAACGATCCCTCATAGTTTATGCATGCATCTGTTACGTATGCTCGTGTGGGTGTCCTGGCACGACTGGCAGTAGACCATGCAGTCCGGGCGATTTAGTATTGGAATGCACATGCAGGGCCTCAGAAGCTGTAATGACACACACCAGCTGACATTGTTTTGGATTGTGGCAGCAGTGGTGCGCCAAGGTCTGGGATCTGCAGACACAAATCAGCACTCGCAGATGGGGGGATTGCAGCAGAATTCAGACTTGAAGGGCACAATGCCTGGTAGAACGTCTGGAAACGCAGGCTCCGGAGGTCCGGGCGTTGCCAAGCAAGCCCCCACTAGTAAACCACCTGCTCCTCCGACTAGCGTGGCCGCTGGTTCAGAAGCCGACAGGCCCTCCACGCCCTCCGGTAAGCGGTCGTTGTCAGTTCTTGGCGTGCTTTGATTCCACGGATGCATGCGACCGGTCCATTTTTCCCCGCCGTTAGGTGAACTCAGGTTTCGTGTTGAGCGTGTTGCATGAAGTGTTTTAGGTCGATTGCGAGTGCCGTATGATCGTTTTGGAGTGGTGCTGTGTGGGAGGATTTGCTTGTCCTGTGACGTGTTGCTGTGGGAAGGAATGATTGGCATTCGTGCAGGAGCAATTTTGAACGTTTGAGGGGGGGTTGTGGTGGTTTTGTTGTGCAGCTGCAACAGCTCCAGTTTCGCAATCGTCGCAAAACTTTTTTTCTTTCCAGTTTGGGAGCGTGGAGCCGAGCTTTGGTGGCGTTTCACCGAGACCGTCGGCAACTCCTGTATGCAAAGCATTCTAACCCCGTCGTCGTGACTTTCCGGGCTTTTTGAATGTTAGGTTTTGAGTCGAGTAGGGGAGGGATATTCGCCGAAGCCTGGCACTGACGGAATTGAGTGATATGTTGCACCTGGGAGTTGCTGTGATATACTGGGTCCAAGTGTACGAAGCTGGTGGTTGGTCCAACAGAAAATAGATATTGGCCACAAGATTGTTGTCAGTGATGTTGTTGGAATGTGTTTCTGTGCATGGGTTCTGAGAAAAATGCGCTTGTGTGTGTGTGCGTGTGCAAAGTACCCATTACGTACCAATTCCGCTCCACCAAATCTGGACGAGCAAAAACGTGAACAGGTGAGTGATGTGCTTTTTTTGGGTTTGGTGAGTGTTGTAGTTTGGGTGGTTGTTGCCGTGAACAATATTTCTGCGACAAGATGCATGTACATTTGCATGGTGTGATGGCACATGCTGAACTGAGTGGTGATCAATCATGTTTGGTACGTTGTGGGATCAGGCACGCGTGGAGCGATCGTTTCCAAGAGCACCGGTACTGGCATCCGGGCAGCAGCAGATCGCGCAGGTAGTTTGGGCGCTTGGACCTGGGTAGTTTGACCTCCCAAGTAGGTTGTTGGGAATCAATGTGTGTTGGATGAATGCCTGTTTGGGGTTTTTTTTTGTGAAACGGTCCACGGCAGAGCCTAAATGTGTTCTCGCCTTCACCGATTGTGGTTAGGTTGATTTGCTGGTGACTTTCGGGCAGTGGTGCCGATCAATTGCAGTATTTTAGAAATGGGGGACGGCAACGGTGCATTGGCGGCACGATATCCTATCTTTGTTACGGTTATTGTGGGGAACTGGAGATCGATATGGGCTGATTACGTATTGAGGGGTTGTGGCCATGTTTGTTTGGTGCTAACTTGTGTCGTTGGTGACATGATGGTGACAGGTTGGCGTAAGAAACGTGGGTGGTGCAAGCGAGCAACAACCTACAGCGGCCATGGTGCAACACATGCAAGCGGGTATGGGTTCTCAAGGGCTTGTACCGGTCGCCGCAACTGCTCAAGCTCCTCTTCCGCAGCAAGTAGGTCAAACACCGGGGTATTCCCAGCATCCGCAGGCCAACAACCTGCACATGCCAGGTCAACATATGCTCCAGGTATTGCTAGAAACACTCTTGAATGTTTGGTATAGGTGATTAGAGTCACTTGTACGACGTGGGGAAACAGCAGTCTGGCATGTTTGAAGAGGAGGGAGGAAGCAAGGCGCGAGGTCGGAAATGTGGGGAACCCAACCAATTGTTGAGATGTGCAACTGGCATATGTATTTCCTCGTGGATGGTCCCCACAGCAAGTGATTTCCTCGAAATGGACTGTTTAGAATCTCCTGTCATGACGCAGGCATAGCATGGTTTCCTGGATTTGAGTGGGTTTGCGGTCCAGTAGATGTCATGACGAAGAGTGTTTCTGTTTGATTCTATCGCACAGCAGAGCGGTTTGGTTGCTTGACTTGTCTTGATTGCGGTGACGTTGATGATATTGTGACAGCTTGCCCAAATGCAACAACAGCAGCAAGCCCTGGCGCATCAACACCAGCATCAACAGCAGCACCAACATCAGCAGCAGCAGCAGCAGCAGCAGCATCACCATCATCAACAGCAGCAGCAGCAACAACAGCAGCTGCAACAACAGCAGCAGGCGATGCCACAGCAGCAGGGGATGGTGCAGGAAAGGCTGAACCAGGGCATGAAATATCCTCCACAGCCCATGATGGCGGGCCCACATCACAATCCACAAATGCTAGGTACTCCCATTGGTGGCCAGTTGGCTAATCCATTGTCTGCACAACCTATGGCTCAAATGGCGCATCAGCTAGGACCCAATATGGGTGGGCAGATCCCCGCGGGCATGTCGGTGTCCCCGTATGGGCCTCCCGGAAATCAGTTTATGACGCAAAAGCCAAAGAGCAGGGCAATTAAAATCGTGGATCCGCACACTCATGAGGAACTGAAACTGGACCCAGTAAAGAAGGACTCGAGTGTAGAGATCGTGGCTCCATCCGGTCTGGGGAGTGCAGGTAGGGTTTCTAGTAACGGTCTGATTCAACCGAGAGCCCCTGTGGGATACAGCCCGTCACATCACATGCCTTTTTATTATCAAACTGCGCCCGTGTACCAGCCCGGGCCCGGGCTTGCGAAGGCGGGTGGGTTTTCCGGAGCACCTCTTTCTAGTTCTCCACCGGTGAGGTACAATTTCAATTCGCCCCATCCTGGGCAAGGTGTGACTTTTGGGCACCCAGGAACCGCTCCAGTGCCACCTGGTCCAAAAGTTGCCCCTCAGTTGGGGGCCGTGCCTCCGCTGGGGTCTGCAAGTGCAGGCCCCGGTCCAGTTGACATGTTGAGCACGCCTCTGGTGGGCTTGCCGATTGCGTTGGGGCCCCCTCCGGTCACAGTTCCAGGCATTCCTGCTCAAGCTGGGATTGCCAACCCCAGACCCAACCCACCTCCGCTGGGGATGAACCCTCCGATTATGTCGAACGGGAGGCCGCCCAGCTTGAGCGTGCCTCCTGTTTCCCCTCCCGCGCCACTGACCCCGAGCTCTGTGCTCCCTTCACCGACTTCATCCATTGCATTCAAGTTTGGTGACGTGGAAGCATCGGGTTCTTCGGTCCCGGTGGCCGGCAGCGATGCCAGCAGCGAGGGGTCAGTGAATGGTGCGAACGGGCATGCATCGACAGGGGTAGATTCTACTGGTGCGAGCGTTGGTCCCTCGTATGTAGGCAGCCTGAGCTCGGGCGGGGCTTCAGCCCCTGTCATGAATCGGCCGAGTGTTACTGTCGTGACTCCTAAGCAGGTAACGGGTTCTTCAAATGCAAGTGGTGTCAGTCCGAAAATCATGACTCCTCCTGGCACAGGCGGTGCAGGAACTTTTGGCGAGAAAGTGAAAGTAGAAGCTGCGAAGACGACCGGGAATTCGAATTTGAGGAAGAGTAGCAAGAAGGACAGGCAACGGCAGCAGCAGCAGCAACAACAACATCAACAGGCCCATCCAGCGAGTTTTCAAGGCCCTGAAAGTGAAAAGAATGCAGACCAGGTGGCTGCAGCGGGTGGGCAGAACTCGATGGATAAAAGTCATTCGGCAGGTTCAGGTGTTCCCGGGAGTCACAGAGCAGGCTTGCAAAGGACTCAGTCCGGAGCCCACAGCAGCACTGCAGTGTATACGCCCGTGAAGAACGTGGGAAGCAAGGCGGAGGAGTCCAAGGCGGGCAATACCAAAGGTGGTAGCAAAACGTCTCACCCAGGTATGCATGGCTACAGTGAGGGCGGTGGCCGGATTGAAGGTGGAGTGCATCTGCCGGTTTGCGATGCACGACGCGGTTACAACTTTGGTCACCCAGAGTCGGGGTCTGTCATCTTTAACAGTGCAGTCTGCGGGCCCATTCTGGGTCCTGTCACGAAGCTGGTCCCTGGTTTTGCATGGAGTTTTTGATTTGGGTCTTGACACATGGTCGTCCTTTTTCAGATACAAGCTCGGAGAACGCGGTGCCTGAAGCGATTGGAGGGGTTGCCGCAGCGAAATACGATAGCGAGCCTGGTGTTGTGCAGAACGTCGCAGGACAGGGCAAGGTAGGAACCTCTGTGGAGTCGGAGAGCTCTTTGAAAACAGATACTTCCGTAGTGATTTCGGAGGGGTCCACGGGATCGACTGGTATTTCTTCGTTGCTTGCGAAGGATGAACCCCGAGAGCCTGTGGTAGAAGATTTGAGGGCTTTGGAAGAGGGAGTTGGGGAAGACGTGAAGGTTTCTGTGAACTCAACTGGGGCCATGTCGAGCCTTGGTGAGGAGGCGGTGAAACAGGAGGCAGAGAACGTGGAGGTAGAGCCCGATACCGTTCCATCGACTCCAAAAACTTCCAAGACCAATGCTGCATTGCCAGTTGAGGATGGGGACTTTTTGAGGGAAGCAGAGTCTACGGCGGCTGAGGTAGATGAGAAGGATGGCGAGGTGGTGGAGCAGGTCAGTCTTGAACCATCTGAGGCGGATCATGGACCAGCGGGTAGAAGCGCGGGATTTCTGGCAGAATTGGTGAATATGTCACCTGTGGCAGGCTTGGTGAAAAAGCCATCCATGGTGGAAGAGAGTCCGGCAGCAACAGAGGCGCAGGAATTGGTGACCCCCGTATCAGAGGGGCACATGGCAGGTGGTGGGATGAAGGAATCCGTGGGGAGCGAGGAAGTGGCAGTTGAGGAATCCGGTGTCTCGGCAGCAGATGCACAATCAGTGGAGACCGATGTGGCAGGGAAACAGATGGTCCAGAGCGACGATACCCCTGGTGTAGTTGTTGGAAGCGCGTCACATGCAGGTGTGGATACACCTGTGTCGGAGGACAAGCGGATGTTTCCGCAAGAGGACTCTACGGTTCCGTCCAGCGCCGGCGAGGAGGTCCCCAAGGCTGTGGAGGTTGGTGCCGTGGAGAAGGCTGTGGAGGTTGGAGCAGTGGAGCCCAGCAGGCAGGAGGCTGAGAGTGTGGATTCATCATCGGTCCTGGTGGAGAGCAGTGGGGGTTTGATCGAAAAGGAGGAGGTGAATCTGAGACCGTTGGAACATGCAGAATCCACGGCAAGCAATTCGTACAAATCTGAGGCGAATGCTCCATCAGTGGTGTCAGAATCGGAATCCGACGTGGAGATCCCTTCTCTGTTGAGCAGTACTTCTGGAATTTCGACGACGGAAGTGAGCGAGGTTGTGCAGATGGTGGAGAGCGAAACAGATACAGTGGAAGCTCGAATGGTTGGGAACCCGAATTCGGGTCAGGAGGGTGCAAAGGGGGGAAGCAAGAAGAAGAAGAAGAAGGAGTTCCTTGCGCGAGCAGACGCAGCGGGCAACACGGCCGATCTTTACAATGCGTACAAGGTGCCCGAAGAGAAGAAGTCGGTGGAGGTGAAGCGAGCGGAGGTTTCTGGGACGGGTTCTTTGGGCAACGACGCGAAGGACTCCGTTGCGACGCTGGACAAGTCTTTACCGAAGGAAGTGGATGACTGGGAAGATGCTGCGGAACTCCCGGCGCCAAGCATATCGGTGGTTCATGCTGTGGATACGGGTGACAGGAAGTACACACGTGATTTTCTGATCACCTTCAGGGACCAGAACAGGGAGTTTCCCTTGAACTTCGAAATCAGACATGATATTGCGGAGCTGTTGTTGATGGACAGAGAGAGGATGACGGCGGAAGGGCTGACGAGCCCTGCGCGGAATCTGGACCGACAGGCCAGTGGCGGGGGACAGAGAGGAGACAGAAGAGGAGGTGGCATGCAGCAGCAGGGAGCAGACGAGGATCGGTGGACGAGACAAGGCGGGGTGGTTCCTTCACCAGGAAGGAATCAGCCCGGGGATGCGCGCATGGGCATGGACATGTCCATGCAAGGTGGGTTCCGGCCGGGGCAGGGCATGCAACCGGGGCTGATCACGCAAGTGCCACAGCAGCATTATCCCGGCATGCCAGGCCAGGCTGGATTCAGCGGTTTGATTCGGGGGCCCGGGAACGTGCCGTTTCCAGGTTTCATACCGCCCGGTGCCGGTCCTCCGGCCCGCAGCCCGAATGGTGTGGACGGGGACAGGTGGCTTCGACAACCGATGGGGGTAGGGAAGGGTCCCGGCCTGATTCCGTCACCTCGGACTCCTCTACCTGCGATTCACAAGGCGGAGAATAGGTACGAGGTGGGCAAGGTTTCGGACGAGGAGCAAGCAAAGCAGAGGCTGATCAAGGGGATCCTGAACAAGCTGACGCCGCAGAATTTTGACAAGCTGTTCGTGCAGGTTCAGGAAGCGAACATCGACTCTGCCACGACGCTGACGGGTGTGATATCGCAGATTTTTGACAAAGCGCTGATGGAGCCGACGTTCTGTGAGATGTATGCACAGTTCTGCGTGAAGCTTGCGGCGGACTTGCCGGAGTTCACGGAGAACGACGAGAAGATCACCTTCAAGCGTGTTCTGCTGAACAAATGCCAAGAGGAATTTGAGCGCGGGGAAAGGGAGCAGGAGGAAGCAGAGAAGGACGAGGAAGAGCACGTGGAAATAAAGATGACAGCGGAACAGAGGGAGGAGAAGCGGCTGAAGGCCCGAAGGAGAATGCTGGGAAACATTCGTTTCATCGGCGAGCTTTACAAGAAGAGCATGCTGACGGAGAGGATCATGCACGAGTGCATCAAGAAATTGCTGGGCGATATCCAGAATCCCGACGAGGAAGACGTGGAGGCGTTGTGCAAGTTGATGAGCACAATCGGGCGAATCATTGACCATCCGAAGGCGAAGGAGCACATCGATGCTTACTTCAGGCGAATGGAGTCCCTGTCGAACAACATGAAGCTCTCGTCCCGGCTGAGATTCATGTTGAAGGATTGCATCGAGCTCCGAAGGAACGACTGGCAGGAGAGGAGGAAGGTGGACGGACCGAAGAAGATAGACGAGGTGCACAGAGATGCGGTCCAAGAGAGGCAGCAAGCTGCGCGTGGGGATCGTTTAGGACGAGGTCCCAGCATGGGAGGAGGGTCTGCTCGGGGAAGGATGGGACCCGGTCCAGAGTTTGGCATGCGAGGTCCTCCATCTCCGATGTATTCCCCTGGTCCGATGGGAGCGGGTAAGATTCAGAGGACGCTTTAACTTATGATTTTCCGCTCGGATTTTGTTGATGCGTGTTGCGATTGAGTGATACCTGGGATGAATCATTCTCGTTGTTCTTTTTGCATTGGGGAGACGACGGTGTGGGATGGTCAAGGAGGGAGGAACGGAACGTGACGTGGTGTGTGATGTGGACTAGTGGGCTGGCTTGATCCATTGATTGTGGTCGTGGTTTCCGTGCATGGCGATTTGTTGCAATCATGCGATTGGATAGACGTAGAGTTTTTAGGATGGGTGGGAAGTGGGTAGGGCGGCCGAGCATGGTTTAGAGACGTGCAAGTGGTTGTTATTTACGAGTCGGGCAGTTTGATCCCGTAGCAGAGCAGAGGTGAGTGACACTGAGCACATATGTTTGGTGAGCAGGAACCCCGATGGGTAGTATGCGAAGGGCACCGTCTCCACAAGGGGGGATGCGCGGTGGGGGTGGTTTCGTCCAGGACGTTCGGATGGAGGATAGATCCCTTTTGATGGATGCTCGACCGGTGCCGATGCCGCTGTCTCAAAGAGGGGGCGACGAAGGCAGCATCACTCTAGGCCCACAAGGTGGACTGGGTAGGGTGGGAGTACGGCAGCAACCGTCGAGTGGCGGGCGGAGTGCGGTGTCGGATGCGGCACCCATGATGCCGGGCCCTGAGGTGCGTCGGCTGAGTTCGGGACCTATCTTGGCGTACGGTCAAGAGAGATCACATTTTGGGAATTGGGAGGAACTTCCGATGCGACCTTCGAGCGCAGAGAGGCCTAGATCAGCTGAGAGGCCCATACTGGACAGACCGATGACCGGAGGCGACAGGCTGAGCCCGGGTCTGCGAGAGTTGCGAAGCACTCCGGAACAGCAGAGAGTCGGAGAAAGGTCCAATGCATCATCAAATGCGGCTCCCAATACCTTCCAGGCGCAGCGAAACGAGTCGACACCACCTCTGGTGTCACCCCGTCCTTCTACTGCACCGCCGGTTCTGAGCGAGGAAGAAAAGCTGAAGAAGAAATGGGAATCAACCATAAGTGAATACTACAGGTGAGGTGTTTGGAGGCGACAGTGCCTGCCGTCTAGCAGTTCGATTCAGGAATACAGACAGGGTCGTTTTGCAAACGGATATTGGGGTCGGTGATAGTCGATGAGCTGCGCGAGATATCTCGTTTTTGGTAGGACGAGGTCGTTGTCCGTGCGTGGTCGTGTCGGGCAGACCGCGAGCCTGTTGGAGCTTCCTGGGGCACTGGAAGTTTGACGATTTGAATATGTCGGTTTGTGGAGAGGTGTGTAGTGGGTATTGACAAGGTGTGTTGGAACGTGGGGGGCGCAGTGTAACAGACTTGAAGGAAGCAGCATTGTGCGTGGAGGAGCTGAGAGCCTCCGGGCATCATCCTGACATGGTGTACACGTGGGTATCGGAGTCTCTGGAAAAGAAGGAAAGGGAAAGAGAGC
This sequence comes from Pohlia nutans, assembly GCA_022496805.1. Classification (NCBI taxonomy): domain Eukaryota; kingdom Viridiplantae; phylum Streptophyta; class Bryopsida; order Bryales; family Mniaceae; genus Pohlia; species Pohlia nutans. The sequence continues at coordinate 7,544,985 of CM040085.1, read as the reverse complement.
TGCTTGTAAAGTTACTTGTACATCTTCACAGAATGGATACTCCTCTTTTGTCACACGATCAGCTGGAGAAGGGGTATGGCTTCTTCATCGCTGGATCGGCGAGAGCCGTGTATCTTTGGTTTGGTCGTTTCCATGGATGCTGGTTCTTTTTGGGTCCTTGATGATTTGACTCGAGTGGTGCGGAGGTGACGTTGACAGTGATGGTTTGTGGAGTGTTGCAGGATGGATCGTGTGCTGTTGAGATTCGTAGACACAGTAGTGGACGTCCCGAAAGCTCCAGAATTCTTGGGAGTCCTGTTAGGTAGATTAGTGTCGGTGGGGGTATTTACTTTATTGGAAGTAGGCAGGTTATTAGAAACGGCGGGTGAAAGTCCCGGAGAAGTTAGGGAGGAGGGGCATGCGTTGACCATTTTAGGCGCCGTGCTGGACACGTACCGGAAAGAGAAGGGCGAAGAACAGATGGTGGAGGGTTACAAGAGTTCGGGTCTGGAATTGGAGAACTTCGTGTCACCTTCTGAGAAGAACAGGAGTACGAAGCTGGAGGCGTTTCTGAAGGGGACGAACTTGCAGAAGCTGAATCCGGTGGGATAAATGCTGCCCCTGTTTGTCGCAATGAGCTGGTTTGAATTTGCCCTGGGACAGCGTGGGGTGGTAGGGAATGGGAGTGGTTTGTTTGAGGAGGTGTGAGATGGAAGTGAACGACTGAGCTGGTCGATTCCGTGTCCCAGAGCATGGAGCTGATGTTTTCAATCCTTGTTTTTTTTTTTTACCAGATGTTACCTGTAGAGACTCACGTTAGAGACTCGCTTGACAGGAAAGAGCCAATACTGGATCTTGTGAAGTGGATAGAGGTAATTGGACTGGACCGCTGATGCTTTGTTTGGTCGTAATGTTGGTGAGTCGTTTAGTGTGCAAGGTTATTATATGGTTGGTATGGGTGTGTGTCTAGCAGTTACGCATGATGGGCACCATCCATGAGCAAGGCCTGAGTGATGTGTTGAGGTGACGCTGAGGCGAAGGCCAAGCCGAGTTGATGCTGACTCTTTTGGTTTCCCTTTTTGGTCTTCCTGTCAGAAAAATGTACCTAGCGCCTCGTCGGACCCTTCGTTCTTACGAATGATCATGACCCAAGTTTTGAGACATGCGGTGGCGGAACCACTATCAGCTGATTTTACGGTGAGTAGGAGGGCTGCCGTTTTGGCGGGTTTGGATATGTACATGTGTGGATCGGTGGAAGCCGAAGGTGTTTAGGAGAGATGCATCGGATTAGAATGGAATCCGGGGTGGGGGAGGATGACGGTTTTTAATTTGGCTAGACGGAACATGTGAAGGTGATGGTGTAGAGGTCTTGAATGTTTCATGCCCCAAAACGTGTGAGGGCTGTAAGCTGCGTGTGCCTTTTGTTTTGAGTTCGATGCGTGTTACGATGATCGAACAAAGGTATGCGGAGATGGAAAAGTGCGTTTGGCACACACGGAAGTGGTGCACCACGGTGGTCGATCTGATGGTGTTGGTGGGTGGTGGTTGTTTATATGGCAGCAAGCAAGGGTGAAAGTGGACACGAAGACATATGCGCCCCTTTTGAAGAAGTGTGCTTCGGGGAAGGGTAGAGCCGGTTTAGCCAATCAACTACAATGTGAGATTCCGCTGCCTTTTCGCTTGAGTGGAATGTTGTTGTGGGGGCGGGTTCGATGAGCACAGGGTCGTCCAGTTGTGGCGACGTGCAGCAGGATCTGGGTCATTGGGGAGAGGAGACACACCACTTGGCAGCAGTTGGAAGGGGGATGGTGTTGTTTTCTTTGTCCTGGGTAATGTTTGGGGAAGCATGTTTAGGCCCGAACTTGAGCATGTGGAGCCCATGGTATCGGTGATGGCGTGTGGAAATGGCGTGAGTGGGTTGAGTAGCATTTGGGGTCACCGTTGCGTGCAGGCGAGTGGCGCGTCTGACGAGAGTATTGTGTACGTGCAGATATCATTGCAATACAATTATTTGCCAACGAGTATGGCCATCCACAAGGTCTGATGAGCAAGTTGTTTGACAACTTCTACAGGGAAGAGGTACATGAGGCACTGGCGGTCGTTGCTTGGGTGTGATCGATGTTAGTCGTCCACTTGTTTATCGTTGTTTGAGCGGGCCCCTGTCCGGCACGGGTGGGCGGCGTTTGTTGCCGAGTTGTGATGTTTGGGTAGTTGCTGGGGTTAGTGTGCAATGGTTGATTTGGGGTTGTGTCGGTGATCAAGAATGGGAAGTGATCTTCGAACGGTGGAACACGGACGATTTGTGTGGTCCGTTTTTTTGCGGTAGTGTGTTGCGGGATCGTGGAAGACGTTTTGTGTGAATGGTCGAGGAAGTTACGTGGTGGGTGTAGGGGGTCTGGAACTAGGTTCGGGATGCAGATACCTGGGATGGTTGCTATTTTGCGCGGATTAATGGTGGCCGACACTTTTTGATGTGGCTTCGTATGCTAAAGTTAGCATATAGGGATACGTGTGTCCGTGCAGCCTAGACCGCTTATGTGAGCGTTCTTTGTAGCTTGAGCCCGTTGTCCTGTGTGTAATGAACCGGGGTGACTAGGAGGTGGTTCTGGAATCCAGCGGTTGAAGGAGATGTGGCTTCTACAGTGCGGTATATGAATGGCTTGTGTGGTGTGTTTGGGTCAGGTAATCTCGGAGGGCGCGTACATAAATTGGCAAGATGACATTAATGATTCGACACCAGGAAGAGACAAGGTGAGTTCACAGTGTCCTGGACGGTTGAGGGGCGAATGGCCGGAGTGTCGGGTTTTTGGGAAGCCGGTGTGGTGTGTCCTTTGATGTGGATGACTATTTGTGGGTGAATAACTGTTTTGTGAGTTGTGGTCGCGTACGGCGGAGGTGTCGAGGTTGAAGGAGTGTGGGTATTTTCGGTTTAGGGTTGGGTGAGTGGTGTGGGTTAGCGGAGTGGGAGGTATTGTACGAGGAAGGGGAAGACGCGAGAGTGGAGGAAATTGAGTTTGGTGTTCGTGGATTTTGGCAGGCAATCAGGGAGGTGGGCAAATGGTTGGCGTGGTTAGCCACGGCGGAGGAGGAAGTAGAGGACGAAGAAGATTGATTCATGTAACATCGATAGAGAGAGGTGGTGTCCTGGAAGTGATTCACTCTTCGCCTTTTAGAGGAGAGTGTCCTGGATAATGTGCAAGCGGATTTGTGTACAGCAATCGAAGAGACTGAATGTCATAGGTTACAACTGATCCAATTTTTCAACGATTACCTCTAAAACTTTGTGGACTGTTGTCTGGATCCGGATTCGGGAATGGTGGGTCGGCAGTGTTATGTATGCGGTGGGCATGACGGTGTGGCTGGACGTCGTGCATGTGTATTGTCTACATGGTACTATATTGGGGGAGTAAGAATATGGTGAGAGGCAAGTGTTTTAGAGGGGTTATTCCGGAACGTTGTGGTGCATAATTCTTAGACGTGGACATGCATTCGGATATCATCGACATGATGTGTTGGAGTCTGATCATCTGCTAAACGAGAATATCGTAAATGAATGTGTTTCAACCGCCAAGTTTTACGTATCCACGCATGCTGATATAAGTTTAGGTCCTATCTGGTGACCTTGCCCAAATGTGCACCCAAGAGCATTAATTTCGATGTATACCGTCTTCAACACTACAATTATTCCATCCATGAGTGAGTTCCCTTCTATCATCACTTATTGTCTACATGTCATATCCTGATTGCAAGCAAGGCTCCAGCAGGAGATTTGAATTCGTGCAAAACTTCCAATGCTCTTCAAAATATCACTGTGAAGGAAGAGATGAGGTTCATCAGGCAGAATTCATCCAGTCATGCCTTGTCCTTTGATAAGACCATTTCAAACTCCGAATTTGTTGCCTCAAATTGGTTACTTCACCCTGAACTCCTGAAGAGCAATGTTATGTATATACAGTAATGTAACACGTAGTTCATATCATCTTCTATGCCTGCTGAGAATGTGAGAATGTTGATTTTGTATGTGAGAACGTCGTTCCCGAGACCCAATTTAACCCCTCAAGGACCAAGGCTGATTTTCCAAGTTCGGTCAGCTCACTGTGGAATGAGTATTGATCCTCAATTCTTGAGATTTTTTGTGGTGATTCTACTCTTTGTAACGAAGATGGGATGGTAATTTGCGTACATAGGTGATGTATAAATCAAAAGATACAATCATGCAAAGGTGAAAAACCTAACTGCGGGCATCTCCTGAAAATTTTCATACAATGAGCTATGCATCTAAATTTTTGCACACAATGAGGTAACACCCTCATGCACACAATTGTCAAATTCATTTTACCAAATTTGAGACTCAACTTTGCATTTTCGGCATTTTCAGAAAGTTTCAAAGATGGGCAGCAAGCCAAAGAAAAAGGTGCAACCAACTTTGAAGCTTATAACCTTACTTTTGAAGAACCTTGAACGGTTGAAAATTTGTAGGTGCTTGAAATATCCTACGGTTGGATTGGTCAAAAAGGTCATAGATCAAAAAATATTTGTCTTTTTATGAGAAGGGGTACTTTGGAGTGTTTTGAGAGGAACATAGCTGTGGTCCTTTAGGGGTTAATCAACTACTTCGGCCAACTATAGGTTTGTGCTTCCAAAATCTGGGTAGCGTTTCTTTGATTTAATGTCTTGTCTTGGGACGTTTTAATAGAAGTTGCAGATCATGCTTGTGCAAATGATTTGAGTAACTGCATATATGTGGATGTATGTGTTGTGAAAACCAACACTACGAATTTTCAATTGTTGTTATGATTTGAAATTCATCTAGATAATTTAGTTGTGTGTTAGTGCCAATGATGGAATTCTCCTTGATTAGTATGTCATTTGAATCTCCTCATGGTAGCAACAAGAGCATGTGTTCCATTCTCTTAAATGACAAATGAACTATAGTATGAACGAATGCTATGCATTCGAGGAATGTTTGATGTTGTTGAATCTACCATATAAAAAGTTGTGAAGAGATTAGTTTTGGGTATGCTAAAAAGAGGACAACGCCATTTACAGTGGCCAAAAACTAAAACGGGCATGCAAAGAGTTAAATTAGGATTTGAAAATGGACGTGGAATACCTCGAGTATGTGGAGCTTTGAATCGCACTCACATTGAGATAGAATTAGCATCTGGTGCGACATCCACTGATCATTATGACAAAGACGATGATTAAGGTATTGTAGATTCTAGGATGAGGTTCTTAGATGTCTTCACTGGTTACCCGAGTGTGGTGCATGATCAACATGTGCTTCTCAATTCTCGGATTTACTAGGTTGTGCAATTTGGGCATCGATTGAACGGACGGAAACGAAGAATTCAAGGGGTACAAATACCGTAGTTGATTGTGGCTGACTCTGGATACACGCAATTTGAATGGTTGTTGATTCTCTTTCTAGGCATTAATCTTTGTGGAATGTACAAAGCCTCCAATCACAAGCAAAGCAATACTTGAGTTGCACCAGACTGCGTTTTTGTCCGATTGAAGAGCATCTAGCAGATCTTGATATGTCCAATGTATAGTCCATACATGAAATTTCTACCTAAGTTGATTTTTATGACGAGGGTAGATACGGACGAATTTCTCGCTAAGTTGTAACCGTTGAATTTGAGGCCATTTGAATGGCAATTATGGAGCACCTCGTACTTGTAGAAGCTTGAATGTGAATTTTAGTCAGCTTGTAATGGAATATTCTATAAATTCCAATTATGTTACTCTATTATTGTATTCAGTTGTTAAGTGCCTTTAATTGTTGAGTATTATGGAAGTCTAATAGTTTCAAGTACTCCTTCTTAGTGATCTGATCCACTTAGCATGTGGGGTTCATTAACAAGCAGTGATAGTTTTTAGGTACATGATTCTTTGCTCTTCTGATAGGTTAGAGTCAATTTATATTGTAACAATATATCAAGATCAACGTAGCACAATGCACATGGGCTGCAATTGTTTGTTATGTATGGTTCTATGTGATGAAAGGTCAACTTGTGCTCCCATTTGTTTGACTACATGCTTCTTCTTGCAATTGTGAGGATCTCACATATTGCTTGAATCTTTTTTTAAATCGTCTCTCTGATTGCTAGGTAAAAGTGAATTATATTTTTGGAGTTGCATACATTAGAGGGGTTATGCTTGAAAGACCGTTGGCTCATTTTTCTCTAATTGAAAATCAACCAACCATGTCCAATGAAAGGGTTCATCTTATTTTTGTCATTCTTAAGACGTGTGAGGTTTTTCTGAACAACTACGAATATGTTATGAGTTGTTTTCAGGCATCAAGAAGTTCCTACGTACTACAATATTTTGTTTGATTAATACAACTTAAACATGACTTTTTTAGCCCTTTAGTGAATGAGTGGCATGTTTAGTATTTTTAGTGTTAGAAACTTCGGGAGGTGCACTATGTGAACCGCCCAACCGGTTCACGGACCACGGTAAACCATTACCGTGGTGTTGGTAATGTTTTCTACAATTCTAACCTTTATTCATGGTATTTTAGCTAATCGGAATGATTGGGGTATTTTCGCTAGTTATTTTATGTTGGTCTATGGAAATTTTCCTTGCGTTAGAATTTCTGCTTGAATTCCATAGTTAGGGGACTTTTGACCTTTTAATCGTGGGCTTTTGGTGATTTTGTGCCACTTGTTTCATAAAATGCAACCAAGAGGGATGTTTTGAACTTGATGTTTGAATAAAAGTTGTACATTATAAATTTTAGATTCTATCCAATATGGTTATATCTGTGATAGCTGAAGGGCCAACTAGGTGGACAGTTTGTTCATCAAGTCTACCAACACCACCATCTCGTTAGATGCATTTTAGCGCTTCCCGTGCTTGGGATTCTTGGACGTAGTACAAGAACCTTTGACAACAAATACCACGACGCCGCTAGCAGTGAGTTGTAGGCTGCGGCCCATATTAAAATTTTGAGAACTCTAACTATTATGAAGAAGGTCGCCTAGCTAAGATCCAAAGTTAAGATCTAAAAAGGTTGAGGGCGCTACCGCTCTTTCAATAGACTTTTGGATTTTCCACTTTCGAGAAGCTAGAAAAGCCTATTACGATCTGCAAAACATTGTGGGCAACTAAAACTCATGAATGATCATGCTTTATATCCAATTAGGGCAGCGGGACCTGAAACGAAATGGATCTAACTATCCTCCATTTAAAGTAACAAAATGAATTAGAAGCAATACTAGACTGATAGTTAGTAGCATAAACAAAGATGAATTTGGTTGGTAGAGAAAATAAAATTAAAAAATTCCACATTAATGCTTTTAGGGACCGAATAGCTCGTATACCCTTCTAGAATCTACACCGTCGGTACATGGACCATGAGCTCGGTTGCAGCCAACCTGAACAAGTCGTTGCTGGTTATGTCGGCTGTTGCTGTTTGAATGCTCTCAGCTTCTAGCCTAGGTAAGGGCTCCCATGCTTCCATCATGGCATGTAGAATTGCGTCTTTGAACTGCAAGACCTTGGCAGAGTCCACTTCGAACACGGATTAGTCCGTCAAGGACCGGAGACGGTATGGCAGGTAAGCTCGCACGTTCATCCCTGCATTAATCGATCTCACCATCAATAACAACCCTATTTGTACGTATTCAGTGACAGAATCTAGAAACTAACGAACGAACGGTATATCTCAATACTAAGAAGAGGGCTTAGAGCATGCTGCACTGAGAATCCAAGGTGCATTGATGTACGTTGCTGGGTCCATCCCAACTTTTTTCATTCTAACAAAGTTTGAATGTGTGCAACAGTTGACCCCTAAAAGACTACAACTATGTTTCTCTCCAAACACTCCAAAGCTGCCTAAAAGTACCTTTCTCATAAAAAGGCAAATAATTTTCAATCTAAAACCTTTTTGACCGATCCAACTGTATGATATTTCAACCAACTTGAATTTATTAGCACCCACAAATTTTCAACCGTTCAGGGTTCCGCAACAGTAAGATTATAAGCTAAATTGTTCTTATTTTTGGGCCCACTACCTGAGTTTGAAACTTTGTGTAAATGCCCAAAATGCAAAGTTTAATTTGGGATTTGGTCAAATGAATTTGGCAGTTATGTATATGGGGGTGTTAGCTCATTGTATGAAAATTTTCAAGAACTACCCGCAATTAAGTTTTTCATCTTTGCATGATTGTATCTTTTGATGTATACCTTCACCTACATACACAAATTACCATCCCATCTTCGTTACAAATAATCTCAAAAATTGAGGATCAATACTCATTTGACACTGAGCTGACTGAACTTGAAAAATCAGCCTCGGTCCTTTAGGGGTTAATGATGTGCAGGATGTTCTGGAATGTGACTTTAGTGAGGTTTAATTGTAACCTGCAGCTTACCAGCACCCAGAATGACAACCTGGTGATCGGTGGACGTGAAGTTGTGAGGGCTTACGCGAGGCGGGCATCGATCCAGACCGTTCGCACAGCCAGCTATCAGACGCCAGCGGGCTCGCGGTCTTGGGCACGCCGCACCTGGAAGCCTCGTAGAATCGCGTCGCCCGCGAGCACTTCAGCCAGAGGGTCGTGAATCACGTGGTTCCATAAGGCTCTCCCTGCCGCTGTCTGGCAGCCCCCCCGCTCCAGATAGTGTCTTGCTCTAGCTGGGTCTAGGGACGTGTGCAACCTCCGGATGGCCTCCAGCTGACACCGACTCGTCGCTTGTTTCACGCCCAATTTTCTACAGAGCCGAGCAATCATGCTAGCTCATCACAACTCATGAGATATTTACAACTTGCTGAAAGCCTGCAAGCGTGTGGAAATGTCGACGATTGGACGAGTACGAGTTCGAGTCTTTGAGGGTTTGATGTTGCTCCTTCCACACGCTCATGCTGATGAGAAGACCGGGGATTCTGAGATGGAAACGTTGACGTGGGGATAGGCTTACAAGGCTGCTCGTGGAGGTGATCGCTACTGCCAGCATTCTTCACCCCAGACTCGCACCTGATCATAAGACAAACGGTCCAGCATTAATTAGTGCTCAGTCGACCTAAGCCTAGAACTCGATAGTATTCAAAGATCTGAAGTCAACTAGCTCTACCGTGGGTCGCGTGATTCCAATTCTGCATGACTTGATTGTATTCGCCCTGGGATGATTCATGTGCGTGATGTGCTGGTCAGCAGACACAGTGGATGTTCTATGGAGAGAATATACCAGATGTGTACACATTTCAGGGGTAGTGTCTCTTGTCGCTTCGTGGGAGATACAGAGTTGTCGTGAAGAAGACTCTGGGAGGAAGAATTGTTTGGCGATGGTTAGCCAGCTCTCTTGTGCAGTCCTACTCAACATGTGAGCATGAATAATTTGTTATGTCGACGCCTTCACTTGCAATTGACTTCAAGTTAGGGCGAATTTTGGGCATTAGTTAATTTTCAGAAATGAGTAGTGTGCCTCATGCATGTAATCTCCACTTCTCTTCTACTCAGGGAACAGCACACTTCGATTTAGCGACTGCTCTGATATCGTCCTCCATTCAATTCACAGTACCCTGCAGAGAAAATCAGAGCCAGAATAATCTCTCGGATCAGAGACACCTCTCATACAGCAACCGCGGATTGTAAATATCCTAATGGCTGATTTCGACTAGTACTCTAGCTGCAGCTTCCAAAAAGGCTGCAGAAAGAATTCTCGACGCTTTCACACGAACTCACCGAATGGCTTGGTCAACAGGGAGGGCGTTGCTATGGCAGCTGAGAAAGAAGGTGCGGGACAACAGGTTTAGAGAAGAAGACGCTAATCGTGGTGAAAGTTGGTCCAGAGTCCAGACAGACCTCGAAGTTAAATACGGGTAAGATAGGAGGCTATGAGGCCCGGACAGCCAGGTAGGCAGGTGCCTCCCTAGTCACACGGCCAAGTTCCCGTTCTTGCCCGAATTGTACAAATCTACAGTACAAGTCCTCTCTGTTTTAAAATATGGTACTGGAGTCGGCCATGGAATGAGTGCCTTGGACGTTGATGCCACCCGCATGGAAAGCAGATAAGTAGGCCCGGATGCCCATAGGCCTGCTCGAACTACCGTACTGGATGCTTGGAAAGATCAGCTGCAACTGCGGGCGCTCTTACATTTTGTTTCCTTCTTGGGTCTTGTATTCGCTTCGTCTGTCACCGCGCCGTCATGACACCCACTCCAGACGATTTTGGAAACTGGAACGGAATTTGGAAACTGTAACAAACTGTGGCGATCGTTGCAGATCAGTACGACGGTGTTAGTAATCATGTTAGGTATAATCAGTCGCCGCGTGTCGTCATGAAATTATAGCTCGTATCAAACCAGTTGGGCCCACAGGTCGATTTCGACGAATTCCAGAGCGACTGGATTCTCCCATGGTTGATAATATACAAGGACAGCTTCAAAAGCTGCATGGGTGGGACGTCCTAAATTTCCTCCCCGTTCAAATACTCTTTTTCTACGGGACAGGCAGTAGTACTCTCTCCTGCAATTCCCTGTATGTTGGCAGAAAATCGGGGAGACATGTTGTCAATCTCATGCAGTTCAGGATAAGCATCCTCAGTGCGCTCATCGAATGTTTCCAACACTGAAGTACATGTTTGCTATGCTACATCTGTACTTTCGGGGCATATTGATGCAACTTCCACGTCTTCAATCTTGTTTGTGGAGACATGGAATCTGACCCACCAATAGCTCGATTCCGCTCATCTTGAACCGGACGGGCAGATAAAGAGCTGCGATCGCAAAATGTAAAATCTGGTTAGCAATACTCAACTTGGCGAAACTGAGACATAACTAGACACCAATTCGACTAGGAGAAAACACTAAGCAGCAAAGGGTAATCTATTATCGTAAGTAAATCGCCGAATAGTCACTGATCATCGAACAAAGTTGGGTTGATTGCAAAACGGAGGACAAAACCAGAGACAGCAATGCGAATCCACAAGAATACGATTAGATTTGAACATGCACAGAGGTCCTCAAACCCGTTAACAAAGGTGAATTGAGCAGTCCAAGAACCTTGAGCGCTGTACCTCTCCGTAGTGGTCATTGAGCGAGGCAGAAAAAGTGCCAAAGCACCTCAGAAGTTGGAACTTAAAATAGAGTGTCACGTGTTGTGTGGGACAATACTGGGGAGCTGTAATCTAGTCCATGTGCTGCCACCTGCGAAAAATTCCAACTATTCAGTTCTGCTGTTCTTTAACAGAGGTTCGTTAAGAAGACGAGCAAAGTCGGCATCCCCAGAGTGTCTTTGAAGATGCTCCAATACTATACAGCGCCGCTACATGGAATCCATATGAAAGAGCATCTTCTTTCAAGTAATTCCACTCAAATGAGAAGAAGCGTCACATAATATCTTGACGCAAGGTCTCGGGGTTGAAAATCAATCAAAGCATACATGGAAGTCTTAAAAATTCATTCCACACTGGCATACCATAGCAGTGAGAGCAGAATATCGTTCTTGACTCAAATATAGAGGCTTTCCTCTTCGCAATTCGATATCCTGTCGAGAAAAATTGTTGGATAAGCAAATATCACGATTACAAATACCAAGCGATTACAGGAAGTCAGGATACATTGTGACTTTCAAAACAATTATCCTTTGCTTGACATCACCCATATTGTAGACACGAAAAATGGAGATTGCTTTCAGGACAACCGAGAGCCATACCTCTTCTCCAAAAGCATCAAGATAAGGTGATGGCCACATAGCTTGTCGCTCGCACCGTTGCAAAAGAATATTGGTCCTCTGAAAGAAGAGCGGAACTTTCAGTCATTTCTCATCCCTACGAGACTGACTACAAGCATTTCATTCAATGATAAGAGACTATCTTATTACATGCATTCAACTTGGACTCATGATACAGGATACATGATACAACTGAAGATATAGTTATGTAGTAAAGTAGCGAATATAAGAGTACGATTCACAGGGAAAATTACCCGAAGCATCAAAAACACACCAATCCCTGCTCCGCAAACCATGGCATGTCGGTAACACTCTCCTTGCCGATTCATGCTGTTACAGAGAAAATTCATCATAAGGCTTTAGTGTAGGACTCTTCCATGACAAGAGATTTTGCTTCAGAAAAAGATATAGAACATACTGAATTCGGAAGGTGCTAGCAATCATTAACAGGTAGACGATGGTACTCTCAATCTGTAAACGGATTTAACAATCATTGCTTATCAACACGCAGTTCCGTTCTAGATCTAGTCTAACTCCAGTGCGCACGCTCAAGTCACGTAATCACTTAAAAGAAACACCGTGTTGTGCTATCTCGCGCATATAAACCTCCAGAGAATTTGCTTAAAGATATTACTGAAAATCAGTAAAGGACATAAAAACTGAAGATTACCACGGACCTGATGTAATGTCATTCAAAACATAGATCCAAAATTAATTCACAGTCTGCAAGTTCTGTTAATCCCCAACTGACAACCGAATAATATAAAGCTCCGGGTTGTATCTATAAGATTATTTAACATAGTACATGTAAATTCAGATTGTGCAGAGGCAACAACCTGCAACAAGAACGTTGACTGACTGCACAGCAGAGGGCTCCACACAATAGGCATAAAGCTGGCCGATCAGGGACTGTATTACATCGAGGGCACCGCTCTTTGACATATCTGCACAACAAACTCATCCGGATGTAAAGTGTACCTTATTTACTTGTATGTAAACGCTTAGCCCTTACAATTTCTGGACCCAATAGTACATGTTTCAAGCATCTCACTGCATTATAACCATCGGCTAAAGACACAAAAAATACATCGCGACGTCAATAGGAACACTAATCCTGTTCCAAAAAAACGTATAGAAACCAAAAAGAATAAAATGTCTTCTAGTCATCTGTTTTGATTACTGTGCTTCTATTTTCATTTGAAATACGTACCGCTGCAGAAGATCCTGAAACAGTCGAGGCAGCTGCATCATTCTAAACGGAGTAGCTGTTGTCAATCGTGGACCTTGACGAAAGTAACGCACTCCTGTGTCAGTCTTCACATGTCGGCACCAACTCAGCACTAGGTTCTGAACTGTATCCTCCTCCAGGATCTTTGGTAAAGGTGGAATACAAAAAATGCTTTCCAACTGGTCCAACTCTTCCAGCTCCTGCAGGATCTGCTTCTCAATATCCTCTGAACCACTAGAAGAAGATGAAGAGCCTGTTGGAACCCTATGCCCCTGTGGCAGCTCCCACTGATGAGCCCTAGCAACGGGGAGTCCTTGGCCCGAACCTGCCATCAAATTTTGCAGCAGATAACAGCGCCGGAGAAAAGGCAAAGTCAAACGCCTCATTACAACCAAAGGTGGACCCGCAGGGATAGCTGCATTTTCTTCATCTGACAAAGGTTGAAGGCATGTTCCAACCAAGCTGGCATGCACAGCTGCTATAAAGGAAATTGTGGAAGGTGCCAACTCTGTGTCTAAAGCTAAGAACGCACCGGCCTGCACAATAACCTGCAGTCAACCCAGAATAACCAGTGAATCCACAAGGAAGATGCCCCAAGTTATGAGATGAATATAGATTCACCGCAGATCGTATTAAACAGGAACATCATCAGAAACGTCGATAAAGGGGTAGAAAATTTCAATCCCTTGCGATGCCTTATATACTTCTAAGCATGTACCGTATCAGAAGAGACACGAAGCTAAGGACGTGGTAGCACCCAGTTGACCAATAATTTTGACCCACAAAAGTATCCTAAAAGTATATCATCCTCAAGACCAGGCAATACCTGGGTGACGGAAACCAAATAAAAAAGGTGGACAAGTGCCGTAAATGGAGCTCCGTTTGCAGGAAATGGTAATGGCAAGCAAAAGAGCAGCCACAGGAATGACGAGAAAGAATCGTGAACTAGTACTGGATCAGCCATCCTCTTCCAAAACTGCACATCCGCTGCATCGTGCCCCTTGTCTAGATACTGCAAAAGAGAAGAAAAATTGCCTGCACAACAAGCACCATCTAGTCGATCTGAGTTAGAACCTCTTAAATAGAGGAGAGACATGCCAACAGTAAATCAAGACGTAGGAAGAGCCCATTAAATCCATCGAATGCGTATCAAGCAGGAAAATCCCGACTTTGAACTACAGAAGAAAAACGAGCACGTAATAATCTGTACAGGTCTAAAATAATAACAGGCCAGAATTGCTCAAGCATCGCAGGCCAAAGAGCCACTTAAGAATATTGGGGACCTCCATTACAATTTACGCCATACAATTACAGAATGTACTTAGTCGTTGTTGAGCTCCATTCTTACCATGTAATGCCTTTTCCGCAAACAAGTCCCTTGAGATGCCATTAGCGATAGAATCCAGCAGCAGTTGCATGCCCCTTGCTCTTAGTAGAACAGCCTGACGACTCTGACTTTGTGTGGCTTTAGCAGCATGAAGCAGGAGAGGCAAAACAGAGCCATGTGTTGCATCACCCACATTCACCAACGCAACCAAGCCATTATCAATGTTCTCTGTAAACTTGTGGCTCCGAGCAGCCAATTCTGCAGACATGAGCGAGTATCTGAAGACGTCCCAAAGAAGTAGGCCTTGATGTACTCGACCATGTATAATAGAAGTGAAAGGATCTTTTTCAGGATAATACAACCCACAAAGTCGCTTTGCAAGATCCTCTAGAACCCCCTTCACTGTATCAGGGAGTTGCGGATCAACAACTTGACGAAATCCAGACTTGGATACTAACTCTTCTGCTTTGACAAGTAATCGCAATGCGTGCTCTAACTGCAGGGTGGCCGGGCTACCAAAAGTGCCAAGTAAATCAAGTTGGGGTATGCTTGTAGTTTTAAGTGGACTGTTCAATCCTGTATGGCCGGGTAGAACTGGGAGAACTGAATTTGCAAGCCGCCGGCAAACAGGGCAAAGGAACTCCCCCTGTAACCAAAGGTGTAGCATAAGACCACACATGTAAAACCTCTTTCCAACTCAGTCCAACTACTCATTGTGTGGTGATAATTACACCTCCAACTGAAAAGTTAAAACATTGAGAAGTCTTGCATCATGCTTCATCACAAATAGCAAACCTAAAATTTACACATCAGGTCATCATCTTCAAAAGGAGAATTAATAGAAAGGTGACAAAGTTGATCATACCAGGTCAGGGTCCACGATCTGCACTCCCTCGAACAGAGCTCTGCTATAATATCTGTAGCACCAGGAGACATGTTGATTGAGTTTAACGCGCATATCAGTCAACCCAAAGCAAAAGACAAATGACAAGATAACATCAGATATACGAACATTCTAAAAATAGAAAACATGCCCCAATCAGAATTGTACGTAGTTGGATGCTTGTACAGTACATCACGAATATTAGAGAGAAAACTTCTCAATGAAAACAAGGTTTCGTATTTCGCAAACTCCAAAAGCATATACAACCACACCTTTGCAAGAGTGAAGAGAAGTAACGGTCTCGACAGTCCTGGTGAACAGCATGTCCACAACCAGAAAGATAGATGCCAACAGTATCATTCATCCCAATGCTGTTGTACAATGTGGCCTCAGCAATTGGTGGGGCGCTGCGTGCAGCAGCCCTCCTCGCACGTGTCAGATTACTCTCTCTTCCTTGTTCTGAATCTACTTGTCGTGGTGAGTCTGTTCCTCTTCGACGAACCCATTCTTGAGGGCGAGAGACAGCTGCGACGTACTCTGCTAAGACAGTTGCAGCTGCAAGGTCTCTGTTAGTACTACTCTCTTCTTTCTCAGCTCCTCCGTGATTGTCCTCCCACCAGTTCAAAGGTAAGGCACCTGCAAAATCCATTAGTCCTACATCAATTAAACCAAAGGTAAGTGAGGTAGAATATATCACACGAACCAAGGTACGTAATATACCAATGGATAATGTCTCATATGATCCCACTGGAACAACAAACATAATCTCAGAAAACGTACACGTCGCCACCGATCAAACTGGCCATGATTTCACAAATCATACCTGTCAACTTTCAACTGGGAAAATTTCACAGGTAGAATCTTATCAAGAGAGACGTAGAAAATTTGACAAATAAACAGTCGATCAACGAACCTGGAGAATCGCTAGTTCCAGCTTCACTGCTGACTTCTGCTTCAGTAATCTCACAGCTAGCTTCTACGTCATCGGATTCTGTGTCAGCAGGTGGCGCAGCTGTTAGATCTAAAGTTACTGTTGGAGGTACACGAACTGCATTCCGTATCCCTGGAGGTAATCCATTTCGAAGAAGCTCCAACAAGTCCTCTCCTTCAAGCAAACGCGCCCGAGTCTGAGCATCTCCCAAAGCTTCCTGTATCCAATGCCACAGTTCTGCTGTGCTCTGCAAATCTCTGGATGTCCCATCTCCAACAGAGGTACTCACAGTACTTGGTCCACCAGGAGTCTCACCCTCCCTTTCCACTTGTGGCAGAACTGCAACTGTACGGCACTCCCATGATGGCGTGGTCCTTTCCGTGATTGCAAGAAGCTTTGATTTCTGTGAGACACAAGAAATAGATAAAACCAGATCAGACACCATAAATCCAAAGATGACCCTTACAAGAAGATAGGACAAGAATCATTCAGCTCTTTGCATACTCAAAGCAATTATCTTATCACTATGCCACAGGACCACAATATCTCAATCTAACAAACTAGGCGTGCAATGGCAATATGGACTGATACTTACCTGAATAAATATCAAGAAACACAATGGACTTGCACTTGCCGAATCTCGACAAAGTGCGCAGTGTACTTGAGAATCTTTGGACATATCTTCAATTCCCCCTTCTGAATCCCTTGCACGTTTCGCATCTGCTTCTTCTCCTTGCCCTTGACCACTGCCCTCTTCTGCGGAATGGTAATTCACGGCAAACCTCTCTTGTGCGGCTTTCATTTTGGCCTGCAACTCAGAACGAACAGAGTAAGACTCCTCCCACACGATTTATCTCTCTAATTACCTCAGTCGCATCCTATTTGTCAATACCAACTTCCAAGAAGCACGCATACTGTAGAAAAACACGGAAGAAAAAAAGTATCTCGGGCAGCATTCCTTATCTCCGTACCATATTAACGACTCAAGCCCATCGAGTTTTAGCCTAGAGGCTAATGGTCTGATATGGGTACCCCGGTTACGCGTAACCATATGTGTGACTGTGTGTAACTCATTTTATGCGTGCCAAAAATTCCCTTTTTAACATAGTGTAATGCGGCTCCTACCATGTCATCTACAACACCATCTAATTTTTGTAATTTTTCAATATTTTTTCCTTACCAAAAAGATTTTTTTCTAAAATCACACTAATTCAGGAGGGGGTACCCATATCAGGCCATCACCCTAGAACAAAATCCCAAGATAAACTGGAAATACCACTTTAGACAAAGGAATTTCTCTACTCAACCAGCTTCATTTTGTGCATTCATCATAAAAGAAATAGGGAAGACAAAATTGAAGACAGAAAAGAATTAGGAGATCAAGTCACCATCCTATACTTGCCCTCGGCCACTTATTTACATTTAAGGGTCCCAAAAAGCATAAAATATCCTGAAGAATCATATCCAAAAATGCACAAAATCATATCCAAAAATGATAAAGCATTCCATTAACAATCTAATCAAGATGTGAAACCAAAATCAGTTCATAACGAAGCATCAAATTAAAGAGCATGCACGACCAAATGAGGGACATATGGCAACTTACCATCACAGCAGCCTGACGTTCTCGAGCCATAGATCTTGATCTGTCGAGTTCAGAAACCAAGGAATCATCCTTACGACAGTTGTCCCCTGAACCACCTGCCCAACATGTAGCACCAGCAGTAGAGATACGCTGGAAAATCTCAGGAGCTAGCAACTCAAGTTCAACCATGCAACTCTGATTTAATTCAGCAAACCGTCGTAGAAGGTTCTTTATCAAACCTCCAACACTATAGTTGCCAATATCGGATGTTGCCATATTATCTCTTGTACTATTCTTCCTCAAAAGAAGTACCAGTATAGAAAGCATACTTTGAGGCTCCTCCATCATACTCCCGTCTGACCTTCCTACTTTAACCCTCTCCACAGCACCTAGCAGGAGTGCTAGGGAATTCTCACGGTCCCTGCATTCGGGAGTACTAGAACCATCTGCTGATGAAGATTCAGATATTGTATCCTTGGTTGCCATTTTATTTTGATATGCAGCACAAACATCCAGTGCTAAAGCTAGTAGATGTAGCGCACTGAAGAGCAATCCTTCCGGTGAACGTGATTCAGATAGATTCTCAGCAAATGCGGCATGGAAGAAAACGGATCGAAGCATGTCATGAACTCGAGAAGTGATAATGATTCGACCCAGATTTTGCAACTGCTCGAATGGCTGCTTCCAGCGAGGTAGTTGAGCAAACACAGCAGGAGCTTTACATGCACGCAAGTAACGATCCTCCGCTAATTGGAGCTCCCGAGGACTCCATCGTGGATGATAAAGGTCTAACTCACACCAACAATCGTCTCTTAAGACATATTTACCCTGTTGTGGGGAAACCATGAGTCACAGTAATCAGTAAATCTAAATAAAGCAACCATACAACTCTGGTTTTTGCAGAAATCAGTAAGTTCTTAAGATGTCAAAGGCAGCAAGAAAAATCTGTCAAACGCGTAATCAGAGGCATGTACGTGGGACTAAAGTGGAAGATGTTTTAGCACCAATCTTAATAGGGTCCAGTACAAAATCAACCTGTTGCATGCCAGATGGGTTGCGATACGCCGCCACCGAATTTAAGCAGTCTTGTACATGCTTGCTCTCTTGTAAACGTGGAGGTAAAGCCTTCAGCAAAGCACTGTGAGTAGCGTCCCCAACAGCTAGCCTCTGGACTAACTCCCGTCGTAAAGCTTCAACTTCTGTCAGTCCGCAGAAACCCCGCTCTGAAACTAATCTGATCATCAGAACTAGTAGCTCCTGTGCCAGAGTTACTTCGTACCTGAATTTCAAAGAAGGAATTTGGTAAATAAATATTCATCACTTGATTTACTTAAGACCCATCAGATGACAGTACAGAGACAACCTCATTGAGCATAAAAAAAGTTCGCAAGATAGAGGTGACAGCTGCTTCACCGTTGCAGCTCGAGCAGACTATTCAAATTCTTTATGCAACCTATTTGAGATTCCCATCCAAAGTTTCAACCGGAACCTTTAAGTACCAAATAAGGTACGATCTGATTTTAAAATACAGCACCTTCTACGATAACAAAAAGTCCACTCTCTGATATAAATTCATGTACATAGAGGCCTCAGTCTTGTCATTCATTAGACAATCCAACTACATTCACAGCATGTCGATCTTCCAACATATAAAAAGTCCTAGTTTCTAGTGCTCTCAAGAATTGAATTGGGTTAGCGACGATGTTCAATATAGGGGGATTAGAATGACCCGTTGGGGAGACTAGATTGGATACTAGTATGTAGTATCAATCAATCCAATTCCCATACTTTTTGTAATACCCATGGCGCAGAAACTATCAGGAAAGGGTTATTGGTCACAGGTGGACCAAAAGGCAAAAGCCCAACCTGTGGACACTCTGGCATAATTGCACAATTAGTCGATGCCAAGTGATCTCGACAACAGCACTTCAGCACAAATGCCTGCCAGTTAGGGCATGTACTCCATGGCTACCACCTGGTCAAAGATACCCGTTGAACCTAGACCTACACACTAGCTATAGATACATGTAGCCAGTTTATAAAGAAAGATGAGTGAATGTATGTGTGCACAGTGTGACGGGGATTATATGTATTGAGAGCAAAAGAATAATTAACCTGTAAAGTAAAAACATAAGAGAGAAACTTAAAGAGCAGACAGAGATTGTTCTTAGAATACAAATTTATTTTCTAACATGCCCAAAAATGACGAGGCTGGTTGGGAAAATCATACTCGTTGGGGCGCCAGAGCACAAGTGTGAAGAAATCAGACAGTGAGAACCGAGCTTGAAGTCGCTCGACAAATTCTTCGGGAGGTGCCATTACAGCACAACACTGTAGCAAAAACACGTCCAGCTCGAGACTGTCTTCACACCTGGAAGATGCAGCAATGTAAATCTTAGCTCTGCACCATTTTGGGCCACTCCTGTATCATAATGTACAAACAAATGAAGTGCCTGACCTCCAGGAACGACCTTCCTTGTTAAGATCTTCTACGACAAAACAGAACGAAATGCGATATCCAAACAGCATATACGTTGCTCATAAGCGAAATGACTTGTACACGGACAAACAGCTTACCAATGTACAGTATGATAAAGGTCACACAGCCCACTGGTTGAGTGCCCATTGCGACGCCACATACCAGCCTGAACTTGAGCACATAAGACTTGCAAACGAAGAGGATGCTCCATCAGCACAGATATGAATCCTGCTACCTGCAAGCCTGGCCGAAACATCTGTGCCAGAAACTTCTCACCAGGTGTATGGATATTTGCAGAAGTATCAGGTGTACCAGCGGTTACTTCTGAGTTCACAGCATGAAGGTCAAGAGCCTTATGAAGTAGAAGTCCAAGCATACGATGCAATGGGATGTGAAAAGACACCTCCTGGCGGCTAACATCAAAATCTACAACTGCCCACTCGTCATCTTCACAGCCCGCTGTCGGTGATGAATTAATTGCTTCAGAGCCCATCCACCATTGTGTACACCTATCATCCGTCCCTGTCCCTGCGTCATCAATATCTATGACTGTCTCTGCTTCACCACCCGCTACCTGGAATGCCAGTCTTGGTTAGTCCAGGGAAAACGAGCAGAGCCATAAACCTGGTCAAACTTGTAACACTTAAATGGAGGAAAAGTACAGATTTTGAAATAAAGGAAAATAGAAAAGAGACAAACTTGATCTTACCCATAATAGTGATGATACATCAACATCCATATCCGCAGTTGTAGTTCCTGGAGTAGCAGTGGAGCCAGAAACATCTTCTGGAACAACTTCTGAAATCACGCGTGGCTCAAGAACTTGAAACCGCCTGCCACGTCGTAACCAATCGCGGATTGTGCCACCTCGCGCTGGAGGAGCAACCTCCCCTTCAGCAGTAATAACACGAGGAGATGTATTGGCAGCATCATGGCTCTGCGGAACCAACAACCCTCTGGCCCCTCTATATCGCCATTGTATTCCCCTTCGCGGTCCCAATTCTTGGCCACCTTCAATACCAGATTCCCCGGACTTTGCTAACTCTCTAGCAGCATCTAACGCAAGCCAAGTGTCAAGAACTTGGGTGCACTCAGAAATGAGCGACGCCAAGGAAGCTGGCATTGTCATCCCTGCATCGGAGATTTCCCTGGCGTCCTCCCTCTCCGTTCGTTTAGGTGAACTCTCACTATAAGTATTCTCATTAGCAACTACTGTGACCGTAATATCACGCATTTCTACATCCGATTCCGAGGTACCACTGATGCTCGCACCAGCATTCGCACTAGGCTCTTTCAACACGCACCCAACCTTGACAGGCCTGCTGACAGAGTCCATACTGTTCGGTATCTTACTTCCAGTTTCAAAGCTACCACTAGGTTTAGATAAAGACATCTGCCCAAAGCTCGAGTATTCACTGCAAGCTGCAGCTGCTCCTGCAACAAAGAGAGGATGGATTGTAGCCATTTGGTTCTCCAAAAAATAGGCAGAGCCCCAATCTTCGTTTTCTTCCTCCACGTGAATACTCGTAATGCGCCGCTGAGGATAAATACCTTGAACAAATGCAAGCAAGTGAAGCCACGCTCTTGACAAGTCAGGTCTTTTTTCTGCTATATACTTTGCCACCTCCCTATGACTCATCACGTATCTTATGTCCTCCAGTACTCGGAAGTACAGGCGTTTGACCACTGGGCCCTTACTTACCTGCAATCAGATCAATAGTAGTCCGAAAGGAATTACAGCTCTGTATACTCAGGTATCCCAGGATTATTTATTACAAGACTCATTGCTCCTTCAAACATTGTGCGAGCACTCCTATTATAAACGATTCTCAAGAAGCATGACTTGAATAATCCAAAACAGAATTTTCAATGAACATACAAGACATTTACTTTTCATGAGTGCAAAAGGCATCACAAAGCAATCATGAGCTTCCCCTACTTGGAAAACAAATAATGGAGAAATAAACTTGTAACGTGTGCCATGTAACTAAGCTCCAAATGAATCCTCCTTTCAGAAACAACCAAAAACAAGTTTGAGAAGTTACCGAAAGCCGGCCATCCTCTCCAACACAGGCCCGGAAGAACTCTTTCAAGGTTTCAAGCAGCATATCAAGAAGTCCTGACTCCATGACCAATTTGGGTGTAAGTGTCGGAACGGTAAACAACTGAACAGAAAAGCTATTAAGAATAGCCTGTTCACGATACTTGCTCAATAAGGTGCTTCCAGCTGTCGCACTTTCTTCGACAACAGAGTCTTGTAAAAATTTGGGATATTGCGAAATGAAAGTCTGCGCAAATGAAAGTTTGAAACTGCTGTCTCCTAAAAGCTTATATAACAACTCGTGTAAAGATGTACTGACAGCTTTTGGTAAGAAACACTCTGTGTTCATTAACGTTTCCAGTATCCCTGACTCGTTGTTACCCATGAGCCCTGCTGTAAATGCCAACATGGTTTCACCATAACCGCAAAACTCCAAAAACAGTTCAACACAAACCACCGATAGTTGCGATGCCACCTTCTCCTCCACCGTTAGAAGGCTCCATTTTTTTGACTTCCCCTCCGTTACTGTATCGGCTGCTTTCAGCCGTTGAACCCAGTGAATCAAGAGAGCTTCAAGTACTGGAGTAGCCGTTTCTACAATAATCGACGGCAAAGGAGCAGCCTGACCAAAACCGCAATGCCGTGAGCAAAACCCAGTCTGCTTCCAAGCCGTAATATCCCCACAGTCACAACAACCTCCTCCAGTGCGGATCATACAGTAATCGTGTGTGGAATGATTGCCTTGTTGAAAGCAGGGGACACAAATTGCACAAGTAGGGTCATGTTCACATGTACGACATCTATATGCAATGTCGTTGACACCCCACACAGCTCCACATACGCCTCTTGTGCCCCCACTTCCTTGCCCAGCCCCTTCCAAGGCAGCCTGTGGTTCACCTTGAAACATAGCCCACCTCACCCATTTCATTGCATCCCTGCATTGATTCAAGAACTCCTTCTGTGTACCGGGTCCTTGTGCCTCATCAGCTCCTGATGCAGAAGCAGCCTGCAATTCCTCAGGTCCAGGAAACAGGCCACTTATCACTCCCGGCACTTGATTGCTGTGACTTCTAACGTAGTCTGCAACCCCTTCTTGGCCCCTTTCTACATATTCTGCCGGTACTCCACACTTGATCAATCTCTGTTTCCACAAACAAAAACCACGCTATCAATTGCTACTTCAATAGCCGTAATTGTCTGATATAATATACCGCGGCTCACATCGATGCGTCTCGTACAGTTGCCAAACAGGACATTATTTTTAGTGAAAACGGCTAGTTCGTGTCCCAGATAAGTACACAATTATCAAGATACTTATCAGGGTGTCACCAGTAACAGCAAAAAATCCTACCCTCCTAATTTGCACAGCAGATATTATTGATTAGCATAATCCAGAAATACAACTCAGTGCAACGCAGATTCGCATCTCTTGCACTTCAAGACCTGTACCTAAACATAGTCATAATCCCATAGCCCAACCGCAGAGGGTAGTCCCAACTTACAGTCCTACGCTACTAGAACTGAGATGCAAACAAAGCAAATTCCTGTAGGTGAATCTCGTTGAATCTCAAAAGCCACAACCTCCAATAATTCACCAAATTAACAACATAACATGTAAGCTGATTTAAACAACGACCTACCGAACATACATGATTGGCAATATCAATTTTGACTGCATTATGGCGGCAAACAATCGCACCGATCCGTAGTATCAAACTGAATCTACAGTATCATATCAAGCGTAGAGAATGATCTCTGACTTAAGAAGATTCATTATCGATCCAAAAATCACGCGATGCATGTCAACGAGAGGATTGCCACTCACCAAGAACAAAATGCCATAGTCACAGATTCCATACTGCTAAAATTCTTGATGAAATTTCACATGAATACAGTCCTCTCCAAATACATGAATTTTCAACTAACTCGACCTCAAAACGAGCTGCGCCATGCGTAAATTTGGAAAAACGCTGGTCCGATGACCTAATCTTACGAATACATTGCTCTGCCTTACGAGCGTGAAAGTCCAAGAAGCGCTGAAACATCTCACTCTAGTTTCCTTGTAACTGAGAAATCTAAGCACTGTCTCTAATCAGTCAATGAGTGAGCAAGGAAGCTAGAGAGTGCAAGCACTGAGTTCACACCTTATGGCATGTCCTTCCACCAGAACCATTAACCTGCTACTACTACTCAAATACGACTATACTCTGCTCTCCGCATTAAAAATGTGTTGCGTAACTGAGCAACTTTTTCATGATCAAAAAACCACAAACCACATCCCTGAAAATAATGCACATGCAATCAGCAATTCAATCCCGAAAATTTCGCCAACGCGAATTACAAGTAAGGTACTATGGCTACGGCAATGAAACAAGGCGAACCATGGATATCATTCTGCTGCCGGATCGCAATCCAATTTACGAAATGTGTATTGTAGTTCAATTTAATGTAGAAGCCATCGTTGCGAGCATCGAATATAATTTGATCCAAAAATGAATAAAAGAATCCAGAAGACGTGTGAGCTTGTCGTTTGAGAACTAACTTGGATGATTGCTTCCGTGGAGCTTGAAGAGGTGGTGGCCGAAGTCACGCTGCTGCCGGTAGTTGAGGTTCCGCCTGTGCTGGTCCCGGCGGAAGAACTAACCGTCACGTGCCCTTCCATGACGCCCAGGCCTCCTCTCACGACCTACCTCCGCTTCCGCTTGCGCTCACACATTGTCCACACAGTCGCTCTCAAACCGCTCGCACTCTCCCACCGCTTTCCAATAAAGAGTATGGATTCCACTTCAGTCCTATTATCAAGCCGACGCCGCAAGCCGAAAAAAATCCTGCTCCGTCGCCTGGCCTTCTCCCTCCCAATCCCTCTGTTCCTGTCCCCTGTTTTGGTCCTCTCCCACACCGCAGCACGAACTCCCGCTATACAATCCACACCGCTTCCTAGACCTCATCCCTCCAAATCTCTCCGCGCGAGCCCGAAAACCTCGCCAAACCTCCCCATAGCCGAACAGACGCGATGCTGCAGCGCATACAAAACCATAGGCGACAAATTCACGGTCGTTTCGGGCTCAAATTTCGTGCCGCGTTCCGAAATGAGAAATTGCGAGCACGAGAGACCACGCGTGCCGGTGCTGATGGCGTGCAGCATCACACAATGGCCCCGTGCAGAATCCCGGAGGCGCGATGCTTGCTGGCGAGGTGTCTCAAGCGGCAGCTCTTCATTCTTCGCTCCTGTCTCGCACGCTGTAGAGGAGTCACGGGCCTTGCCCGGGTCATTCGCACGGACCGGACCCGGCCCGATGTTGTTGCAACAGATACCCCGCCCCCAGGTGACCCCCGTCCCACCGATGCGGGTATCGTCCTAGACACCAGACCCGTATGGCCGCTCAAAATTAATATTTCCCGTTTGTACGGTGCTCCCCAGGTGCCTCCAAGTCAAGCTATAAAGTTGTACCATTATCAAATCTTCCAACTGCAAGGGGTGTCCTGGGACTCTTGTCCCAAGCCAAGCACACCTATTGTATGTTGATTACTGGAGTCCATTATTTACATGTAAATATATTCCTGACAAAATGAGCACCAGGGTTTTCTTTTCTGTTCTTTTTTTCTTTTTTTCAGGTCATTTAACTTTAGGCTAGAAAGCTAGCATGAAAGTGAATGAGGTGGCTTTTTCTTTAAATGAAAAATCTCACAACGGTTCTTTATTTTTTCATATGTCCTATCCTTTTCATTCAACATATTGATCTTTTGTGAAACTCTTCAGACATGAAGTCTTTTTCATTCAACATCTTGGTCTTTTCATCGAGTGCACATGGCTAATAAAGTCCGAGCGTGGCTTGCAACCGGCACGTGCCACTATCTTGGTGGCTACATGAGGTGACATTTTCTCATTATGCTCCCATATGTTGATTCACCCAGTGGATTTCTAAAGCAAACTAGCTCTAAAAAGCATTAAAAATTAAAAATAATAGGGGCCGGAGCACTCCACTCAGATATTGCATGAGAAAAAGTCATGAGCCACTCGTTCTCTGCCGAACTTTTACAAGAGAATAGCTTCTTTAGCAATATGATTACTAATTGAGCCCCCTTGAACAATTCCGAATAGAGGTTGAGATAAGGCAATTTGTGACCTCCAGCTTCCATGCTTGGCCGGTCCCCGTGGAATGATATGCATAAGACGAGCATGATTTTCGCCAATGCTGATTGGGACTTACCGTGTGTACTGGCATGGGACATTGGCACCTGAGCTTTATCTGGGCCCAGTTCACATGAAATGAATAGCAAGTGAAATATCTTCATTTCCTTCATTTCATGGACTTCCAAGCAATAATGACTTAGAAAAAAGAACTGTCACTTTTTCCTTTTCATGTCATTTTGCATGTGTCACATAGGATGCTTAACCCTTTAGTGCCCAGAGTGGTTTTGGAGAAACCACATTTTTTTGGGTGATGTTTTCTTAAAACTCTCGCTGTCGAAATTAGGGATACCATTAATAGTATCCAACCGTATGAATGTAAGCATAGCTTAATGAAACACGTGTCTGTTAAATCTTGGTACGATCGGACCGTTGGATTGGAAGATTATAGTATGTCTTTGAACCGTATAATGAACACTCAAAAATGAGATTTTGGGGAGTGTGTGACTTCAAGGTTAAATAGAATTTGGGTTAAATTTTCAAAAATAAAAGTGAAGATGTTCAGCAATGACCTATGCTAATACCTCTCCATTGCAATCTTTCATGTCAAGAACAGACTCATACATAATTATTGTGAATTTTATAAGTGAGAGTGACTTATCCATATATGGCTTACGTCAATAATTTATACGTTCAAATAAGAAAGGAGTTGGTACATTGATCCAGATCGGACTACATACACTAATGGAACATGAACAAGAGAACACAACCCAAAAAAAAATACAACAAAACAAACTTCCAAACACAAGAAATACCACATAGTACGTGTGTTGTATTTGTAAGTATTTGCTGCATTTTGAGGTATTTGCAGTATTTTGGTGTTTTGTACATAGGTATTTGGATAGCTAAGAAAGTCAGATTCCAAAATTTCTTTTTGCATCATCTGCAGAATCAAAAGTTACACATCTGAACTTCAGACACCGGATTGAGATGGTTTACGGATTTTCCAGCATTTCATTTTTTTAGTGATCTAGTGACCACTTAGTGGTTACCTGGGCACTAGAGGGTTAACCTTTTAACGTCCCGATTCACCACTGTTTTCAAAGATTTGTTATAAAATGTTTGATGAAAAACAAAAATGGAGTTGATGTTCACAACAAAGATCTAAATGTCAATGTAAAGATCACATCTGCACGGTTGGATTCATCATACTTTTTATTCATATTTTTTAATGAATTTTGCAAAGGATTTCTCTTGAAATTCAATTAAAAGTCCCAAATTAACACCAAAAAAAAATTAAAAATATTGTAATGAAATTGGAATAACATGCACTACGAGACTGTATAGTTTCCATTATCTGATTCTACTTATTTTGGAAAATCATGTTTAAGACCGTCTCACTTTTTGAACTAAGAATGAAACTTGACATAAACCAATTGTGTTGTTTTCAAAATCACAATATGTTCGTCGTCCATTATATGGACTCAGGCGCTTCAAAGGGATAAAGAAAAGTTGTAAATCCCAATGTGTGGATCACATCTATATGGTTGGATTTATCAAAAATTTATTAATTAATTTTAATTAATTTTGCAAGGTTTTAATTAATATATATATAATTAATTAAATACAAAGTGTCACAATACCATGTCAATACCTTGTCTTATATTCGTCACGATACCATGTCCCGATATCATCTAAATTTTACATCCATGTAGAAAAAAAGAAATCATAAAGAATGCAATTTTTTTGTAATTTTATTCTACAAAATGAAATTTCTACAAAAAATTTAAGCGAAAAGTTAGTCATCACCTAAAACCAATATGTAGACTATCCCCAAATCTGTGAACATGTGGTTCTAGAAACTGGCCCAAATTCTACAAATTCAATTGGTTGATACACAAGTGGCATTGAATTTGATTCTTAACCATTATAGATTAGTCTACAATTTGGTTTTGGGCGTAGTAACCGTTTCAAGACATTCTACCTTAAGCATGTTTGAATGAATCTCCTATTATCAACAGATAGAAGGATAAACTAAATCTAGTAGTGTTGATGTAGATTCAACTGATTGAAACATTTGTATTTAGAAAATATATTTTAAAAAATTGTGTACCCTCGTCTCAATTCATATTATCTCTAAAATGCATGACCTTCAAAAAGAAATCTGTTAAGAACAAGCAAAGGTCCTTAGAGTATGCAGCCTCTCATTTTCAACAAACTATTATTTTTAATGTAAATCGCCCCTTAGATATTTTCTATTTTCTATTTGGATAAAAAAAAAGAAATAAGACATAAAAAGAAATTAAATTAACGTAGACATGCCACTAACCGTGTACATTTGACTCATTTACCGTGCACCTCAATTGTATATGATGGGAGCACTGTACAATTGAGGTACACGATAAGTGGAACTGCACGGTAAGTGGCATGTCTACGATAGTTTATTTTGGAGTGTTGCTTTGAATTAGGTGCTGCAATTAGGTAGGTATGGTTACCATCTTGGGCAAAATTTTACTCACATGAGTGACAAAATGTAACTTGGAGTGTAAGTCACAACATGTAATTAAAACTAGTGTGAGCCAAGCTTTTAGTTGTGTAATTTCCGATTTTTTCTATCCAAAAGGACAAAAAGATAAAGAACTCTAGTGTTTTTATAAGGATGATATGAATGAGGAGTTTGTTTATCAAGACCCTACACCAAAATCCACAACACGATGGAATTCAAGAATTACATTCATTTATTCATTTTTATTTCCAAAAAAATATAGTAATTTTGTTTTATGATAGGTCACTGGATATACTTTACCTATGATAAGCCACTCCATCCCATGTCCCCACCACAGTTCAAGGAGACTTTTTAGCTTAATTAGCTTAATCCTACATTTTCTTGGACCAACCGGTTTTCTGGAGCATTCTCTCACCTAGGTCTCAAGGAAATACGGAATACTTTCTGATCCCCCCTCAAACGATCAGTTTTTTCCTAAGATTTTGAACTCAATTAGGCAATTCTGAATTTCAACTAACTAATCTGTAACTAAAGGTTGGTTCTTCCGAGACATTCGTCCCTACTAAGGTAAAAGACAACTGAGACTGGTTATTGGTGTCTAAAATTGACAGTGTGATTTACTCATAGAACAAAAACTTGAGGCAAAAGACATGCTAACCCGAGTTTCCGTTAGGAATAACTAAATTATATGAAAACAATATGGAATCTCAAAAAGTGAAATGACTCATCTCTCTAGGCAAAAGCAGCTTCCACTCCGCTGAAACTCAAAATCAATACATAAAAAATAAAAAAATAAAAAAATGTTCAATCCAATCGTGCGAACCGGGCCATAGACCTAGTTGCACAGTTTTGTTACATTCTTTTGTTTTGAATGATCTGCGAGCTCTGCACAATAAATACCATACCGGTACTAAAAGGTATGAATTCCCTGAATCCAGAGGACGTAGTTGCCTGCTTTATGATGTCAGTAGTATGTCACATGATGACATGACTCTGGCAGAAACACGTAAATTGAGCACTGCATCTAGGTGATTCTAGCAGCAACACATTAGGGGCCTCATGGCATTCATGGCCCATTCACACCAAGCCTCTGCCGCACTTGCATTCGCGTTCCCGAAATGGAGGAAGGTAAAACCCAAAAACAAAAAAATATTGAAAGCCTTGTCTTTTCTTGCTGCAAGTACTGTGCAACTACAATTCACTACCGCAAGTTGGGCCATGCTCCTTTTTTGCGTTGCGTTCCTTCTTGTCATGCGTTTGAGTAATTTCTCATTTCATATTTTATATTTCTTGTTTCCCAACAGATTCCCTCAAAGTTACCTGACGCACGCATGGATGTTGAAGCACTGCTATATGTGAATGGGCCTTCACACCAAGCCCCTGCTGCACTTGCATCTTTGTTCCCAAAATGGAGGAAGGAAGGTAAAACCGAGAAACATAAAAATATTCAAAGCCTTTTCTTGTTGCAACTACTATTCAAGCACTGTGTAACTGCATTACAGTGCCGCAAGTAGAGCCATACTCCTTTTTTTGCGTTGCGTTGCTTTCTATCATGCGTTAGGGTAATTTCTAATTGTGTATTTAAAATTTCTTGGTTGACAACAGATTCCTTCAAAGTTACCTGACGCATGCATGCAACAACATTGGTGAATGTGAATTGGCCATCAAGAAGGCCTCGACTTTCATTCCTTGCCCAAGCCCAAATTGATGAAGTAGGTATGAATTTTTTTGGAGTTAAATGTGGAAAACCATAGTCCTGGTCATCTTTGGTGGTCCACATCCTCCTTTCTATGCACTTTCCAATGCACTTTAAAACTCCAAAATCCGAATTAATATGCAAAAGTTACACATGTTTAAAGTTTGTGTATTGGGGACCACTTCGTGCTGGCTGCTCAGTGGGTCCCTAATGCACAAACTTTAAACATGTGTAACTTTTGCATATTAACTCGGATTTTGGAGTTTTAAAGTGTGTTGGAAAGCGCATGGAGAGGGTATTATGGCACAAGTCAACACAAATTAAACCTATGATGATGAAAATTTTCACAGTGATGGTTATCCTAATTGCTTCGTCAATTTCTCAAAGGCATGAGGCCTTGTTGAGGCCTCATTTCTCTCGTAATGTAAGGTTCTTTAGCCCTTGTAAATTGAGAGTTGTACCTAGAAATAAGAATCATTACACGAGAATCAATGTAGCGAATTTTAGAATATTGAACATGTCACGTAATTCTTTACCTAAAAAATGATGGTGGAAAGTTGGAAGTCCACAACAGTCCCGCCAAGAATCACATGTTTTGAATTTTTTATTCTTCATGCAGTGAGAGCAAAAAGGTGAACCCTGGAAAGGGCTAACTGAAAGAACCTTATGAAAACCTAAAAATCTATAATTTGTTGTAGTGTGTTCTCTAAGATTCCTACTTTTGTAGCTGGTGGGCAACTTGTTCTCTTTTGGGAACGTAGGATGTGGATGACATGAAGTCACTTGGCCCTGGGGACTGATTTAAAAAAGAAGTAGAATTCCACTTTAAAATCATGGAAAACAGTAGTCAAATTGCGGCCGTAGTGGAGTAACCTGTTTATTTTTTCACCAATCTATTACCTAGGGTAAATGTTTCCAAGTTACTCGTACCCATTAGCCCCTAAAGCCCGAGGGTAATTGGACAAAACATAGATGTGTTATAATATGTGCTTTCCATATGTTTGATGAAGTTTGGTTCAATAAATAAAATGTAGGGTATCATTTCTACAAATTATTTGTATGGTCAAACTTACAAAAATAACTATAGATCTTTTTTGAATGAACTTAAAAGCATAAATCTTTGAAAATTTGTATAAATTATAATTTTCATTTTTAGAGTTTAAAGTTTAGCATGATTGGTTACAGTTGGGTTATCAATTGTAAACTTAAAAAAACAAAAGAAATGACAGAGGGAACATCATTACTTTCTCCAAATAGCAAATTTTATAACACTAAGACAATGTTGAGGTGATCCACTTTGAAAATTTCTCTCCAGTGGAGTTTAACTTGGATTGATAAAATTCAAATTGCGTTGGAAAGTAGACTTGATGTAGTATTTTAAATTTTCATTTTTATTAAAAAAAACATTTTTTAAATTCCGGACAGCCCGTTAGATTCAGGCGGCGATCAAAAAATGGTCGTTTGAGCATTTAGGGGTTAAACATCAAGAGGGTCCTTAGAGGGTAACTCGAATAGCCTCTCCAAAAGTCTACAACAATTGTTGCTAAAAACTAAA
Source organism: Pohlia nutans (assembly GCA_022496805.1). Classification (NCBI taxonomy): domain Eukaryota; kingdom Viridiplantae; phylum Streptophyta; class Bryopsida; order Bryales; family Mniaceae; genus Pohlia; species Pohlia nutans. The sequence goes on along the minus strand of CM040085.1, from coordinate 7,512,959 downwards.
ATAAAATAAATATAAAGAAAAAATGGCTAGCCTGCCTTAGGCTCTGGCTAGCAAGTGCTGTTGGCCAACATTTTTTCTGTTTATTTTATTAAAAAAATGCTTTCAACTTCTGCCCGATCATAGCTCCCCCATTCTCCCAATTCCTTCATTTCATTGTGGATTGTTCCACAATTGTCTAATTTAGAAGCAAATTAGGAATATGGCCTCGCTTTTTCATCACCTTTCTAAAGCACCAATCCATTTCAATTTGGGTTGAGAAAATCTGCTTTTTCCTCCATTATTCTCTCACAAACAAGCCCGTGGGGCTTGCTTTGACGTTTAAGGTTAACCCTTATTCCTTTGACACGTCTGCAACTACATCGTGGACGATGAAGATATTCAGATTATTCTTTTGACTACATACATGGACAGTTTTCATCCATCCAAATTTCTCTTGGTTCTGGTGCTAGTTGACTATTATTTGTACAATATGGATCTTCAAAATAAGATACTGTGATTTTCTTTTAAAGAACCGAATTGGTTTATATCAAGTTTCTTTCTTGGTTCAAAAAGTGAGACCTTAACCCCTAAATGACAGAGAGGATAAGGGCCAAATCTAGATGTGTTATAGAATGTTACTTATGCAACTTTGATGAAATTTGGTCCAAAAGAGAAAATGAGAAGTATAATGGTTAGTAATTATTTGTGCAATCAAACTTTCAAAAAAATGTTTAAGATACTCATTTTATGAATTTAGAAGAATTTACCATTTTATATTCACCAAATTTACAATTTTTATTCTTGGAATTTGAAATTTGGAATTTGGTATGATTAGTTAAAACTAGAAATTATGTTCTAAAATTCTAAAATTCAATTTTTTCAAAGGAGAGAACATCATTAGTTTCCTGAAATAGTAAATTTTAAAGCACTAGCACAATATTGAGGTCTTTGCCTTTGAAAAATTCTTCGTAATGGAGTTTAACTCGGATTGACAAGATTCGAATTGGACTAGAAAGTACACTTGATTTCATATGTGAAAAAAATTAAAAAAAATAATAAAATATTTATATAAATATATTTTTCATCCTGGGCAGCTCGTAAAAAAAGAGCAGCGACCAAAAAATGGTCATTCAGTCACTTAGGGGTTGAACATGATTTTTTAAAATAAGTACAATCAAATAATGGAAATCATACCATCTCGTAGTGTATGTTATTCCAAATTCATTACTATGAATTTTTGATTTTTTTATAGTTAATTTGGGATTTTTATTTGATTTTAAAATATGATAAATCAAACCATAGAGATATGATCTTCACATTGACATTTACGACTTAGCTTTGTACATCAATTCCATTTTTGTTATTCATCAAACATTCTATAATACATCTTTGAAATTAATGTTGAATCGGGATGTTACAGGGTTAAGCGTTCACACTACAATTATCCGGTCATACCTCATCAATTCCTCACATTTTAAGATACATTATATTTTTCTAGTGTTTTTCTCATATAAAGTATTGTTAAACCGATTTACCTTGACTTTTCATAATTATTTAAATAAAAATAAATTTAATAATATATATTTTTAAAATCGTTATAAGAAATGTAGATGAAATATGAAAATTGTTCAAAAAATGGACGCTTGGGCAATTAAGGGTTAACTCTTTAGCATCTACACCAGAGTTACCCTATCAAACCTCATCAATTTCTCACATTTTATATTTTTTTGGTCTTTTTCTCATACGAGTTATTGTTAAAACGATTTACCCTGATTTTTTCATAACTATATAAATAAAAATTATTTGTATAAATTTTTTAAAAGTTCTTTTCTTGTAAAATCATAGTTATTACAAAAATGCTTAAAATAGTATGATTTCTATAGAAAAACGTAAATAATAGTGATGAACAACAAGGTGTACATGGCATGCTTTTTGAGCTTACATAAAAAGAAATTTGATAGAATTTTTTTCTATATTGTATATTGGAATTTTAGGGTTTTGATCTTTAAAGTGCTATAAAAAACACAATTTTAACACTTTTGAAGAATGATAGATTGGATTAGAAAGTAGAAGATAGCCCCCACAATTTCTTGGTTTGGACCATTTTCATTTGAAATAAGGAACTACATGAAAATCGTAAAATAGTTGAACTGTCACTTAGGGGATAAAGCATACACTAGACAAAGTAACTATGTTATGTGCATGTTCATATGTTTGTATATAACACATTGAACAATGTATGTGTTATGTATGTGTAAATATTTATGTATAGCACGTTGAACAACATGAAAATGCAACAACCACTCTTTGTTTATCCCAAAAATACCAAAAAAATCTTTCTTTAGGTGGATTTAACCCTTTGGCGCGCTTGCGTTCCTATAATGGATGACAAACAAATTGCAACCTTTCTCTTGACTACATCCTGTACAATTTTTTATCCATCCAAATTTCTCTTGGTTCTTGTGCTAGTTGACTATCATTTGTACGGTCTGAACCTTCAAAATAAGATTTTTTGATTTTTTGAAAGACAACACAATTGGTTTATGTCAAATTTCATTCTTAGTTCAAAAAGTGAGACCCTAAACATGATTTTCCAAAATAAGTAGAATCAAATAATGGAAACCATACCATCTTGTCGTGCATGTTATTCCAATTTCATTACAATAATTTTTAATTTTTTTTGTGTTAATATGAGATTTTTAATTGAATTTCAAGAGAAATCCTTGCACAATGAATTAATTTTTTTTAATAAAAATATGATAAATTCAACCATACAGATGTGATTTTCATATTGACATTTACAACTTTGCTTTGTACATCAACTAATTTTTTGTTATTCATCAAACATTTTATAACGAATCTTTGAAAACAATGTTGAATCGGGACGTTAAAGGATTAAAACCTTGTGTTACTCTTATTTGAAAATATATTTATCTTCAATGTTACTTTAACCCCTAAACGTACTAGGGTGTCCTTGGAATTGACAATTTGAAAAAAAGCATCATAAACTACTATTTAGAAGAATATTTTGGAATTGACATACAAATGAAAGTTCTAGATTTTGAATTTTAGATTCCATATGTATGGTTCGATTCACTAATACTATCACGAATATTTAATCATAAAATTTGAAAGTGAAAATTAAAAATTCCTTCAAAATTCGATTACAAACAAAATATTAATATTTTTTGAGTAAAATTTGTTGGAATGAGTTTGAAATGAGATACTCTTAAATGTGGTGATTCTTTGAAAGTTTTGTGTTTCTTAATTCTATGACCTCATTTTTGCAAGGCCACTTTTGAACTAGAGTCAATGCAATTTTGGCTTGGTCAACGACTTGACATACTTCTACATTTGTAATTTTAGAAAAATATGTATTCAAGTATGACTAAATCCAACAGTTAGATAGGACAACAACTTGGTGAAGAATCTCCAAAAGATTGGATGACTTTCATCCAAGCATTGATGAGAATGTGAGAAGGGTTTGAATCTGTTAGTCGTCCACTTTCTGGGCACTCTGACGTTTAAGGGTTAACTACCCATGATTTTGACATGAAGTTAATGTCAAAATAACCTGTCACTCAAATTTAGTGCTGTAGTGGACTTTAGTGTCACTGAGGTTTCAGACAAATGGACTCATAATCCACGCTGGTCTCAAAAAGAGGTCAGAGTTCTTCTTGAGTTTGTCATACTTTGAGCAAAGTTTGGTTACATTCATGAAGAACCACTCAAAAATTCAGCAATGCATAAATTTCTTAGTTTCTCTCAATAGTGCACTGCTTTTGGACTTGAATGAGTTTTTGGTCAAATAAGTATGCTGCTTTCAGCAAAGAGAAACAGCCTACAAGACCCAGCCAAAGGCACTTATTAATGTATTTTGGACTGCACTTTAGTGCTTTTTTATATGAAGCTAAACAATGCGTCAAGGACCTTTAAGCACCAATTCCATGCTGCGCTTACAATCACACATCTATGTGCCTTCTGGCTTACATGAATCTTGTCGCGGCTAAGGCAACATTAGAATGCGAATACGACACACCGACCACTACATAACCGTACCATTAATCAGGTTTTTGGAATTCACTTATGCCACGTGAATGGTAGTCCATGATCCCCTTATAGTAGGAATTTATGAGATTTTTCTTTCATCTGTAGAAGCACCATGCATGCAGAGAATGCTCAACTTGGAATTTCTGTAATAAATTTGTCGCCAAATTTATGGAATCAACATGAGTCATAGGATTTGGGAGACTGCATCTCTTGGAGGAGTTGCAACAATGGCTACTCTGCCACTACAATGCATCATCTCAAATAGTGTAACCGGATATGCTTAGTGTGAACCAAACTAAATGTGTTTTTGGTTCTTAAACGAAAGGGGTTGCAGATGATGTTTGGGTTTTCTTAACCCATTTAGAGTACTAATTTCTCTTCCTGACCTCTCTGAGTGTCTTGTGGACTTTGGTGTGGGGCCTTGAACAATTGGGTTGTTGATTACCGTTAGTTTTAAAAAAGATAGCACTTTTTTTCTTTGTCTTCATAAACAGTTAACACTTTACTACATCATAGATGTTGTACCAAGTTATGTACTATGATTCATTTATTTTAATTATAGAATATTACTATAATAACAATTTATGAAAGTTGTGTAATTTTTTTTTTGTGTACTTAGCTTTTGAAATTGTGTTACATACTAAATTTGCTAAACCCCAATTTCAAATTGGATAATATATTTTTAATGTGTACTAGTGTGGTCTTGTTCTGTTGGCCTAAACGTTCCCCGTGTTCATCGTATTTCCGTACGTTCTCGTACTTCCCGTGTTCTTATGTGTTCCCATGTGTTCCTGTGTGTTCCCCGTGTTCCGTGTACTTTTGCTTTTGCTTTATTCATAGTTTAATTCAATTTATGGTTACGAAATTCAATTGAAAATCTATAACTTTCACACCGTAGGTTCAAAAGCTACGAAACGGCTTTTGTGCACCCCTATTCATTGAAAGCTTTCCAACAATGCTAAGAATGACATTAAAAGCCCCTATGTTCTATTTTTCATAATTGAATAGAATTTATTGTGACAAAATTCAATTAAAAATCCATAATTTTCACACCGTAGGTCCGAACGCATCAAAACCAACTCCATGCACCCCTTCTTATTGAGAGCTTTTCGACAGTATCAAGAACGCGAATCGGGACGAATGGTTGGAGAGATCTCAACGTAACAAACAAAACAATACAAAACAAACAACCTAATTTAATGCATAGATATTCTGCATCATGTGTCTTCATGGCGCCTCCAAAAATACCCCTATATTCAACTTGTTTTTATGAAATGTAATATACCTAATGTATGAAATACTTTTTCTATGAAATTTAATATGTCTAATGTAATAAACGATTTTTACACAAACATTCTAATTAATACTCCTTTTGTGAACACACATGATATTAAGATTATCCATACAATTTGCCTCTAAAATTACCTTATATTAGCAAGTTGAAAACTTTGTTTGTCAAAATATAATAAGGTGATTATGCCACTATTTAATATGTTTATCTCTCAACTTTTTACAATGTCAATGAAAAGAACAAAGAGTCTTTTCAAGATTTATGCACTTAATGTCATCTCCCAATGTCTCAAGTTTGTAAGATTAATGTTGATAAGTCACTAAAAAGTTGATTTCTACTAAAAGTATTATTATGTGAAAAAACTAAAAATAAAAAAAATTATGGGAATTTTGACCTAGGCATATAGGTGTAGAATCTTATGAAAAATTCCATACCATAAGTTATATTTTGATAAATAAGAATATAATCATATCATACTTGAATACGTGCCATACATTTACTGTATGAATTTCCATCCATTGGCCCTTTGTCCGGTGGGCACTGGGTCATTAACATTACGAACAGACACTTTATTCACGCCGGCCTCGAAAGAGGCTGGAGTTTCTATCTATCTATCTATCTATGAGTTTCCATTTGAAAATAAAATAAAATTGAATAACTAGAAATGAAAGAAATGTGAAAAAGGCCTCCCATGAATCTCCTACCAAAATTTGCACATCAAAATGGACTTGCATTAAGATTCTATAATCTGCCAAAATTGAAATTTAATTATTAATACTCCAAAATCTTGGATGTTCTCTTGTATTCACATCTCTCACAAGTTTTGTAGGGATAGTATATTGGAATTTATTCAACAACAATAGGTATCACACCCCTTTAATTATTATAATTTTACTCAAGAATTTTATTCACATTTTTTACATGTTCTTCAATTTAGTATCAAAAAGCAGGCATTGCATAGAAATCAAAGTATTGCGTGCAATTCTCTTCACGTATTGTGAATGTTATACAACTGAACTGTTGATCACACATGATTGAAAAGTTTATGAACAACCATCTCCTGCAATGCATTCACTAGTGTCTAGTTTTGATTGACCCTTAACCCCTAAATGCCTAAAGCCCCCTTCAAATTCGGCAATTTTGCAAAGATGGATTATAAAATGCAACCTAGAGGGATATTTTGAACTTGATATATGAATAAAAGTTGTACGTTATGAATTTTAGATTCTATCCATACGGTTAGATCTATGATTGCTATTACCAATAATTTTGTATAAAATTTGAAACGTGAAATTCAAAATTATTTTGTAATTCAATTACGAATAAGATATTGACAATCTACAGATGAAATTCTTTGTGATTGGTTGAAATGTAATACTCTAAGTGTAGTGATTTTTGGAGATTTTTTGGTTGCTTAATTTTATGAGTTGACTTTTTTTTTACCACTTTTACACTGAAATCTTCAAAATTTTGGGTGAATCACTACAACATGAAATGAGGCATAAAAAATTCACAAATCATCTCCTTTCTAATTGGATCACAAAAGCATGAAGCTAACTTCTCATAGAATCTACAGTAAAAATTCCACACTACAAAAAATGCATGACGGATGAGAAATTATGGATGAAATATGTACATCGTCCAAAAAATGGACGCTTAGGCAGTTAGGGGTTAACCCCTAAACGTCCCAGCGTCCAGTTTCTGGACGTTTGTTGGTCAAACCCAATTTTGATCTTGAAGATGACTTTTGTTGCTAATACACCCAACTAAGAAAATGAAGTTTATTAAGTCTAGTTTGTACTCTACTTTTCAAATCTTAAAAATTCCAATTATTGAGTATTTTATTGCTTGTGCAAGCTTTGTAGCTCAAGGTTTGAATTACACTACATAGGATGTTCACCTTTTGAATTTCAAAATTTAAATAAAGAATTTCTATGGAAAACATATCATGTGATTCTCCATTGTAATTTGTACCTGCTCCCAACAAAATATTAAAATTTTAAAGCTTTTTTGTAATAAAATTTATTTTTTGAAGTATTTAACTTAAAAATTTGTTAAAAAGGCCGTATTAAATCAAAAAAATCTGAAAATTTCAAGACTGATAGGAAACATTCAATTCCATGCATGAAAAATATTACAAAATATATTTTGATAAATCTTGAAGGCTAAATTGTGTAGTTTGACTTTCCTACAAAGGAGTGGTACGTTTAAGGGTTAACCCCTAAATGACATAGTGTCTAGTTTTGATTGACCCTTAACCCCTAAATGACAGAGGGGGTAAGGGCAAAACCTAGAAGTGTTATAAAATGTTACTTCTCCAACTTTGATGAAGTTTGGTCCAAAAGAGAAAATGAGAAGCATGATGTTTAGTAATTCTCCGTATGGTCAAAGTTCCAAAAATAGTTTTAGATACTCATTTAATGAATTTAAGAGCATTTACCATTTAAAATTCACCAAAATTACAAATTTTATTTCTAGAATTTGAAATTTGGTATAATTGGTTAAAACTAAACATTCTATTCTAAAATTTTAAAAGGCAAAATTTTCAAATGAGTGAACATCATTAGTTTCCCAAAATAGTAAGTTTTATAACACTAGGACAATATTGAGGTCTTTGTCTTTGAAAATTTCTTTAATGAACCTCAATATTGCAAATGAAATGTATCAAAAAGCACTAGAACATGATCTTGACTTCCAATTTCAACAAAAAATCAAAACTTGAAAAATGTCATTTTCTGCCCATGGGCAGTCACTACTGTTTGGGCTGCAACTAGAAAATGATTGGTCGGTCACTTAGGGGTTATGTAGAAGTATGTCAAGTCGTTGACCAAGCCAAAATTGCATTGACTATAGTTCAAAAGTGGCCTTGCAAAAATGAGGTTATAGATTTAAGAGACACAAAAATTTCAAAGAATCTCCACGTTTAACCCCTAAATGACAAAGGGGGTAAGGGCAAAACCTAGATGTGTTATAAAATGTTACTTCTGTAACTTTGATGAAGTTTGGTCCAAAAGAGAAAATGAGAAGCATGATGTTTAGTAATTATCTGCACAGTCAAAGTTCCAAAAATAGTTTTAGGTACTCATTTAATGAATTTAAGAGCATCTACCATTTAAAATTCATCAAAATTACAAATTTTATTTCTAGAATTTGAAATTTGGTATGATTGGTTAAAACTAAACATTCTATTCTAAAATTTAAAAAGGCAAAATTTTCAAATGAGTGAACATCATTAGTTTCCTGAAATAGTAAGTTTTATAACACTAGGACAATATTGAAGTCTTTGTCTTTGAAAAAGTCCTTAGTGAACCTCAATGTTGCAAATGAAATGTATCAAAAAGTACTAGAACATGATCTCTATCCCTAATTTAAACAAAAAATTAGAACTTGGAATATATCATTTTCTGCCCATGGGCAATCACTGCTATTTGGGCTGCGACCACAAAATGGTCGATCGGTTAGTTAGGGGTTAAGAGTATCTCATTTCAAATTCATTCCAACAAATTTTACTCAAAAAATATTAAAATTTTCTTTGTAATCGAATTTAGAAGGAATTTTTAATTTTAACTTTCAAATTTTATAATTAAATATTGGTGATAGTATTAGTGAATCGAACCGTACGGCTGGAATCTAAATTCACAATCTAGAACTTTCATTTGTATATCAATTCCAAAATATTCTTCTAAATAGTACTTTATGATGATTTTTCTCAAATTGTCAATTCCAGGGACACCGTGGTACGTTTAGAGGTTAACCCCTAAGCGACCGATCAACCATTTTCTGGTCACAGCCCAAACAGCAATGATTGCCCATGGGCAGGAAATGACATTTTCAAAGTTTAGATTTTTTGTTTAAATTGGGGTCAAGATCATGTTCTAGTGCTTTTTGATACATGTCATTTGCAATATTGAGGTTCACTAAGGAATTTTTCAAAGACAAAGACCTCAATATTGTCCTAGTGTTATAAAACTCACTATTTTGGGAAACTAATGATGTTCACTCATTTGAAAATTTTGCCTTTTTAAATTTTAGAATAGAATGTCTAGTTTTAACCAATCATACCAAATTTCAAATTCTAAAAATAAATTTTGTAATTTTGGTGAATTTTAAATGGTAAATGCTCTTAAATTCATTAAATGAGTATCTAAATCTATTTTTGGAAGTTTGTCAGTATGGATAATTACTAAACATCATGCTTCTCATTTTCTCTTTTGGACCAAACCTCATCAAAGTTGCAGAAGTAACATTTTATAACACATCTAGGTTTTGCCCTTACCCCCTCTGTCATTTAGGGGTTAAACAATTCATACTATTTTAACCCCTAAATGCCTAGAGCCCTCTTCAAATTCGACAGTTTTGCAAAGATGCATTATAAAATGCAACCTAGAGGGATATTTTGAACTTGATACATCAATAAAAGTTGTACATTATGAATTTTAGATTCTATCCACACGGTTAGATCTATGATTGCTATTACCAATAATTTTGTATAAAATTTGAAACGTGAAATTCAAAATTATTTTGTAATTGAATTAGAAATAAGATATTGACAATCTACGAATGAAATTCTTTGTGATTGGTTGAAATGTAACACTCTAAATGTAGTGATTTTTGGAGATTTTTTGGTTGCTTAATTTTATGAGTTGACTTTTTTTAGAGCACTTTTACACTGAAATCTTCAAAATTTTGGGTGAATCACTACAACATGAAATGAAGCATAAAAATTTCACAAATCATCCCTTTTCTAATCGGATCACATATGCATGAAGCCAACTTCCCATACAACCTACTGTAAAAATTCCACACTGTAAAATGTGCATGACGGATGAGAAACTATGGATGAAATCTGTACATCGTCCAAAAAGTGGACGCTCAGGCAGTTTGGGGTTAAGCATTTTATAAGTACTACGATTTTACAAGAAAAAAACACTTTGAAAAATCTTATAAAATTCATTTTTATTACATAAATATGAATTTTTTTTTACCTTATCTACTGTCCCTTCAATAGTGGTCTATAATCTCCCACTTTGAACGATTGCATAACAAATTCACACAGAGCTCTAAAAACTCCCAGAAATCACACTCCGTAAACTCCCAGCCGAAATCCTCTGCCTAAGGCGATGGATGTGCAGGTGGAGAAATCAGTGCATAAGATGACCTGCTTGAGAATCCATAACCCTAATAGAAGTGCAGGAGATGACAGAGCTAGGGTTGCAATGCGCCGGAGTCTTGCAGAGCGCTGGTCTCTTGCAAAAACTCGAGCACATGCTTGATGAGCTGGCTTTGATGGCTGGTGTAGCAGTGGTTGGCGTCCTTGACCAGCACAAGCTTGTGCGTGGGAATCCGTTGCGCAAACTGGTAGGCATCGTCTGCGGGAATCACCTCGTCGTTCGTTCCGTGAATGGTGAGCACTCGGGTTAGCTCCGGAATGGCTAAGCATGCTGCGTGCATATTCGTTGTTAGCCTGTCTCGCAAATCGGCTTTTGTCACTTGATACTCTACGTTTCCGGATGCGTCTTTGATGTCAAGCACACCCTCGTCCTCCAACTTCCGAAGCCCTTCTGGCCCTCCGAACCTTTCCAAGATCCCTACAACAAGTCCAGCGGGTAGTCAGAGCCTCTTTTGGAGTGGAGAGGGACTCGAACTCCATCCTATGCCGCTGAGCCATAGTGACTCAAGACAAGTCACAACGGACAGTCAGTCAAAGACGAGTAGTCAGATTTCTACGAGTGTTTTTGCAATTTTAAAAAATACTATGGCAAGATAGCTTTATGCATGTGTGAACTTTGTGGAAAGGGGATGATTTGTGAATTTTTTATGCCTCATTTCGTGTTGGAGTGATTCACCAAAATTTCTAAGATCTTAGTTCAAATGTGCTCTTGGAAAAATCAGGTCATAAAATTAAGCAACCAAATAATCTCCAAATATCACTATACTTAGAGTATTACATTTCAAATCATCACAGCAAATTTCATCCATATGATAAAGATTTAGGGTTACAAGAGAGAGAGCTCGGGTAAGACCCCGGCATAGTTGAAAGGAAAATGTTTCAGGGGAAATCCTGGTTGCGGGATTTGAAAATGAAAATCTGTCATTGATCTATCAGCATTGTCCAAATTGGAAATGTATTCGAGGTAATTGTAAGCCGATGAAAGGGTAATGGATATGCTTCAAATGTTGGTGTCGATTTGATAGTGCACAGGGTAAAAGTAGTGTCGCAAGGAACATTGTCGTGTTGGTGCAGCAGATAATCAAAGGAAAGATTACATTGAGCAACGGTACAAGCGGAGAGCAAACGGGATTAAGTAGGGGTGTCACACCTCTTTCTTCCCATTCTCAGTTGTCAGAGAATGCGTACGGGACACTTTCTCCTTGTGGAGGACGAAGATTGAGAAGTGAAGAATCCGGAGGTGAAGAATGGTCGTGAAGATTGAAAAGCCGTGGAAAAGATTAACAAGCTGTGTGTCCATTCTCATTCTTCACACGGCCTCAAAGGAGTCACACCTTCTTCTTGGAGAATGGCCACGATTGGCTCCACGTTTCTCAATCTCTAAAGAATTAAACTTCTCGGAAGACGTGTGACAAACCCCTAGTGTAATGCATTCATGTTCTATGCAAGAGAAGATGGCAATGGAGGAGGCACTGACCTTTCTCAAGGGCGAACCGGCCGCTGATGTTGATGACGCAAGATGGCACATCGTGGTACTTGGACGCGTACAACACCACGCAGTTGCCGCCCTTGCTGTGGCCGACCACGCAAACAACCCTGGAGCCTTTGGACGTCCAAAACTCCACGGCCGATCGCAAGTCCTCTACCTCTTGCCAATAATTTCCGTACGCGAACGTTCCCTCGCTCTCGCCGTTGCCGGAGAAATCGAATCGGAAGGTGCTCACCCCAGCCTCCGCCAACCCCGTGGACAATGCGCTCAACGTGCTGCCCTGTTTCGACGATCGGAAGCCATGACACAGAATGCACACCTCCTTCGATCCGGCCCCGCCGTCCACCAGCAACCCCTTCAATCGCTGCCCCTTCTTATTCACGAATGTAAACTCTTGCGCTGCCACCGGATCCGCCATAGCCAAGTTTAAATCACGCTCTCCGGGTACTGATGAAGCGCTCAAAGAATCCCCACGTCCCTTGCTAAAATTGGACCTAAAACACAGTTTCCATTCAAAGCGCGTTTCCAAACGATGCTGGACCGACAAAGAGGCAACTATCGGCAAATGTACACTCAAGGCAGTGGAACCCTTCACGAAAGATGGATGCGGAGTGATGCATAATACGGGAGACTGGGTTGCGCAAGGAAGAAATGCACTGTTCGTTATTGCCATCGTGGTCAACTAGTCGACGATCTGACATACCCGTCCGCCATGGCCATATTGTACTAGGAGCTTTTCTTCCTGCTTTCCGTTAATTTAAATTTTCAAATCGTGATTATCAATGTTCGACTCAAGCGCTTCTAGCTGTAAAGTATGCCAAGGAACATGAGGATAAGAAAGTTGATGGAATGCCAATTAGGTCAATGTGTCCACGGTACAACGACGCCAGTCAGAGAAAACATATGTGAAGATTGAAGATAGCGAATCTAATACGATTGAAACATTCCACTGCTTGAATGTAGCATAGTCATCTCCACAGAGGATACAGTATTTTTAGAAAAAATCTCAGTTTCACTCGCGGGGGAGCACTGGAAACGTGTTCTCTCCGTTCAGTGTTCTCTTCGTTTGTAATCTGTTGTTGTACAATAGAGCTAACCGAAAAGAAGAACAAACATAACTTAGGTGAGGGGAGTCTGACCTTAGTTAGGGGCAGCCGAGTCTACTGGCAGCATTTCCAATAAATTCCAATATAGAAAACAATGTGAACTAGTTTTGCCGTCAAAAAGACTGCAAAACTCATTCTAAGAGGAGTTTTGTGTCAGTAGATGCGTTGGCTGAATAATGTTGCTTGCGAGTTCCCTCCCTCCTTCTTTCCACCTCAGGGCTTTAATTTTAAAAACGTGTACAGCATCCCACCTGTCAGACCTCGTGCATTGAGGCAAGATTCCAGCTCATGCATCGAGCCTTGATTTTAGCTATTACGGCCAGCCTCATCACAACTGCTTTGTTTTTAACTGCTTTTAACTTCTGACATCATCCGAAGTTCATGGAGAACTGAAGTTTCAAAACTGCACTTTTGTTTTTGGTTACACTCATAAAGCGCACAGAAATCCATTTCCACGATTGTAGAGAGGTTAAACTCAGCATTTGTTTTCGGTTAACTCTAATGGAAATAAAGCATCCATTTGTTTCAAAAATCAAATAAAAATTCTCAGTTTAATTAGATTATTCGAAATGTATTCCATTTTCGCAGCTTCAGTCTCTCCGACGGACTCACTGTTAGGGTTAAGTAATATTTGCATTCATTTTCTTATAATCGGACTGTACTCATGCATACAGGTGTCCCTTTTTCTAGAACCTCCTTTTTCTCGGGCATCTTTGGTCGCTAGGGGTTTTGCAGATTCTCGGGGCACAGTGAGACTGGTCTACAGTTTGGCGACGTTTTCCTAATGATGACGTAAAGCCATACGTATTCCTTCCAACCGAAAACGTGTGCCGAAGCATCAATGTCCAGTGCGTGAGAGGTTAGACGAGCGGTTTCTAAAGATGCATCACCTCCGCAAAGCGTGGAAAATCTGTACTCAGCTTCGGTATTGTCGTGATAGTTTAGGAATACTGAGTGGGGGATGACTGACTGAGAGCTGCATTTGTGGGTTCGTGGTGTGATTGCCGTTGTGTTATGGAAGATTGGTGGTGGAAGGGAATTGCAAGAAAACGTATGGTCTAGAGAAGAGTGTATGGAGGAGGGTGGGATCTGAGGAGCAAGAAACAACAGCTGTTGCCATGGCCGAGCAACAGCGGACAAGCAGCAATGCATGGCGATGGGTGTTCGATTCGTTGCGCGCTGCTGTGGAGCCGTCTTCGTTGGTTCCCCATCTGCTCTCTCATGCTCCCACTCTACTGCAATCTGTCTCCCGAATTCCACCTCGTGAGGTACTGTTCTAAGTGTTTGTTTTAGCCTACCTTCCAATGCAAGATTCATCGTTCTGTTAACTCTGGGTGTGCAATTAGGTTTTTGAGCTTGAGCTGAGTGTCTCTCTTCCTATTGCTTCTGCACGGTAACCAGTTGCCAAGCTCGTTTGGGACCCTGGAAGAAATGAGGTCTAAAAGCCGGCAAGTAATATTTAGGGCATGAGTGATTGCGAAACTCGAATCATTGACCTGGCGTCTGGAAGATAGACTAATCCGTTAATGGGCTCATCTTTGTGATCGCCGCAGGTTGCAGCAGACGTATCTTTGTTGGTGCAAGCAGTGTCAGGGAGATGGCTTCCTGTGGTTAGCGCTGAATCAGCTCGCATCTGCCGGTCTACCTGTAATTTGGTATTTCGATGCTCACAACTAAGTGCTCTTCGTTACGTTTATTAAGTTCTCAGTCTTTGCTTTGCAATGGAGAATCAATACTGTGCGTCTTTCATACAATTTTTGGCTCTACTGATTCATTCTAGCTTATGCAACACGGGTCTAAAGTCGGGTGCTGTTCCCGGTCTGCAGATAAACGAGATCAGTTTTCGAATGCAATTGGAATTCAGTTCCTATGCTCTCCTTGCCCTAGTAAACTTTCTTCAAGGAATCATAACATCAGCAACGCCAGTGATTGCCCTAGAGGAAAAAGGCGGAATAGATGCCAGCAAGGCAAAGGTTGAAGCCCTAACAGCTCTTGGGTGCGTAACATGGACTGAACTTTTCAATGTTTGTTCTGATTATTATCCCCTAACTGCCTAACCAGCCGTTTTTTTGACTGATGTACAGAATTGAATTTCGTTTTCTCATCCGTCATGCACTTTTTGCAAGTAAAATAAATACTACAAAATTCTACAGCAAGATAGCTTCATGCATGTGTGATCCGATTGGGAAGGGGATGATTTGTGAAAATTTATGCCTCATTTCATGTTGCATTGATTCACCAAAACTTTCGAAGATTTTAGTCTAAATGTGCTCTTGAAAAAATAAACTCATAAAATTACGCAATCTCAAAATCTCCAAAAATCACTACACTTAGAGTATTACATTTCAACCCATCACAACAAATTTCATTCACATATTGTCAATATCTTATTCATAATTGAATTACAAAATAATTTTGAAACTCAAGTTTCAAAATTTATACAAAAATATTGGTGACAACAATCGCAGATCTAACCGTATGGATAGAATCTAGAATTTATAATGTACAACTTTTATTCATACATCAAGTTCAAAATAGTAACATATTTGGTGATAGTAACACTCTCGTCGTTGCAAATTTTTTAATGTGCACAGACAATTATTGCATGACTGCGGGGACCAGCTGTCTGTAGATGATGTCTCGTCACTGGTTCCATTCCTGCTGGGGTTGGCAACTCGCCCGGCGACATCGTTGCGGGGTCAGCATAATGGGTCAAGCTCAAGACCAAATATTGCAGACGATATGGAAGTCCAGAGGCTTGTGTTTGTAGCATTAGGCAATGTGTTTACAAGGGCGGGACCGGTCATATCCAATGACACTTGGAGATATGCTGTACAGGTATGTTATGTCACTAGACACCAATACTGAATTGGGTCAAGCTAGAGCATATTCATCACGTTTCCAGGGCCTTTCAAATTAGATTCTATTGAAATATTGTCTCATAAATTTTCTGATTAGATTGTCCCTGCATTTGGGAAAAAATGAAAAGTTGCGGAGAAATATAGGTTCACTGTTATGTCGTTGAATCTTATGAAGGCAGAGAATACACTCTTACGAAGATATATGTGAGCAATATTTGGGGTCTACTTCACTAAAATATGTTTTCTTGGAAAGGCATATATTCTTTCTTCCACACTTCTGTCAGTCAGGCGTTCTACAATGTAAGGAAATTTAAATTGGAACTGAATTTAATGAGTAACAATCTTTTTCTGCTGCTGTTGCAAACCAGGAACTGCGGACAGTAGTTGAACATTTTGTATCTAAAGGCCCATTGACGGAAGGTTCCGATGCTTCCAGGTTGGTATTTCTATTGGTTGGTGTCTAGAAAGGGATAAAAGATGTAGTTCATATCCGTTCGTATTCACTTGTTGTAGTTGAATATCATACATATTTTGTTAAGTTTACAGCGCCAGTTGTATTCAGCTGAAGGTTTTGATTATGACTATGTTGCAAATGTGAAACATCTTAATCTTGGTCATGAGCGTCATTTTCTCAACTTGCAAGCTTGATGTTTTTTAGAGTGTCTAAATGCAAGTCATGAAGTTCACTGCTGTGATGGTTTTGACTTCAACAACAGTCGTGCTCATGAACAGATACTTTTCAGCATTCCTTCGATGTGTGCATCTTGTTATTTCTGATCGAAAGGGGTCTCTTGAGGAGCATGTATGTTATCCTTTTCCCCACCATGTTCTATTGGTAATAATGTGACTAGAATATTTTCTATAGCTTTGAGGTTCGATCTGAACCTACTCGGCAACTCCAGACTTTGTGTTGATTGAACAATTCCTCTTTGGCAGGTGGCAGCCTATGTAGGATTTTTGCGCATGTTTTTCCTCTATGGACTCAGCAGTAACCAAGGTCAAAATTCAGAAACTCGCCCATGGAAAGAGGCCAGCGCGTATCGGCCTCCACATCTGCGTGGCAAGATGAAGTCTCCTGCACACACAAGCAGTGGAAGCACGGGCATGGTGGAGGAATCTCTTCCGAGGGAATTCTCGTTTGATTCTGACCAGAGTGACAGTGATGGTTCTGTTTCGGATAATGATCGCTACAAGAGCTCCAGGTGCCGGATAAGTGCAATCTCGACTTTTCAGGTGTTTTTTTAATTTTTTCCCCTGCACTATGACTTTTGCAATATTCATATTTTGAACAAAACTCACTGTTTCTGTTACGGTCTTTGTTTTGGCCATCAATTTCATACGGAGTATTATTCATGCGTTTTTTTCGTTGGCTATGTTCTCATTCCATCAATCAACTGAGTACTTGTACTGATTGTCCTCCGGACTAAATGCATAGTCAGGATGTTTCAGTACTACATTTTCTGGTGGCTTAGGAACTGACGTGTATGGGTTGGTTATCACATGGGAAATGGCGACTCACTCTTTTGGGGTTAGATTTTAATGAGACCAAAATTTTACAAATGTCCTAAGCTTTCAGAGTTTTAAGAGCTGGGCGTTCTTTTACGTGTGTTCAAACCTAAATGAAACAATGAAATTAACTATGGCAAGTTTTCACATTGTCTAGGTGCTGGCAAGGGCAGATCCGAAGTCCCTGCATGCACATTGGGCTTTACTTTTTCCAACACATGATGTTCTGCAGCCTCGGTAACATGCGTATACATCTGTACTTCGTTTAGCTCAGTATACAATTCCAAAAGAATGTGCTCGTGTGCTTTGTTTGAGATCTACAATTCTGTTAGAGAATAAGGTTTTCAATGTATCATTTTGGATTTTGTTGTTGGGGTTTGCAGTATAATTGAAAACTATCTGATTATCTTCTATACGTGACGCAGACCTTACCAGGCTACGCTGCTTACAACCCTGCTCTTTGACCCTATTGTGAAGGTATATTTACTGTGCTTGTGGTCTTAAGCAAGTCATGTGCCTTTTGAGGCTTAATTTAAGTTCAACAACAGTACCATCGATGTGGGGCCTGGGCTAGTGTAGACTATGTCTTGTGTATTATCTTCCTCCGTTGTTGTATTCATGCGGACAAACGATTTGCATTGAGCAGGCTCGTGTTGCAGCAGCTACTACTATAGCAGTTATGCTGGAAGGTCCAGTACGTGCATTTCTGCAGGTTGCGGAATATCGAGAGCTTGCGCAAAGGGCACCATTCACAACCCTATCTGGCACTTTGGGTCAGATTGTAATCCAGCTCCATACTGGTATGTTCCTGTAGCTTCATCCATCCATCTGAATTCCTCACATTCTTCTTGTTCTTTTGAAACTCATCTTGTACCTGTGGGAACTTAATAGTTGTTATGAATTGGGAGCAATGTTGGTAAGCAATCTCTAACATGAAAAATGTTTGGTTGCACCCATTCATGTGATTATTTCTGAAAAAGGTATTTGGTTTGAACGAACTGTGTATTCTGGTGTGGGCATTGTTAGGCGTTAACAACGAACTTGAGTGTTGCTCTGGATGGGCTTGAAATTAAAGAATGTAAGATCCTGGTATCGCCTTCCTGAACTCCCGAATATCCATTTTTCCACTGTCATAATTCCATGCTCAAAATTTTTATATTGATTGTCCACAGGTCTTGTGCATGTTGTATTGAATGAGAAGCACAGTGGCACGCTAGTTGCTGCCCTGAAGGCGCTGTCTCTTCTAGTGGCCGCAGCACCGTAAGCCTATCCAGCCTAAATGTTCAGTCCATCATGTACCTGACATGAGTCGCCTCGACGTCCTCGTCATGCTAACCCATTCAGTAGCATCTGCCATGTTTGATTCATTTCCAAATTTGTACTTGCTTACGCTATACTTTCCTGTTTAACTACCAGAACACTTAACGGCTGCATTCAATCACTAACCAATGTTGGGTTTGAACAGGTATAATCGGCTTCCCTTGCAACTGCTACCGAATGTTGTCCTCTCCGTCTCCAAGAAAACCCGGGAGTTTTATAATTCATCTTTAGATCAGAGCAATACAATGGTATATGTGCCTCTCAGAAGTTTCCATTCTGCTTGAAAGAAATGGCATCGCAATATACTTGATTGAGGTATTGTAGTGGCAAGCTCATGAAAACTTTTGCATGAAGAACCTCCTTTTTAACACATGTGCACGTATGATCCAGACTGCAGCAGTCTCTTGTCTGGGCGCAGCTCTGAGTGCTACTCCTGCCTCCAATGGCATGATCTCTATCCTTTCTGCAAAGGATCCTAAAGGTCGGTTAACTTAAAACTCTGCTGTTGTGACCTTAGTAGCAGTTATGTGTACTGCGTTAG
Source organism: Pohlia nutans (assembly GCA_022496805.1). NCBI lineage: Eukaryota > Viridiplantae > Streptophyta > Bryopsida > Bryales > Mniaceae > Pohlia > Pohlia nutans. The sequence goes on along the minus strand of CM040085.1, from coordinate 7,493,646 downwards.
TTTTGGGTTTTTAATCACCTTTTTGCCACACCCTAGACTTGGTTCAGGGATGGGGATTGCCATGAACTGTTAATCGCAGGTTTGTGTACTATTTTGGTTGCTGTTGAGAATTTCAACAGTGATTTTCTGTGTGTATCACTACAGAGCTGAGCGAATCAGTGCCACCACATACTTTCTTAATGGATTTGACATCTTACTGTCGACCACCTGCACCTGCTGTTGTGCGAGTTGAGGCGTTTCAGGTTGGTTGACATTGAGAGTTTTCTCGTTCTGTTCATGGGTATGGGGTTGTTATTGATACTGCCGTTATTTTTGAGAGTTAGTAGCTTATAAGTCTTGCTTATCACAGGCGCTCAAGGCTGCAGTACATAACTATCCAATGGTGGTGCCCAGCTTTTGGGACCAGATATACGGGGCTGTGGCTGAGGTTGTTGACACAGACTGGGAGAAGGCATACTCGGCCCCATCAAGTCCAGCAAAGGGGGTTCTGTCTCCTGGGTACGCTCAACCTTCACGAATATGTGATGACAAACTGGTGCAGAGTGCAATCAAGGTGTGCTTACTTTTGTTTTCAAGAAAATTGTGGTGGTGTTTTATGGTCCAGTTATAAATGTGTTTCTTTTTTATAGTAAACCGATGAACTCTTTTCTTACCATTGAAAGCTGACTTAGATCTGTTTGTATCGGAAGCTTTTGGATGAAGCTCTTCGGGTTTTATCAGGATTTGAAGTGCCTGATGAATTACATGACTCTAGCTCATTAAAGGCAGCACCAACGCATGTGGGATCAAAATCCCTCACTTCCTCTTCTAATAGCATGGAGTCTGTACGCATAGATGATGGATGCTTGCAGTGGCTTCAAGCTCTAGACCGTCTTTTGCCTGGAGTGCTGGTACATAATGCACCTATGGTAAGTTGGTCTCTGTGGCTTGTGTGCTTGTTCTGGCTGCTACTTTTCAGACCACGATGACATTAATTTCTACTGAATATTCATCTGCCGTGGCTCGTGCATTTAGATGAGCACTCCTCAGCATTTAGATGTCTTTCCTATTTTAAATTCTTAAATGTTGTATGGTGTAGGTTCGCGGCGCAGCGTTGACGTGCTTTGCTGGGTTGACGACAGCTGTATTTTCTGCTCTACCTGTGCAGAAGCAAGAGTTCATTATATCCTCTGTGGTACGCTCTTTGAATGTTCTGCAGGCAGTTTTTGACCACTTTAATAGTTGTTCGCTTGACCAGTGTGTTATTCAGGAATTTTAAAATTGTAGAAAGACAAACACTGTGGTCAAAGTATATGTCAATTGTTCTCATGGCTTTTAGATGTTCTGATTGACTTTATGTTCTTGTGTAGATGCGTGCCTCTCGAGATGATGACACACCAGCGGTGCGTTCAGCAGCATGCCGGGCTGTTGGTGTGATTGTGGGGTTTCCCCAAGTTTCGAAAAGGTAAACGAATTATAATATTTGCAGATTAACTACTGGATCTGGAAAAGTCCGTCTTTCTTCCAGCTGGTTGCACCCGGGGGGGTGTTGGGGTTTGGTATAAGGGAATGTTTATCTTCTTTATTTTTCTTTATTTTTCTTGTGTGATTCCACATGAAACTAGCGTTGTGGTCCCTTGGCAGCAAGGAGAAGGTGATCCCGATAATTGCTCTTCTTCTGTCGAGGATGGAAGACATCTCTGCTGCGGTATTTGCCCATTCTGTCTCTGAGCACGCTTTTTTTGTGAAGTACTTTTGGACACAGTTTAGTTTAGTACGGTTTGATATTATGTCGATACAGTGATGGGCTTATGTTGCACGTTATGTCATGTACTCGTTAATAATATACTGCTTGTTGAAAATGAGAACCGTCGGATGATAACCGTCCAAGTATTCCAGATTTTGTAAGTCATACTGTCCATGGGGGTTATAGTTATTGTTAGAAATGCGAACCACATGAGAAGCAGTGTACTCCTACGTTAGAAGAGATTAAGTTGTTGTGTGCCCATGTGCACTATGTTTGGTTTGAAGACGCACTTGAGTAATGGTTTAGTTTTGTGCAGGTTCGGATTACTGCGTCATGGGCTGTAGCAAATCTCTGTGATGCCTTGTGCGACATTCTGGAGGCAGATGATGCAAAGGAAGCCAGTAAGCATACAATGTCTTGCACAAGTTATGACTGAAAATGTTGAGAGGACTATTAACATATCTAAGGAATCGGTTCCTTGGTGTGCACAGCAGATTAAAATGAAATAAAAATCCGCAATTTTTGACCCTTTTGACCTCGTTATGTTCAGACTATTTACTGGAGGATGTGCCACTTGCGTCTTTGGCCGAATGCACCTTCAAGGCTGCAAATGATGGCGACAAGGTCAGAATGTGATGACCACCTAGTTTGGATTAAATTTAGACTCATGATCTGCTTTTAGCAAACTCAAAATCCACTACAGCTTTTATGCCGAAGGGATGTTAAATTAGCAAAGAATTTTGGAACACGAACATGAAGGGATTGAGTAGCTCACAACAGAGCCATCTGAGCCAAGATTGCAGGTTGGAATTTAGTTAGAACTAATTGCAACTGCAGAATATTATATTTATCACTTCTCAGGGCACTGAATTTAATGAGATCTCTCTCCAGTGACAGTTAGATGTTTCGATTCATCCAACCTCATTAAACCATGGTTTATTGTACGCCTAGAAATTGGTCCAGAAGATAGCTGAATGTAGTGTACTGAATTGTTATTTACTTTGTTTAGAGATGTGACAGCTATGAGAGTTTTTATCACAAGTTGGGTATCTGCGTTTGTTTTGTCTGAATATTGATTTCATGCTCTTTAAACACAACAGGTACGTGCCAACGTTGTGAGGGCTCTTGGCAACCTTGCAAGATTCGTGGACTTTAGTGCTGACTCTTCTGGTTGGAGTGGTGGGATTAATTACATGGGGATGGTTCATAAAAATAGTGTTTATCCTCACACAAAGGAAGCTCCTGCCTCACAATGGTTGGGTACAATGGTGCAAACTTTTGTGTCATGCGTAACCACTGGAAATGTTAAGGTCAGTGTTACTGTCTAATTTTCTCTTTTCCTGTTTTGGCTCACTTTAGAAAAATTACATATTGTATGAATCGAGTGTGAAGACTGAAGTCTTTGTTAACTATTATGCTCTGACCTCATGGTTTGATCTTTCATTCCTGCAGGTGCAGTGGAATGTTTGTCATGCTCTTGGGAACCTGTTTTTAAACCGGAGTATTCATCTATCTTCTGCACCGTGGTAAGCTACAGTTTGATTGATACTCTGCTCACTTTTGAATCAGTAATCATCTCCGTAATTTTGCAACCACTGTTAAGGGCTCATGATGTTGGGAACTGCCAGTGGGATCCTCGCGTGTATTGTTTTCTTATTCTTAACCCCGTCGTTTATACATTAGTTCTCTGTCCCTCTGTGCTTCCTTTTATAGATACTTTCATTTTGGTTATTCCAATTTTTTTGATAGCAACTTAATCATGTTCTGGTTCGGCAGGGCATTGTCTGTTTTCAGCATTCTTCTGTTGTTGTTGCGGGGCTCGGCCAACTTCAAGATCCGCATGCATGCTGCTTCAGCACTTGCTGTTCCAAGTTCACGACAAGGTAATAGACGACTCTGACTCTGGTTTTGTTGTATGATTCAGACTCTGTCATGGTTTTCTCAATTTTCCTGTGGCCAAATACCAAAATCTTCACAATTCTAATATCCTAGTTCTAGTGTCTAATGTGTATTATGGAGGGAATTCACTAGTCAAGAATCGCATTAAATGAGGCTTGAAGTATCGTCAACGATATTAACAAATACTCATGTTTGCTTTTATTTACTTGAGAACATCGTTATGGAAATAACACTATTCCCTGCCACATGTTATTTTTCACAACGATGTAAATACGTCATTTGATTAACCATTACCATGTATTTGTGCAGATTATGGAGTGGCCTTCCGAGACGTGGTGCAAACCCTTGTACAGTCACTGGACTCTTTAGAAAACGACACTGGTGCTGAACCCACATCAATGAAATATCAAGCTGCTCTTGCAGATCAGGTACCGTATTGTCCACCTTCAAGGAATCATCGCACAATCCAATTGCTGCTGTTTGACTATCTTTTAGTTATTTGCTTTGAATCACACGAAGATACAAACATATGAAGAAACCATTCCTGTACTACTGAAAACATACTTAAATCTATCCAAATTAAGGTCCCCTAGGTGATGAGAGGTTCATTCCATGACTGAAGCTGAAGATAACTTCTGATGTGGTGTATATTGACTCTTTTTAAATTTGTTGCAGATTACAAATACATCAATTCATGTGCTTGCACTAGGCCAACCACAAGACTTTGATATTTTGAAAGACATGCTTCTGAAGGTAAGCTAAGACTTCCTATATCCTATTCCCCAGCTTCTTCAAATGATTTCCCCAAGTTTCCAAGTTGATTGCTCGTTACATGTGCTAACTCACTGCAAAAATGTGTTGTCTCCTCCAGCGGGCGAGTTTCTTACACAACTGGCTGTCCACGGTGTTATTTTCGATGAGAAGGGGCTTATCATGCAGTGGTGAACTCTCTCAAGAAGCAGCTTTTGGGATTACAAGTAAAGCAATTTCTATATTGGAGCATGATGAGAAGCCATTGCCTCCTCCAAGGGATCAACGAAGCTATCGTCATATTGAAAGTCAAGAATTTTCTGCTGGCAGTGATAGCAAGTTGTCTACTAGATTAGATGATGCTCTGAGGACAGTGAACGCTCTGAGTTCCATGTATATGTTTGGTGGCAGTTTTACCATTGCTCAAAACTTCCAGACTCTATTGTAATCATAGTAACCTTACTGCACACAAATTGAGTCAATTGGATGAAAATGTATGAAATTTGGATGGAACCTTCAACTTCTTGCATTTGGTAAATAAACAAGTGGCTAGTCGCGTAGTCTTTGCCTTAGTGTTTGTGCCAAAATATCAATCAACATGATGATATTGTGGAACATAATTTGGAAGTTTAAATGCGGTTGATGGCATAATATGGGTACCCCTTCCAAAAATAGTGTGATTTTTGAGAAATATCTTTTTGGTAAGAAAAAATCATTGAAAAATTACAAAAATTAGAGGGTGTTATAGACACCATGGCTGCAACTATATACATGGTGTTAAAGACGGAATTTCTAGCACACATAAATGAGTTATACATAAGTCACACTATGTGAGACGCGTAAAAGTGATACCCATATCAAGCCATTCCCCATGCAAAATATATCGGTTTGTGGTCTGTCCAATATGCTTCAAAAACTCTAGAGATGCATTGTTGAGTTGGAGCATTTGTCCATATGTGATCAATTTGGGAAGCATATATGGTTGTACTTTCTTGAAATTGGAGATGCATATTATAAAATTTCATGAAATCTTGGAGTTCTTTGACATTAGATGAATTTTGGTTGAGCATGTTGATATTAACTCCTAAATGCCTACAACCTTCTTCAAATTTGGAGAATTACGAAGATGTCTTATAAAATGTAACTAAGAGGGATATTTTGAACTTGATGTATGAATAAAATTTGTACATAATGAATTTTGGATTCTATCCATACAGTTAGATCTATGATTGCAATCAACAGTATCTTTGTATAAAATTTGAAACTTAAAATTCAAAATTATTTTGTAATTTGATTACAACTAAGATATTGATAATCTGTGGATGAAATTTGTTGTGATGGGTTGAAATGTAATACTCTAAGTATAGTGATTTTTGGAGATTTTTGGTTGCTTAATTTTATGAGTTGATTTTTCAAGAGCACTTTTGATTTGTTTTGAACTAAAATCTCAGAATTTTTTGGTGGAACAATGTGGCATGAAATGAGGCATAAAATTTTCACAAATTATCCCCTTTCTAATCAAATCACACATGCATGAAGCTATTTCGCCATAGAATTTTGTAGTATTTCTTTTACTTACAAAATGTGCATGTCGGATGAAAAGACGAAATTCAATTTTGTACATAAGGCAATGAACAAGGGCTTAGGCAGATAGGGGTTAAAGTCACCTAATATTGTTTTAGGACAAGAGGTTGGTTTTGTAATAAAAATTGTCAGGTAGTTCAAGAAAGTTGCGATAAAGAGTGTTGAAGGTCTATACAAAGCTATTATGTGAATGGATTTTCTCATGTTTGTGTTGAACGATGGTACAATGAATTCTGCTTGTAAGATAAAATGTGTCCTATGGAATGATAGTTTGGTATAGTTATCGTAGACTATCATTGTGCCACTTTGGTCGTAAATACTTAGAAATGAATGTTTCAATGTATCAACAAAATAAGTAATATTTGAAGTTTTGGGGTCAAAATGTGTTTCATTGAAACTTAGAAATGTGAGAAGCTTGTAGATTATAATTAGAATAAATACCACTTTTGTGAAGAGCTAATGATCTAGTGTTAAATGAACAAATAATAACGTGAGAATCTCCAAATTATGCTAATATCGGGGCTAATAGAGGCACAATAGGGATCCAACAAGTTGATGTTCTTAAGCGATTCATTTCTATTGACACATTTTGATCAACTTGGAAAATTTTCATTTGTAAAGGTTGTAGTAAATATAATTTTTCCTTTTTTTTAATGCGGGATTGAGTGCGGGATAGTTTGGTATAAGTTAAACTATTTCTATAGACACTAGTAGGATCAAATGCTAAATAATCTAATGATAATCCTTGTGCGTGATGTATAGTACGAGCAAGAACTAATTGAAAAGGAAATTATGTTTGTGTTATGATGTGATTAGAATTTGAATCAATTTCAATTTCTTTAGAAATTGGTTCAATTGGTGTCTATGTAGGATGTATTTCTTGTGTATATAGGTGATTGTTTTTAATTCTTGTAAGATGCCCACTTCTAAAGTTGTTAAATACAATCCAAATGATATTTTGAGAATTTGATAAAATACTTGATCCTTTAAATAATCCATCGGCTCCATTTACCAAACCATCAAAGTGCAACCAACATGTTTATTTTGACACGAATTTCAACATGCAAGCATTCTATTTCATTTGAATCGTCTTGAAGTTGAAATGGTTTTGGACATAAATCATGAGGTCCATCTTGTTTGGGAAAAATGTAAAAATTATCTTTAGTACAATGAAAAACAAATTCATTGTGTTGAAATCTTGGTTCATTTTTATAGAATAAGTATGGAAATTTCAGGTCACGGGGAAGATTTCGGCCACATTGATTATTGATGATATCAATATCATTTTGTGTTTGTGTAGCAGTTCTATAACGGTTTAATATATATGTGAATTATTGATCACTTTGTCGCATAACTTGATTCAATTCATAGTATTTAATTTTGTCCAACCAAAAGTCTTTTGCTAAATTATCCATAGATTCATTGGTTTTTTTAAAAACTCTGCAATCCCGAACAACTTGTATTTGGAAAAAATCACTTGAAATAATGACATCAAGATTTCCAAAGAATTTTTTATGGAGTCGTTTAATTGATCTCAAACAAAGGTCAATAAATTTTAGAATCCTATTACCTATTAACCCTTAAACGTCAAGAGGGCCTAGGCGGGGCAGTCTGGAAGGCATCTAAATATTTGGAGGAAAAAAAAACAAAATTGAAAAAAATGAAAAAACAACTCTGCTGGCTAGCATTATTGCGGCACTGTAGCACTGCAGTACTTTTCAAGAAACGACCTCAACTGCCCCAACCTCAACTCTTGTTCATTTTGATAACTTTGATTGTTTGTCAATGATTCCAAAATCTCCCAAATGAGGCGCAAATTTGGAATCTAAATCGCTTTTTCGATTGCTTTCTAACGCACCAATCCTTGCTTGATTTGATTGAGAAAAAACTACCTTTTTTTCAATTATTCCTTTATAAAGAGCCCGTGGGGCTTTTTTGAGGTTTAAGGGTTAAAGAGATTTCATCTAAAACCATTAAATGCAGTTAGTCATATTTTTTTACCAAAGTGTCTAGCCACTTAAAATTTAAAAATGGAAGGTTTTTGCAATTAAGAGGCACTGAAAGGCTAGAATGTATTGTTGCCCCATCTATAACGAATGTTGCTTTTTTTTATATACCATAACAAAGGCTCTCTTTTTAGGAGGAACTCAGTCAAAATGTCTACTATAAAAATGAATAAGAGTTTGAATCAAGGGCATCAATGTAAAAAGTTTTACCCGTACTGGCTCCTCCTGTAATGAACAAACGAGCTGGTTTTTGTGGCTTTTGTTTTTTTTATACATCACATCATCAAATATGAGTCGTACTTTATTCATTTTTCTAAGTAATGAGTAGTACTCTTGTAATGGTATTATATGATCTTGTGCAATAGAATCATTTGCGGGTGAAAGCACAGTAAACTGAACCATTAAAGTGCTAAAATTACAATTTTCTTGGTCAAAGACCATAAATTACAATTAAAAATTCATATATTTAAGTTCTAATTTGGTAGAGTCCTCCATAGTTCAATTAGGTACTTCAATCCAAAGTTTCAAATTAAAATTTGAAAAAAAGGTTACTAAAAGTAAAGTTTGAAAATAGATGTCTAAATAAAATTTCGGGAGCAAATTTGATGAATTGAATCATGTTCAATATGAATATAAATTATATATTCTATAAGTTCATTGTGCATTGGAGGGCTGGAAAGAAAAAAATTCTTGAAAAAATAAATATTTAATGCAATTTCAACATGTTTTATATCTACTTTTCAATTCGGTCAGAACCACTTTTCCAATTTTAACCACTTTAATCTTGCTATAACACACATAAATACTTATTAAACATTTTTTTTCTAATTTTTGGTTAGACTTTGTTGAACATTGTATCTTTTATTTTATCCACAAAAAAAAATTCACAAAAAATAAAAATTTAATGGATTTTTGGACCCTGCACTGTTGCTTCTTCACAGGGATCACAAGTGGTTTAGTTTACCATACTTTCACCCTTGAGTCAAGAATAGTTGAAGCACTTGATTGTGATGAAACAAAATAAATATGATTAATGTTATAAGATTCAATGATTGTGCGATCTGTTATTGATTGAGGTCACAATAGAGTATATGCATCTGTAAATTTATTCTTCCACACATTTGAATCATTTGCACTTGCTAGTTCATAAGCTTGTAATTCTATATCAACCCAATTTATGGTGTATTCATTTTCATTTTGAAAATTATATACAATTTAAAATAAATAAATAAATTGAATGTCTTTTTCATGTGCAATATACGCATCATGCCATGTTGGGTGGTTTTTCTTGAGAGAATATTCACTTTTGACATGTGGAAAAAATAATAATAATTGTTCTTTATAACAATTTTCAGGATCTTGATGTTGATTATTATGAACTTAACAAACTATGTGTGAATTTTTCCGCCTCTTAGTTCTATTGTGAATCAATAATATATTCAATCAAACTAATGTTATGCATAACTCGTTTTTTTTCAATGTATTTGTCAATTTATGACTTGTACATTACATATGTAGAATCTGGGCTTAATTCTTTCGAAGGTTTTGTGTTTTTTTTAAAGCAAATGTAAGTTCATGAGAAGGTGAAGTGTTAGATGATCTAGTTGCATGGTATAATGGAATAGAAAGCATCAATATTTTCTTGAGTACAATAAGCAATGATTTTCTTTAATTCTTGAGTCACAATTTTATATATTTTTATCATATAAGGAGTACATTAAGTTGTTGTTGCATATGGATCAAGTATTATTTGAAGATTTGTGTTTGTTTGGAAAATATTCCCAAGATGTATACCAAATGGATTTGTACATACATCTCTACATGCTTGTTGCAAGAAAATGGTTGGCTTTGTTTAACTTTATTTTTAACGAGTCAATATATGTTTGTTTATCTATAGATATCTTAGTACTTTGTCAACTTCGGTTGAAGTGCCAAATTTTTATTTAAAAGTGAGAAAAACTCTACGACAACATATCATTTGATTTTTGGAATTCTGCAATTTTGAAATAAAATCCAAAAAACGAACTTTCTATACAATGCCCTGACAAAAAGATTTCCGCCTCCTCTACTCACCAATGCAAAAATTGATCTAAATTGACACAAAATTGGTATTTTATACAAATTTCAATTGTATTAGTATGACATTTGTTGATTTAGTGATTATTTCATCAAAATATTGTTGATACTCTAAGTTCACATGATTTATGCTATGGTCATGTCAATGAGTCATAAATGGTTGATGACTCACTGATTACAAATCATCTATACTTGTTAAATTTAGGTTTTTAGTGGATGGTGAATTTCACAATGAAAAACCGTATTGTGCAAAAAAGATGCCCAAAAAGAATTTATTTTGAAGATTTGATAAGTATTTGTGCTCTAGGATGAAAATCATATTTTGACCCACAAGGTTTTAAAATACAATACAGTACTCAATATTTGCAATTTTGAAAATAAAAAAGTGAACTGAAAACTAGATTTGATCTTCTTGAAGTTTGGAATTTTCATGAAAAAATCACAAAAAATGGTGATATGGCTTGTTTTTGAATAAGTACCAATTTTATGGCTATGAGCGACAGACAACAATGTTGTTATTAGGGCATTGTACAATGTGGGTTGAAGTAATGAAGGAAAGGACTTGTGACAACGCACGGAATTTCTACTTGAATCCACATTTGGAGGCGGGTGGTACCATGTTCGAATCTCCATGGTTGCTACGTGTGCATTATAACTGTTGTTTGTTGGCATATTGTGAGAATTGTTAAAATTATTTTTTTGATATTTTTGGCAAATTTACATTGTAATTTTCAAAAAAATTGCCATTTTCTAAAACAATTTAATTTTTGTCGAATTTGTAAAGGAATTTACAGTAATAAATATTAAAATGTTGAAAATGACATTGTTGTTTCTAAGTCCATATTATTCAAAGCACTAGAACTTTGCATATTTATATTATTAAAACAAGCTTTTTGAATAGTTGATATCAATTCCGATAATGAGCCTAAAATTCTTGTTTCTTCCATAGGAGGCCATAGATAATTGAAGTGACAAACAATTTGATTCTTTTTCTGGGATATTTGTTTGTGAGGATGTATTTGTGTTTCACAAGAATTTGATGTTAAAATGTGATTATCACATTAAATGTATTTATCTATAAAAAGAAGGTAATGGTTGCATTAGAGTCAATGCCATAAATTGGTGCAATTTTAATCCATAATAATCCATGGTCATGTTCACTTCCTGAATTCCTCAATGTTAAATTTTTTTAATAAAAATTTAATCAAGAAGATGACCATATATTGATTATCTTTTGAACAAAGTTTTTGAAATGACTTCATACGATGATGGTAACAGCGTGTACGTGTTACATGGTCACATTGTATGAGGTTTTGTGAACCGTTGAACCGGTCATTAGAAGAGTACTCGACCCTTGGAAAGGCTGTGAAATTACTCACTATTTTTTAACTAGTTCTAGACCAGTACTTGAGCGAAAGGATGTCCACAATGGCATTAGTACGAGAACGTAGGCACATTGCTGGACAATCATTGGTAGAAGACGTGTGGTGTAATTCCGTCATCATGAGCTCGAGTACAAGGGTCGTTGGTGACACTACTCCCTCCTTTTCGAACCACTTACACTTCAACACGTGTATGTCAGATGGACGGCACACGTTGAAGCCGGTATTTTGTCGCTTAATTTGAACTGTACATTGTGTTTCCCGCCTTATTCATTCCGGCTTGTACATTTGTTTGGCGCCTTTTTTATCAGCTGCTCTTTGATCGCCATTTCTTGCTTTTATTTTTGGCCTTTCTATTCTTGCGTTCATCTTTCTCGTTGCGTTGTGCTGTTTAGTTTTTGCGGTGTAAAATGAGTTCTCGATCTCGTGTTCAAGCAGTTATGCTTGACATCAGGAATAACGATGAAGGAGACTGTACTCCCACAAAAGTTGAGGTGAATTCATGGGTATCCTTGATGCCTGGAAAAAGGGGTGGACACGCAAAAGACGCAAGGAAGCATGGTGGTAGTAGTGTTCACGGTTCCTACAAGGCGCAAGTTCTAGGGTTCCGTTTTAATGCGAATTCTACTGTTGTAATTGAGATTCGGGTGAGGCATGCATATATGCAGTGGCAGTTGCTTGATTTGAGAAAAGAACCAGGGGTAATATCAGGCGGCGCTAACTGTAAGTGTTCTACTTTACAACTCTTCATCTTTTGCAATTTCCGACTGCTTTTCTATCTTTGTTTAATATCTCACATGAGTAATGTTAACTTCTGCACAGACTTGTACCTGTCGGAATATGAGGATTGGGTAGATCCGAAGAGTGTAATAAATATAATAATGGTAGTCCATGCGGACATTGGGGAGATGTATCGAGGAGGAGGAACGCACAAAGAGATGCTCGATGACAACTTGTTTTTTTTATAATGCCCGATACTATCCAAGAACAGGCCATCAACAGTTTGGACGTGTGGAGCAGATACCACTGCCAAGCTTCGATGACCCTATGTGGCCACTCCCAGACATACTGACAACTGAGACTTTCCGTGCCAAGCTGCGTTCTGATTTCATTGCTTCAATGAAGCCCAACACCGGCAGTAAGCAGACCCATTTGCAATGGGTTATGCCAATTACAGTTATGGTTGATTTATTTTCTTGTGCACAAACAATTCATAGAACTAAAACTTTGTTTGTTTTCAAAGCAGTCACCGAAGAGCTCATGTCTTCCCTCATGGACAAGGGCTGGAATTCAAAAGTGACGATGGGAGGCGATGTGGTTCGATGTACAATAGACCCTGCAACAATCACGTTTAGATTTCACATTGTTAGATCGACGTTGTACACCAACTTCCAGTTTAACCGTGAGAGACATTTGGCCGAAACTGGGTGGCAACTGATAGACCAAGTCGGTCATGTTGATATTGTAACTGTGAACTGCAAATATGAAGATTGGAGATCCGAGGTTGAGGTTGGCCGGGACTAGCAACTAACCAATTTGCGCCAGGAGATCATTATTGCACTTGGTGCCGATTGTCCATCAGAATTTACCCTGTGGATTTTAAACGATGGACACCCCCCTCAGAAGGTGCAGAAATTTGAAATTTTAGAAATGTGTATAGCAAGTTCTTTGATTTTATGTAATTTCTGAATGATTATTTCTAACTACTAAAATTCAATCTTGCAGGTCAACAGGCGTAACGAAGCTAAACATACAGCTGCCGATGTGTTGCCACCTAAAAGATTGAAGATTGTATCAAAGTAAACTAATAGATTCAAGGTGTTGTAGCATCTTCAGAAGTTGTTGCATCATCTGCTGTATCTACAGGATCATGCACGTTGGGCACCCAACGTGAGCCCTGCCTAGTACATGTTGTACGCCAATTTTCCCAATGAGCTGCCGCACTAGAGTTTATAGATCGTTTGCGCCTTGCCTGAACTACAGCTTCGTTAGTGAGGTCAGGAGTCTCATTGATTTATTCGAGATCCTCTTTGTTTCGAAATCGGTGCTGGATTATCCTATACCAATGTTCAAAAGTTTGCAGTAAAGGACTTTTCTTGTACTTGCCCCCTGCGTGCTGTGTATGTCGATGATAGGCAGCCTTCGCTGCATGATGTGATGCTTCCATTCCTTGACAGCTCCAAACCGACAAGGATCCATACTCTTCTACGAACCAGCTCGCATGTTTTACGATAACATGCTGTGAAAGGTAGAAAGACAGTTTAGCTTCAGTACAATTTGGACTATCGATGGATTTGTAAATTTGCAAAAAACTAAATTAAAGCAATGTTCAATTGAAGCACTTACCATATACTGAGTCACATGGTTCTCGCCAAAGCACTTGACGAGTAAACGCCCCAACGATCAACCTTAGCTTTGAAGTCATGTATCTGGTCATCTGTGAGAGTTAAGTGGATGAAGTACTCTCTGATGTCGTCTAGTGTGCTCCACATCTCTAACTGGTTCCTCTTTGCAGCACCTCATTCCGTGAAATTTCTACAAGCATTGACAAGGTCTTTCCAAACCTTATTTGACCCTCCTTCAAGGGTGCTGGGTTTAAAGCTCTTTGCGCAATTTGCCCCACTCAATGAGGGCTTATTGGGAACAGAATTTGCCTTACCTGAAAGGTCTTGGTCTTTGAAAATGACAACATTTCCGCCATGAGTGCCGGTGGCTGACAGAATCCGTTGTAAATCCTGGATGGCTACTTTTTGCAGCTCCTTATCTCGCATTGTCCAAACGAAGATGAACTGAAGGTGCAAAAGTTTTTCCACAATGCGGTTGAGTGCGTGTAGTGTGCAGATATGGACCCTGTCCAGTGGAATCAGCAGAATTGGCCGCCATCGTCCATGAGTTCGAGCCCCCACCAGCGGCTTGGCATACACGATTGCAGAAAACAAGCCACCCTCCCATGAACTTGTTTTTTTGCTTAAAGTCAACAATGCTTGAGCTGCAGTTGTTATCGTTCGCTTCGTCCGATCTTGATTGCAATAAATGCAAGTGTGTAGGCAGTTAGCACCATGCTTAAGGCCATACATCACTTTAATGGTCTTCATATCGGCACTTAGATGCCATTGAACTTTGAATTCTCCCACATCTGACACCCTCAGAAGTTGACCATTATCTTGAGCAGCAATTAATCCAGGTATCGTTGTTTTTTTGAATACCCAGGTCAACACAACATGCGACTCCTTTGGCACTTGAAAACTGGCAATTGGCCACACTTCTCTTTCACTTTGAACGGAAAAATAACGAGGATTTGCTTTCAATTCTTTGGGAGACATGCTAGCGAAAGTTGGATCCAAGGCTCGATTCATGAGTGTAATCAAAACCCTTTCCATCTTTTGTCCGTAAATTATTTCCGCCTCATCAAGTTTGAGGACAAAAATCAGAGGGTCCCCTTATACCTCTATCAATACAAAAAATTCAGAAAAATTCAGAAAAATTCAGAAAATTCAGAAATTCAGAAATTCAGAAATTATTGCAAAGAATTCAGAAAGAAGATCATATATACAAAACCTCGGTGAAAATTGATAATAACACATACCTTCAGGGGTAATCCCATAAAGTTGCACCATGGTTGCTTGCACCTTCTCCACATCAGCAAAGAATGAATTCATCTCATTCAATTCAACCTTTACTGGGTCTTTGTTCTTCGATTTGGCATTTGCAGGGACAATGAATGTGTCGTTGATGTTGTAGAAGCTACCAATCAACTCGTCAAGCTTAGAATTCATTTGTCTTCGGAGTAGATTAAGCTGGTGCGGATTTGGTAAGCAGCTAATTCGAAGCCCCTTTCCGGCTGACTTGCAAGCCCCCTTAAAAGTTTTATAAACAGCACTGTAGCCATCGGCAGTGATGCCTAATCGATCGCACGTTTCCAAGATTTTTCCTCGACTCACTGACTCGCCGATCTTATCAAGATAATGATTCACTATGGCCTTCCCGACGACTGTCATCTTCGGAGTCTCAAGCATGGACTCCATTTCAGTCCGAGAAAGAAGGCTTGCAAAAACACGTCCACTTTCCATCTGAGAATTCTTATCTCCATACAAGCGTCTTGACCAGCCTTCTTCTGCATTTTGTTGTTGAACTTGCCCAACTGTTTCAGCTCCAATGATAGTATGTGTCAATCTCTTATGTGCCTTTGCATGTCCTCCGGTCTGCGATAAAGAGCTCAGATCACGGCGTCTCCTTACGGCACTTCGATATCCTAATGGGGTTTTTTTCAATCGCTCAAACTTTAATAGAAGACGCTTGAATGCCAGTTTTGATTGTGACAGCTCCCCTCGAATTTGCTGCAGCTCCTCTTTGTGCGCAATCAGAAGTCTCTCTTTTTCTGACATAACTAGTCTGCACTCAAGCTCTAAACCCAGTTTCTCTGCATATCCAACATCGATGTCCATTTGGAGACTGTTCAAGCGTTCAACATGTGACAACTGCTCAGACCGTAAGTTCTTTATCTCTTCAACAAATCCTGGAATGACTTCCAAACTACACCGCTGAACGTCAATCTCGGTCTGCAACTGCAGTACCTCAGTTCTCAGAGTGGAAATTTGTGCTATATAATCTGATCGTATACTCTCTGAATTCTGTAGCGCTAAGCCCTTGACATATCCCAACAATCCAGCTTCTCCGTCTCCAACAAACTCTAAAAACTCTTTTAAACACATGAATTTGGGACTTTTTCCAGTCTGAGCATCTGGTGGATAAATTCCGCCATCTAACCACAGATCTAAATTATTACTGCCAACTTTCCGTTTCTCTGGAAATTTCGATCTAGAGATCTGCTCATATAAACATTTTCCCCTCTGGATTAGCGGCGCATACTTGGAATCCAAAGATGCCTGAGCCCTATACAAGTTCGCCATCGCAATACGCTCAAAGAATTAGCACCCACCGCAATACGCTCAAAGATTCGGTAGAAAACAGAGAACCGGCCCTCCGGAAGAGAACCAAAGTCATGGGATCAAGAAACCGCTAGCTGACAGGTTGGCGACTTGGCGCCATCTAGTGGCGCCAAACAACCAGTGGCGCCAAACACGTCAGTGTCCAGTAGGCTTTTGCGCCCGCCCAAAACCATCCAGATCACCACCTGCCCTTGATCATCATGACGTATGGCTTGCAGTCAGCATTACGTCTTTGGGCCCGATTAGTGACTTCTATGAGCTATATTCTCTTCAGCTTTATTAAAGGTGAAGCAGCCCCTTATAGGGTCGAGTCCTCTTCTAATGTGACAAAGCGGGGTAAATCTTTACCGTGAGGTTTGGTAATTTTTTCTCCCATTTCTGGGTCTAATTGCAGCATTTAGCTGATTAGACTTGTTGGTGTTTTGAGAATGCTTTCCATGTGGTGTTATTTGCTTTTTTCATTGTTTCTAATTTTTTGGGTTATTTTAGCTGAGTAGTGTTTTTTGACCTTTTAATTGTGGGCTTTTGAGTGTTTGTACTATTTTGTCTATTATTTTAGAAAGAGTAGTTTTAGAACACCTTTAAAGAATTTGGACTCTCTCCTATGAGAAGAGCCCAAGTTCTAGTTTTTGAGAAAATATAGTTCCCGGTTAACTAGGAGTTTAGTGATAGATAGTCTAGAGTTTAGTGGGGCTTAGCATGGAGTTTAGACAATTGGATGGATGGTCTCTTTAGATGAATAGGTTTGGATGGATGAAGCTTTGGGGTGGAAAATTCAAACCCACCCCTGTCGTGAGAGAGTCGAGTCATTTTTTTGGGCC
Organism: Pohlia nutans; assembly: GCA_022496805.1. Lineage (NCBI taxonomy): Eukaryota > Viridiplantae > Streptophyta > Bryopsida > Bryales > Mniaceae > Pohlia > Pohlia nutans. The sequence goes on along the minus strand of CM040085.1, from coordinate 7,476,453 downwards.
GTTAGAGAGTTTTGAGAAGGAAGGGCGAAGCCCTACCGATAGGAAAAGTTAGAGAATTGATCAAGGTAGGGGGTTGGTGGTAGTAATAACGAGTTGTGGTAGTAGCGTGACGAGTTGCGGATTAGTGAGGCGAGCACGGTGGCTGAAGGCAGCGGCATGCGTGATCGAGGTGTAGCGGGCTATTGAGAACTCGACGAAGACGTGGTGAGTCGCAAGGGCAGCAACGCAAGCCAGTTATGGCGACGGTGCGGAGGATCTGAAACTGCGAGGGCCGCAACACGAGCCGGGTCGTGACAACGGCTGGGGACCTAGAGTGTGAGTACATCGTACTGGAGTTGCAAGTCCGTGGGAGCGCGGCGTGGTGCTGCGCAAGCGCAGCGCTGAGGGTACCCAGCGTGACCAGGCTGGAGAGTGCGTGAGGTTCGGGTCGATCCCGGTGACGACGACGACAACGAGGATATCGGGCACGGTGAAGGCGAGTTGTGGCGACGGGGTCGAGGCTCGTTGCAGCGGACACGACGAATGGCGTGAGGCGAGCGGGCGTGATGTGATGGGGAGAAGGAGCTAGGAGCCACGATTGTCCTGGCTTGAGAGGGAGAGAAGATTGTTCTGTTGCATTACGGAGTGGAGCTAATCGAGGAAGTTGACGCGATGGAGTTGATCTGAACCACGCATCAAGCGGAGTTTTACCCTGAGTCGATCGCCTCGCAATTGCCCTCCGGGTCTTACGAACCGACGACCATGACGACTAGAACTTGTTGAGACAGTTGTGAAGAGACCTGGTGTTGTGGAGAGGAGACGATCGCAGTTGGATCACCTCTGCCTTGACAGGGTGATATTATGGAATGGAACGTGATATTAGGGAGGGAGTGGCTTCCTACCTCCCTCTTCTCTAATTTTTGGTAATTTTGATTAGATTCTTGATAATTGTTAAGGATTAGAGCGTTTAGGGAGGACTTGTATGCGCATTAAGTGGTGATTTTAATTGCCCTATGTTGGTGTGTTTTTTCCTTGGCTTCTCTAAATATTTGTTAGTGAATGGTATTTAAGAATTTGTTTTTTGGAATGTGATGAAGTGTTGTTGGAATTATGGTCGGGGTGAGGTATAGTGCGGAAGCGCTGCCCAATTTTCACTGGGCTAAATTTATATTTGCAAAGAATAGGATTGCAAATTAGGATTGTTGGGCACGACGCGGAAGGGCTGTCCAAAAAGACCCCAAATTGACATTGCATTCTATGTTCCTTGTGTTGCCATTGTGAATTGTGGTCTTGTGGAACTCGTTGCCCAAGATAATTCCAATTTGTGAAATCCTTGAAGCTCATTTTGGGTCATGTTAGTATGTTGTGATTTTTTAGCAAGACTAATTTTTTGGCATTTGGAGGTGTCAATTGTCCAATTCAAGCCCATTTTTGAGTACCAAAGTATTTAGGAAGGATTAAAGTGAATCGGGGCAATTTTCATACTTTTAGGCTAATTTTTAGGTATTTTTGGATGATGCCATTTTTGTGGAGCAATTTCCCTCCACTTAGTTAATTCTATTGCCCAAATTAACCATATTTTGGAGTATAGAGTACCCATGGGAAATGGGGATGGATTTGATACACTTTAGCCTTTTTATGTTCATTTCTAGATAATTGTTTGTGCTGCTATTTTAGTTGAAGGAGCCATTCCCTTCACTTGCCTAATTCTATTCTCAAATTCAACCCCATTTTGGAGTACTTAGTGCCTATAGAGAATTAATGAGAATGAAGGCAATTGTGGCCCTTTTATAGCAATTCTTAACATGCGTTTGTGCTATCATTTTGGGTAGAGGTGCACATTCCCTCTATCTAACCATTTCTACTACCAAAATTGATCCATTTTTGAGTACTTGGTGCTCGTGAGAAATTGGTGTGACTTGGGAATATCGTGGTGACTTTTTGGGCATTTTTACTTAGGCTTTTGTGTTGCCATTGTGATTTAGGAGTGTATGTTCACCCATTTGTCTCCATTAGTGCTCTATTAGGCTCCCATTAGTAATATTATGATTGTATGAAGATTTTAGTAGTGTTCTATGGTGTATGGTACTTTTGGGACCCGATTTGACCCCTCATTGTATGCTGCCATTTTTTGCACACTTCCAATTTGCCCATTCTTGTACTACTTCATTCCCTTGTTGCTTATTCGATTCATTTCATCCATCCCTAGCTAAAAGAATCCATTTGCTTGGCATTGATTTATCCCACTCCTCGGCCGACTATATGGTGCGTTGACCGGACAACCAGTCAAAGTACTCATCTAATTGGTGCGTCTGTCGGGAGGTAGTCTTTTTGGTTCTAATTTCGTGGCCAAGTGTCATTTCTTTGTATTTGCAGATTTGGAGCACTTTAGAGCACTTAGAGTGAAAAAGTGTGTGTGCTTGTGTTTGTGTTCTATTTTTAGTATGTTGTGGGTGGATGTTTTGGGGTGTTGTTCTTCTTGTGTGTAGTTCACCAACATTGCATACGGTTTAAGACAAGGGGTGTCCAACCATTGTTGAGTTGGTCCATAAAGTGTTGTTTATTTGTTTTAGTCTCTTTATTTATTAGTTGTGGTGGCCGTATGGCGGTGAGGCCGGGTTAATGACCGGCGGGACCGTCTTAGTCGTTTGAAATCGAAAAAGATGGCAGTGATGCCCCAACGATCCCGAAAGTTTGTGGCCACAGGTTGAACCCACAGATTGCCTTTAAATCCGTCCATCGCGACTTTCATAATCATCCATGTGTATAATTTAAACGATTAAAATTTAAAATTCTTGTATCTCTTGTAGGCACCAAATACAATGGTGTCGCTTATTGTTTGCACTTAATAATAATTTATTAGAGTTTAAGTTCATCAACCGAAAAGGAAAGTGGCGTTTTTGTGTTCTTTGCGTGTGTTGTCCTGTTTTATCTTTATCCTTTTTAGGGGTTTTAGACCCCAAAAACACGTAAAAAAAGTAAAAATTTGTCGTTTACCATCCTTAGAGTCCATTGCTTTGTAATTAAAACGTCTAATTTTAAAAGGTTGAATGAATCTAGGGAGCTAGTGTGAGATCTAAACTGGATAGGGGGTTTTTAAGATTGACAACAACGGTTGAGGTTGCATAATGGCTCCAAAAACTTAATATTCCACCACTAGTGGGGAGGTGAGGGTGTGTGGGTCTGCCCCGACCCGGTGTAGGGTGCACTCCCCGGTGCCGGTGATCACCGCATTTCCTCGTGCTTACCGGACGAGCGGACACCGCGGGTTAAAGGCTACGGCCGTCCTACGCCCCGATAGTGAGCCCGGGGTGATCTAGGGGGACCATTGGTTAATGGCCAAGTATGGGTACAACTGTACAAGGCTACCAATTCCCCCTTCTCGTACGAGCACTTTGTGAGAAAAATCGGTGGTAGTCAACGGGGTTTGATTGTGATTTCGATTTATTGGAGTTGAGTTGCTGGACCTAAACCCCAATTCTAGTGAATGATCCCACATTGTGATATAAGGTTTCTTATTTAGAATTGGTCCTCGTGATCGTTTAGGTGTAGCTTTGGTCCAACGGCTATTTTTAGTAATCTGCGCCGCGTTCCCGATCTTAGAAAAATATTCTTTTTGCCCATTTCTTCTCCGTTGGTCTTAGGGCATTCTACTAGGCCCTGTGGACAATTCGGAACTCCCCTAGGGTGTGGACCGGATGATAGCAAGATTAGACGAATTAATATTAGATGATGTAGATTAGAGGAATTAGCAATATTATTAATATTAGCAAGTGTTAAGTGGTTAAACATTTACCAATTACTATGAGAAAAGGTCTAGTGTAGTAGGTAATGGTTAAATATTATGAAAATGCCCAATTAGTGTTGGTAATGTAGTGAATAATATAATAAATAGGCAATTAATATAGCCATGCGAAGATGAATGAACGTGCAAAGATAATGAACATGAATGAAGATGATGCGTGAAATTCATGGAGGAGACTATTAATAATTCGATCGAACCATTAAGGTGAGTTGTGTGAGAGGAGTTCTTGCTCTCTCTCTTCCCGTCACCCACTTAATTGTTAGAAGACTTTAAAAGACGATTGTAAAAAGACCGTGAAAAATTTGACGGTGAAATTTTGAGTAGCGCTAGATCGTTGAGTTGAGCTAGTAAGAAGCACAAGATTGCCTCAAGGGGTAAGAGACAAAGAATTGAGGGCCGTTTGAACAACACAAGGTATGGTGCCGTCAAATTTTTGAAGAACATTGAAGAAAGACTTTGAAAAACAGTTGTAAGAGGATCGTAAAATATTTGAATGTAAAATTTTCAGAGGTGATAAATCGTCAAACTGGGCTTCTAAGGAGCCCAAACTTATCCCAAAGAGGTTTGAGATAAAGAATTGGCGACCGTTTGAGCAACACAAGGTACGGTACTTTCGATAAGATAATATATTAATATGTCGCCATTAATAAATAAATTAATTGTAATATTAATTGCATATTTTTGCAAAATTATTGTCGTGGTGTTATTGCTTTGTATTGATTTTTGTTATGATGTTTGTTGTGATCCTTGTTATGATTGAAATGTTATGTTTGATCGTGGTTGTGATGTTTTTCATTGGTCCTGGTTGTATTACTTTATATTAATCTTTGTAGTGATACTTGCATTAGCGTGGTTTAATTGCTTGTATAAGTGATGGTTGTGATGTTTTGTATTATAAGTGATGGTTATGATGTTAGGCATGTTTCTGATGCTTTGAATTAGTCATAGTTAAGTTGTCTTAGTAAATTGTGTTTATAATCAAATAGTAGTGTCCGATGTTAAGCTTTAAAGTAGTAGTTGTGTTATTGATTAAATTGTGTGATTGTGATCATGTTTCCTTGTATGATGATATTTTGATTGAGTTGTATAGGCCGTCTTGGTGTTTGATTGCATTATCCATGTTTATGTCAATTTGCATTACCTTAGATTACTTTGATTTCTAACCCTCATATAGAAATAAATTTAAAGTCTAATAATAGTAATATGTAAGCCATCATTTTTTACGGTTCGCGCTTGAAAACATTTAGGTCATTTGTCACACTTTCTTCATCCAATCAATAAAGGTTAGAACTTTTAGAGCTATTAGACAGCTTGAAAAATTGTCTGAGGATCAGCAAATAGCATTAGAAAAACTTAAAGCTGCAAGACTGAGCAATAAAGAGAGTTTTGATAGAACTCATTGGTTGAGAACCAAAAAGATTAAAAAGGGTGATTCGGTTTTAGTGTTCGATAGCACTTTGGAGCAACAACACAGCATTGTGAGAAAGTTTGCTAAACAATGGTTTGGGCCTTATGTGGTAGTAAAGGAACATGATAACGCCATTTATTCACTTCGAGAATTAGATGGTATTCCTTGTAGAATCCCTGTTGCAGGCAAACGGATCAAAGTTTTTCGGCGCAGAAATGGAAGATTTGATGCAGGAGGTTTGAATGCAATATTGCCTACAATGCAAAATCAAGAAGTTGATGAAGATGAAGAAGATTATGAAGATCAACTCGGGACTGGGGATGATGAAGAAGATGAATGAGTTTGGCACATACCGAAGGATGTGCAGGTTTAGAAAGGTGAATGTCGCGATGCAAACGCATACATGATGTAAAAACTTATAGTATTATCATTCCAATGAATTTTGATATTACTTACTTAAAGAAGAAATTAATAGGGAAATTTAGGAAAAATTGTAATGAAAATCAGTCTCTTCGAAGCTTTAATTGCCTCGTTTGTTGACTATTAAGCCCAAATTCCTAGTTTTATCTTCTTAGTATAAATTTTGATGTTTTATTTGGGTTTTGAGAGTTGTTGAAAAGAAAGGTGAAGGTTGCTTTACCCTTCTTTTTGTTTTTTGAGGTTTTATCATTAAAATAAGTGAGAGCATAGAGTCATGGGGGGTGTTTGGGACACCCAATAGTTTTAAGGGTACTCATTAGGCTTATCATGGAATGATGTGTCCTCTCCTGTGGCAAGATAAGGGGGGACCTTCTTCTCCCGAAACCCCATTCTCTCTATTCTCTTAATTTGAGTTTTTGCCGTGCGTTTGAGGAAGAACAACTTTCTGTGTATACATTTAAATTCAATGAAAATTTGTGATCATGTTCCTTCTCATGTTGTGATTCTAATGGTGTAAGGCGTTTTTCATTTCAAGTGTTTATGAAGAAATTATGCCTTGTGAAGTGAAGGATGGTTTACTGCCGACGAATTTTATAAGCTCAATCTTTAAACGCGTGTAGAAAATCTGCACAATGGTTAATTTCTTTTGAAATTTGGCAAGTGTCTGTACCATATCTATAGCTTTCCAAAAAGTTATTAAACCCCTATTTTGGAGTTTAAACATAGAAGTTATAGACATGGAAATGTAAGGGTGTACAACTGTCGCTTAAATTAGAACCTTCAATTTTAAGGAGCTGTAGAAATCGGACAGAGTCAAAGTTTATATTAAAAAAAATTGAGAGCATAGATTTTTATAGTTATAACTTTCCGAAAAGTTACAGCACGAAGTATTTGGAGCGTTTATGACCATGATACGTTCATTAAAGTAGAGAGGAGTATAACTGTCATTGAATTTTGAAGTCTCAACTTCAGCAAGCCATATTTATTTATCATTAAATTTTTTTTTATGACAATTTTACAGATTGTGTGGTTTTGTGTTGGCTTTCTAAAAAACTATTCCACGCTTGATTTGGAGTAGTTATGCACCTGTGGCGCTCATTTGAGTGCTGACAGTGTTTTCAAGGTTTCAAGCCTTTATACGGTTTGTTTTTTTTTGTAATGTAAAACATAAATTAAGTATTTTAATAGTATAAACAACATTTTGGACTATATTATCCTCATATGACTTGAGCCTATACTAGTACCAGCCACAAACCCCGCGTTTCCCTAAAGCAAAAGCCTCTCTATCCGACATATTAAAGCTTACACTGAGAGGTGCTTTGGGGCAATTAGTAGTAGTTAGAGTAGTTAGAGTAGTTAGAGTAGTAGTAGTTAGATCATGATGAGGCTCCTGGAGGGGCCAAAACAACATGGAGAATATTTTGGGAGCATTGGCTATGTTGAAGGAGCACGATAGACCAAACTCTGGTGTACATGAGGTTACCAAAGCATTGAAGGGTATTGTTTATAAAATTATGAGATTTGATGGGAATAACATCACAAACTTATTGAGAGTATATGTGTGTGAGATGGAAGTGCATAAAGTATCTAAGGATCGTATGATGTTGACTTTTGACTTGCCCGTGATTCCTGAAATTCGGGAGAGGGTGCAAGAAATTTGGGAAGATGCATATGTAACTTCATGGACCACATTTTATGAGAGATTAAGGGATGAGTATTTTTATGAAGATACGGAGATGATGACTAAGAGGTCTTTCCTTGATTGGGTGGAGCAACAACCCGAAATGATATGGGCCTTAATGAGCTGCTGAAAGAATTTGAGAAGAGTATAATCAGTTATTTTCTATAATAAATATAAGCAGAGAGGCGCCTTCTTCATATAAGAAAGATAGAGATGTTTTTGCAGGCAGCTAATGATGCATTAGAAGATATTCTCCTCTTGCATCTTGGGGATAGAACCACTGAAGGTAGTTTTACTAATGATTAGAGAAGGGTGGAAGAAACGGCGATTCTTGTGGCTAAACAACGGCATGTGAGGTCTAGAGGTATTATTTCACGCATTGATGCAGCCCCCATAATGGTTACAAGGGCTCCTAAATTATCATTGGCTCTTATAACTTCTGATCAGACATCAAATACAAACAAGAAGGTTGAAGAAGACAGAATTGAAGAACTTATCAAGGGTATTAGAGATTTAAAGTACTTCTCAGAGATTTAAAGTACGAGGAGCAAGTACTTCTCAATCATCAGATGATGCAAAGTCATTTGTGAAGAGATGCATATGGTGTGATGTTATAGACCACACTCTTCGTAGTTGTATTGATTATGATAAAACACTCAAAGAAGGTAGAGTTATCTTTAAGAATGGGAGGATTCTTGATACATCCACTGACTTGCCTATGAACACTAATTTTGGCAAAGATGGAATGAAGAAGATAATGAATGAGAAGAAGGAGAGGTCTAGTGCTTTGCGTGCTAAGGGTGTTAAGTCATATCATATTAAGGTGAATTATCATACTATTGAGGCCTCTTCTACTCCATCAAGAGAGATTATGATCAGAAGAGCACAAGCTATCAGAAAGATAACAAGTTGGGAAGATCCAGTTGATGCAGTGAACATCAAAGCATTTTTGAATGAGGTGGAAAATGACATTGTACATAATTATGCATCTGTTGAAGTTAAATGTGGTAAATCTCTAGAAGAAGATGATGTTGATGAGCCCACATTAAAAAAGAAAAATTAAGCGCTTAAAACGGCTGCAAATCGTGATGGACCTGATTTTCACACAAGCCAACGGCCCTAGAAATCACCTTCTATTATTCATTCTTGAGATGCACTACTTTTAGAGAAGATATGAGAAGTTTCAAATACTAGCAAGTAGGGCAAAGGGAAGGAAAATTCTGGCAAAGGTAAATCTAAAGGGTCAGCTTACAAGCTTCAATTTGATATTGAGACTTCTATTGATATGAAGGGTCTTAGTATTGAGGGTCTTAGTATTGATATTGAGGGTCTTAGTATTGTCAAGAAAGATTCTCATGATCGTATCATTGATGTTATCAAGATAAGAAAACAAATGACACCTGAGGCAGTCATAATGCATGCATTGAATACTCATGTGACAGAGGATGAGAAGATTGAGATCGGGCATGTATTTAATATGATGTGTAATGCAAAGAGTGATGAAGAGAAGATTATGAATATGAATATCGAAGCATTTGAAGAGCAAAAAAGTCAAGATGAAGATATGGGGAATTATCTTACTGATGAAGAAGAAGATGATATTTTTAAGATGTTCGCTACTGAGTGTATAATTCACATCAAGAGAGATGTTACCAAAACTGAACTTTTCACAGAAGTTCTGAGCATGAAGGGAGACGAGTTGGTGGGAGTGAAGAGCTAAAAAAAAAAAGCCCATTTTATACTAACTCAAGGTGAGGAAAAGGAAATAGTAGATGGATTGACTACTGTGGTAGCATATGAAGAAAGATTTGAGGTGAAGGCAAATGTCTTTGATCGTGAAATTGTTGATGAGATTGACATTGAAAAAGAAGGAAAAATGAACTAATATCAATCATTTTGAGCAATGTCTACAACGGAGACAAGAGTGAGACTTTGTGAGTTGGATGTTTCTATCTTGACTCTCGTGGATCATCGCTCTGAAATAAATATTATGTCAAGAATGATTTATGAGAATAACAAGTGTCCGATTAATACTCATCACGGTTGAGTCATGAGGGTTGCAAACAATGAAAGATATAATTTATATGAGGCTTGTCCGATAGTATGTGCAAAGATTGGTGATATTAAAGTTGAGCAAAAAAAATTTGTTCAAACTTATGGGACATATCCTATAATACTTGAACAACCATATAGCACAGCATCCACAATGGAGACAGCATCCACAAAGGTCCTTGATGATGGGTCTCATTGTGCACGTATTCAAGATAAGTGTTCAAAATGATGGTTGCAGAGTATTTTGTGAAAGAACATATTGATGATGTTGCCAATATTTTGAAAAGAGTTGAAGAAGTGAACTTGAGTCTTTCGATTGATAAATCAAAATTTGGAGTTGATGAAATTTTGGTAGTTGAACATTTATATGAGTTGTATGGTAGAAAACCTAATCCTGAGAAAGTTGATGCTATTAGGAGAATGAAAGCTTGTAGTAGCATTACTGAAGTAAAGAGGTTTTTTGGAGCATGTGTCTTTTATCAAAGTTAGATACCGCATTTTGCACATATGTTTGAATCTTTACACAAATTATTGAGAAAGAGAAACAAGTTTTATTGAGAACATGATCAAGATTTAGCTATGAATGGGTTGAAAAAAAATTTGAAGTCACAACCAATTCTACTACGGGCGCTGCAAGAAAATTGCCGAGCGATTAAGAGGAATAAGGGTTGATAATGACGCAAAAGGTAGCATACCTTGTGAAAGCACATTGTGAGTGCAAAAACACACCATGGAGATGGCCTCTGGTCACACGGAGTTATTAAATGGAATCACATAAAGAGAGGAAGAAGAAAAAAAGAGGAAACAAGAAAATGATGAGGAACAAGAAGAGAATGAGAAGAACCCCCCTGTCCCCCTCCGCCGGATCACTTTGAAGGGACCTTTAGGTTTTTGGTTGTCATTTCTTCTTCCTAGCTCCAATCGGGGCGTGCCTTAGCTTTATGGAAAGCTAACTTGACTTTTTGGAAAGCTAACTTGACTTTGCATTTACGCTCAAAATGTCAAAAGCATAGGCTGAAAACTCTAAGACTGATCACTAGAAAACTGAGACTTTTACTCTGGCGGCCGGTGAGGAAACTACTATGACACCCCCAACTTTGGGAGTGTATGTCTCACTCCCTATAACTCTGAATTTAACGTGCTTACTACCATTGAAAAGCCCTACATGAGATCTACCTACCTACCAAATCTTGCTCTACTTGGACAAAAAACGAGGGACTGATGGAAAAAACACCAAAAGACACTCTATGGAGAAAGAAAAGACACCACACAACACATGGAGTTCAAAACAATTTTTAATAGAATGGAAGAGGAGATCAAGAGGAGTGAGAAGGAGGCTCACGGTCCTCCCTGTTCTAACAACTAACCATCACAAGGCGAAGAGGAAGAGAGACAAGACAAGTTGATCAAAGCTTGATACAATGAAAGATATATTGAGGGAGATTCCAATAACCTTGAATACAAGATCTTAAGTTCAAGAGAAGAAGCCGCCAAAGAGGTGGCTCACCCTAACCCTAAGACTAAAAAGCGCTAATTTAAGGCCTTCACGGATGGATGTTGCTCCCAACCTTCACGGCGTTCCATTCTTGAAGCACACCACTACCTCCACGAATGAATGTAACTTACGAACACCACCACGAAATCAAATAGACAAAATCAAAGCAATCAAGTCACAAACACAATCATGAACATCAAAAGTTAATTGCGCAAGGCCAATAGTAAAACATTCAACCTAAAGTCAAGCAGCTAATCCTACTCTTACTTAAGATTCACTAGGGGGATTTTTTTCCTCATCTAGTCCTTCCTCATTATTCTTTGGATCTATTAAGGGGTTTTTTTCCTCCACTAGTCCTTTCACACCAAATTTAATTTAAACTTGAATTTGATGCTAAATGACCTACCAAAGGTCTTACGACAATCCTCCTTTAACATGCATATTGTATCCACAATTTAATTATCTTAATTCCACCAAATTATTTCAAAATTGCATTGTTTGTTAACAATCCACTCATAAAAACAACAATAAAGGACAATGAAACAAGAGAGCGTTTTCACGCTCTCACACACATTCTTTTCAACCACAACTTGTTGTTAACACTGACCAGACAGGCATTCACTTTGTTCCTACTAGTGGCACACATACATGGGCACAAAGAGGATCTAAACATGTTTTAATGCATGGAGTAGAAGATAAGAGACAAATTATAGTTTCAGTATCATCATCAGCAATTGACAGCTTTCTCCCCTTCCAACTTGTTTTCACAGATTTGACATAAAGAAGTTTGCCATCTCGAAATACGGGAAGAGTAGCATGTGGAGAAGCATGATGGCATCTAACATGCACAAACAACCATTGGTCGAACATGACAACTTGCCAAGTGTTTGTAAAAAAAAATTTACGACCGTATAGAGAAGAACAAGTAGAGAGTCTAAGTTGATTTGGTTGATTGATTGTTGGAGTGTGCACAAATCAAAAGATTTTATCTTGTAGGTGAAAGAGAATCATCCTCAAATCCTTCTCATTTTTGTGCCTGCAAATTGTACTAGCGTTTTTCAATCAGCAGGTGTTATTTTACAAAGACCTTTCAAATATGCATTGAGACAAGAGTTTGATACTTACACATCAGATAACATTAATAAGCAACTTGAAAAGACAACTGCAAATGATGTTAAGATTGACATAAAAATTTGCATTTTAAAACCCTTACTTTGTGGTTGATTGTTCAAGACATGGGCACATGTGAACAAACCTCAAATGATTAAGATTTGATGGTCATAGTGTGGCTTGCTACAAGCATTTGATTCAACATTCCAAGTACAAACAATGGACGAGAACATGAAGACACCACTATTTGAGGCAGATTCAGGTGTACTACAACATGAAAACATTGAGAAAGAAGACGACATTGATACATATGAGAGCATTAAGAAAGTGATGGAATATTCATTAGCTAGGGTTACTGAGATTGCAACATCAAACAAAAATTCAAGTATGTCAACATTAAAGAGCAAAGCTTACAAGAGGTATGTTCCTGCAACAAAAAGATCACAATGTACTTTGATTTGATATGTATGAGGGAAGTGATTGAATGCATCAATAAGGTCAAAGAAAATTTAATGTTAAATTACTTACCTACTTGCACAGACAAGTCTCAAGCGTGGAGGAAAATTCAACAAGGATGAAACTTAGAGGTAGTTCATCCCGTCCCTCACTGCTGACTGAAAATGCGCTCTTTTGTTGTTCTCTCCATTCACTTGAGAGCTACGAGCCAACCGCATACACAGTAAGAACAACCGGTGCCACCACCTCCCAGCATCCGCAAAACAACCTCCACTTTCAAGACAGCAACAAGACCTCCGAATGCGCAACAGAAGACCTTCAACAACAGCAAGCACACCTTCAGCAACAGCTAGCAGTTCTACAATTCTCATGAAGCAGTTCAAAGATCAAATCAAGCAGTTTCACAAGAGCAAATGAAGCCGTTTTTCATGACCAAACGAAGTAGTTCTACACCAAATTTACAGTAACAGTTCTAAACCGAATTAAGTTCTCCAGGACCAAATGATCAAAAAAAATTCAACCTCACACTTCCCATTAGACATTGTTTCAAGTTTGCAAGCAAAGTTTGAACGTAACAGGAAGAGAAGGCAAACTAAAACGGACAAGTTTGCATCTAGCAAGAGTTAAGTACTGTGTACATACAATGACATTGTTGGAGATCTAGAGACGGCCAGACCGTCAACGATGTCGGAGGCTTGGGCGGAGCAGAGGCGACGATGGAGCTTCTGTTAGAGTACCGAAACCACGCATGATGTCCGGACATCAAATACGCCCCTCCAGCAATGTTTCAAGAGCAAGCCTAACATCAAATCTTTAAACTTCAAATTCCAGGAGCAAGCCGCGACAAGCGCAATTAGGATAATCAGCCCTCACTTTTGTTCTATCAGCACTACCCGTATCTTATTCAAATGTACAGTACAGAGTTGAAAAATAGAATCAACTTACATTTGCAAAATTCCGCAGCTCTGCAGATTCAACGAACAGCACTTGCTTGTTTGAGTGCCGACAAAGGGTGCGCAGCAGGGGCATTGGTTTGCACGGAGTGGAGCATGGGAACTTGTTTGCTTGAGCGGTGTATAGCCGAAGTTTGAGCGGAGCAGGGGCAGGGATTGAGCGGAGCAAGAGCTGGGATTCACTAGAGCAGGGACGGAGTGCCGACAGGGTTTGAGCATGGGGGATTGAGCGGAGCTGGGCTACATGGTCAGCAGCAGGGCGATGGAGCAAGGCCAGCGGCAACTTCGACCTTCAACATCAGCAACTCCACCATCAGTAGCTCCGTCGCTATTACCTCTGACTTCAGGAGCTCCGGCCTCGGCAGCACCTCTCATTTCCGGCTTTGACAACAGATCCCGCCTCCGGCTTCGGCGTTATTGACCGGCAGCAACGACAATCAACAACAACTTCGAAAAATCAGAACTTAATCAACGTACTCTAACAGTCTCGCTCCGACCACTGCAATACGCCTCGCTCTGACCACCGCAAACGCATCAGACTAGCTTCGACCTCACAGCGCCTTCAACCTCGAGAACAGCTACAACCTCACAAAAAATTGGAGAATAACACAAGAAACCACCAAAAGAAATCAGTTCCTCCAACCTTGAAGACGACTCCGACAATACATTGAATCGAAGGAGAACAGAGGAAACCACCGGAAGAAATGAAGATAGCGTTCGACACCTTCCCTCTTATCCTCAGCAAGTAAGGCTCCAAAAATTCTCTTCGTTCTTCAACGTCCACCAAGCTCCCAAAATTTCAGCTGACACGCTCCACCGATTTGAGATTGTCAAGCTCCTCCGATTTGAAAGAGCCAAGTTGCCAGCTCTTGTCAGGTCACTCCATTCGTTGTACATGTCTATGTTTGCCATGTGAAGTTGCCATGTTTGTCGCGTGTGACTTTAAGATGCTTTATTTTATTGAATTTTGGAGTGTGATCCAGTTGTATTGCCTCGTGTGACTTGAAGATGCTCATTTTTATATTATGCTGGCTTGTAAATTGGCTGTTGTTGCCTCGTCTGACTTTATTAATCCAATCTTTTATTTTATTTCGGCTCTTAAACTACAAATATTTGGATAATTCAGCATTTTTTAATTTTTGTTCACTTTATTTCGGCATGTATGGCTAGTAATTATAAAAAAATTAGGCAGGTTTTTTTTTTAATTAATTTGTGCCGAACCTGCTAGGAAACTACGGTATGTAGAGAAGCTTAAGTTCAAATCAATTTTGATCTTACTAAACACTATAACAATATATGGCACATGAATGAAGGTATATGGTATATTTGTAAAGTGTACCAAGTGAAAGAAGATACTATAAGTACAATAAAATTATCATTAAATTCATTAAATTCAACAAGCTCATCCAAAGCACTCAAATGAAATTCACTTTTTGCAACAAAAGATTCAAGTGTTTCAATCACAACAATATAGTGAGTTGTATAAAAATCGAATAAATTACATTCAAATTTATAGAATAGAAACTGAATACATGCAACGCTCACATATGCAATAACAGATGATGCATTATCGACAACAATAATAACATTAATATAAATAAAATAAAAAATACGTAGCATCAAGCTTACATAAGTTGCAATAATAATTACTAGATTGTAGTCGATTGGGATTCATGAAGTTGTAATTATCACACACCTCTTTATATGGTAATAGAATTGGATTAACCCATATCATCCCGTAATTTGCAATAGTTTAGCAAAAAATACATATTTATGTTTGAAAATAATTGATAAAATAAATGAAAAAAATAAAAATTAATAGTATACGGCGGTATCATCAACTTCCGAGCAATGATTTGATCATGATTTTCTATGTGTATGTTGAACAAGGCAATAAGCTTCGATTTCAATATGGTAGAGTACACTGGTGTCATAATAGATGAGGCAATTGTAAAAAAACTTAACATCTCATTTATTGAAGCATGTAATACTTTTGATTATAGCGTGCGTAGGTTCACTTTTATGAAATTATTCCAAACAAGAATGTAAAATATATTACAACGCAGCTAGAAAAATTAACCCACGTATAGATAGAAACAAATATATATACATACTAGAATGAAATAATGTGAAGGTGACTTAGAAAATGACAGTAATCAAAATTAATTAATGATACTCACAATTTGTAAGAAGTAGAACATCTCATTTGTTTGAGTATGTAATATTCTTGATTATAACATGAGCAGATTCACTTATACAGAATTGCTCTGCAAAAGAATGACTTAAAAACGTAGCAGAAAAAAATTATTCACGGTATGAGTACTTTGACTGGTTGCTCGGTCAACGTATCATATAACCGACCGAGGGGTGGGATAAATGTACTCCAAGCAATAGACGCCCTCTAACTAGGAATGAATGTGGTAAAAGAACTAGACATGAGAGTGAAAAACAAAGGATAAATGGCCAAAATGGGTGTGTGCAAAAAAATGACAGCACGTAATCTCACGAGACAATAGAGTTATTTGTAAAGGCATCTGGTCTTTTGTCCTCCTTTTTTCATGGACCAGAGCTGGTCGTCATCAATCTGACACCACTCCTCCTCACGGTCCCACCCCACTACCCAATTCTTCTCCCTCCCTCCAAATTTTTATGAATAAAAATTTCAATCTATCTAGTGTTCTATTTTGGGTCTACAGTGAAATCATGCCGATCCTGTCCTTTCCAAATTACAGGTCAAAAAGAAGGGTTTTGAGGGACTTTACAAATAACTCTATTGACCTAAAATATTACCACAAGTGCCTTAATTCTACACCAAATTGCCCCTAGGTACCAAGTATTCAAATGTGGGCTTAAATTGATGAGAAAACCAAGTGGGTGAGGTGAAATTGCACCCTCACCCAAAATGGCAGCACACAATCATACTAACAATTGACCTAAAAACTGACCACAAAATACCTCCATTCTACCTCAAATGGTCCATGGGTACTTAAGTGGTCAAAAATGGGCTTAAAATTGCCCAATTGTACTTCCAAGTGCCCACAAGCCACATGAGTCACACAATTACAGCACACGATGGGACCCAAAAATGGGCTCCAAAATTCTACAAATTGAGATCACATTGAACAACAAGTCCACACAATTTCCACTTATACTTGTAGCACTAAAACCATGAGATGCGAGGGAGATTTGAGAATTTTGGGCAGCGCTTCCGCGTCGTGCCCAATAACCCTAAATTGGATTCCTTTTCTCCCCCTTCAACCACAAAATTGGCCCGGTGAAAATTGGGCAGCGCTTCCGCGCTACACCACTCACCGGGCCAAAAATTCACACTATTACACAATGGATTCAAAGAATACTACTCACACACAATTCATTACAATTATTTGGATAAGTTCAACCAAAAAGCACATACACCCTAGGCAACTAAAATTTACCGATTGGGACTCACACAAATTCCTCCTAATTATTCTAATCAATCAAGGAGGTGTCAAGAGTCTAAAGAAGCATCGAATTTGAAGAAGGGGGAGAGAGAGGGGGCCTCCCTCTGTAATATCATGCTGTGGCTCTATAATATCACCATGTCAAGGCAGGGTGATGCTCCTCCTCTGCCTTCGAATTGCCTGCTTGCAATGCCGCTCCGATCCTGCAGGTTGCAGTAGTCGTCGTCGTCGTGGCATTCGCCGCTCCTGGAGTCGCTTCGAAGCCTCCTTCGCTGATCGCTGATCCCCTGGTACCTCTCGCCGCTGCTAGCTGAATTCCGCCGTATCCCAGACTCAATCTTCCGTGATCTCCCTCAATGCGTGGTTGTCTTGGTATGATCGCCGTAGCCCCTTGCCGCTTCTCCAAGCCCTTCACAGCACGCACCCTGGCAATGCGGTCGCACGCCTTCTCGATGCCTTGGACAACTAGTTCATCGCACTTGGATCCAATCACGTGAGCTCTGCCAGCAGCCGCAATCCACCCACGCCGTCACGATTTCCGGAATTCAAGCATCTTGTGCGCCACCGCACTTGCTCTTGCGCCGCTCCGACGCCTTCAGATGACCTCGCCATGCACTCCGCAGCCTTGTCACCGCTCGCCTTCAGTTACCACAGCGCTCTCCAAATTCGTAGAGCTTACCGTCACCCTCTTCTAATCTACCGGTATTGCGTCGTGATACGCCCGGCCGTGCACCACCAATCCTTCAGCCACACTGTCGACGTTGCGCTGCGCCCGTCTGATCTTGCACGTCGCCTTGGTCTTCTACCCGGATGCTCCACTCCACGGTTGATTCCGCCCTTACCATGCTCCTGTCACCTCGTTGTCTGTTGCTGGCTCTACCGCCTCGCTCATCACCCGACCCCCGCAAGCGCATTGCTCGCCACAGGCTCTCCCGACACTATCTAATATTCTTTGGCTACTGATCAAAATTGCCCCATGAATCTACCCTTGCTAACTGATCATCGAGTTTTTCCCTCTCACTCCCGAATACTCTCCTACACAACTCTCCTTCTCTTCCAGATCTAGATTTAACACTCGCTAACGGCTCAACAACTAACTCTCCTGTGGCTTTGCGACAGGGGTGGGTTTCAAAATCCCACCCCAAGCGACATCCATCTACCACAAATTTCATCCAAACAAAAATCATTCGTCAAGAATAAATCCTACTCTAACACTACCTAAACTCTCACTTAACTCATAGTAAACCGGGGGTTAATTCCCCAACACTAGAACTTGGACTTTTAGTTACAAAGAATTGTCCAAATTCTACAATGATAATCTAAAAAATACTCTACTAAAACAATAGACAAAACCGTACAAACACTAAAAATCCCACGGTTAATTGGTTAGAAAATGCTACGGAGCTAAAATTACTCCGACAAATAGGAATAATAAAAAGGCCAACTAAAACCAAAAGCAAAGTGCACACAATACGCCAAAATGCCTGATCAGCTAAAATGCTGCACTTAGACAAATAAATGATAGAAAAGAATAAAAAACCTCACGTAAAGGTTTACCGTGAAAGTGGACCGTCTCGACGGTTCACACACGGATAGATAAAAACAAATGTATACATATTAGAATTAAAAAATGTGAAGATTTCAAAAATAACAATAATAAAAATAAATGAATGGTACTTACAATTTGAATGTCTTCGGCCTCATATCTGTCAGAAATTAGGAGCTCGAATTTCAGATCCACTTCCCCTCTCACGTCAATAATAGTAACAACAACAGTTGATGTTGCAAACAGTTGGAGAATCACCGTACAAAAGTACAAATTGTGTTTGTTGAGTAAAAAAAAACTTTAATTGTAAGATCAAATAGTGGAATCTTTAATACTTTCGTGGTAATAAAGATCTCTATTGTCTACTCTAATTTCCCTTGTCATAGTCAAACTTACGTCTTACACTGAAATTTTTCAATCGCAAAAGATTAAATTCCTTATAAATTTGTCGAAGTGCGTTTTATCAAGTTTCCCCTCTTAGTGATGATTATGGTTGTAGTATCAACCGTATCTGTAACATCTGCGTGAACAAACCAATTACTTGAAGATTTCCTAGGTGACATGGTGCTATCATAAGAACACAATACGTAACACTCAAAATCAACATCTTCAATAACATTGTCTATATCTTTTAACAATATATTTGGACGTTCACCTTGCTCGTCATAATATCTACAAAATAATGATCGTAGAAAGGATAAGAAAAAGAAGACAACAAAGAAGAATAACTTAAAAGTGACAATTGTAGAATGAGAGGTGAAGAATAAGAGCTGAAAAAAAAACAAAAAAGAATCTTCGCATTGAAAAACTTCAAATAGCAGCCCTACAATTTTCCTTCTTAAGGAAGGAATTCATAGTTTTTTAAAACTGTAAAGTTAAATTAGTTTCTTCTCATTTTATTTTTTTCTTATAATTACTTTTTCAGTGATAGAAAATTTACATATTTCTTCAATAAAATGAAAAAAACGTATTTTTTGGAATTTTTCTCTACGAGTTTTTTCCAAAGTATATATTTCAAGAGTTTGAAGATCTGGACTACCAATGTACAAAGCTCAATTTAGAGAATCTCAAAAATCTTTGGTGTAATTTTTTATATATTTTTTGGATGTCAAGAAATTTGTAAATTCCACATGCAAGATTTGAACATTCTAGTGCATCCATTTAGCTCTATATTTTTACCGTATCTCTTCACTTTCAATTTATTTTTTACCTCCACTTGTGAAATTGAGAATTTAAACACTCATGTTTAACAACCTTAGACTAGAAGGATGAAGTGTCCACACATTTGCAAAATAAAAGTTTATTTATTTTTATCAATTGGATTGACTCAAATGATGAACAAGTATTGGTAAAATGAAATCTTAAATGTACACTCTTATTGATTGTTAATGGTTGGATAAGGGTAAGATCTCAAATTATTATTTTTAAAACTAGTTAACTGAATATATGTTGGTTTTTATGTTCAGAACTACGTACCATAGAGAAGATGGTTCAAAGAAGAAAACACAAAGCATCAATGAAAGTAGAAATATTTTTGAAATGAATTGTATTTGAGAATTAAAAAATAAAACTGATATTCACGAAAACAGTCTTGATTTGTGCATTTACTGTAATGTTCAAGTTCTAATTAATGCAAAAAATCTTTGGAAACATTATACATTCAGTAGACATATCAACAATCAAAAAATATATTATTTGATAGATTTTACAGAATTTGAAATGTGGGAAACGAGAGAGAAAATGAAATTTTATCTTCAAAAACATGAATCAGAGTTACAAAGTAAAACAAATATATTGCTACAACATGTTTATAATCATAATAAAAATTGAAGAAATAATTACAAATGGTGGACAAGAGGATTTCTAACGCCTAACTGCCCAACCAAGCAAAAAACGCTTGATGTACAAAATCATTTGTCGTTTTCTCATCCGTGGTGATCTTTTTGCAATGTGAAATTTTTATGGTAGATTTTATGGGAAGTTAGCTTCATGCTTGTATGATCCGATTAGAAAGGGGATGATTTGTGCAATTTTCATGCCTCATTTCATGTTGCAATGATTCACCAAAAATTTCAAAGATTTTAGTATAAATGTGAACTTGAAAAAATAAACTCATAAAATTAAGCAACCAAAAAATCTCCAAAAATCACTACACTTAGAATATTACATTTTAACCCATCACAACAAATTTCATTCAAAGATTGTCAATATCTTATTCGTAATTGAATTACAAAATAATTTTGAATTTGAAGTTTCAAATTTTATATAAAAATATTGGTGATAGCAATCGCAAATCTAACCATATGGATAGAATCTAAAATTTATAATGTACAACCTTTATTCATACAACAAGTTCAAAATATCCCTTTTAGTTGCATTTTATAATGCATCTTTGCAAAACTGCCAAATTTGGAGAGGGGTGAGGACGTTTAGGGGTTAAGGTAATTGTTCATACATAAAACTTTCAAACATAGGCTTTAAAAGGTTAATTTGAAATTCATAAACGGTGACTTAAACCAAGAGGTAAAAGATTATGTAAAGGTTTAATGTCCAGTGACAATTCTAGAAGATTCCCTATCATCTTTGTTTGTAGCTAATATAAAAAAGGATATTTTCATAAAAATAGATTTACAATTAATTATAAGGATAACAAGCTTTTTAAAAAGTAGTGAGAATTATGTTAATAAATCTGAGAGTATTCAAAGTTCTAAAATCAATGCATATAGCATACGATATGCCATAAAAGATATTAGGTGGTAAAGATTTTTTAAGTTTTTAATTTCTTTTCGTTTTTACTAAATAGAATGTGTTTTTTTTAATAAATCATAATTTGTATACAATTTTTTTTTTAGAATTTCATTCTTATTGTGCATTCATTGTTATGTAGTTACAAACAAAAAATTCTAATGTTTACAAAGTTACAGAAGAATTAAGTTTTTCTATTTGGATAGATTGGAGTTAAAATATCTGATTGTTTTTCAACGCTTAAAAATAAATTCAACAAGTGGAAAGATGTGAGGTGGATGTATCATTTGGAAATATAATATTCACATCATTGTGTAACGATGGCTTATAACTGTCATTTCTATATCGACAAGAATGACTATGATTTAGGTTTTGTATTATGATTACAAGAAGATATGTTTTGTACTTGATAATATTGTTTATGTTTTCAAACTAGAACTTTTCTTCATTAAATAGAAAGTTTAAATAAATGAATCTATTAGAATTTTTTTTTTATGAAAGACTTCCTTGTTTAGACAATCAGAAAAAAAGTTATAATTTTGATGATGATGAAGTTTTAAAAATGAAAATTTTAATAATGGAAAAAATTGTACCTTTTCTCTTTTTATTTGGCTGTTTTTTTTAATGTATTTACCATTATTTTTCATTATTTATTTTTACGTTGTTTAAACTTTACTTTATTTTTATATTTTCAGGATTTTTTTGGGACGTCATTTCAATTGTTACATATGCGTTAACGTTCAGTGATCACACTTCGCCATGCCTAAGTTAAGTTTTGATATCATAGTTTTTTTGAGCAACAATTGGCATGTGACTTGCGCTTTGAAGCAAAATCGTTGCTCATGTATATAATGATTATGTGTCATGTGAATCATTTTGTAGGTCTATATAACTGCGAGGTATAATTCAGTTATATTCAGTTGCCTACCGCGCAGATATATAACTTTTTCGATCTTTCTTCTAAAATATTTAGAGGGTGTGAGACCACATCTAAGCACACAATGAAACTTTCCTAGCATATTGTTTATCAGCCTTACAAGTCTATGTTCCCTTATCTTGTTCTTTGTTAAATTTATAAATTTCATATTTGAAAATTTGAATTTTTTTTTTGTACATCATTTGGCGATACTCAGTTGGTTGTTTATCATGTGAGATTGACACATTAGGATATTACACTGGACGACTAACGACTAACGATTTTGAATTTAACATTTATGTATAGTCCAAAACCAACCCATAGTTTGTAAACAAAACATGCAGAAATGTGTATTGTCATTTCTTCAATGGCTTTTGCTATCTAATTATGACAATACACATTTCTACATACCTCTATCATATCGGACAATTTTTGCATTTGTCGTCAAGTTGAGCACTTGTCATACACACATAACTAATACTAGATTAGTTAAATAAATGAAAGTTTGCACTTTTCATTTTATTACATTTTCTCGTTTGATAATGAATTTGATAGGAATCATTACTTATTATCCATTTTTACCTAGTTAGATTTTTTTTATTTCAATTTATTATGTTTTTACCTTTTTACTCTTCACATGTTTTTATTGTCCAATCGTATAACTTTTGAAAACAAAACGTTTCCATGGTCTCTCACTTTGTAAAACACAGACAAGAAAAAAAAGATTTCTTCTAATATCAAATTAGATAATTGTATGAATTCATAAACATCAATGATATGTATAAATCTTGTGAGGTTACAAGATTGGGTCTTAAGAATAAAATTTGATTAAAATTTCAATGTGTTAGAAGATTGTTTAACAAAAAGTTAAAAATATTTTTTTTTAAATTTTTTAACATATATAAATTGAATATCTCATGTTTATATTGTTAGAGTAATTCATTCTGTCATACTGGAGAGAAATTATGGCATAACGTTGTGACCACACAAAATTATGCGGAATTGTGTAGTTATGTCGTCCTGTAAAAAATGGTGAAAAATATTATAATTACTTTTTACAGGACACGTAAGCTGATGATTAAAAAATACAGAGACCACACGTTCAACACTTCGCAGCAATAACTTTAAAAAATGTTGTAAAAGTGTTTTTACTCCGTCTGCAACGTCCGCCTTCACATATTTGTTTGCCTTTGTGTGCCACATACTCATTTGCCCTTGTGCGCCACTCAATCCACCCTCTGTTTGTAAACTACATTTGCCTCCACCGTCCGCACATGTTTGCCATGTCCATTCGTCACCTCCCATGAGATTTAGACCGAATGACCGGAATTACTCTTTCTAAGTTGATTACTTGATTTGGTATAAAATGTTTGTGGTATACATTCATCATTGCTCCGACAATAACAGTCGCATGCCAGAATGTAATGCAAACTTGTAATTACATCTACACTCAGTGATACATTTCCAGGTGTACTGCGTATTGCCTAAATCTGCTTTTGCATGATGGGGGGACGATGTTTGGATTAAGACCCTCGTGGAAAAACACACTTAATATGTATTTTTGTAAAAATTACCATGCTATATAGACTATATTTCGACGTCTCTTCCCCAACCTGGGGCCTTGGGCATTAGTTTATCTATGGAAACTTAATTTTAAATACAATTCCTCTTGATAGATCGATTCCTCGAAGTGCAAAACGCATTGGAAAGAATGATAGTGAATAACGACTAATACTCTTTCATCGTAGAAGCAAGGTCGTAACAAAGATGTATTTATGAAAATGACTTGAGGTTGTTGCGCCTCGTTCGCTCAAATGGTTTTTTATAATCGTCAAAGAATTAAAATGTACACGGTCACCCTTGTTGTGAAGGCTCTCTAAGTGTTTGTTGGGAAGTCCTTATCAATCGATGTGACCTGGATGGTAATGCACAATCTTCATAATCTTGATAACCATATTCGTGGATTTGTATAACTCTCCTTATCATGCGACACGTCGGACTCAAGTGCTATTTGTCTTGTCTACAATGGCGTGGGGTAAACTATATTACCCCGTTTTAACTGAATCCTACATTGACCCTATACAATTGTGCCAAAATGATCTAATATGACACGACACAATAAGACGACACTGATACAACGACACAATGAAAAACAAAAGCAAGTTTCACATAAAGTAATAATATTTCAAAAGAAATTAAAAATTTGCATGATCTGTGCGATGAAGAGCCTGCCAAATAAATAAAAAGACATATTTAAGTTAACGTTCATTCATAAACGCGAAGCTAAAGCAAGATAAGATTGAGTGAAGAAAAAAGAAGAAACCAGGGGTTTGATCAGAAGGTCAACTAGATGAAGATCTAAGTTGCATCAAAACACAACGTCAAGGGTTTTGACATCATGCAACAATTAATTTTGCCACTAGTAGTGTAAAATACGGTTGCAAGAAAAAAAAATAGACAAATCTACAACAAAATTGCAACGATTATAAACCATTAAACAATGTAGAAAAGAATGGCACAAAAATAACAATGACCATAAGTCGATGACGATAGAGGAAGAGCCATGATTACAAAAAAAAATTAAAAAAATGATGCGTAATAAGCATGTTGCAATAGAGGGAGAGCAGAATGAGAAAGATGAAGAAACACACCTTTCAAATTTTCTAAAATAGCCCTAGCCATAGATCCGCCACCACTGGTAAGAGCTATTCAATTGATTGAACCCTTAGTTGCTGACATAGTGCGTGTGTTAGCACACCATGCCATATTATGATTGGCCAATAGATATTGTAGGAGTTGAGCTGACAAGAGGTGTGAAGAATTCTAGTGAGTTGGTATGTTGAGTTGGCGATGAAATGATTCGTTGTTCGTTAATTCTCATCATCCACCCATATCTTTTCATCCATTCTATGTATTCATTTCCACTATCTGTTTTTTTAATATTAAACTATATACATATTCATAGCTATCTGTATATATGTTTGTATATTTTCAGAAGTTTATAAAACCCATATTGTTTGAATTGTAGATTCAAGCAAACATACAACCATGCTAAAAACCAGGGCATTTGTAATAACTTGCAATGCCAACTTGCACACCGAGTGACGTTTTGGAGAACATTGAACGTCACAAATAGGAACTTGAGGAACAAGCTCGTACGCATGTGAATTAGGGGAACAAGTGCTCTTGCCTGCGAACGTGGGTGGGAAACGTAGTTCCGATCGGGAACTGCAACATCTGTCCTAGAAACAATGGTTCTCAGTAGAGGAACGTACCAAAAAGATATGAAAACATAAAGAAATTTCATCCCCATACTTAACGACAATGGCCTATAGTGCAACTTGTATTCACAACTCAAATTGCAGTCCCCATACCTCTGGCTCTTGGGCTGCAGTTTTGCATTACACACCTAACTCCTTACTCTATTCTCCGGATGAGAAACTGAGCATTATTCATCCGAAACTGTTCATCCCGCAAAGTCCCTGGCCGTTGGGCGCCATGAGATTCAAAAATTTGGAGGGAGCTTGTGGAGCTTGGGCTTGTTCACAATCTTTTGCAATCGATCCCGCGGGGCGATGGAGATGTTGAATGTGCGGGCGTAGCCGCGGTTGGGGCTGAGAAGAAGGCCCCGTCGCATGCCACTGCCGTTGTTTTAGTCCTTTCTCTTTCATAGCATCACACGTCAGTCGTTTTTGAAATTGAAATGGCATCAATCGCGCCTTTGAGCTCAACAATTCGTTGCTGGAGATTAGGTTTTGTTCGAGCCTGAGAATTTGGTGCTGGAGATTAGGTTTTGTGGTTGTGATGTAGCGGGAGGTTCATGGTTGAAGAGGCAGAGGGATGGCGTTGAAGGAGGCCCGGGGTTCCGGGAAGGTAGCAAAGGAGCGGAAGGATTTGCAGGGGAAGAAGGCGCCGGGTGAAAATGGCGAGGCGCTTTTGGAGGTCTTGCACGGGGAGGATGTGGCGGGACTGAGCGAGCGCCTGAAGGTGTTTGTGGCGCCGCTCCGGGCGGTCGGGAAGGAGAAATTGTCGCCGACGGAGATGCATAAGCTCGCGAAGCAGTTTGTGCCGTTTCTGGTGCGGATTTTGAAGCTCTGTTTTGTGAATGCGGCCAATGTGCCGGCCAATGGCGAGGCGCAGGGCAGAGGTGATGAGGTCTTCACGGCCGTTGAGATTGCTCTTGATTGCTTGAACTCGTTGCGTTCGTTTATTACTGGCTCTCCTTTCGAAATTGAGTTCCAGAGGTGTTCGTTTGTGCGGCGCCTGCTGGCTTGGCGACGACACTCGGCAGCTTTGGTGCAATGCAGGAAGAATTTTAGTAGCTTGTGCGTCAAATTCGGTGCTTCAGGTCCCTGCAATCAGGTTAATTTTTCACAGCGATTCTTATGCTAATTTTGCAGTTTGTAGATGATTTAAAAAGAAATTCAGTTTAAAGGATATTCAGTTTTTTTGTGTAGAATTACTCATCTTTATTATTTCACTGACTTACCAGTGAGAGTTTCGTCCTTGAACTGTCATTTCTAGTAGGATGCATTATTTGTCAAATAGATGTTTACACGATACCATTGGTGGCCAGGTTTTTCTGTATCATTATCTGCCCTTGTCTTTTCTATTGACTTTCGTTTAATTGGAAATCTCTCACGTTTTGATCCTCAATTTCTGCATCTCTTTGTGTATTTTCGAGAGGTAATACAAGCAACAGGAGCCTTAGTTAATTGCAGATAATTTATTTATAGAATCGAATCTCTTAAATGACTAATTTGTGTTGCATTTAGTGGGTCTTCCTCCTGTCTCATGTTTCCTATTTCGGTTTACAACCTGAAACGTGTGATCCGTTTATAGCAGAATCTCGATCGCTCTCTCAACTTTGAAGTACTTGTGATAAATGCAGAGATTAGCTGGAGCAGTGAGAGGTCAGAAATGTGCTGTTGCAACGGTGACCGAGAAAAGGAGGACCGGGCAGAGTTCTGTACTTCCTCACCCTCAGGATGTGGAGTTGACATCCGGGCTTCCGACCTTGGTTTCTGGAATTGTGACTGACCTAATATGGTGTACAGGTGAAAGCGCTCCTACTTCCGTGGAGAGTTATCACGAACTGCTTTTCCTTCCTCGACAGCTTGAACCTTGGCTGGTGACACTGGATGAAGACAGTGCTGGGAAGCAGAAAGATACGTTATATAAAGGTCTCTACAAGTGTGTATCTGTTCTGGTGGCAAACCCCGCTCATTATGGCGATCACCTCGTGCGTGAATTTTGCATGCTTACTCTTCAATATTGTTCTGCTTCATCTTCACGGAAGCAGTATGTCAAGGTAAAGAATCGTTTTCTTCATGTCCATATGTGTGTCATGATCATTCATCCTTTATTCTTCCCATGCCGTATTATGCTTGCAAAACCGACCTTTCTGGTTATATTTGAAGACCTGATATGATCGTTGAGGAAATGTCCAAATAGTAGTTCATCCCATGTGTAGCTCCTGTGCCTCTTCTAATTCAGCTTATTTTTTGTTCGATGTACTATGCTTCAGTGTCTAACGACAATTCTAAGAACGATTTTGACAAACATCTTGACATACAGGTTGCGTACAAGCTCTCTCACTCCTTGAGCTTTCACGGTGCGAACAATATCCGCCTTGGCTTGGACGTGAGTCAGGCTGCCATGAAGGCCAGCCATGAAATAATTGAGCTCCAAAGTTTATGGGCCGATACTGGTATGTTAGAGCTCGTGGATTGCTATGCACGGCTTTGTCAAACTGGCAAATATTCTGGCGAAGGCCGGGCCTACTTATGCGATCTCGTTTATCATGTTAGACAGTTATCTCCTTCTGTAGCCAATATTCTGGGATTCTATATCGTTGGATTGAAATTTTGTAGCGACGTACTGGATTTTGATACGGCATGTCACGACTTGCTTCGTGACGGAGCTGCACTTATGGATAGTTGCTTGCAGCCAGAGACAGATGAGGACAAAAGAAAGTATACCTTCAGTTTACTTAAAGCTTTTGAGATGGTCAAGAAAAATTCGTCCAAGTATATACAGGGTGCATGGGGATCTGCTATTACTGATTGGAAAACCGTCAGGGCGGCGGTTTCTGGGACTGCCACTTTTAATTTCACGCTGCGAAGAGTCCTTCATCTTTGGTATTTGTTGCTAAGTAGAGCCTCGGACTTCAGGAAGTTGACACGTGAAGAAGACGGCATTTTGAAACAAGGTTGGAGTCTGGCTTCAGCTCCTGTAGTATCACTTCTTCGACTATCCTTAATGTCATTACAAGGAGTACAAGACTGCGCAACCTGCGTGGATGATCTGTTGAAGAGGGGCAAACTGCAGATAGATGAACTACGATGGATAATGGCTTCTGCGTCGAACATGGGGATTCAGATTTATAATAACAAAGACTATGAGTCTGCTTGCTACCCTTTAAAAATCGCCAACGATGCTGCATGGGCAAGGGTTGAAGTGAGCATGAAGCAGAATTTGTCACAGCCAGCTGATAGTCAAGTCAATGACTTCATGTTGGATAGCTGTGCCAAATGTGTGGTGCTTGCAGATTCTCTCATGCGCAGTGGGAAGAACGAAGCAGGGTTCGACGTATTGAGCGACGGATTAATGCGCTGGGCAACCATTCATTCGACATTGCAGCCTCATTCTACTAATGCACCTAGTTCCCTTGTGCACAAATGGGTCAAAACGCTACACACTGGGGATTCTGCGATCCGGAAGTCTAGTACTCAGATGTACACATGCCTCTACAGCTTTCTAAAAAATAGGTGTCAAGCCTTGCACCATCGTACTATAGGTGTCCTCTTGGAAGAGGAGCTCTTAGCTCTCCACGATTTGGAAGACCAGGGACTGGATAACATTCAATCGGTGAAGGAGCAGAATTTGCAAAGTCTTCTCGATAATGTGTACATGGAGGATGAATTTCCTGTCGAAAGATGTAGGATACTCTTGGAGAAAGGGAGGCTGGCTCGCTTGAAGGGGGTCTACGATTTCGCATCCTTTTCAGTAGTTGTCACTATCTTAACCAAGACCCTGAGGGAGGTTATGGAGAAAGTTGCAGATGAATCACAGATTGCAAGCGTTGAAAATCAACTGGCAATGGCATACTGTGCGCAAGCCTTTTGTGCGTATGAAGCAGATCCAGCTGGACAGGAGTACCTGAGAATAATCTTTTCAGCTCTATCTGTCTGGGAAGATTCAGCAAGAGCAGGACGGACCTGGATTGGTCTGGACACCAATGGAGATGCTCGGCTGTTGGGTCAGAGTGGATGTTGTGGAGTTTCACTACTTCTGAGCGTAAATGATCTATTGGCATTGACAGGTTATTCTCTTGTCCAGTTTAGGGTCCAGCAGCTGATAGTGTCCTTCCTCTCTTCGGCGCGTATGGATTTAGGTCCTAGGCTTTTTTCATCCTTGTGGGCAAATGCACGTTTTAGTCATGTATTATGTCCAGTGCCGTATCCTTCAGGCTTCTTCACCTCCTTAACACAAAAACTAGGAGTCGCTGGTGACTCTCTGCAATTTTGGGAGGATTGTGCGCTTCTATGTCCAGGCACTTCACTAGATGCTCAATTACGGTTCATGCATCGGAATTTTCAGATCGAGGGACATAATACGAATGTCTGTAAAGCAGAAGGTTGTGGCCAGCCGTTTGAGGCTGTAGAGAAAATTGCTATATCTATACTTAGAACCAGCCCAAAATCTTCTGGAGGTGTATTCAAGCTGGCAGTTCTCTTCCATATGCTGGCGGAGTATGCACTGGATGAAGGGGAGCTGAGAGTGGCATGCAAATATGCTAAGGAGGCATTGAATCTGAGACTCCGGCTTGTGGGTCGTATGTTTCATGCGAAGTACAAGGGAGGTGCTCCCACCGAGTCTGAGAGTGACAGTGCAGAAATTGAAGCTTCAGAGCAGAGCAAGAAAAAGAAGGGCAGGCTTCACATTTTGGACTCGGTTGCTGCACGTGCGTGGCCTCAACTATCAACTCATGCGAAACCAGTGGACTTTGAGCCAAACCCTTGGCGAGTCTTGGGTGATTATGTTGAAAGTCTTATGCAGATTGGTGTAATCAGTGAAAAAATGGGGGCTGTGGATGATGCACTGGCGAGCTTTTCTGAGGGCTACTCTGTCTCTTTGTCTCAGAACTTGCCGTTGGCACAAGCTGCCTTTAAATCTTGCTTGGGTACGTTCACAGTTTATTCTGCTTTACAACCTTTTGTGTTGACATCTGAATTTTTTTCAGATGCTGCGTTTCTTTTAATTTGCGGTCTGCGCTTTATAGTCGAATATTTGATCGCTCCGAAGTATATCTCACTGCTTTCATAGTGTCCTCATTCGGCCTTGGTATCTTTCAATTCTGTCTTGTACTGCATTTGTTTCACGTTAAACACGTCGAATTCTGTTGATGATTTTCTCTGGAATGATGACTTTCTAGCAGTTCTCTAGGATGAATTCCTCCTGACGATGACCTTGCAGGCGAGGTACGACGTAAGCGACACCAGTGGGAAACAGCAGAAAGCGATCTCCTTCTTGCCAAGGGGGCATATGAAAATTTAGAGAGCGCACTAGTATGCAGCTGCTGCTGCCTTACTGGAAGGGCTGTTGTATCTCTCAGGCTTGGTGACTTAGCACGACGGTACAGACAAGGTGAAAATCCTGCACTCGACGGAGTGATACATCATCACAATGCCTTGTCATTCTACGTTGCTGCTCAGGAATCCTTTACTGCCGTTTTGAACACAGTCAACGAAGGCTGTGGGTGTACTGGCTGTAGACATTCTGGACAAACTGTGGATGACAACGATAAGATGCCCTTATCAACTATGCCTGCCACGGTCGGCAGTAAAACCATGACGGAGTCTGAGAATCAGAAGCTGATCAAAATTGACTCCAGGCCAGAATCAATTGTGGTGGACTTGACAGCTACTTTTTCGAATTTGAATCTGAAGCAGGCTGAGGGAAAACATGACGATATTAAAGTACCAGTGAGGAGAAGTAGTAGGCGGAAGCCTAGTGATGACACTAACCCCGTTCAGCCAAAGAAATTGATGGAGAAGCGTTCAACCAGGAGTGGCAAACTTAAAAGTCAGGAGACTGACAAAATGCACCACGATGCATCATTGGAAGTTGCACCTGTGGTGCAATCGGGAAAAGTCGTCAGAAAGAGAACGGTGGTAAAAAGGTCCAAGGCAGAGAATCAAGAGATCATCATCATCAATGATGACCCAATTGTTGACTCCAGGCAAGATGGAATAGCTACCGTTGAGCTAGATAGACAAGTTTTATGCGCCACATCGACTTTGGGCAGGAAGGAGCTAATGTCTTGTGTTGTTAGAGAAGCTTCCCTATCCTCGATGGATAAATGGACAGCATACAAGTGGGTGAAACATTGCCACCAACTAATTGCACGAACTATTGTGCAGATTGGTAAGTTCCATGTAGAAGCGGGAGATTCTGACATGGTGGTGGAGATATTTGAGCGTGCTTCTTATTTACTTGGTATTCAGGCTGGCCTGTTAAATCCGTGTACAGATTATGCATCCTATTCCTTCACATGCCAAAGCAAAAGCTTCTTCCCATTGGAGGAGGCTGCTCTCTTGTATCACAAGAGTCTTCTCCAACTACGAAGGATTCAGTCGAATGGAAGCGAGGGCATCGACATGGACTTTGTCTTGCCAATGAACTGGCTTGTTCATGCTTATAGTCTCTCGACTCAAGCACCGCCTCTTCTCCGCAAAATCTCAGGACTTCTTTCAATTCTGCATGTGCCAATCGCATGTGGGGGTCTTGGCCTGCTTCACAACCTGGACTCTTCTTGTATGAGGGAACGAGCTGCATTCTTTCACCAAGTCTCAATTGGCGCGGGAAGCAGACAGCAGCATTTGGCTATGTTGGATTCAAAACTGCTTAGCCTTGTCTCCGAGACAGAGGAACCTGCACATGTTTCTTTCGTGCAGTGCTTTTCAGAAATGGAAAAAGCACTTGCTGTAGCCCCGTTAAACCTTCGTGCAGAAAAGTTGTCAATCAGCCAGTTAGTGCAAGGGCTTCCTAGTAATACCCTTTGCTGTGTCAGTCTTGTGGAAAGGGAGCTGGCTTCTCTTTTAAAACAGAGAGAGCTTCTCGATGGCCTCATTTCAGCGGAGACTTCAGTGTGGGTCCTTGTTACTCGATATACGGACGCTGTTGGACCATTGTCAGTCCTACTGCCAGCAAATCCCCTTACAGATGGTGAAGAGCATCTTTCAGAGACCTCAGGAAGTGGTTTAACTTGTCCTTACAACATTGATGAACCACAGGATTTGAAACTGCCATCCGCTTCATCAAATGCCGAGGTGCTCTTCAATAGCCGAAAGAACAGATTCCAGACATCGTTGCAAGTAATTGCTAGCGCATTCACATCAATTTTGGAAGAAAGCAGGTTGTCAACCTCGGGAGATATTGATATTGATACAGTTGAGGAGAAAAGGCAATGGTGGCGATGGCGGTTGGCACTAGATACCCGCCTTCTGCAACTTCTCAAATCAATGGAGAATTCATGGCTTGGCCATTGGAAATGCCTACTTGTTGCTGAACCGGATTCATCATCCATCCAGGAAAGTTTGCAAATCTGCTCAGAGGACCTTGGAACTTGGCTAAGATCTTCCTACGGAATACACAACAAGGGTGAAGATCACTGGAATACATATGATGCTCTAGTGCGAATGCTGCTTCAAGGCCTGGGAAACCTCAGTGGTGATCAAGTCAAGGAGGGCATATCAACACTGCACAAATGGATGGAAGCTTTCCTTGACCAAGTGCAAGGTTCAAAGCCTATGACAAAGCATGGACGCAATAATCCAAGCATTGATTCAATTAGAGAGAAAATCGGCTTCGAGGTGGTGGACCGGTTCTATAAAACTCTTCTCACTGTTGCGCAATCGCAGAAGCTCGAACATGGAAAGCATGCGCTTGCTGATGTTTCTGGAAGAAGGCGGACACGAAAGCCCAAAAAAGAGATATCGGTGACAACAAATGTAGAATCTGAGGGTGGTCCAAGTGAGGTTGGCTCAGATGTACGAGACCTGGTTAGAACCACTAGAAAATCGATAATGCTTGTCTTGGACTCGGAATTGCAAGGCTTGCCATGGGAGAGTTTGCCGGTGCTGCGGGGATTCGAGACTTATCGCATGCCATCAGTAGGTGGCATTAGGGCTCTGTGCGTTCACCAGCAATTAGCTTCGGCAACTTTTTCTAGCCACTTGCTGATGAACAAGAGCAAAGGACAAGCAGGTTCTCAGATAGGCCGTTCTATTTCACAGATTGAGGAATTATGTGCAGGCTCAGTTGCAGAACCTAGTGTTGATCCTTACAACACATACTATGTGTTGAACCCAAGTGGGGATCTTGCGAAAACACAACAGGCATTTGAGGACTGGTTCAAGGAGAATTTGGGATGGGAGGGTAAAGTTGGCCAAGTGCCAACCATTGAAGAGTATGTAGCAGGTCTACAGAAGCATGATCTCTACACCTATCTTGGACATGGCAGTGGTAATTGCACTAACCCATCTTCAAACCCATTTCCAAGCCCATTTCCTTGCAATATAATCACCTACAGCAGCCTGCTCCCTTATATTACGAATCCCTCTCAGATACGATCTTTGTGACAGCATTTCAGAACGCATCTATTTTATTTCCACAATTGACTGTAGACGTGAGCTTACTTCTATGCAATGTCAATCGGGTTCTGATTCGGTTGTCATTTTATGCAGGGGATCAATATCTTCCAGAAAGATTTGTACGTCGACTTGATCGTTGTGCAGCTTCTCTGCTCATGGGTTGCAGTAGTGGCCGTTTTTCTCCTAGAGGAGACTATGAACCTGTCGGTGTGCCACTTTCCTATCTCATGGCCGGATGCCCTGCTGCCATTGCCAACTTGTGGGATGTTACAGATGGTGACATTGATCGCTTTAGCCGGTTCCTTTTGCACAAATGGCTTGGAACACCCAATAATGTTGATTCCGTGACATTTGAACGGAATCTTCCAGATTCAACCTATCCAGGTATGGCGGGAGCAGATCAGCATGGCTCTAAAAAAAATTGTGGCACTGGAAACAGTGTGATCGAGAGCGAAAAGCCACTGGACGCAACCAAATCAAGCGACGTAGGGATGAGGTCGAAGATGGGTTCTTTTATCGGGGAAGGCAGAGATCTTTGTCGATTGCCCTACCTAATTGGTGCCTCTCCTGTTTATTATGGAGTGCCCACCAGCATTATCAGGAAGGAAGTCAACTAGTCATGGTCTTCTTCTGTACTGGAGGTGCGCCCGTGTTATGGATTCACGGTGGAATCAAGCAAAGCCATTTTGGGGGATACGCAGACTTAATAAACAGCGAGACCGGTATTTTTCATCTACCAAATCCTATACCTGAGCTTTGAGGACGGGGGGAATCAAGTGTGTTCCTTCTAAATTCCCTACCTATCCCCACATGGTAATGGTAGAAGGATGATCTTTGAGATATATTGCTATCAACTCATTGTTTTTTAGACAAATGATTCCCTCACAGTGTTTGTCGTTACAGATTTCCTTCTAATCACCTAAGGTTTGACTTGGCAATGTCATTGCAGGGGACTCGAGGAGCGGTCTGTTTTACTGGTCTCCATCTACATACGTTCACGCCGTGTGGATTTATCACTGCTTGTCCCGGACAGTTTTTTTTGGGCAAGGACCAGAACGTGAGCTAGACTGGACACAACCTTGAATATTTTACTTACGCAGTATTGGACACAGATATTCAAGAAATCCACTCTAGAACAAAGACGAAGTGGACAGAAAGTCCCCAAAGTAGGTGAACACGGAATTCTTGACGATTTTGGAGCGTTGCTGAAAATGACTCGGAATAAGTACAAGCAAAGACTGCTGGAGTGGCCGCTTTCACCTTCATCGCACAAGATTGTTTTCCGAATGTAAGGGATTGTTGTCTCCGAACTTGAGTTGTATTTTTTCTAGGAATATGTCTGTTCTTATGCTGGATCCTTCGACCTGGCTCTCTATTTTATTATCTGTACCTCATTAGCTATTAGTTTTATGTGATTTACTACGATATCAAATGCGCATCAATCACCATCACTAGTATCTGAGTCTGTGCTGTACGAAGTTATCAGTGTCCTGATGTTTATTATGTTTATTATACTTTGCTCAATTTGTTGAGATCTTAAGTCAATTCATACTAATCCAGTTCTGATTTTGCAGGTGGAGCTATATTTTCCTGCCCCTGCCTCATAAATGAGCTGATTGATTTGATGGACTGATTCAAGGATTGAATTGTACGAACTGTAATATAGCTCAAATCATTGTCCATGACCACCATCCAACAAAGCTGTAAACATCATTTTGGAAGTCATGCTAGTCTAATTTCTTCCAAATACCAAGCAACTTTCATAAATGTGCTTGTACCCATTCCTTGTCAATCATTATGTGATCAGCAATTCAGTCCAAGTTCATGGAATAAAGCCAAGTTTCAGATTTTTGATTGCAGGTTACGTAAGTCATCTTGTATTGTTCCAACTATATATGAGATTATGAGCATGTCATTGTGAAATTTGAATTCCATGTCAATTTATTTTTTCTTGCCATATTCATTAACCCTTTAACGTCCTGATTCAACATTGTTTTCAAAGATTCGTTATAATTTTTTTTGGATGACAATCAAAAATGGAGTTGATGCACAAAGCTACGTTGTAAATGTCAATGTGAAGATCACATCTGTAGGGTTGGATTCGTCGTATTTTTTATGAATATTTTTTAATTAATTTTGCAAGGTTTCTTTTGAAATTCAATGAAAATCCAAAATTAACACAGAAATTCTTTTAAATATTGCAATGAAATTGGAATAACATGCACTAAGAGATGGTATGGTTTCCATTATTTGATTCTACTTATTTTGGAAAATTATGTTTAAGGTCTCACTTTTTGAACTAAGCATGAAACTTGACATAAACCAATTGTGTTTATTTTCAAAAAATTGCAATATCTTATTTTGAATATCCATACTGTACAAATGATAGTCAACTAGCACAAGAACCAAGAGAAATTTGGATGGATGAAAAATTGTACAAGATGTAGTCAAGAGAAAGGTTGCAATTTTTTTGTTGTTCATTATATAGACGCAGGCGCGTTAAAGGATTAAACTTTGGGAAAAATAAAATGTCTCCAATCTTTCTATGTTGGGGATTCGATGGTACAACTACTTCACTGTTATTATCGAGGCAAATTAGATGCTCAAAAATTTGCTAAAATAGAGAAGTTAAATAGGTGCAAGCACATTTATAAAAGTTGCCTCTTCTATTATCTTGTTTTGTGAATGAATTGGTTGTCTTAACCCCTAAACGTTCTCACCCTTTTCAAATTTGGAAGTTTTCCAAAGATGCATTATAAAATGCAACTAAGAGGGATATTTTCAACTTGATGAATGAATAAAAGTTGTACATTAGGCATTCTAGATTCTATCCATATGGTTAGATTTGCGATTGCTATCACCAGTATTTGTGTATTAAATTTCAAACTTAAAATTTAACACTCTTTTGTAATATGATTACGAATAAGATATTGACAATCTAATAATGAAATTTGTTGAGATGTGTTGAAATGTAATACTCTAAGTGTAGTGATTTTTGGAGATTTTTTGGTTGCTTAATTTTAGTAGTTGACTTTTTCAAGAGCACTTTTAGACTAAAATCTTGACATCAAACTAGCAATCACTTTTAGACATCAAACTAGCAATCACTTTCACGTGTAAAGAATTTCAAAAATGTAAAAGACTTTTATCTCTCGAAAATTATAGGAATCAACCTACATCAACACAATTTCAATTATGATAAGTTTATTTTTGTTATTTGTGAGTCATATGGCCCTACTAGTTTATACAAACTAAAACTTAAGGGCCAAATCTAGAAATTGATTGTACATATAAATAAAAGAACTACAAAATTACTACTATAATTTGGAAATATTCCATTTTCAATATGGAAGGCATTTTGACTCGAAGGTCTCCATTTCTCATTAGCTTAAGCTGTTGGCATTCTACTAGTTAGTTCTTCCTTTCAAACCTTTCATATTACAACAATAACAAAATCTAAAACTTACACATGCCCTAATTTGGTGATTGCATGCGACCTTTATGAACTTCAGAATAACACACTTTCAAATTTA
This sequence comes from Pohlia nutans, assembly GCA_022496805.1. Lineage (NCBI taxonomy): Eukaryota > Viridiplantae > Streptophyta > Bryopsida > Bryales > Mniaceae > Pohlia > Pohlia nutans. Next base: position 7,439,257 of record CM040085.1, on the reverse strand, counting down.
AGTTCTTTTGAATTTCCTATGTGAATTACCTATGTGAATTTCTTTTTGAACACTCTATGTCAATTACCACACAGGAATTCAAATTCCCTTTTTAATATTTTTAATATTTTTAAAATTGAAAATTGAAAAAAATAAAATTATTTTTTTAATTATTTTTTAAAATTATTTTTTCGCATGAGATATTGAGATTTTTTTCTAATGTTGGTAGTTTTGAGTCTCAATTGTGGTGACTCCAGGAAAAGTAAGCATGCCACAATTGGAGAGGTGGTGGTTTTAGAGCATTCAACCTTATCCTTCACACATTAGGCATGTTCTAGAAACATCAAGGAGGCTCACACATGCCTTCAATTGTTGCCCTTGACAAATCTAGGGAAATAACTAATTGCATGTGAATAATGATAGCAGTTTTCCCTTCATGTTGTAATTGATGTTGTTCATAGGAGTCAACCTTTCCACACCACGATTATCTTTCAACAATAGAATTATCCAAAAACAGACCTTGTGATTTCCAACTTGTAAGGTGAGTCTCCGTCCCAATAATAAAAAATTCTGACAAACTTTGTTCATGAATAGTTCCTTGGTCCCTTCATGAAGTCCCTTAGGTTTGGGGGAACTTGTGGGAATTCTCTCTTAGCATTGGGGAGGTCGTGAGTTCCATACCCCACAGTGGTGTAAGGCCTTGCTTTAGATTATTCTCCAACTCACCATAGACTAGTTTTGCAGTCTTTTTGAACTCAAAACGAATTCAAGGTGAGTTCAACAAGAGTTTCCACTTTGAGACACTCTTTTTGGTTAACTCTAATGACATTTGAATTTTCCAACTTGATCAGCAATGACCAGGGGTTAGCTGCCGTGTATGTAAGTATGTTGGGTTGAAAATTTTAGTTTGAAAATAGTTTCAATAGAGGGTCCCATATAGAGAGTAATTTCAATTATTAAAAAAGGGTCTCAATCCCTTTATTACATTATTAGGCCCTAGACTTTCTACCCCTACTAAAGTTTCCAAGATTCTCTCCAATGCTCTTGGATACTCTTGAATGCTCTTTTCTTCACATCTTAAGTAAGTTTTCCTAGCTTGATTCTTACTAAATTTTCTCATACAATGCTAAATATCCTCTCTCACTATGGTTCCAAGAAAAGTTATTGTATTTGTAAAATTCAATGCAAGCAGTAGGGGGTTTGGAACCCTATTGTTAGAAAATGTTATGTCCCTTAGTTGAAATTTTGCATTGTTGTGTTCGAAAGTGCATCCCCCATCATTCAACTCAAACCAATTTCAACCCAATCTACCAACCCTCAGTCGGGTTGAGTTTGGTAAAAAACACTCTACCTACCCCTTGTGTAGCTTCCCTTTTAAGTTGTTTTTTTGTTTGTTTCTTTGGAACATAAGGGCATAAAATCCCTTGCTTAGAAGGCACTTTCATCGCAAAAGGCACTCCCCCTTTTAAGTTTCCTCCTATTAACGTACAATCTGGTGCAATAGGAAATCTAAAGTAGGTGCTGTCCCGGAGCTCCAAAGAAAAGGTCATCCCTTTTGGATCCATTTTCGTAAAGAATGAGTGATTCAGTAATTTATACTCCCTTTGTCCCATAATAGATGATGCTTTTGAGAAAAGAAATTGTCCCAAATTACTTGATGCAAATCATTATTTTATTTTGAAGTTGTTTTACAAATTCTAACAAAGCAAAATCACAAGACCAGTGCACACGAAGTGTTTTTTTGTCTCTAAAGCTTGTCTTTGCTCATGTGTAGATCACAAACAACATATGAGCTTGCTAAAACCAACTCTAGCATATGTTTGTTGCATTAGAGAACACACTGCGATGAACATCACAATGCCGCAATATACCACATATACCATGTGGTATGATATTGCTTAGACATACAACTACTCCGAAATAGAAACTTATTGTATTTAGAGATTTGGTGAAATCATTCTAGTGTGCTTAATTTTTAGATTTTTTTCAAAAGCATCATCTAATATAGGATGGAGGGAGTATCAGTTTTGCTACAATGAGTGTTCAGCAAGCTCATTTAGTTCCAAGAAAAATGTTGTTTTTTACACTCTTTTTAATATTGTTTTTGATATTCTTCTAGGACACTGACACAACATTTCTCAACACTAAAATTTGGAAAACAATGACAAAAAGACAGTATGGGAAACAACACCCTTTTTCTTGGTACACAAATTATTGTCATTACTGAGTTGCAGCAATTCAATATTCTCATAGTAATTGTGGTATTTGAACAAAGTGGGGTCAACTACTACATGGTGCGGGTGTAGAATATTTCCGAAATATTCACTGACGTTAGCAAAAATGATGTCACCATGACCGATCCGAAAGCCAAATCACCGTCTACATGGCGTCTACATGGCTTCCACATCATCAAATAAGTGATGATTCCACGGTGATAGGTCCCACGTGAATTATAACTATATAGATCTTTGGATTTTGATACCGGATTCCTCCCCTTCACTTCTTTGGTGTTTCTTGTATAATATTTATCACTCCGCTCCACCTGAACCAGCCTCTTCAAAGCAAAATCACGCTCCATCAGCACCAAAGCTAATATCAAGGTACACTACTTTTTGCAATTATTGCAATTATATCCAGATGATTTGTGAAACTTTTATGCCTCATTTCACATTGCAGTGATTTACCAAAAATTTCAAAGATTTTAGTCTAAATGTGCTCTTGAAAAAATAAACCCATAAAATTAAACAACCAAAAAATCTCCAAATGTCTCTACACTTAAAGTATTACATTTCGACGTTCTTCACTCATTTACAACATTCTTCAGCCACCCTACTCCGAGTATCAAGCATATGTCAGGGGATCGGAGGAATCACATAGCATTTTCTCCATCTTCAGTTGGATCAAAGCATAACATTCAGTAGCCTTCACTGGCTCTACCTTGCTCTTGAGGAGAATGTGCAACATATTCTACATTATCATCCAAGAACAATCAGTAGCTACCCATGTTTTCTTACAGATGGAGGTTTTGGAAAACTAAAGGGAAGGTAATCATGCATGGTCTTTGTTGACACATCCCCACATGTCCCTCACTTTTGAAGAAAGCAACATTATAAGTAATAATATTTTAACCCAAGAATGTTATGGTGCATAGCTAACCAATAGAAAATGGGCAACCAAAATAAAAGAATTCCTTGAATAGTGCACCACTTCATTTGTCCCTTCATTGACAATAGAGTTAACCGAAAAGAAGAGAGAATACATATTAGGTGAATCTGACCGTATCTAAAGCAGCTAAACAAACTGACATGGTTTCCAAAGAATCCAAAATAGAAAAGAGTGTGAACTAGTTTTGCCGTCACAACTGAGACTAAGGTGAGTTCACAGAGAGCCAAGGCTTGGAGGCCATGGCCCACATTCAATTTGAGATAATGGCAAGGCATGTGGCAAACTTGAGATATAATTAGGTGACTGGTTTGATTAGTTGGCTCTGACAACTTGGAGCTCACATTTAAAATTGAAGTTGGAAGGTGTTGAGTTCACTATTTGATCTAATTTCCATTAACTCATTATCATCCAAGAACAAGCAGGATGGTTTATGACCTTCCTGCTTCCTTCCCCACCCTCCCCACTCTCCCAAAAATGAACTTTATGCACTACATGGATGGAAATCACATGATGCATTACAAATCACTAGATGGATGAAAAGGCAGAGTGGCTGAATGCTATGAGCAACAAGTTATTGATCAACAAGGGTTGGAGAGTTGAAATATTCTATTAGCAGAATTCTCTACAGTGTTGCTACAATGTAAAGGGAGTGGTCCAACAACAAGGCTGAAGAGCGTTATGTTTGAATTTCATTTTACACAATATGATCGAGAGAATTTGTCATCTTAAATCTATGAATCCTTGGTCCTGGGTAACCAGGGGAGCTGCCATTTGGCTCCAGAACCAGACATGCACTGCCGGAGTTCACCAAGCTCGCCAGGCGCACTAACAGTCGAGCTCGTCACTCGCTCAAGTTACGATAGAACGCAGCGCACATCACGCGCGCGGGCGGGCACCTCCTTGACAACTTGCGACCATCGTCACGTCCTATAAATAACATTCCCTTTGCCCGACGGACCGAAATCAGGCCCACCTTCTCTTGCTAACTTTAGAAATCCTTCTTCCTCTGGTGTAAATGAAAAAACAAAGTTGCCAAAAGCAAAGCAATCCAGACGCAGCTTACGTTTCGACTTTAGCTCATGTGCGCGTGATCGCTGACTGTCCTGCCACTGACGAGCGAGTATCTTCTGCATATCTTGAATGCAGCGCTAGTCATGAGCACAGTCCCTGGAATGGGGATGTTCAGGTGTACCGTGAATGTGCCAGGACAGTACACTGCTGCAATTCCCATTCCAACCCTAAAACATGAGGACGTTATGAACAACATCAAGGACGCTGCAATCAGTAGACTCGAGAGGAAATCCGGAATCGAATCTGCCAGCTACAATGTATTCACATCACTGAGCAGACTGTAATGGAGTCTTTGCCAGTTTAGGGTATCACAAGAGATGAGTACCAGTCAGGTTGAGTATTGGTTGCGGGGGTACGTTTCTGTGAGCATGAATTCCAGCATTTGACGATGAAATGGATCAAGCTAACTGCCGATGGATCAAACTCTACTACCCAATAGGCCATCCTCTACAAGTACAGCACAGAACTCTATGCCCTCGGAAGAACCACACTTGGTGGGGTTCAGTACCTGCTTTTCTCTGCACCGAGCGCGAGGAAACCCGTAACATGGCTCCCGCAGTTTATTACTGAATTGATGGGCAGGAAAGCTCCGTGGCGTAATGGATCGATGAAGCATCCGGTGGGTTCATACTGCTACCGCGTGATGAGATGCACAAGGCCCAGGGGATCCGAGGTCTCGTTGCGGACAGGGTGGATCTTGTACGTGTTAAGTGTCCGGTGCTGGAATCCGTAATGCTGCAGGATCTGGTTGTCTGCGAAGTTGAAGGCGCGCTCCATGTGCTTGAGGCAGCGGTCAGTGGCGTAGCTATCCTTCCCGCCTGTGCCGCACGGCTTGCAGCCCACGAAATGCGTCACAAACGGCCACCGGTACTGGTCGCCGCCCCCGCCCGGTGTCCCGAACCGCATCATGTCCTCGAACCGCTCCACCAGCATCACCCAGTACGCGTGGAGGCAATACGAGTGCTCCAAGTACACCTTGCTGCCCCAGCGCTCCTTGTCATTAGACAGAAAATACACAAGCGCGCTCTGATCGTCGGCTTCGAAATCCGGCCGCCCCGCCAGCGTCTTCGTGAGCAGCTTGCCCGCCTCCACACGCACCGCGCCCTTGGGACCCATCTGGGCCCAAACCTCGAGCAAATCAAGCGACCATTGACAGTTGCGAAACAAAAAGCTGCCGGTGTTAAGACCCAGCCAGCTCTTCTGGTCGTAAACCTCGGTTTCCTGTCCGTGCAGCACCATGTTGTAGCCTTTGTATTTCTCAACAGGAATCTCAAAAGTCATGTCAGTGAAGAGCGCGTCAGCGTCCATCCACCAGATCCACTCGACCTCAGGATGCGCGAGCAGAAGTTTGCGCATTAAGGGTAACTTGGCCCAAAACCCGGCCATTTCGATGTCCAGATGCGCCATGTTGTAGAAGATGTCGATGTCGTGCAGGCGGCAGTAATCGATTTTGTTCTTCAAGCTTTTGAGAAGCTCAAAGTTTCCCACAGGATTCTCACACTGCTTGGGCTGGGAGCCCGTGACGAGCAGCATGCGATCTTTCCCTTGGAGGTTCACGTTGGCGCCGGGGTGACGCGCGATCCAAAGCGCGCGCTGCGCGTCCCAGTTGCTGATGCGCGGGCCGAGGTGGAACGGCACGCTCGGGTCCCATTCCACCGTGTCCGTCTCGTCCTCCACCAAGTCCTCCACCAGATCCCGAAACGCGTTCCGCCGGTCCACGCCGCTGCCGATAGTGCCCCGCAAAACCAGAATCGTCACGATCCCGCACAATATCGTAATGCGCGAGTTGTGCATCGTCTTGTGCAACGTCTTCCCTGTAAAAAACCCCGGCCCTGAACCCGACGCCCCGGACCCTGACGCCCCCGTCGCCCCTACACCCACCCCCGCCGGCGCGCCTGAACCCCCCTTCATCCTAAAACCCTAAAACCACCACCTTGGGATCCCCCCCACCACCTGGATCACAATTTGGCCACCGCCACGAAACTCACATCAATGCAACAATGCAGAGCCAGCGGAAAAAAACTAAACTACCACAACATGCAAAGGGCGCTCCGCGTTAACTGGCAGTGAGAGGGGAAAAAGCTCAATCTCCAGGGCTCCCCAGAAAAACCACCTCGACACGTGACGCGCTTTCTGTTCTACAATAGGTGTTAACAGGGCGCTGGATAACGCAAGGTGGTCTCAATCTAGTCCTCAGCCAGGGCTCCCCAGAAAAAAGCCTCTCTTCTACAATAGGAATTAATAAGGCGCTGGAAAAATGCCTACTTTGGACCGGCATTGAACGAAAACCCTGTCCCGCTCGCGCTCACCGGCATCAGTCCCATCGTAGTGAGGGATCTCAAAGCAGACTGGACGTGGTGCGTGAGGGGAATACAGGAGTTTGCACTGCTCACATTGGACATAGGAGAACTTAGGGGACTTAGTCGTGTGTGACGGGGAAAGCACCTTGGGGACTGCTCCTTTGTCACGTTAAGTTGCTTAACGTGGGGGAGGGACTGAAGACCTGGAGAATGAATGCAGGCTCCATAAGTTAGATGCATGCTTGACTACAACACTCCATCGCTCTCCGCAGGCAGTGCAGGGCAGGGTATGGGATGGCAATGGCAGGGGTTTCGAAATGACCGCCCGGCGATGGAGTGACGAGAGCGTGATCACGGTGGCGGAGAGTGCGCGCGTGATGGCGAAATATGAGGAATGAGGATGGGACGGAGTGAGATTCAGAGAAAATGGGGAAGACTTTTGAGTGGAGTGAATGAGCTGCCCCCCGCCCCGCCCCGCCCTGGCTTTGAATGCAAGTACAGTAATAAGTTCACCGTGAACTCGTCTTCCACACAGAAATAGTGACTCACTAACTCCAATCCACTATTTTTGGTCGCCTCAATTAACCCTTCAAAGTCAAGGGGTTCACTCATTTTTAACCCTTAAACGTCAAAGCAAGCCCCATGGGCTTTTTTTGAAAGAATAATCTAGGAAAAAAAAAGTAGTTTTCCTCAACCAAAACAAACAAGGATTAGTGCATTGGAAAGCTATTAGAAAAGCAAGTTAGATTCTCGACTTGCGCCTCATTTGGGAGATTGTGGAATCATCCACAAGCAATCAAAGTAATCGATTTGAACATGAGTTGAGGTTGGGCAGCTGAGGTCGTTTCTAAAAAAAGTGCCGCAATGCAACAGTGCCGCAGCAGTGGCTGGCCAGCAAAGCCGGTTTTTGTTTTTGTTTTTTTTCTCTCCAAAAATTTAGATGCCTTCCGGGCTGCCCCGCGCCAGGCCTTCTTGACGTTTAAGGGTTAAGATGTATTTATAAGAGCATCTCCACTAGCACTCTGAATACCGCTCTAGCTATGGAAAAATGAATGAGACTGGGTTGGTGAACAATTTATTTGGCCCGTGACACTGGATAATCCACTAAAAATCACGGCCCTCAAAATCACTCTTGCTAGTGTATCTCCTCTTCTTAATTGCAGAATCCATGCGTAGTGACTTGTGAGTGGCTCACTTACTATTTTCAAGAACCTAATTGAGTGATGTTGGTGGGGGAACTACATGGTGAGGTCTGACTTTTTGGATGATCTTCAGAGTGCAATTCACACTGCTAGTGGAGATGCTCTAAATGTTTTGATAACTTACAAATACAGAGTTGTAAGAGCATCTCCACCGGGACACTGGGGGGCTTTGAACACATGAAAAGCATGTATTTTCGGCCATCTTTGGAGTATGTTTGAAGAGGGCTCGAGCAAATGGAAAATATAGAAAGCCCTCTCAACTCCCCCTCTCAACTAAATTCAAAAGAATCTTTGTTTGAATAATGATGTCACTCCACCTTTTAGCTTCTACAACATATGTGGTTACTTGTGAGTGGTTCGTCATCTTGTGCAGGCTATGTGTGGGTGGGGGAGTACAACTTCTAAAGCCTTTGTACTGGATGTGGTCACGGCCTGTTGTCCTTGTCCTGGTAGAGATACTCTAATAGAAACCAAAGTTGTAGATATTGATGTGTAGATTACATATCTTTGGTTGGATTTACTATATTCATTACCGATATTTTTAAATTTACTTTCAATTAATTTTCTTTCAAATTCAATAATAAATAAATAAAATAGCCATTAGATGAAACTTGAGGCCTCTTAAGAGCTACAAGTTACTATTCCCAAAAACTAATTTTATATGTATTTTTAAAATAATGAAAACAAAAAATCTGCCATAGATCTCATATGGTCAAATTTTAGCCACGTCAAACTAGACATTAAATTTTAGTTTTTTTTAGTATATTTTTAATAATAAAATTTTCAATTTTTTTATAAAAAATATATATATATTAAAAAGATTGTTTTTGATTTTTGATTTTTTATAATTTTTATTAAAATAAAATTTCAATTAAAAATTAGATTTTGGCACAAGTTTCAAAATGGGGGCTTCAAATCTCTCCTAATGCTTTTTTTACTTGATTTTTTGTGATTGGTTAAAAATCAAAGATACTTAACCCCTAAATGACCAATCAACCATTTTATGGTCGTTGTCCTTTTTTACGGGCTATCCAAAATGAAAAATATATTTTTATAAAAAATAAAAGATGTTTTCAAGTAGGAAATCAAGTCTACTTTCCAAACCAATTTGAATCATGTCAATCCGAGTTTAACTCCACCAAGGATAAATTTTCAAAGACAAACACTTCAACATTGTCCTAGTGCTATAAAGTTTACTATTTCGGGAAAGTAATGATGTTCTCTCCTTTGAAAAAATTCCATCCACCATTTTAGAGTAGAATGTATAGTTTAGAAAAAGTTATGATGATATTTTACCTAACAAGTACAAAATCATCTCCAAAGGTTCGTTTTTTTAAACTAAGAGATCTAATTGACATCAACTTAATATGACGTTGTAAAATAAATACAAATTGAATATCCATACCGTACAAGTTGTATCCAATCAACACAAGAATCAAGAGAATTTTGAATAGGTTGCAAGTGTATATGACCAAGATAAGCGTTTGAATTTGTTCATCATTCAAATACTAGATGCCTTGACTTTTAAGGGTTAAGGTCCACTTTACTTTAGGCCCGATTGTTGGCCCAAACTTCACAAATTAAAACTAATAAGATTGCTCAAATTTGACAATCGGGTTGAAGGGCTTTACACTAGGAACTGACCCAAACTTCTCTTCATCTTATGTCGTTTGGTGCCAAAATTTTGAGCGAGACCAATGAAATTGGATTGAGGTTTTTTTTTATTGCAAGTTCACAAAAATGGAATCCAAAGGGATGAAAGAAAAATAAAAATGGGATATAAGAAAAATAAAAATACAATAGAGATAATTGATAACTCTCTAAAAACTCATGTTGTAAAATCCCTCTTTTGCCGTCACTTGAACACATACTAAATATTTTCTTAAGATTGTGCTTGAATTCTTGTCCAACTCTTCATGTTTCTATAGAACATTTGACAATAATTGATAATTACATGCAATTTATTAATATTGAGCTCGGGGAGTGCACTTAAAGTTGAGACTAGGAATCACGTGAGTGCGTACTTTTGACCCTCCTATGTATGTACTAAAAATCATCTAAAAATTGTAAAAAAAATATGAAGTTGTTAAACACAATCTAAAGTTCTTGTTGTATGACTTTCAAAAAATAATCACCTGTAAATATTTTTAAATTGATTTTTGAAGCAAAAAACAACACATTCTAGTTCAAACTTCTATCATTTTTTTTATAAGATTTTTAAAACTTTTGGTCCTGAAATTTATACCAAATGATAGATATATACGTAATGATTTGGGGCCTAAAAAATCTTAATTTAAAAACTATTTTAAGGCCAAGTATTGTAGGGGGTGTGCTATTAAAACGCACTCACGTGTATTCCTAATCTCAACTTTAAGTGCACTCCCCGGGATATTGAGTGACTTCTTTTCCTTGCAACTTCAAGCCAAAACAAAGAACCAAATTGTTTTTGCACCTCAATGGTTGCTAAAATATATTTGGCCCCTTGTTTATTATTAGTTGCATTTTGTCCAAAGTCAAACAATTGAGAGAAGACTTCAATTTCTTTGGGTGCATGCATCCAAATTAGGAGGGAAAAAAGAAAATCACCAATTAATAAAGTTATATGTAAAGTCAAGCAAAAAAATTCCACGAGAAGAAAGACAAGGTAGAATAGGTTTTTTTAGCTTGAAAGGCAGCAAAAACGAGTTTTTTCTCCTTTTTTTAACTAGTTACAACATTGCGTTGTCAAAGAGATTCGAACATTGAATCTTCCCACACTTGGGTTTTCTCGATGGAATTTCCACGTGCCCCCACATCAACCCTCATGCTCACCCAAAGCAGACGTTTGGTTGTTGGTGACTGTTAAGTGCAAAGAAGAGTATTTCAAGGCAGAGAACTCCTGCCAACAGACAAGCTACCCCTCTCCCTTCCAACATTACGGATAACTCAAATGTATCTATGTATAGATGGAAGTTAGTCATTAGGCGGAATTTACGAATCCCTCAAAACTCAAATCCAAAAAGTTTCATATGTCCTCATTCATTTTTAAAAACCTCTTTGAGATATGATTTGTTAGCTTCCCACATGAAGTAGGTGTTAGTCCCCTATTCTTGACCAAAACCTCCTCTATTCATATGAAGTTCTCAACATCTTTCTAAGTTTGCTTTCCAATTTTTCAAAACATAGCTAAACAACATAAAACCCAATCTTGTTTATATCTTGATTGACAAATATCTCTATTATCTTAAGAAGAAAACTAGCTCCCAAAACATTAATTACAATAAGCGTGGATTGGTGCGTTGGAAAGCTACTGAAAAAGTGATCTAGTTTCCAAATTTGCGCCTCATTTGAGAAATTGTGGAATCATTGGTAAGCAATCAAAGTTATCAATATGAACAAGATTTGAGGTCGGGGCAACTGAGATGTCGCAATGCTACAGTGCTGGCCAACAGTGCCCAGGAAAGCCGTTTTTCCATTTTTTTCATTTTTTTTTTAATTTTTTTTCTCTCTCCAAAAATTTAGATGCCTTCCGGGCTGCCCCGCCCAGGCCCTCTTGACGTTTAAGGGTTAAACATGCAGCACCCCGATTTTACATCCCCTCTCAACGTAAATGCAAGCACTACTCATCCATGGGCCCCATTTTTCTGAAATTTCCATTTAGGGCACCCTAGGGTCTTTTTTTGCCGATTGTTTTCACAAATTTAGAGCCTACGGCCCCAAATTTGTCTTATAGGACTCCTTTGGGAATTTTAAACCCATGGAAAAGAGGGTTACTTTTTAAGGTGGCCCCCACATGCACAAAATAGAGGGCAGGTTTTATCCTCTTGCATTAACGTCAGGGGGATTTTTGAGTCGGGGCATGCAGCAAGGCTTTTTAAAAAGCAATTTATATGGTAGCGGACTAGCGGCTCGGCTGAACCTGAATCATCAGAAATTCAGGGCTCCGTCTGGAATGAGAGTCAGGAATGGAAATTAATAAAATGACTGGAAAGATGCCATTTTGATGAGAATTGAATTGCTGTTCACTGGGGTGAGCATGAGGGCCGTGTCAGCCAGTGCCGGCATATTGTTATGGAATGTTTAATTATTTATTTTCAAAATACCGGTACTAAGGTTCAGTTCGGCAAATGCTAAATTCTCAAAATAAAAATAAAATCGCATAGTATATTTCAAAATAAAATAATAGGGTTTTTTTTAAACTACCATACGTGGGGATCAGATTTAGACAAGTTGGTGTCGAAATTGAATTTGGATGTTAGATATTGAGAGGTTCGCATCACGTTAACCATTAAACAACATTTTAGGTACTCATTGGGTAGCTCGAGAATCTCTGAAAGAATATGGTTTATATTTTTTAGGCTAGGCATGGATGCACAACTAATCACAACAAAAAAACAAGCACACAAGGAATAAATTGGGAACTTGGGCAAGAATTAAATGATCCTTCAATACCTTTGATTTAGACATTGTGAACAAGCTTGGAAGAATTTATTACTGCAACTAAGCACATCGGATGCCTCACGTTGTTGTGCATTCAATATCCATGTCTGGTCAAGTGGAGTTCAGTAGTGCTCCTGCTAAAAGCAAGATTCTTTGGAAATCAAGCCCGTGGGTCTTAGGAAGATGTCTTCTCAATCAGACCTCATAGCAAGAAGTTACGACATTTTCAATGCTTTTTTATTTGCAGAGGTTGGACAAGTCGGACACGCCATCTATACTTAACTTTGTTTTTGGGATAAGCCACTAGGAGCTAGCTTAGTGGTTCAGGCTCTGGAGTTGGGATGATTGGGGTTCAAATCCGGGTACCCTCAAAATGTCCTAGGGAGGGGAGAGCATGTCGGTTCTTCTTAATGGTACCTAGTCATAGGCTAGGATGTTATAGGGTTCACTTTTGAAAAAAGGCATCAAGGGTAGCATGCACTATGTAGGTCCTGGTGACGTATTTAGCATCACTATCCCCCAACGGACGCTTAATTCATGTGGGCCTATGGCCCGCATTAGTCTCTTGTTTATCGGGGGTAGTACATGATACGCAAGGCAAGGCTGACATGGCAGGTAGAGTGGTGAATTGCCAAGCACTGATGAAGCCCTGTCAGTTTTGGTGAAGGAACGGAGGTGTTACTTTGAATGCATTTTATTATTACGATTTTTAATTGTGTTTAGTGGACTCGTTATTATTACATCCTCCTATATATCACATTCTGGCATTCGCAAAGGGGTAAATGTTGTTGTCTGTAAGGTAACTATATCTATACTGTAAGTGACCTTTTCCTTCGTCCCTAGCTCAATCTTCCATAATAAGTAGATTCTAATACCCTACTATTGATGAGAATGTGCACAATCTAAATATCAGAGTTTAGGGTCGTTTTATGGTCAACTTATAGTTAGTACTTTGAAAATTCATAACTTATTCATACGGTGTCCAAATAATGTATGCTAAAGTGCGTTGGAATCCTCTTGAACTTGCTATTAAACCCACCAAAAACATTTTTTGTTTTATGTGTGTAAATAGGCTCAATTGGTAAGGGGATCACTGAACGGGAAGTTTTCCACGAAAACCAGATAAAATCCAATATTTTACAAAAGCAACCGGTTTTAGACAAGAACCCATTCGGTTATTATCCATGTTTCACCTAGGTAGCACCCAAGTATCACAAAATTTATCTGGGTTTTAGCCTAAAACCATGAGTTTCAACTGGTAATTTGGCAATTCCATTCAACTAATTTTACACTAACTACCGAATCTCCCCATACATTGAGGGGGACGCTTTTAAGGTATAGTTAGGGCCGCTTCACACTATGGCCAAAGATCGAGAGGCCGTCGATTTCCACCAATCCGATTGCAAGAAACCAAGAATTCGGCCTCTCGACCTTAGTTTGTGTATAGTGCCCCCCAAGAAAACATTGTCGCCTCTCTACTAAACCCATAAATTTTGTACTAAACAAAAACATATCTTCATGATCATTCTCATGATCATTGAAGATTTCTCAATAGGAAATTTCATAAGTGAAGCTTATCAACTCTAGTTTATAATTTACTTTTTAAATATAGAAAATTAAAAATATTGTGCATTCTATTGCATTTACAGGCCTTATGTGTCAAGATCTATGTTATATTCTATAGAACTTTCACTTGCTATATTTTTCCAAAAAAAAATATTCTAATTTGTTTTTACCATATGAATTTTTATTGTGACTTTTATTTTCTATTAAAATATTGGATTTATTTAGAAATTTGTGAATTAAAAATATGGTTGTTTATGCAAACAAAGCTCAAAAATCGTCTCAAGTTGTGCCGATCTATGCCTTTTAGATCGGAAGCAGTGATCAAGGCAAAGTGTGGACATACGCATTGGTAGATTGATAGAATTTTGTAGTCATTAAATCATTTCAATGTAAATGAGAAGCCTTATCAATCAAATAGTTGTAGAATTTTGAATAGACACATGTAGTAGAAAACATTCCTTAGTTTAATTGATTTATATGTAATTCTACAACTTTTTAAAACGTCCTTACTAGGAAGATGTTTATTTCTAATTTATTTATACATGTGTTCAATTAAATGTTCAAAATCTATCAACAATGATTTTAAATGATTTTCTAAGATCAAACACCATAAAACTCTTTAAAAGTTGACCAAAAACCAACATTCTATTTTTGAAAAGTAAAAAATTGTACAAGTGATCAATTTTTTTTTCTTCTAAAGTCTGGATTAAATATTAAAAAAAACAATTTAGTATCACTTTACATGCAATAGTTGTAGAGCTTTGATTACTCATATGTAGTAGTCGACGATCTTTACTTCACTGATTTATAGGAAGATGTATAATTTTTGGAAAATTTGTTCTAAGTTCTAACTAGAAATATGTTTATTTTTAGATTATCTATCATGTGTTCAATTATAGGTTTAAAATCTATTAGTGATGATTTTTTTAAATGAATTTTCAAGTTTGAACTCTAGAAACTCTTTAAAAATTCATCAAAATTCAACATTTTAATTTTGGAAGATAAAACTTGGTATGATTGATCAAATTGTTGTCTCCTTGAGGTATAGATTGATTATTTTTAAAGAAGTCAATTTTGTATCACTGTACATGCAATTTTGTGATTGATGATACAAAAGGGCGACAATCTTTTCTTAGGGGCACTGAACATGAGATTAAACGATTTTCATGTGATTATTTCCAAACAAATTTTCATTGGTAACCATGAATGTCATATAAATGAGTTTTGAGTGTAACAAGAACATTGTAAAATTAGTGTTGAAATCAACAATTTTTTTATTTTTTTTACTTATTGCTCACACTTAGATGGTTGATGCCGTGACTATGACCCCAAAATTGCAAGTTTGTTGTGCCCGGAAGAGGGGGCACAAAACACGGAGTTGTGAAGAATTTTGAATGCACCAACTTTGGTTTTCTGTGTGCTCTGGGATTAACTAATTAACGAGGTGTTGGGACGGGTACGTGGTGGGCAGACAACAGGGCGATCATGGATGAACGAAACACATCCACTTTCTTCACATTCATCCATGTCTTCCGAGTTGGATTCTTAAAACCCTAAATCCTGAGACATGGGTGAGTTTTCCACTGTTGCCAATGAGAGAGAGGAATTGAGAATTGGGTTTAGAAGTGATGCCGCTCTACGATTTCGTGGTGAGCTTATGAAACAATTGGGCGAGCGTGTGTATTGGGTGAGTTTTAGAGTATGGAATGCGTTTCTGGAATTTCGCATGAATTTCAATGAAAGAGAGAGAACGTTCTTGCATTTCTCTTGCATTTAGTTGTCTATTCCTGAATGAGATGGAGTGAGATGCATTCACTCTTGGAGTGGAGAATTGTGAGATGGATTGTGGTAGGGTTAGGAGGAGAAAGGCGCATTGTGTATCTCTAGATATTGAATTATTTTTCTTGTTGTTGGAAGTGTTTGTTCGTTGTATTTTGGTCATCTCAATAATTGGGCATATTTCTTCTTCTTTTTCCAATTTCGGTAGAAGCTTGCTAGATGATGATTTAAATGTTTTTGTATGCAGTTGGATCAAGAGGAGTCTAAGATTGAGAAAGTTCAAACCTTAAGTTTTCAAACCTCAAGTTTCAAACCTTTCTGTCGTGAACTTTAGTTTTCATTTGTATTTACGGCAAGGCATTGATAGTCCGGAGAACAATTTTTTGCTTGCAGAAGATGCATTGCATCTCACATTATGTCTATGCACCAGAACTAGTAATGAATTGATAACAGTTATTGCTCTCAAGTTTGGCTGATGAATGCTTGGGGTTCGATGAAAATTGTTTGGACTGAAATAAAAATGTTGTTGGACCCTCCACACATTGACACGTGGCTGAAATATTACACCATTGGGCCCTCCACACACTGACAAGTGGCATCCTTGTTTGTGCTCAAATTTATCAATTGAAAAAGTGACATTGTGATTTGGAAAAAACTCACATTGTGGAAAAAAACTCACAATGATTATGTATGATAATAGGTTATTAGATAAATGTCTACAACATAATCAAAATTTAGCTTATAATAGAGTTATCCTAAAAGAGAAGTTGTATTTGAACATGATACCATGTGCTTTGCTTTAATATACTCTTATTTGTTCACTCTAAATAGTTCAAAGATGTAGAAGAGTTTAGTGGCCTCTCATTATTAGGTGTGTAAGAGCTTGGTGGTCTTCAAACACATGCACAACTAGTTTAGCTGTTAAAAAAGACGGCTAAACTAGTTTACCATGAGTTTGAAGACCACCAAGCTCTTACACACCTAATAGTGAGAGACCACCAAACTCTTTCAATCTTCATAACTATTTATAGTGAACAAATAAGAGTAAATTAAATCAAAACACATGGTATCTTACTCAAACACCACTTGACTTTTAGGATAACTCCAATGTTCCCAATTGAAATGAAGAAATATAGTATGCCATCCAATTGAAGTACTTGCTTTTGAATTTATTTACTTGATTGTTTGAATGGAATACAATTTTGGATTCAACATTGATAGACCAAAAGACAAATACCAAGTTACGATAGCCAAAGATCACAAATTCAAAGCCAGAGACCAAAATGTTAGGGCCACTTATATCAAATTGGTCAAAAATGTTAGGTAAGTTAGTTGTAGCACATGGGTCAACCCCTAAACGTTCTCACCCTTTTCAGATTTGGCAATTTTCCAAAGATGCATTATAAAATGAAACTAAAAGGGATATTCTCAACTTGATGAATGAAAAAAAGTTGTACATTATGCTTTTTAGATTCTATCCATACGGTTAGATTTGCGATTGCTATCACCAATATTTGTGTATTAAATTTCAAACGTAAAATTTAACACTCCTTTGTAACATGATTACGAATAAGATATTGACAATCTAATAATGAAATTTGTTGTGATGGGTTGAAATGTATTACTCTAAGTGTAGTGATTTTTGGAGATTTTTTGGTTGCTTAATTTTAGTAGTTGACTTTTTCAACAACACTTTTAGACTGAAATCTTCGAAATTTTGGGTGGAACACTACAACATGAAATGAGGCATAAAAATTTCACAAATCATCCCCTTTCTAATCGGATCACACATGCACAGAGCTAACTTCCCATAAAAGTTACAATAAAAAATCCACACTGCAAAAAGTGCATGATGGATGAGAAAACGGACTTCAAATCCGTACATCATGCAAAATATGCATGGTTGGGCGGTTAGGGGTTAAGTAGACAAGGTAGCCAAGTCCAAAAATCATGTGTAGACAAAGTGACAAAGCCACATAGGCAAAGAGTAGTAAAAACTTCGGTCCTCTTTCGAAGCCAACGTGAATAAAGTGTTTGTTCAATGCACCCATAGTTTAATGTCCACCGGACACAAGACCAGTGGCTTGGACAAATACATAGATGATGTAGCCAAAGTCAAAGACCACATAGTCAAAGCCAAAAACCAACCTAACTTCAGTTTGTGGTCTTTGGTTATGTCATCCAAACTTTTTGCATTATGGTCTATGCATTAGTAAAAAACCTGACTAAAGAGAACATGGTAATATCATGTTGAATGTGTTATGTATAAACGAAATACCAGTAACATAAAAATTGTACTATTTGACATACACTTGTATGGAAGCACTTTTTGCTTGTTACATTGATCATTTTGTAGAGTGCTCCAAAACCATCACACTACATAATTGCTAAAGAAAGAAGATTTAGCCCAATTAATTTGAATGTCTTGCCATCTTGACCAGTGGATTCCAAATACCAATGCCTTGGGTAAATTTTTTACCTTGTTCCATAACCCTTGTTCAAAGAAATGTAAATCCACACATGCACTTATGAATGTGCTTACTTATAATCAATTCTCCACATGGCAAAGTGATCATTTAATCCTGAAACATCACACATTTCCAAAATACATTGAAAAGTCAACCCAAGGGACATGTTATGATATTTAAGTGTTTATGAAAGAACGCAATGTGACTAATAACTCAAATTATACAAGGTCAATTTGTAGAACCTCCTTCTGTTCTATTTGTAGAACCTCCTTCTAATTTTTTGTTTATTTCACATCTCATACAAAAAATCTCAAAATGTTGAAATTTCTTATCATACTATTGAAGAAGACTCAATTATCTCACCAACGCACTTTACAAATTTATATTTAGATAATTTTAGCACCTGTAGTGTCATTTTGAAATTTAGAATTTTGCACCTGTAAGAGAGTGACAAAAACTTATGACCGGTGACTGTACAGTACCCACCAACAAGTTTACGTTCACAGCAGTCATTCTGCAGAAACAAGGCACATATCTCCAATTTCAAATTGCCACCATTTGCTCAAAAATGATCCAAATCACAAACCGCAAAGTGCGTTGGAGAGATAATGAAATCTAATTTACTAATATATTAGGCATTTACAAAAAAACTTATATATTTATATGTAAATATAGCATTTTTTGACAAACTATCTACCATCTAGTGCTACCACTATTAGCTTTGATTACAGCCTTCATACGGTGAGGCATGCTAGCAAGAAGAACTTCAATCATCTCTAAAGACACCTCTTCCCATGCTCTTTGAATGGTGTTGACTAATTCTTCTTTGTTTTGCAGTAGCTCTTCCTTTTGGATAGTATCTTTCAAGACCATTTTTCAAGACCATCTTTTAAGCTATCCAAGACCATTTGAATTGAGAACTTGAGCATCAGCACTTACAAACTTGAGTGAATTTATTTCTTCCAATTGATGTTATGCCCACCAAAATCCTAAAGAAGCAATGAATCCTTCCAATTCTACTATTTGTGCAAAGTTGCAAGCTCAAGAAACAAAACCACTAGAATTGCAACTACTCACCAAAAACACTCACACAATGTATCCACAAGCTACCACATTGCTTGAACGAAATATGTTTTTTGTTGAAAGGTTGTTGGAGATTCATATATGAAGCTCAAACTCACAAAAATTTGAAGTGTGTTGACTCAAGAAGAATGGATGTTGTCTTCACGGTGTAGGAGCTACAAATACAACTTAGAGTGCAATTAATGCAATCTGATTTTTCTTAAACAAATGGCTCAAATTTGCCTACTAATGACATCTAGAATGTAGTTAACTTGTTTCTAAACAAACATGTGGCAGTTTCGTGAAGTTTGGAGTTGTAAATTGGAAGATATGATTTTTCAAAGTTGCACTTTTTTTTCACTGGAACTTGGAGTTCGAAAATTTGAACGTAAACTTGTTGGTGGGTACTGTACAGTGGGGTGACACCGAAATTGGCACCTTGTGCAATTCCAGGGATAGTGCCTACACTGCTGCCAACTTTGACACCCTCCCGAGGGCTGGAAAATTGTTATTTTAACATGAAATTTTAGAAACAAAATCACTATTATATTGAAAACATGTGTACCAAATTTCAAGGCCAGAAGATTGATACAAAAAAATATATTCAAGATTTACTAACAAGGGATAGCTGTAAGAAATGTTTCACTACTGCCAACTTTGACACCCTCCCAAGGATTGAAGAAATTTTTTTTTCCTATGGAATTTTGGGAGTAGGAATATCTTTATGTTGTTTACACATTTGAAAAAAATTCAAGTCCAAAAGACCCACAAAAAAAATGATATTCCAAATCTATCTACATGTGTAGTTGTGAGAAACAAAGAGGAAAATTGTCTCACAACTTTGACTGCCTCTCTAAGGTTGGGACTTTGTTATTTTAAAATGGAATTTTTGGCACAAAATCACTTTTTAGTTGATAACACGTGCAAAAACTTTCATCTTGAAATAACAAATACTCAACTCTAGGGAGGCTGTCAAAGTTGTGAGACGATTTTCCTCTTTGTTTCTCACAACTACACCTGTTGGTAGATTTGGAATATCATTTTTTTTGTGGGTCTTTTGGACTTGGATTTTTTCAAATGTGTAAAAAACATAAAGATATTCTCACTTCAAAAATTTAATGGGAAAAAAAAATCTCTTCAATCCTTGGGAGGGTGTCAAAGTTGGCAGTAGTGAAACATTTCTTACAGCTACCCCTTATTAGTAAATCTTGAATATCTTTTTTTTGTATCAATCTTTTGGCCTTGAAATTTGGTACACATGTTTTCAACATAATAGTGATTTTGTTTCTAAAATTTCATGTTAAAATAACAATTTTCCAGCCCTCGGGAGGGTGTCAAAGTTGGCAGCAGTGTGGGCACTATCCCTGGAATTGCACAAGGTGCCAATTTCGGTGTCACCCCACTGTACAGTGTGTCCAACAAGTCCGCGTAATTTTTGTACTGTCATCAATGTTTACACTTCCCATTTGCACAGAAATGGTTGAAGTTTTGAATACAACATTGCAACTTCATGAACATATGTGCAACATTTGGTACCATGAAGATAAGGGGAAAAAGTAAATTAAAATTAACTTTTAATGTGTAAATATTCTGAGAAGTTACATAAATGCTTTTTACAATACAAAATTTGGGTACAAGGTAGAGGTTGTGATGCTAAACAATATGATTCATTTCAAACATGAAATAGAGAACTTGCGTAGAGGGGTGTGTAGATGATACAAGTTTTTTGATAGAATTTCAATATACCAAATATAAAAAACAACATTGACATGATGTTTCTCACTACAAAATGACTATTTTTAAAAACCCCGATCGCTCCACATGAACTATTTGAGTTTTTTACATGACAATATAACTATCCACACTTTAAAGTTCAAATTCATACAATAGTTTCAATTTTTCATTCAACAATTTACTATTTAGTATTACCACCATTTGCTTTGATTACGGCTTACATTCTTGTAGGCATGTTAGAAATGCGGGTTTGCAGATGTTGTACAATCACCTTGTTGCATAGTTGTAGCATTATTTCTATCATTCCTTCTCTATTTCTTGATCTAGACTCACCCCGCAATAAGTCCTTCTCCACACAACTTCAATTGAACTTGGGTTAGGTGAATTTGTTGGCCATATCATATAATATGCCATAATTTTGTCTCCACTGCCTTATTAGAGTACTATGGTGGAGTATCAACAATTTTTAGTAAAAAATAAACACAATTGAGAAATAACTTGTTATTTTCAAATAGGCATTACACACTTTATTTCAATCTCTTGCACGACTCTTTGAGTGTTGTACAGTACCCACCAACAAGTTTACGTTCAAATTTTCGAACTCCAAGTTCCAGTGAAAAAAAAGTGCAACTTTGAAAAATCATATCTTCCAATTTACAACTCCAAACTTCACGAAACTGCCACATGTTTGTTTAGAAACAAGTTAACTACATTCTAGATGTCATTAGTAGGCAAATTTGAGCCATTTGTTTAAGAAAAATCAGATTGCATTAATTGCACTCTAAGTTGTATTTGTAGCTCCTACACCGTGAAGACAACATCCATTCTTCTTGAGTCAACACACTTCAAATTTTTGTGAGTTTGAGCTTCATATATGAATCTCCAACAACCTTTCAACAAAAAACATACTTCGTTCAAGCAATGTGGTAGCTTGTGGATACATTGTGTGAGTGTTTTTGGTGAGTAGTTGCAATTCTAGTGGTTTTGTTTCTTGAGCTTGCAACTTTGCACAAATAGTAGAATTGGAAGGATTCATTGCTTCTTTAGGATTTTGGTGGGCATAACATCAATTGGAAGAAATAAATTCACTCAAGTTTGTAAGTGTTGATGCTCAAGTTCTCAATTCAAATGGTCTTGGATAGCTTAAAAGATGGTCTTGAAAAATGGTCTTGAAAGATACTATCCAAAAGGAAGAGCTACTGCAAAACAAAGAAGAATTAGTCAACACCATTCAAAGAGCATGGGAAGAGGTGTCTTTAGAGATGATTGAAGTTCTTCTTGCTAGCATGCCTCACCGTATGAAGGCTGTAATCAAAGCTAATAGTGGTAGCACTAGATGGTAGATAGTTTGTCAAAAAATGCTATATTTACATATAAATATATAAGTTTTTTTGTAAATGCCTAATATATTAGTAAATTAGATTTCATTATCTCTCCAACGCACTTTGCGGTTTGTGATTTGGATCATTTTTGAGCAAATGGTGGCAATTTGAAATTGGAGATATGTGCCTTGTTTCTGCAGAATGACTGCTGTGAACGTAAACTTGTTGGTGGGTACTGTATATGTAATTTGAACAAGCATTGCAAAAAGAGATGGATAAAAATAAAAAACACTTAATAATGATGTATCGTATTGCGTTTTTGGCACCTGTGAAAGTGAGCACCCTGTGATCGGTGCTCAGAAGATTGCTTATGACACATTTGAGCTAACAAGTGTCCATCTCAAGCATAGCATGTAAGCACCAGCTCTTCATACTCATTCTCTCGTTACTAGGACTCTTAGTCAACATTGAAAAAGACGAGGCATGAAAATGAAATAAAAAACGATGTCTGCACCGATCGAGATATAGGATTTCTTGTGCACAACCAGCACCTTGACAAAAAGATGAAAGCATGGTTGCAAAAAGGGAAAACTGCTGGAAAAGGAAACAATTTGTTGCCCCTAGCCGGAATCAATTATAAAAAATGGGATAGAGGACTATGTTACAACATATGTGCAGAATCTCTCAAGGCGATCTCGCGTCGACCAATTCACTAGAATTAACTAGATGATGCTCAAAAACAGGATGAAGGACTCCCTGGGCAAAACTTTCCGGGGGCTCCGAGGACTTGCAAATGTAATACAAGACACTGATCATGATGGCGTCGAACAGGAACACAAACGAGTGCATGAAGATGAGCAAGGGCGCTTCCCAGTACTTGTCGTAAACAATCGTTTTGTCGGTGTTCCGGATGATGTGAAACTCGAACAGAATGTCCAGCAGCGTGGCATTCACGTTCGTGACCAAGAACAGCAACAAAGCCACCTCCGCCCTCCCTTTAAGAAGATGTATACTCTGCAAAAGTGCAGGTTTTCCATGGAATCCTTCCAAAGCAGAAACCACATACGCCAAGTTGCACATCACATTCGCATATGCCAGTCCCAAAGCAAGCACCAAGCCCGCTATACTGGCCGCTAAAAGACTGAACCCGCCGAGGAGATTTGAAGCTTTGGAGGCGAACCACAGCAACGCAGCAAACGCCGAAGCAAACGTTAAGTAAACGGAACACGTCCACATGAACGTCTGCATCAGCAGTAACCAAATCTTTTGCAAAATGTCCACAATTTCTGTGAACTCCAGTCGTCTTCGCCCGTACGTCGCCGCGACGATGTACGCAACCCCTGCTTTGAGTAGCGGAGAAAACAAGGCGGAAAATGGAATGTCCACCACGTTGGACATGATAATCTCCGCCAGCCTTCTGTAGCCCGCGCGGTGCGAGTGCTGCTTGAACCTCTGCGCCGCGGCGAATTCCACCGCGCGGACGAGATACTCCATGAAGGGGAGCAGGAGTAGTACGTGAGAGAGGAGAATTGCTGATAAGGGGACGGCTAGGGCTAACCCTAATGCGAGAAGAATGCCGTTGTGTCTTCGTAGCAGCGTCGTGGATTCTTGCATTATGTCTAAGACCGTCATTGCCGGTTGATCTTCTGTGTATCCTGCCCACCGTGCACTCTCCAAGCGCGCTTGCTTCTCCCGGAACGACATGTACTCCAGGAGCGCTTCATCGTCGGAGTCTTCTTGAGGCTCCACCACGGGGGTTTCCGCGATTGGATCCATTGCCCTAACTCTCCGATTCAACCCTAAAAAGGCAAAAAGTGTGACCGATCGATCACGGGCACCGCGAATTCACCAGTACCATCTCACTTATAATCAATAAACTCAAGTAAAACCCCCCATTCCTCTACTCACATCCAGCTTCCTCCCCCAATTCGCGATGCTCACAACCAAGATCGCCTAACGCGCCATACTACAAAATGGTGCAGAACGCAATGGAGACGAGCGCCAGATCGAAAGCAACGAGAAGGACAAGAAACAGCCCTCCCCAAGAAAACCCCGAAACCTCGCTTGCCAAGAACCGGATCAAAACCTGGTGGAATCAAGGAGCAGCAGCAGATCCACGCCCGATTC
Organism: Pohlia nutans; assembly: GCA_022496805.1. NCBI lineage: Eukaryota > Viridiplantae > Streptophyta > Bryopsida > Bryales > Mniaceae > Pohlia > Pohlia nutans. The sequence continues at coordinate 7,415,063 of CM040085.1, read as the reverse complement.
ACAATGTGGGCTCATTGATCGAGCAGCAAATGGCGCCCAGGAATGCAACCCTAAGCGGAGAAGGCCGGGACAGGAAGAGCAGGAAGAGAGGAAGGCGAGGGACGCGATGTGGGTTTTGCGAGCAATGAGGCGACGAGGGAGGAGCAGCAGCAGCGCAGCGATGATTGAGGAACAGGGCGTCACCAAAAGCCTTTCCCAAAGTCCCCTTCCATTCAGTCCCCTCGGCCTTGCTCCTGGTTCTCAATCATTCTACTATACTGTACAATCATTTGAGCATGGGTTGTCTCACTTGACCGTTCCAGTCCGGAACCAGTTAAGCTCATACGGAGGTCACGACTAATGTACGCCTTCTTCTGCGACCATGACGTTCCTTCTGCGGCAACGTGCTCAACGACACGGGTCTCAGTAGTCTACTATACATTTGAGCATGGGTTTGTCTGACTTGACCGTTCCGGCCCAGAACCGGTTGAGTCAAACAACCCATGCTCAAATGTATAATAGATTATATTCGTTATACCAACATTGACGTGCTTAACAACACGGGTCCCACTAGTCTACTATACATTTGAGCATGGGTAGTTTCACTCAATTGTTCCGGTCTGGAACTAGTCGAGGAGACAACCCATGCTCATGGAGGTCACAACTATTGTAGGCTTCCTTCTACAACCATGACGCTCCTTCTGCGGCAACGTGCTCAACGGCACAAGTCCCACTAGTTAGGTTACAGTCTACCATCTATACAATGGCATTCCATAGTGTAATATGATGATATTATTGTTCCAACCAATACACATGTAGCAAGTCATTTCTATGACTATTGTGACCTGGGAGTAGCTCCGGCACAAGTTATTTTATTTTTTAAAGAAAGTGACACATGTTGCTTTCTTATTAGTTGTGATTTATAAAACAAAGGGTGTGAAAGTTAATATGGAACTTTATGAGTGTCAAAGCTGCTACTAGGTTACAATAATCCATGTCTGCCACCTTGAAAGTAGAGATTCCTAAAAATGTCATAATAAAGAGGGACACATCTAATCCCTAAAGGACGAAGAAGCCTTAGTTAGACCTCATATTTTCTTTAACAATTTTGAGTCGGTCCTATGTGAACTACTTCTTGTTCAAATGTATTTGTTTTATATCAACACGTGCAATGTTCTTCACTGATTCTAGTGATATAAAATTTGGTCTTATCTAAATTAAAATTTTCACAATGTCATTGATTGAATTTGTCATTTTAAAACCATGAATCTTTCATCCTTCATGAATTTTTTATGAGCTGGTTTTGGCTTTATAGTATATGGCCTAAACCTTAAATGCTAACAAATGTGTTCAGTTTACAAACTCCATCTAGAGAAATCAGAATGTGGTCCATGTTGGATTTGGGTCTTTTCTTCATCTCACAATGTCGTCTTAGATTGTGCTTTTTAGAGTTAGTGAGGAGGGAGTTCAAGGCCAAGCCCAAATTGTAATGAGTGGTGTGTTGTTCCTTCGGGTAATGGGCCGCAACAGGTGTTGGTCTAAGTCTTTGCTTGCAACATTCCATAATTTTTGAGATGACATGTGGGTGCATTCATGGTAATAGGAGGCAACATAAGTGTAATCAATGTTTATTTTTATGAACTATTAAGCAATAACTTTATCATTTGAATTGATAATTCAATATAAATTATTTCCTACATATATTATATGTCATTCTAACATATACCAAATTTTGACGATGTTTGAGTAATTCTTCATACTTCAAAAGGATTAAAATATAGTTGTACCCAGTTCTTAATAAGGACTAAAATGTCCTTAATATTTTGCAAAATTTCTTTAATTTTTTTCTAATATCTACATATATTGAAGATATTTTATTCTAAGCACTCATCAAGAGTCCTTAGATTTGAGCATTGTTGGCTCCTATTACCATGAATGCACCCATGTGATTGAGAAATTGACTCAATGACTATATATCCGTTGAGTTCGATGTGGGTTGGATTACTACAAATACTCCAGCATTTCTCCAAAGTAAATTGGTTTCCATGAAATGAGATGAAAATGTTGTTTGTGAGATGAGAAAAAGACAACTAAAATTTTCAGTAGGCTTTGTTTCATTCATATAATTATTTCAGAACATGTAACAAGTAATAACATGCCATGGATGTTATTTCGATATTTCTGTAGCAAATTCCATACTTTCTTGTTACTGAACTCAATGGGTTGGATCTTATACAATGAAGCTTTAAGAATCAAAGTATACATATTGCAAATGTGATTACTTCATTTAAGAATATTAACCCCTAAACGTCCCAGCGTCCAGAAATTGGATCATGAACAGATTCAAAGCTTTCTAACTTTCTCATACAATCTCGGATGACTTTCATCCAAGTCACCTTTGCAAGCTTATTAAATTCTCTACCAATTAAAGTAAATCTCTTGTGATGGGGAGATGTTGATAATATTGGAGAGGCCTCCAAATGCAAGTCCGTCAAATTTGTTGGGTAGATTTTACTCTTGCAATGGTCCTCTCATGTACACATTATGTACATCTAAGCCATGCTAATATCTATTTTTGAGGCTAGCATCTACTTGTGTTCAAAGGGTTGGTACGTTTAGGGGTTAAGCTCACTCCTGGTTGTTTTCCAATATACTAGCATACTTTTTTAGTGGCTATTTTCAGGTACTTGGCAATCAGAAATTGGATGTGGCTACATTGAGAAAAAAAACAAAACTGAGGCATAATTATCCACCTAGTGAGTCCTAATCACACTGTCTTGGAGGGAAAATAATTATGTGAATACGATTTTACACCATAATGCCAAATGGCGGCAGGTTATCATGGCCAAAGACTGCATAGCCAACTGGTGACGTAAGAGGTTGTTGCATTGGAGTGGAAATTAAGATACTCAGGGGCTTGTCATCTTTTCACTATACCAATTATTGCCATTACTGTGAGTCACAGAATTAGTGTGAGACTTTACACCAATTCTCACACTAATTTCAGTACATACATCTCAAATGTACATTATAGTAAGAATTCTTAAATACTCTCAATTATTGTGACTCATTTTTAAATTTTAATGCCACAGTTATTGTGAGAATATTGAGTTATTGTAACTCACAATAATGGCTATAACCGGTGTAGAGGTGGAGATCCTCCTGATACGAGTTGGGCCCTAGAACCGCTTCCATTGCCTCTTGTTGAGGGAGTTGGTCCGGTGGTGTCGCTAGCCGCAGTGGGATGAAATCCCCCATTCGTCCCTACTCTTCGTCGTTGGGCTTCACTCCAAACAAATGTTTTCTGAAGAAGGCGTTCTCCCTCACCAGTAGTACTCGCCCTAACGTTATTTAAGGGCACTCTGGCGACAGTACGCAACAGAGATCTTGGGCCAGCTTAGTGCGTGGCTAGCTGCACTGTAGGGAACTCTACTCCGCCGACAACTCTAGTACTATGCGCACCTCTCTCTACAGTTGGGCTACCACGCTCAAAGGGACCTCTGCCTCAACCCCACAAAGCGCCACACAAGCACTGGCAACCCTAAACTCCACTTAAGCTTCAGCTAAGAGGTTGGCGACATAAGCGCAAATAATGCATGCGACATTGGATTGCTCTCTTCTCTTGAAGTGTCCATGATTCCCAACCTTGTCAGCTCCATTCAAATTCTTGTCCGACCACAACTCGTTACGCAACAAAAAATTGATTGTCTCCAAAATCCATCCTTCCATCCCTTCTCAAGAAATGTGCGACATGTCTACGCCAGTGATGGCAAAACTTGATTGCTTTTGGGACATCATGCCAAACTCTATTTTTCCTTTGCACCGGCAAACTTTTTAGCCACTCCTCACTCAAACAATCTAAGACTTTTCTCACAACCAACTTTGTAACTCCTCCACGAATCGTCCAACATTGTAATAAAGTGGCAACCTCTAAATGATGAGCGGGAGGCGAAGGTGGATTCATCTCCATGTATACACTTTGAGGAGCACGGACCACTACAATTGCTCAATTCACTCTTTGCTACAGACTATGCACTCGTTGAGAGTAGTGGGTAGCACAAATCCGTCGTCCCCTATATCTTCAACTCCCACAACACACGTTGAAGGTATTTCCACTCCCAAAAATGATAGTGTCCTACCCCAGCCGCCCCCGTTTCCATAGCCACGTTGCGAAACACTCTCTCAAACCATACACGGATGCGTACAACACATTGGTTTGCACCGCCCACGTCTACAACAATCACTATGGAGTACACAAAATTGATTTGCTAGAATAAAACGAGCTGAACTACGAAGGAGTCCCTTCTACTGGAAGGCACCAACGGCCTTATCCAAAACTCCAACCGCACGATAGCGGGATTAATACGTGTTTGCTATGGTAGTAGAGTGTGACACTGTGGCATCCACTTTTGGCGAGTAATTCCAATCTCACAACCAAGACACAAACATGTCGCCCTGCAAAATATTGGGTATGACAGATGCAAAGAGTGCGACTCTGACTCAGTTGTAAGAGCATCTCCACCCTTGCGCAGAAACCGAGGCTCTGGAAAAGGGCTTTGACGGGCTCCAAGCATACAATTTAAAATTTTAACGCGGTAGTCCCCCACCCTTGCTTGCGTCCTGGCTCTCTAAACCAAAGGACTGTCAGAAATATTCCAGAATGAATCCACGGAATCCGCTCCCAATTTCCAAAAGCGCCACGATTCACGAATCTCAAGTGGATGAAGCCAAAAAAAGCTCGGAATGCGGGCGCAGTAAGAGCAATGCTCACCCGTGAGGATAGCGAGTGCAAAAGAAAGTTTGAAGAGCCCTGGCAATCAAGGCCGCATTTATGGAGAGAGGTGGGGAATGATTTTCTCCAAAGCCGCGTTAAAGGGCTTGCTAAGTCCCTTTAACGCGGCAGGGTGGAGATACTCTAAGATTTCAAACCTCAATAGACTATAAAAATCATGGCTTCTAAACCCTAATCCCACTTTTAGATCAAATTACCAACCTAGAAAGCCGGCTCCATGTCCCACATTTTTCTAGTTGGGCCATTATTTTATTTTATTTTATTTTAAATAGCAACCAAATGAAAAAGCTACTTGAAAATTTAACGCAGACACTTTCTGTCTACTATGACTCTTTCGAGTTAAGCCCTAACTGCCTAAGCGTCCATTTTTTGGACGATGTACAGATTTCATCCATAATTTCTCATCCGCCATGCACTTTTAGTAGTGTAGAATTTTTAATGTAGATTCTATGGGAAGTTAGCTTCATGCATACGTGATCTGATTAGAAAGGGGATGATTTGTGAAATTTTTATGCCTCATTTCATGTTGTAGTGATTCACCCAAAATAATGAAGATTTCAGTGTAAAAGTGCTCTAAAAAAAAGTCAACTCATATAATTACCCTTAAACGTCAAGAGGGCCTGGGCGGGGCAACCCAAAAGGAATCTAAATTTCTGGAGGAGGAAAAATAAAATAAAATTATTTTATTTTATTTTTATTTTATTTTTATTTTTGGTTTTTTTTGGAAAAACGGCTCTGTTGGCCAGCATTATTGCGGCACTGTAGCACTGCGGCACTTTTCAAAAAACGACCTCAACTCCTGCTCATTTTGATAACTTCGATTGCTTGCCAATGTTTTTACAATCTCCCAAATGAGGCGCAAATTTGGAATTTAGATCGTTTTTTCAGTAGCTTTCCAACGCACCAATCCACGCTTGATTTGGTTGAGAAAATCTACTTTTTTTCTTGATTATTCTCCTTTAAATAAACCCATGGGGCTTACCTAGACGTTTAAGGGTTAAGCAACCAAAAATTCTCCAAAAATCACTACACTTAGAGTATTACATTTCAATCAATCACAAAAAAATTCATCCATAGATTGTCAATATCTCATTCGTAATTGAATTACAAAATAATTTTGAATTTCACGTTTCAAATTTTATACAAAATTATTGGTAATAGCAATCATAGATCTAACCGTACGGATAGAATCTAAAATTCACAATGTACAACTTTTATTCATATATCAAGTTCAAAATATCCCTCTAAGTTGCATTTTATAATGCATCTTTGCAAAACTGCCGAATTTGGAGAGGGCTCTAGGCATTTAGGGGTTAAAAGACCTTAATTTAACTTGAATTGGTGACATGACCAACGAAGAGCCTTCACAAAAAGAATTAGATATAAAATCCTGCATCTACTTTGTAATACTTCAGTCCACTTTGGATAAGTTACATCCATCTGCCAGTATATCGCTACAAGGACGGTTAAAGGTTGAAGGTGTCAAAGTATGCAGTTCCTACTTTGATGAAGAAACCAAAATGGCAGTTGAACATATTCAAGACAAAAGCAACAAGATAGTAATAACCACTAAACTTCACGATTTCAATCATTTCGAAAGAAAACGAATGATTAAAATAAAAAACTAACTTCAAACCGCAGATCCTGGATATAGTCCCAATTTGATCCGTCTAATAGAGTTATCCGTAAAGTATTTCCCCAAGAGGAAAGACAAGGCAAAACTAGTTTATTAACTTGAAAGGGGGCGAAAACAACTAAGTTGTGGCTCCTTTTTTGTCGAGCAATGACAAGGCTAAGCGTTGTCAAGAAGTTTCAAACCTGGCACCTCACCAATGCAAGAAAAGCTCCCCCTCGTGGCACTCAAGATCCCAAGAGGAAATCTATCTATGCCCCACACCAACCTCATGCTCACCCAAAGCAAATACTTAGTCGCTTGTTATAGAAAATACTACTTGAAGGCTGCAAACTCCGGCCAGCAGACAGGGTACACCCCTTTTACTTTACGGATAACTCTAATAAGTCTCATATTTTGCCACAAAGAAAATGGATACTTAGATTAATGTATAAAAGAGAAACCTCAAGGGAGAACACAATTTAAAAGTACTCACAAATTCACACTACATTGCACGAGAATAAAAGAATCAAGACATTGCCAGCTGGCCCTTGCAATTAGAGGGCGCCCTATTTACACCACGAGGGCCCTGGCGCAATAGCTGCACAAGAACTAACCTTCGGTAGCAGCACTAGCAAGAAAGGACAGAGTCCTACCACAACCCCCTTCCGATCCTTCAAAACCAACTCGTCTTGCCACGAAGACCTACACATGTCAGTCAGTCTGTACACTTCGGAACGAAGGACACTTGCTCTTTATACACGCCCGTTACAGCTAACTCCTGCCTCGACCCTTTCCTTCTTCTTTTCACACACTAACACACTACCCATTCACACTGTTCCATGTCCCACTGCCTCACCTGAAATCACACTACCAGGGAGAGACGGAGGGTGGGTACAACCGCATACAACGCCAACGCTTCTCCCGGCGCTCCCAGCTCCCAATATATAGACCTATTACTTATAGATACACCGACTACCCACAGCCATCCACGCAAGATACATGCCGGCACCATCTGCAATGCTACTCACCCTGCCCCTCTCCCGACCTTCAAACACAAGTTGCGTACAATCCTACACTAGTACACTATTTACTGCTCACAAATGCTCACTGCCCACCGGAGGGCTGCCCTTCCATGTTCCACTTGCCCGCACTCAGCTCAACACGTGAGATTCTCCTCCATGACACGAGGGCACAGCAAGGCATCAATTCTGGCCCTCCGGATAACAACACCCTTCCACTTCTCGGAAAAGCTAGCATCGTCCCAAGTTCCATCGGGGCTTCAAGTGGTAGCCAAATTATGCGCCATATAGGCAGCACTCCGTCTCTCTGCACGCAAACCCCACTCCAGTAAGCCCAGTTCAGGAAAGCATACTGACATTCACAACAACGTCAGATTTCACACCACGACCTAGCACTCTACACCATTCTCACTCTGCGTAATCACTTATTGGCCAATGACAACAGAATACTCACCTCCAGCAGCGACCAGCTTCTCCACACGTGCCACGATGTGCTTGCCATACGTGTACTTCTTCAGTGCATGCAGGTGCACCCGAATACGACCAAGCAACAGCTCACGCTGCGACTCGTCACATGTCTCCAGCACCTTCTGGACCACGTAGTTTGCAAACTGATCTTTCATCATTGCCTGCAAAACAAACCCCCCAAGCCACCTCTTGTAAGCATCTTGCATGCTAATAATATCGACCAGACCACAACAAATGACATTCAGAAACTGCGATAGCACCATCCGTCACAGAAACGTCAATCCATGAACAGATCTGGGTCCTCCATGCAAAAACTGTTCTCTCCAACTAAACCCTGCATTCCACGCATAGATTCTTCACGGGATGTGCAGCACAAATCATATGGTGTCCAGGATGATTCACCAATCCTCTCCCAATCGACTTCCCAGTGTACCTGAAGTGGCTCATTCTCATCAGTGAGACCAAGCATTTCATCAATCAAAATCTGCCGCTCCACTGGGCCACCATACTCCAAGCACTTCTCCACCACGTTTGAGGCGAACTTGTGCTGACTCATTTGTACAATTTGGCCAGCCAGCTTCGTTATGATCTCACTTCTCTCATGATCTCGTCCGTGCTCCAGCACATGCTGAATCGCAATCCATGGACCACCACCAACATCCACACACACGTCAGAAAATACATGTCACACAGACCCCAGCTGACACAGCCTTGAATTTGCAACAGATACAACTCCAAACACTACTGTGGTGACGACAAGCACCGCTGAAATGACTGCCCATCAACAACCATGGTCACAATCTGCATACCCCAGAACCGCAAAACATCCATATAAACAGCATTCATCGACTCTCAGACCACACGAGCCGGCGAGACAACTGAAAACTCGCAACACGGGCACCACGACACTGACCTGTACAACGTAGTTGCCATACTGATCTTGAGCAAGTGCACATGTGGAACGTAAAATCTCCTCCATGATTCCCTTCTGCTTCTGCTCGTCAGTGCAGTGCTCCAGAACCCTCTGAATCAACGAGAAACCCCAACAAACAACACATGAAGCCTCTGAAAGACGCTACATAAGTACAACTTCAACACATACCAAAAACTTTGGAAAAACAGGAAGACGGTCATGCCTCGCCGAAACACCGCCGTACCTGAATAACCCGGCATCCATACGGATGTGTGGAAAGCGTCACCACCTGATTGTAAAACGCCGAGATTATAAAATGGATTTTTTCCGGGGGCACGCACTCGATGCACTTCTGGATCACGTGGTTCCCGTTCTGGTCCCGCACACACCGCATTACATGCCCATCCAACTCCGACACCAATTGAGTCTGTTGGTCCACATCCACCACCTCCAGCGCCTGGCCGAATGCCACAAACACACATCGTTCAATGCTCCCAAGACTCAAAACAAGCTACCCTTCCGATCAATGCTCCATCCCATGCTCCGTTCTAACAGAATACCCTGTTCTCCACAACGACTCTTCAAACTATCTACGCTCTACACATTCACAATCCACCAGACCTCACATTGCACCCAGGAGCCTTACCTTCTGAATCACCCTGCAGCCGTACATCTGCAAACTCAGCACCAGCACATGCCCCACCAACTGACTTGCCAGCTCTCTTCGCTGCTGCTGAGTCCCATGCTCGAAGAACTGCCCCAACAACAAAAACACAAGTCAAGCTTCCAGCCTTTGCCACCGACACAACAACACAAGACATTTCTAGTCCCCAAACCAAGGCCACTCCTGGCGGATCCATCCTACAGGTGCATCTACCCACAACACATCCAAAGCTTCCACTTTCCATACCGAATCCAGCGATCCCTCCTACCTTTTGGATCACATAATTGCCGAAAACATCCGTCATTAGCGTCAGAGCTCGTGGAAGCACCTCCTGAAACACCATGTTCTTGTCCTCCGGATTTGCAGTCTCCAGTTTCTGCTGAATGAACCTACTCCCATGCTGATCAGCACTGCACCCCAAAAGAAACACCTCAGTTAACGTTCACATGAATCACATGCGACACAAATCAAATGATAACTACTCCACAAATCCTCCACTCTCATCTCCGCAGCTGAGTTCCTCATCACCAGAGTCACAACTATAACTGAGACCTTGTGGCACACATGATGTGAACCAGCCATACCTGAACTCCATGACGTGCCCTGCAATGTCTGACAGCTCGAATCTCCTTGTCTTACTGTTCTTGAATTCCTCCAACAACGATGAGCCCCGCACCTCCTCTGTCGGTTCACTCGACTTCTGCCCTTGCCACCCGGCATAGGTGGTGCCACTGCCAGATCCCATGTTGCCGGAACTCGTCCTGGATGCAGAAGACAGCCTCATGTTGCGCTCATCGCGCCTCATTCCAAAACCTCCTGGGCCCACTGGCGATCCCGGCAGCACCGGGCTTGTCAGGGGTGAGTTGTTGAATGCCACCATCCCCACACCGGGAGGACTGCCATAGTATGCTGGGCTCACTGAACCACTCTTTTGGCTTGCGATCGGGATCCCCATCGACCCCGCCCTTGCAAATTGGGACTTCTGCTCCGCACTGTAACCCAGCATAGCGCTCAGCTGGTTCTTCTGAAGCTCCACCATATCTACATGACCTCCTCCCATGTAACTCCTCAGCAAAGACGGGTCCAATGCAGCTGCCCGTGCCTCCTCTGCTGCCCGCACATACTGCAAATAAAGAGGGTCGTGCATCTGGGGCGATGCTTGCCCCGCGTACTTGTACAGATTCTGCATATCCACAGCGCCTTGCGCAGGAGCACCGGCTCTCACACCCATGCTCGCAAGAGCAGCTGCAGTTGCCGGATCAAACACCGGGGGTGGGTATCCCGCCATCATAGGGGCAAGCATTGCCGGGTTCACGGGGTAACCACCCAGCCCATACTGCGGACCATACACTGCTGCAGAGTTCATGTTTGCGTAATACGGATTCTGCTGTGCCATATACATTGCAGCCGCTGCCGCTGCATACATGTTCGCTGGAGTTGTGCTGCCCTGCAGATTGGCTTGGAGCCCGGCCGCTTGCCCTTGCGGGCTTGCCATGCCCGGCACGCCAACCTTATGCTGACCACGGTACCCAGAGTCCACACCCGAATACAACTGCTGCTGCTGTAATGCCTGAGAATATGCCAAGGCCTGACACCAGGCACACAGCAAGTCTTTGTTACCCCACTAATTCGTATTCACATTCACAGAATTTCCAAACCACTGTCCACATTCTACACTATCCAAACATACTGCCTCTATGAGAGTGGTAAAGCCTGAACGCCAACATCAGTGCTACTCACCTGGGCTGCCTGCGCCTGAGCTTGAGCCTGAGCCTGAGCCTGAGCAGCTATCTGTGCCCGCTGCTGCTGCTGTTGTTGCTGCTGCTGCTGCTGCTGTCGTTGCTGCTGCTGCTGTTGCTGAAGCCGCACCTGCTGTTGCTCCTGCTGTTGTTGCAGTTGCTGTTGCTGCTGCTGTTGCTGTTGTTGTAGCATTTCCCCATCATCCATTGCAGTACTTCCCTGCATGTCGGACATACTCAACCCCTGCATGACTGCTACCAGGTCTGCATTATTTGCACTGGCTGACCTGTTCATCTGAAGTGCATGGGAGAAATCTGCAGCACTTGCACTTGCGGCCCGACCCAGGCCCAAGCTTCTTGTATCAGAGCTCTGGAAAGACATGTTTCCTCCTGAAAGCCCTGAAATAACCATCCCACCAGCTCATCTCAGAAGGCCAGCCCTAAAGTCCAGGCAAGACATTTGATTGCACTTGAGCTTCACAGCATTATAAGAAATACAAGAGCACACCATGTCTCCAAATGCACCCACTACTCAACACAATAAGAAATAAATAAATAAAAAGAGCAAAGTAGACAAGCTCTACCTGGCACTCCACTCATTTTGGCCAAACTTGGACTCGCGGAACGGGCATTACTAATAAGTGAAATTTCGGGTGTAGGAATTCGCGGCACGGGCGCTGCAGGTCCAGAAGACTGGTGCAGATTCGACACTCCCGGAATAGGGGTAGTAGAACGAGATCCCATGCCACCTGCCCCGACATTCGACTCTCCAGACGCCAACTCCCGCAGATGGGCCAATTGCAGGTCCAATACCGCAGTCGCCGCCTCGTTCTCATCGTTTGCGGCTCTGCTTGACGACCTCGACAGGTGATACACAGGCGAGGGTGTTCGGGGGAAGTCCTCCTGTCAAAGATCCACATTTGCAACTACTCAGCTACTACTCCACTCTACTGGAAATGACTCCATACACAACTATGATCAATCAAAACTTACACTACATTCACCACAACTCAGCAAAGTGTCACCACAAACAGCAACTAAGGTCCAATATCATGGTCTCCAGGAGAAAACCGGGTCAATCAAATTCTGACCATCGATCAAGTATGAAGACACCGATTCTACAATCCGCAGTGCTGCACATATTAGAGAAACACTAACGGCATCATCAATAGTTTCACGTACCTGAATGAGATCCACCAGGCTCTTGGGACGGGGCCCTAGTCCGGATGACAGACCTCTGAAACTGTCTCCTCGTTCTGCCCAATCACTGGACACCGTTCTGGCAAGGGCACCCATTGGCGAGTTGTCCTCCTCCGGGGCCTCCGGCTCCTCCCTATGTGTGGGCAACACGGGCTGGCTCGAAAATAAAGACCTGCTGCTGCTGTCATCCATCGACCGCAGCTTCTTTTTGTCCCCGTATCCGCCGGCTCCCATCCCAGATTGCAACCTCTGCGCCAGTCGATAGTTGTTCCACGAAATCAGGGGCGGAGGCAGCCTCGGATTCAAATTGATGTTATTATAATAATAAACCAGATACTTGGGATCCGCGCGCTGCGCTTCCTCAGCATCCAAAATGTCCTCCTCGCCCGACTGTGAGTTCGAGCCTTTTGGGCTCGTCGGCATGTCGAACAGCCTATCCATAGCAGCCTGTGACCCCTCCACGCTGGGAGGAGCACTGCCGCTCCGCTGCGGTACGTTTCCAGAATTCAGAATGTTGTCGAACCGGGTCCGCCCTTTCAGCAGACGCCCCAACTCCATCACTCCATCCAATGTCTGCGAGCTGCCATTCTCGGCCCTCAGGCCATCTCCCAGACCGCCCATGTTCCCTCTCATCCCTCCCGGCATCATCCTTACAGGACTCTCTGTCGCCATTCCAACATTCACATCACAGCACCCCCGCAGGATACCACCATACTCCGACCTACCCTGTTTCGCTCGCTCGCTCGCTCACAATCAGAATGTCGCCAACAGCACTCGGGCCCCCCAATTTCTCTAGAGGGCCGACATCTTGCTAGAAGTGATTTGCGATGCCTCGAATTTCTTCCATGTTAATATGACAACCAGCAAAGCACCTCGAACCTCTGCAAACAGCTCAGGCTGTTAAGTCAAACTTTGAAAGGACCGACGGAAGTCCCGCATAGAGCAGCCCCACGGCACTTAACGATGCGAACGCCAAGGTCAATGACAGCACATAAACTAAACTCACCACGCTCTCCACAACAATCACACACTGATCACGCCCGATAAAGTATGGAATCCACTTACAACATGCTCAACCTATGGTGGCGTCAAAGCACCGCCATTGCTACGAAACCTTCGTGCCTACGGCTTGAAAGTCTCAATCACTCAGTCTGATACAACTGACCTAGCCTAAGCTGCCCGGAGAATGACGCGGAGCACCCGATTCCTTTTACATAAATACGGCCACAGGCGTTGTATGCCGTGGAATGTTTCACAAAGCCCATGAAAACATTTGTTTTCCAAGTCCAATCCGGAATTTACGACGCCTCAGATTGTGAGATCCATAATATCCACAGCACTACGTAGCTCCTACGGAGAGTTCCACTAACTACATGCAACTCCTCGCACAAAGACCCGCATTTGGAGCATCCAGCGCACACGTGTCGAATTTCTTCACCTGGCTAAAGCGAATGCGAAATCGCACAAAGCCTAGATAATAATTCAGCGAACACGGAAACAGCTTCCAGAGTCTCACCACACCAACATGATGATGAGAGAAGCAAACAAATAAAAGAAAGAAGAAAAAAAATCCAAACTCCAGTCCGCACTTACTCACTCCCTCCACTTGCGTAAAACCTGACTCCCCTGTGATCACAAATTATAATAGCCGAAACGAAAGCGTCCAATGAAGCTCAAAAAATTAAAAACCGCGAGAAAGACGTCAAGAATTAGGGCACACACGCAGTCAAAGAGTAGAGATCGAAAATCAGTCAATCACAGTGTCGTAAATCACACTAACCTGAAAAAAAAATCACGGAGTTCGCTCCCTTCTCGCAATCTCCTTCCGCACGCTAACCCTGCCCGCAACAGGATCGAAATGGAAGCTCCTAGCGACAGCTTCGATAGGAAATTAAAAACAAAAAAACAAAAGGGAAATGAAGACAGAAACTAGAAGGGAGCGAGAAACGAAGGCCGTGAAGAGAGAGACAGCCTCCGTCCGCAGCCCTAGCTCGGCAACAAAAGGGAATTGTGTAGTTGGCGTGGTGGCTATGGTGGCGTCGAACGAAGCATTCGCAAGGCAGCATCAGCAGAGCTGCCAAAGCCCAGAGTCGTCCCCGCAGAGCCAGGCGACCCCCATTTGGTTGGGGTCCGCATCTGCGCACCGTCCGATCCCCCATCGCACGGCCCTGGCGCCCCCCTGGCTGGCCCCGCTTCTTGAGGTGTTGTCCCCGTATTAGGGAAGCGGGAGCTAGCGGATCTCCCCGCCGTCCGATGGTCGTCCTGTGTTGGTGGTGCGCCGTTGGATTGCCGCATCGGCGCCTCCTTGCTCCACCAGCGCGGCTGGGCAGATGCATTAGCGCTAATCACACCGCTAATTGGAGGATTAACCCCTCAGCGTCCCAGGCGCCCCGTGCGGTCGTTTTCCAGTCAAACGTTGATTTTCATTTAGTTCTTAATTTCAAATGAAAACGATCCCAACTTAAAAAGTGTGGGGGTTATATTCTAATTTATATGCCAAAGTATCACTCTTCAAAATTGTTAAAACTGCATTTTTTAATAGCACTTTAAAGTTCACAACCCTAAAATTCCAATATACACTACAAAAAAAAGTTTTTCTATCGAAATTCTTTTTATGTAACCTCAAGAAGCATGCCACCTACACCTTGTTGTTCATGATTATTATTTGCATTTTCCCTAAACATTTCGTACTATTTTAATCATTTTTGTAATTAATATGATTTTTACCAAAAAAATTTGAAAAAATCCTATATATTTCTTTTGATTTACATGATTATGAAATAATCAAGATATATTGATTTAATAATAAATTATATGGAAAAAATACCAGAAAAAAAAATTAAATTAAATTAAATGTGAGAAATTAATGAGGTTTGACCAGGTAATTGTAGTATGGACGTTTTAAGGGTTAAGAGAGTACATGGCTTAGGACATGAGAATCAACTAATAGAAGTGCAACGCAATCGCTGACTTGGTGTGGTTGATTGCCTCAAGTTGACATGTGTTTGTAGTCATGGATGTGAAATTTCCATAACTTGCATTGCTCTTCTCTTTAGCAGCTCTCACATTTTTGCTTACAAATTGTAGTTTTGTGTATAGGCTAGGGAAGACCTCAAGGGGAGGGGGTTCGTGGATTTGAAGGCACTTGCCCATAGGCAGTAGCCCGAGGACGTGCCCGAAATTCCAAGAATTCTCGACACGAGAGGTCTTCCTTTAATAATTGTACATTCTACCAGTGTGGAGTCTGCATAATTTGGTAACGGTGCATTATACCAATGTGTAATGCTCTCCCTTGTCAATAGGGTGATTTTGCTAAAGAAGAAGTAAATATTTACACGTGTAAATAATATTATTATTTTTCAATTTGATTGGCACTTGAGAGTTAATTGCAAAATTGTTGCCTTTTCTTTGGTTGTGTCTTTTCTTGAGATTTATTTATTTATTTATTTATTTTATTATTAATTTTTAATGTTTTTCTCTTTATTCTCTTTTTTTTCTTTTTTTGTCCAATGAAAATGTTTTCTTGACGTTTGGATGTATTAAAAATTGGAAAATTTTTGGTGAAACATTTATATAATTCTTGATGTTGGTAAGGAAATAATACAACCATTGGCATTCAAAAAGTTGTTTCTTTTTAATCTCATTTAATGTGTCCATCTAAGTTGCAACCAATTGTTGATTCAAACACCACCTTTGTGAAAAGTGCATGTGACACAGTTTGTTTTTATAAAATTATGTTGTATATTTCAAGGAGTTAGCAATCGACAAACATTTTATCATGTAATTGATAAAGCATGATTTTGATAATGGCCCATTCCACTAGTATGGAATTGGCATGTTTTGATACCAATGCATTCCACGAGTCCGTAATGTCATCTCTCGTCAATAAAGCGATTTTACTTTGGGAGGAGCAATTATTTACACACAAAATATTTCCGAGTGCTTTATGTTTAAAGATCACACCAATGAGTAGACCTTACTACCCATGCCAAAGGGCATGAATAAACAAACTACCCTCAATAGACTCCTCCTTTAAGATAATCAATTAGACCAATGTTATTAATATTTTATTATTAGTAAAAACCCATTCTATAAAAGTGTAAATAAGGTAAACGACCCTATTTGTGCTAGAATTTGGTATTGGTGCCACCATGTATAAATAGTGTACATATCAAAATTTTAAATGTAAAACATTTCATCACAAAGTGGCACAAGTAGACACATGGGACAAATAGAGTGGTTTACTTTTGAGTGAAATGGTGCCTTCAAGGTTCATTCTATTTGAAGTATTTTTTTGAGAAATTAGTTTATGGGTAAAAGCACAAATCAAGGAGCCACCTTGGATGTAACCAATGTTTATTTTGAAGAATCTTTATAATAACTACTCATAGGATCTAAATTGAAATATTTATGAAATATAACTATACAATAATGTTTTATAGTTTAAAACATATCAAATAGGTAAAAATGTAAGCATCTTATAAAGATCGTGAATGTTAAAAGGACAAAATTGTATTTGTAACCACTACTTGTTTGAATGAATTAAGGACCCATTGACGACTAATTTGAATGATTAAGCACTAGAATATGCCATTAAGGACTATTTTAACCTTTCGAGATCCAGATGATGCATTGATTTCAAAGATGTATTATAATTATTTTGATGAATCACAAAAATAGTTGATATACAAAAAGTTGTAAATCTCAATGTATAGATGTAGTCCATACGGTTGGGTTTCTCATATTTTTTTATCGAATTTTTAAATTATTTTTTCAAGGTTCTCTTTTGAAATTCAATTAAAATTTCCAAATCTTAAAAAATTTAAAAATTGTTGTAATGAATTTGGAATAATATGCACTATGAGATGGTATAATTTCTATTATTTGATTCTACTTATTTTGGAAATTCATTTTTAAGATCTCACTTTTTGAGTTGATAATGAAACTTGATATAAACCAATATTGTTATTTAAAAAAAATTCATAATATCTTATTTTGAAGATCCATATTGTACAAATGGTAGTCAACCAGCACAAGAACCAAGAAAAACTTAGATGAATGAAATATATCATTGTATGTGGTGAAGAGACGCCTAATAAATCATCCAACGTCTAGAATATGGACATTGACGTGTAAAGACTATATAAGTGTATAAGTGTGCGGATTCGCTTCTTAATTTGTGCTTTTATCCTTCCACATTGAAACGGAAGAGCAAAAACAAGTTGTAAAATGTTGCAGTTTTTTGTAAAAAGGTGAGAATAAACGTTAAAAGAAATGGGGAATCACAAAATGGAATTTTCAATGTGGAGAGGGCCTTTATTCATGATTGTATTCAATTATTCAAGTTGGTTTTACAATTTTCATTCTTATTGTCAAGATCTTGCGTTATTGTTATGATAAAAAATTTAACTCTAATAAAAGTTCTTTAGATGTATTAAAATTGCATTAAACTCCCTCTTAACCCCTGAGCTCCCAAGAGACCATTTTTTGGTCGTTGTCCATTTTTAACAGGCCGCTTGGAGCAAGAAAATAAGTTTTTGAAAATTATAAAATATTTTAAAATACTACATCAAATCTACTTTCCACTACAACTTGAATTATATCAATATGAGTTAAATTCCACCAGGAAGAAAATTTCAAAGTGGATCACCTCAACATTGTCTTAGTGTTATAAAATGTGCTATTTGGAGAAAGTAATGACGTTCCCTCCGTCATTTCTTTTTCTTTTTTGAAGTTTACAAGAGATAAACCAATTTTAACTAATCATGCAATTTAAACTCTAAAAGTGAAAATTATAATTTATAAAAAAAATTCAAAGGTTCATTTTTTTAATTAATTAAAAATATATCTATAGTTTTTTTTTGGAAGTTTGACCATATGAATAATTTATAGAGATGATGCCCTACGTTTGTCTATTGAACCAAACTTCATCAAAAATATAGAAGGCACATATTATAACACATTTATATTTTTTCCAATACCCCTTGGGCTTTTAGGGGTTAAATAGTGCTAAAATTTCAATTTTATTTTTCTTATTATTATTTTAATAAATCCAAAGCCTACATGATCTTTTAGTTGACTTGTTGAAATAAGTACTATAATTTCAAAGTGAAAAAGCTTCACCAATTTGCAAGATTGTGTTGCTCAAAATTTTATAATAAAAGTGAAGCACCTTTTGAGTCCTTCACAAAGGTGAAATTTCATCTTTCAACATTTGTAGAATTTGGGTGTAGAATATATCAATATATTTCAATAATGACCATTTTGATTCTTTTGGAGGCAATCTTTTTTAAAAGAGTAAATCCGTATATAAAAATTGTTCTTTAGTATGACCTAAAGTATTATCACAAGGACATACTATTTGACATCAGTTGTAGTAATAGCATTGTAGCATTTGTGATGTGGAGTAGTGGCGTTGTTAATTTGAGTATATTAATTTTTATGCTGGCTAATTATTATATCATATTAATATAACCATTTTGGTATAGTAAAAATTATTATTTTTTGATTGGCACGCATTCCAAGAGTTAATTGCAAAGTTGTTGTTGTGTTTATCTTTTATTTTTATTTTTATTTTTTAAATATTTTAAAGAAGAATTTAGACTTTGCCCAGTGAAACTCTTTTTGACATTTTGATGTATTAAAAATGGGAAACTTTTTGGTTAAACATTTATAAAGTTTTTGGTGTCGATTAGTAAAGAATACATAGTATAAATGTTGGCATTAGAAAATGCTTTTCCTTATCTCATCTAATGCACCAATATAAGTTGCAACCACTTGTTGATTCATATGGAATATTTGAATAATAATAAAAACTTAAAGACTTCACTAGAATCAATTTTTAATTTTTTTGTCAAAGAAGTCAAAGGAATCTAAGGATTTAACTTTAAAAAACGCAAATATATCTAATGAATAAAACAACTCATTTAGAATTTAAAATTTGTAATTTTTGTTTTCAATTTGCAACTAAATATTGTACCTTTGAAAATGGAATATTTCAATTAACATTAGAAATGGTCATTGTCATAAATAGATTTATTATATATTGTTTATTACTAGCTTTTCCGTGTCGGATGCCAATTTGTATGCATATTGTTATCAATAATTATGTTAATTTTGTTGTTTCATTTGTTCCAAGTTCAGGCATGTGTGTGATTTTCTAAAGAAGATAAAAGATTAAGAAAATTATACAGTGTTCATAAGTAGAAGGTCCTAAATTACTAAATTTATTTGTAGTACCAGTATATATTTTGAACCACTCTAAAGCAGGCAATGTAAATGTGTACTTAATAGGAAGTGGATTCCCAATAAATAATCCAAAAAGATAGATGCAATAAAATACAAGTTTTGTTATTAGAGAATAATATTATTTTTTTAGTATTCTAAATATTTTCCAAAACAAGGGTAAAACTCATTGATTAAAAATTTCCATTCTAAGAGCATTTCCAATGGTTGCTACCTTCAAATTTCTTGCTAAAATTTGACAAGCCCACCTGAAGCTAATATCTATGTTTCCGCAAACCTTGTATAATAGCCTAGATGTAAGTTTTTCTAACCAAAAAGAGTCTCGTTGTTATCCATAAGCAAAATGCCAGCAGAAGTAGTTAGGTTGGCAAAAAGTCTTCTAAAGTCAAATTGGGACCTCAATTTTTAGTAAGAGACTTAAATAATAGCAATTTTAGGTAGAGATGACACGAGAGATGACAAGAGAGACACCATTTGAATCAACAAGAATAGATTCCCTAGATGCAGTTGCCTTCGTTCATGGGGTGAAAACGCCCTAATAAGAGCATTCTCATCAGTGGCTGGTATTTTTAAATTTCTTGCTTAAAAATTGAGGTCTTGATTTGACTAGGGAAGACTTTTGCTAGCCAGAGTGTTGGAGGATGATATTTTACTTTTGGACTCTTCTTGATTAGCAAAAGTTAGATGTGGACTAGTATATAAGGTCCAGAACCAACCTCACTAGTGGACTTTTTCTAAGGGCATTTCTACTAATGACTGCTATCCTCAAATTTTGACTCCTAAAAATTGAAATCCCAATTTGACATACGAAGACTTTTTGCCAACCAAACTACTCACAAGTGGTAATTTACTTCTGAATGCAATTTTCCCTCTCTATTATGACATGTTTGGGAAGCCCTAATTTCAAGGTGGCATGTATGGATCAACCATTAAAACGACTTGTCACATGTGTATTGCTTGAAACAATAATGTTGTCATATTATGTAAGGTAGACTAGTCTAGTGGATATCGAGTCATTGGTGAGACAAACATACAAATTATTCACGCTGACCTCGAAAGAAGACCGGAGTTTCTATCTATCTATTGGAAGGTAGATTATACTCCCATTGTTCTAGTTTGATTGCCGCAATGAACAAATGAATAGTGTTGATTTACGGCAATCAAATTGAAACAGAGGGAATACCAGCCAAACTCCTCTCGACAAAATTTAAGTATGGACTTTCAAAAATAGAGATACCAGCCTCACTGGTAGGCTTTTTCTACCTTAACCCTAAAGAACCAAATCAGGCCTCAAGTTTTTTTTTAAACACTTTTGAATAGGTCCCATGTGGACTTCCTTTTGTTCAAATTTATATGTTTCTTGACCAACACATGCAATATTCTTCATTAATTCAGGAAATATAAAATTTGCTCTCAACTGAATTATATTTTGTACAATATGATTGATTGAATTTGACATTTAAAAACCATGAATCCTTGGTCCTTCAAGTTGTGCACCGATGCCGACTGGTTTAGGGTTTTGTGAATGAAATTCTTTGCTTGCTCAACTGACCGCTACGATCCATTCAGCTCAACTGATGAATTGATTTCCGAAGGAAATTGACACTCACAATGAAACCTTTTCATCAAAGCTTCCTTCACCGCGAGGCTCGCCACGAATCATCAGTCATCTTGTCACAAACATGAGCATTTCATTGCTTCGTGCTTTACCATCTTCTCGCAACCCTAGAATCGACAACATACTACAGGAATGAAGCCACAGATTGTTCATAGAATAGTTACTCACGGATTATTCACAGAACAATTTTAAATTGTTTCAAGAGCCCACATTCAGTTGCAAACAATTAGTTTTGGAAATTAGGGTTTCCAAAACACTTGCACACGTGGTCGCAACCCTAGACTGTACAAGACACTACAGGAATGCCGGCACAGATGCTTCACAGAATCATCATTATGATAATTTGTCTCAAGAGCCCGCATTGTAGATAATTAGTGTCTGTTTTGGAAATTAGGCGGGGTTTCTCGAACACTTGCGCAACCCTGGACACTACAAGACACTACAGGAATGTCCGCACAGATTCTTCACATCTGAATTACTAGTTCTGTGATAATTTATTGCAAAGAATTAGTGTCTGTTCTGGAATTTAGGGTTTCCCGAGCCCTTGCACATGTGGTCGCACCGTGCAGCTCCGTGCACTTGCACTGGCGGGTTGAAACTCCTCCGTTGCATGTCTTCACACATTTCTTCGCCGACGTTTTTCAATTTTCAGTCCACGGCTTCGAGGATTCACCTCAGCACCTCGTTGCAGACAATTCCGAAGGCGGTGGTGTCCATGGAGGAGTCGGCAACGTCGTCGGGAGATGAGGATTTGAAGGATCATCGAAGAGGAAGGGTCGTCATTGTTGCTGGTCCGACCGGAGTTGGCAAGACACGTCTGGCGCTGGCGCTCGCTGGTCGCCTTGGTGGAGAGATCATTAGCGCAGACTCGGTTCAGGTGTCTGCCAATTTCCTCTTCTTATTTTTTTATTGAGCAAGTGTCAGTCAATTCAGTAGCTTTCACTCTTTCTAGCTCATGAAAACTGGAGAAAAGTGTTTCAGAATTCTGGGCCGTTTGTGTGCTTTTCGTGTTGTGAGGCTATTTGGTCTGATTGAATCTCGACAGTATCAGGCAGACCGGGTGTTGGAGAAAACTATAGTTTGATGCACTTTGAACTTTGAGAAATTTTGTTGAGTTACCGGATGGGCACATTCACAGGGTTTATGGTTTAGATTTCATGTCAATATGAACCAATTTGCTTGCACGTTCTCTTCTTATTTTGTTATTGAGCAAGTGTCGGTTGAGTTGATTACAATCAATTCGGTAGCTTTCACTCTCTCTAGCTCATGATAATTGGGGAAGGGCGTTTCAGAATCCTGGGCCGTTTATGTGATTTTCGTGTTGTGAGCTGATTGAATCTCGACAGTGTCAGGCAGATCGGGTGTTGGAGAAATTTTTAGTTTGATGCACTTTGAACTTTGAGAAATTTTGTTGAGTTAACCCCTAAAGGACCAAGAAGCCCAAATTGGACCTCATTTTTTTCAGCAGTTTTGAGTAGGTCATATGTAGACTTTTTTTGTTCAAAATTTATTTTAGTTTTTGACCAAACACATGCAATGTTCTTCACTGTTCCCGGTGATATAAAATTTGGTCCCATCTGAACTATATTTTCCACAATGGGATCATTTGTCATTCTAAAACAATGAATCCTTGGTCCTTTAGGGATCAAAGGATTGGCACATTCACAGGGTTTATGGTTTAGGGTTTGTGGAAGAGGGAAGCATGTGGTCCGAATACTTTGAGCGGCCATCATGTCCTTGATGATGGTTTATCAGGTCGCAGTTTTCTAGGCCTCGGAAGTTAGAATGTGTTGCTTGAAATCAATGGCTCTTTATGACTGGCTAACATTCTGATGTTGCAGGTATACAGGACTCTGGATGTTGGCAGTGCTAAGACGCCGGTGCATGAGCGCGAGGTAATGCTTTTCGCATTTTTGACTTGGATGTGTTCAACGCGAGCAGCCCGATTCATTTCGTTTTACTTGTGCATTGGCCTGCACATTGCCAGTCTATTCAATGCATGCTTACTCGAGGAATTGTTAGGGGCATTTGCCGTGTAGGCGCTATTGTTATCCTCACTGGGCTCTTCTTCTGTTATGCAGGGAATTCCACATCATCTAATTGACATTGTCGATCCCTCTCAAGGTTTGAAGGATTTCATCTTAAAACAGTTTTTATTTAAATTTAAAATTTAAAATTAAGAAAATTCCTTTTGTTTTTTGTTTTTTGAGTATCAACCCAAGTTACTTGAATTCTGACATTGTGTATACGCCATAGGTCATCTCCTTTTCACTGAATGCTTGAAATATAATGGGTGTGCTTTATCGGACAATCTTTTACGAGACTACTGGCATGAACCAATCATGTTATGCTGTCTCGCATTTGAGTGCGCCACCACATTTCTTTTCATAAATACAATTTTGGTGTTTTTACAATATCTGAACAATAGAGGTCGGCTTATGGTTCCAGACTACACCGCTGGGTATTTTTACGATGATGCTAGGGCAGCCACTGAATTGGTTCTGGCGAAAGGGTCTGTACCCATTGTTGTTGGGGGAACAGGCATGTATTTACGCTGGTAAGCTATTCAAATTTGCCAATTTACGCTCGCACGAATGAGGTTCATCCTTCGTTGTAGGTATATGCTCATTACGTTCCTCATGCAGTCAATAGGTTTATATGTGAGATAGAGTGAGGGAGGGGTCGCAAAGTCGATTCAACGAGCTATTCCATTCGAGTCCTGGTTTTTGCAAATGGGCATCTTTGACGTTATTTTGTGAGACTGGTGCTCTTCATCTTGTTGTGTTGTTTCCACAATCCAAAAAATAATTAACAAGTGTTGTTTCTCCCTTTATTTCGAATGAGTTCAAAGTTACAAGCAGTCTTCTTTTTTTTAACAATAGCAGAGAGGTATTAAGTTACTAATACACTTATTGGCACAGGTACATAAACGGAAAGGTAGGAGCTCCAAAGGCCACAAAGGAAGTATTTGCAGCAGTGGAGGAAGAGGTTGACCGGTTAATTAGTGAAGGGGGAGGATGGGATGCTGGTTTGCGCATGCTTGCGGATGCTGGTGATCCGACCACTGGTCCAAGCTTGGCTCGAAATGACTGGTACAGACTCCGCCGGGCTCTTGAGATTATTAAGGTACTGGAGTGTAATGTATTGACTGGCGTTCTGCTCTGTCTGTCTCCTGCTCAGACCATGCTTTCGAGATTTGAGATCGTATCTTAGTTTGATTTATCTTAAACTAGGTTGACCCATGCCGGAGTTCGGCACGATAGTTCCAACGGCAGAACCGTCATGGTGTGTGCGTGCACAGCCTGCGTTATGTAATAGATTGGACCGAGCAACCCTGGCAGGCATTAAGTTCAATCGTGTATAATTGAAGTTGCCATCATTTTCATACATGCTTTTGTGATTGTGCTGCAGACATCGGGTCAACCTCGCAGTGCATTTTCAAAGTTAAGGAATGATGATCAAGACAATATGATCGAGGGTGCACACTGGGATTATGATTTCCAGTGTTACTTTCTTTACCAACCTCGTCCGGATCTTTACCGAAAGATAGACCAGCGGTGTGAGCAGATGGTCCAAGGTATGATTTTCCATAGTTTTCAACTTACATATTTGTTTGTATTCGGTCATTCTAGAACCACATGTCGCTGCTATCAACATTTATGATACCTGGCTTTCTCAGAGGCTTCTCTATTCAATCATTGTCTTTGAAGGTATCAGTCTGAGAAATTGGTTAAAATTCTTCTTTCAGAGGGCCTGCTGGAGGAAGCCTCGACAATGCTGGATTCTGGCCTCCAGCCCAATACTAATTCAGCTACAAGATCCATTGGATATCAACTGGTACGCTTAATTTGCACCTGAGGTTAAGACTTGGTAAATATTGTAAACACTATCTTCGAGTTTGAAATTCTGCGCATGTCAATCGTCAGAACGGTTTGCGGTTTGCTGACTATTACCTGGAGTATCGCAGGCGATGGAGTTTTTGATGGAGTGTCGTGGATTGGATGGCGTGGCCACAGAGGAGCGGTTCTTAAATTTCTTAGACGCATTTCAACGAGCCTCCAGGTCTCTTATTTGTGTTATGCTTCATTTCAATCTATTTGTTACAAGTCACGTGCCTCGGAATCACCCTTTGATAGCTCTTGTCGTGTGCCTCAATCATCAGCCTTTGGATCACCCATTGATGCTCTATTGGATGGCAGGAATTACGTCAAAAGGCAATTAACATGGTTTAGAAATAAAGGTCAAAGCGAGCAGTTGTTCAATTGGGTTGATGCCACTCAGCCTCTCGTGAGTACTACACACCATTCTATTTTCAATGTTAAATACGCAAGATGAATTTTTATTGCAGAGAATTAGACCTGAACAAGTTTCAATCTATCAAACAAGATAGGCCTCAAAATTTAATAAATATCCTAGATCGGTTGCAATTTATTGGATTATGTTTCCGCTAAATGACCTCTCCTGGCACACAAATGATCGCACAATAGAACTGCGTATGAATTGTGGTCACTGGAGTCCGATGGCGACCACCAAAGCTCACTCGATTTGTGAGTCTTGCAGGAAGCGATGGTAGATGCATTAGCGAAAGAGTACGAGAGGCCCAATGAAGTGGTGAGCGTTGGCCTCAAGGAGGCAAGTGCTGCTACCAAAGAGTCTAGTTACACCGAAGAGAAACTCTTGAAGGTGTATCGAACTCAAAACAGGTGCGAGTAGATAGATTTGTGAACTTTATGCTCCAAGAACTTCCATTTTTCCCACTTATATTTTATGCACTATAAGATAACTTGGTAAAAAAAAGCTGCACAAGTTTGTCTAATGCAGTTTTTTAGACCACCTTGGACTGCAGATGTAAAACATGTGCAGAATCTTCATTTGCTCACTGTGAGTGCAATTTTTGGAATTAGGAAGCATATAATATACCATCGGAAAGGTCTTAAAAAAATCGCTTCCTACGGTATATTATACACCTCTTAATTCCAAGAATTGCACTTAGAGTGAGCAATGAAAATTCTGCACATGTTTTACATCTGCAATCCAGGTGGTCTAAAAAACTGCACATGACAAACTTGTGCAGTTGTTTTTACCAAGTTTTCTTATAGTGATGGTTTTTGGTTGAAGCTCTTACAAGAAGTTCGATTAGCATTCACACCTCCCCATCTTTGTGTTGTAGGATTTTTTTGGGTAACAGTGAGGCGACTAAGCTCGTCCTGGACTGGATACGAAAAACGCAGTGCCAACAGCAGAGTGGGTGTTGCGCTGATGATCTCCAAACGAAAACGGAATCGACCTTGACAACCGTTTTGTAGGTTCACAACTCCAAAGTTCAATAATCTTTGCAGTGCCTGCAAAATGAATTCAGTAAGGGACGATTTTTGACAGCCCCTGACACCCACTATGAATAGATTATTGATGTGCTTGTGAATCAAGTTGAATTTAATGCAAATTGCATCACAAAGAGTACAATTATTTTCACAGACTCAGTTTACATTCAACCCTCTTTAAAGTATGTGCTAAGGTAGGACTCCCCATAACCATGACTTCTCCATTCTCGTCTACATGTTTGCATGGCATGCATTTCAACTGTCCGGTGGATATTGAACCATGGGTGGGTCGAACAGACACTTTATTCACGTCAACCTTGAAAGAGGTCCGGAGTCTTTACACACTATGTGCTTTGTAATCAACACTTACTGTGAATTCGCTTCACCCTTCAACACCCAACTCCATTTCAACAGTTTTCAAAAAAGTTGAACTTGTTTTCTGGTCTTAAGTTTTTCATGTTTAAACTTTCATTTTTAATTATTTTGTATTTTTCCTATGTACTCCTTTGTGTTTTTGCTCTAACCTGATCCTTTTTCATATTAAATGATTAGAATTGAAATTATTATGATTTTTCCAAGTTTCTGTTCTTGAAAAATCATAGTGATTTCATGTGAAATTGCTAAGAAAAATGAAGATAAACAAACTGACCATCATAGTATACCATCATAGTATAGTTGGCATGATCTTAGCACTCATATAAAAATAAATTCAATAGAAAACATGTTGTGAGTTGTATGTATGATACAAATAGCTACATGGGAGCCCAAAATTTCCATTTGTCTAGTTCGTTGTTCCTAGTCCCAACATGCTTGTCGATATTTAGATAAAAATTGGGTTTAAATGACATTGTCTTTGAAGACAAATATGGTTGTATGTGTTCCAAATTTGACATGTGGAAATTATTCAATCATATGTATTTACAATATGGTAAATTACGAAGATATACAACAAATATACATAGAATATGCAATAATATATTAATTATGATAAAGCTTATGGAGTTATAGAACAAAGTTCAATAGGCAAAGTAGAAAGTTGACTTAGATGAAGTAATTAACGATCTCAGAAACTCGTGGCATTTGAAGAACATTACACATGTCTTTATGGTGGCCACATTTTAAATAGGTAACATGTATAGCATGCTTGAGCTTTACAATTACCATATCCTATGAAGAATATTTTAATATATAATGATACTTATTTCTTTTTCAAATATATATTTGCCTACAAGTTATTTTCTATTTTCTTTTAACCATTTTATTATTTCATTGGTATCTTCACTACTAATTTCTCTACGTGGTTTCTTCAAATAAGGAAAGTCTTCCAACTAGCTCAAGAATGTTAATCTTTTAAAAGTTTGTATATAGTAGAAATATTTCTACTTGTCTCCAAATTTGAAGATTTACATAGAAATTATCTATTATAGAATATAACATGGAGGAATAGATTGAAGATGATTTTAAAATAAATTTTGAAGATTTTGAATTTTATATACATCCATACAATAAAATATACGATTCCTATCACCAATGGTTTTAAATTTAGAATTCAATAAAATATATTTTAAACCCATATCTTTGAAATTTGAATAATTAATGTAAGAATTTACCAACATTTTGGGTAAATGAAAAACCCAACTATTAGAGGTCAAGGGGGAAGTTCAATTTTGTACATTGTGAATCTTTTGGATAACGGCAGTATATAGACTCGGGTTAAATCCATCCTTTAGTTTCCAAGTCAATTTTTTTCCTTTGAATCCCTAAAATTTGATTATCTCAATTTATTCAAACACTGAAGTTATACAATAAAAATTACATAAGTTAGAATTCAATAATGAATTCATTCATTTTTTTACAACCGTTTGTTGAACAAATTGAAGTATATCTTACTATATTGATGCAAGATTTGGGGAAGATTTGGAAAGAATCAATAATAGTCCCCTCTATTTTGAAATCATTTAATCATGAGCTATATTTGTTGGTTCTTGTATTTGTTTTAGGGATCTTAACCAATTAAGATATGACAAGTATCACTTTGTTGTAAAAAATTATGAATTTTTTCCCTTGAATTTTGGAAATTCAAAACGTCTAGTGCGGATTTTGATCAGTCAATTTGTAACAAACTGTTTAGTTATCCCCATTCACTGATAAAGGTAGTGCACCCTATTCATGACATGTAACTATTTGTGACACCTTCCAAAACCCCCATTTGTGCCATTAATTTATTATTTCATTGTTGCTTTGAAAAAATATATGGGAATTGGGTGTCAAAGTAGCCGTTATAGGTGAAAGAATTCGTGGCTTAGACTGAGGATGAACCAAATTTGTCACGTCAACTTAAAAAACTATCCAAATCATGTGGCCATTTAATACTTGTGGTAGTTATGAACAAGGACCAATAATGATCATCATGAGCAACCTTTTTGTTTAATATGGGGGGAAATTAGTTGAAATTTCTCGTAGTACCCTTTAAACATTTATAAATTTTTCATACTTTGTCCAAAAAAATATGATTCCACTTGCTATGACTTTGTGTTTCAATTCATCAAGGGTGATTTTTTTATATAAAAAATGTCCCATCACCTTTTTAAATCATCAATTTTTTTTTTTTGTTATACATAGGACATACTACCAAATCCAAATGTACTTCCATTTTGAATCTCTTCAATGATATTAAAGGCCCTTTCAATCCATCTTGTGATCATTCAATTCAATTTCCATCCATTTTGCAAAGAGAATCAAAGATTGAGTTAAATAAAGGATGAAACTCAAACTTGACTCATTTCATTATTCAAATGTTTAATTGAGTACCACACCCGCCGGGTAGGGTTGGCATGTCATGCCAAGTAATTTTTTTTTGGGAATATGTTTTACAACAAATGCCAAATTATATGAATATTCTTCAAGATTCTTTTTTAACAATACAAAAAAAAATTGATTTTTTTTTTCCCGAAATATATTTTTGAGCTTCTCTTTTTATAATTGTTTTTTTCTCCAATCCTGACGACGGACCGACTACGGTATCAGTCAGAAACATTCAGTAATGTCGACGATGACTAAGTATGGATGGAATATGGATGAATAACTACATTCGTCGTTCCCAACCTGAGGTTGGACCGTTGAACAGACATCAGAGTGGCGGGAGTTCCCGCCATTTTTTCAATCTCCCGCCATTGCCTCGCAAGCTCAAGCTTCTGGAGTTCAAACCATATAAGCGTGCTCGCAGAGCCCAACAATCACTCGCAGTCTCTCTCCCATTCCAATCCTCCTTGTCGTCTGCACGTGATTCTCTCAGTACTCTTTGAGCCTTGCAATTGAAGTTGAGTAGTTCCGTGACTTCGCATTGTGATTTGAGTTCAGAAGCTCTGTTTTGTTTTGTGGGTGTTGCAATCGATTTGAGGTCCAGCGATGGCGCGTACCAAGCAGACGGCCCGTAAGTCCACAGGAGGCAAGGCGCCTCGCAAGCAGCTGGCCACGAAGGCGGCCCGCAAGTCTGCCCCAGCAACAGGGGGTGTGAAGAAGCCCCATCGCTACAGGCCGGGTACCGTGGCGCTTCGCGAGATCCGCAAGTACCAGAAGTCCACGGAGCTCCTGATTCGCAAGCTGCCGTTCCAGCGTTTGGTTCGTGAGATTGCGCAGGACTTCAAGACCGATCTTCGTTTCCAGAGCTCCGCGGTGTTGGCGCTGCAGGAGGCTTCAGAGGCGTACTTGGTTGGGTTATTCGAGGATACCAATCTGTGTGCGATTCATGCTAAGCGTGTGACCATCATGCCCAAGGACATTCAGTTGGCTCGCCGCATTCGGGGAGAGCGAGCGTAGAGTTCTACCGGATACGTGGTTTTCTCATGCCTCAATTTTTCCCTAAGTGAGCTCGCGGTTCCGGGATGCAATAGCTTAGGCCATCGCTTTCATTTTGTAGCAGTGTGCGAGTAATCGGGATTCATAATCTGTACATATTCTGATCCAGTAATTCAAAATACCAGCAACGTAGCTGGTGCTGAAAACCTTTTGCCATAGTGTTATCTTGCTTGTGACCGATGGCTGTCCGACCTGTTAAACAGATGCGTGTCAGATCTTTAGATTCCATTGAAAATTCCTGCTATTCAAATCCATCCGAAAATGCTCTCTGATGATTTAGCCCCTGATCAAAAGAGCTGTGTGTAACTTTCAAAGGGTTTAGGGTTTTACATTTGCTTGGCTGGCCATGTGTTTATCTTCTCGGTGCTCAGATGTCGCTTTCATTTTGTAGCAATATGCGATTTCTTGCTTGACTGTTTCTACCCTGGGTTGAGTAATCGGGATCTGCACATATCTCGATCCGGGAATTCAAAAGCCCAGTGAATTAGCTAGTGTGGCTTCAATGTGTTCGTCTGAAGCCGACTATGTGTTTGCGTGTGACTGATGGATGTCTAACCTGTTAATTAGCTATATGTCAAATTAGTCTCGATTGGAAATTTTCTGCTGTTCAAATGTCTCTGTAGCAATTAGCCCCTGCATCCAAGGAACTAGATGTAACTGTGAAGCATGTTCGTGGATTACAGTAGCCATGCGTTTCTATTCTCTGCGCTGAAGTTGACATTATCTTGCGTGTGACCGATTTCAATTAGATGTATGTCAGGTCATTAGTCTAGATTGGTATTCTCTGATTTTCTACTTCAGCTGTACGTGGATTACATTAGCTTGGCCGGCCATGTGTTCTTTGATTTGATTTCTGTTGAAGCATTACAGGTGGAATTCTCCTAGTACAGCCACAGCTTGTGCAGCGTTTAACCTACAGAGCCCGAGCCAAAACGTGAGTACCTCTGCCTTGTAAGAACTTGAAGTTGGCACTGCTAACAAATATGTTAAGTTTACAAAGTCTATCAGGGAAATATATCAGAACGTGGACAATGCAGGGTTTGGGTGTTTTCCTCACCTCACAAGATGTGGTAGATTGTGCTCTTTAGAATAGTGACGAAATGAGTTCAAGGCCATGCTCATTAAAAGGAGTGTGTTTAGGGTTTGCAATAATTCTTACTGAGATGACATGTGATTGAGAAATTGATTCAGAGTTCAATGTGAGTTGGGTTACTGTAAATACTCCAGCATCTCTCCGAATTATACGTATCCATGAAATGAAATGACAATGCTTGTGAGATCAGAAAAATACCAGTAAGCTGCGGTTCATTCACAGAGCTCGAGAATGCATGTCAATGTCAACCACAGGAAGAGCAAAAGAAACCCTAAATACTTGAATTACAGTAACATGCCATGGATGTTATATCTGTAGCAAATTCCATACTTTCATGTTACTGCATAATACCTCAATGGGTTGTATCTTGTTCAATGATGCTTTGAGAATCAAAGTCTCCATATTGCAAATGATTTTCAGCTACTTGGCATTCAGAAAATAATAATAATAAAAGAATGTAATAATAATAAAAGAAACTAAGGCATATATACCCACCTAGTTGAGTCTTAATCATGCTATAGGAATGATATGTGGAATAAAAATTTGGACCACAATGCCATGTTACCATGGGCAATGACTGCATAGCCAATTTCTGCTACCATGGAGAGACTTATGGTGACTAATAAGTAGTTGCACATCCCAAAAATTGCCATAAGTAATTGATAGTTAGAATATTGCAACAAAATTTGGATATGTTGTAGTACATATAGGATGATGTGTGTACACTTAGTTTCAAATTTTTTCAATCATATTAGAACCTATTATTTACTAATAAAAAAATTGACATTAAAAAAACTTTCTTTATGTGTACATGATTTAAAATATTCTTCAATAGGAAGAATCTCCATTGCTTCTAAATCATATGCTAAAAATCTCATGAATATTGGAGCTTTATTGAGGAAGATCTTACTAAGTGGAATTTGGCCCAAAAATTATACTTTTTCAAAATTTTGATCCTCAAAAACTCTATGTCTCCTTGAAAGGCAGTAGTATAACCTCGCAACTTCAATTCACTCGTAGAAAGCCACATTTAAAATGAGTCTGGTAGTAGTGGGCGTGGATTATAGGATGCCAACACGTTTGAACTATGTCGGGTAGTCTTCTCTCACAAGCTCACACTCTGACACCACTTAGTGCCAAATTGGATGCTGGACCTTGTACCTTTTGAGAAGACAAGAGTATACTAAAGTTCCAATAGATGTGGCATATACCATATCTAGCCATCAGGATCAACATCTCTTCTTGAATATTTAATATTTTTGGAAATTTTATTTTCAACAAATGCCGAATTTTGTGGAGATTCTTCAAGATTCTCTTTTGCACCACACAAAATAGATCATTTAAAAAAAAAAATCCTTAGGAATCTTTGAACTTCTCTTCCTGAAAACCGTCTACAGTATAATCCTCAATAATTTTCCATCGTCACCATTTGAGCCTTGGTAGACAACTAGATAAATGGTTCTCAAATATGTTTTTGTGCTATACAATCTATACATGAAAGAAGGTTGTTTGTTTGTTTTATTACATTGAGATCTCTTTGATCATGCACGTATTAGCCGTGCTCTTGGTACCGACGGAAAGATCTCCACGAGGAGGGGTGCATGACGTTTGTTTTGTCTCGTTTGGACTTACGGTGAGAAAGTTATGGATTTAAAATCAAAATTTGTCCCTATAAATTGAATTAAATTATGAAAAATAAAATTTGGAAGTTTTAAATGTCATACTTAGCATCATCAAAAAGCTCCCAAAAAGTAGAGGTGCATCAAAGTCGTTTCGTAGCTTTTGGACCTTCATTGTGAAAGTTATGATTTTTTAACTAAATTTTATCATAATAAATTATTCTAAAAAAGAAGCGCGGGGACCACATAAAATGCATAGGAACAAGGGGAACACGGGGAGCACCAGGGACACGGGGAACATGAAGAGCATGGGGATATGAGGAACATCTAGGCCAACGGCACAAGGCCACACTAGTCTATATATTAGAGAAGGTTGTCTATTTTGTTTTGTTTTGTCTGTCTTGTTATGTTAAGATCTATCCAACTATGTGACCCCAAACGCGTTCTTGGTAGTGTTGAGAAGCTCTCGACGAGGGGTGTACGGTTTATACTTCATCTCGTTTGGACCTATAGTGTGAAAATTATGCATTTTAATTGAATTTCCTCATTGAAAATTGAATTAAATTATGAAAAATAGAATATGGGGGTTTTGATGTCATCTTTGGCATCATCGGAAAGCTCTCAACGAGTACAGGTGCACCGAAGTTGTTTGTAGCTTTTGGACCTACAATGAGAAAGTTATAGAGTTTGAATCGAATCTCATCACCATAAATTGAATTAAATTATTGATAAATTGTTCTAAAAGCAAAAACAAAAACAAAAGCACAAGGAACTTAAGAATGCATGGGTACACGGGGAGCACTAGGAACATTTTAGATAATTGCACAGGGCCACCTAATGACAACACTAAAACATAAAATACAAATTTTACAAGTACATATCCTCTATATGAATGACCTTTGGCATTCCACAAAGATCTAAAATTGTCAGTAGGTTGGGTACAATTAAGGCCTCTTCTATTTGTTGAGAGTACCAACGATTTCATCAATCTATATATAATTGTCTGGGCGACCAGAAATTTCAGCTTGTTTTTGTAAGGGCAATTTAATTCCTCTAACAGATTTTTAAGAAATTACGGGCAATACTAAGAGTTAAATTTTAGGGAGGGACTCAAAGGCACTTATGTCCCATCACTCCGACAATTTAAGCATAGGGTGTGGACAATGCATGACGGAACTCCCAGTTTTGTGCAAACTTCAACAATTTACTTGATTTTGAGATCTAAGAAGTTATACTTATCCATTTGTTTTGACAATGGAAGAAATAGGAAGATTCCATGATTTTGACTGTTGAAAATTTAGTGATTCCTAATAAAATAAAACAAAAATGCATTTCAACAATTGCAAGGTGGATTGTGTAATGAGTTTGATAGCACTTGATTCAAACTTAGGATTTTTGAATGTGCATTTTAGTATGCTGACACAATTTCTAGTTGTTCATGTCACTGCCAATCCCCAAAATCTCTTATGTGCATATTTCACAAACATTGTAGAAAGGGGCATCATACTAAATTAAGAATGTGTACAGTTATCTTGTTATAATCTCACAACTCCTATATTGGTATGCACACTAATAAACAAGTTTTTTAAAACATCTATTCAATAACATATTGGGGAAAAAAAAAACAATTCGCTTTATTGCATAAGGTTCTTTAGCTATTAGTCGAGTCCTCCCTTTTCAACAGCAACAATGTAGACGTTTCAACCCCTAAACGTACTAGGGTGTCCCTGGAATTGACAATTTGAGAAAAACCATCATAAAGTACTATTTAGAAGAATATTTTGGAATTGATATGCAAATGAAAGTTCTATATTTTGAATTTTAGATTCCATTTGTACAGTTCAATTCACTAATACTATCACCAATATTTAATTATAAAATTTGAAAGTTAAAATTAAAAATTCCTTCTAAATTCGATTACAAACAAAATTTTAATATTTTTTGAGTAAAATTTGTTGGAATGAATTTGAAATGAGATACTCTTAAACGTGGTGATTCTTTGAAATTCTTGTGTGTCTTAAATCTATGACCTCATTTTTGCAAGGCTACTTTTGAACTACAGTCAATGCAATTTTGGCTTGGTCAACGACTTGACATACTTCTACATTTGTAATTTTAGAAAAATATGTAATCAAGTATGACTAAATCCAACCATTAGATAGGACAAAAACTTGGTGAAGTATCTTCAAAGAATTGGATGACTTTCATCCAAGCATTGATGAGAACGTAGGGTGGGTTTGAATCTGTTAGTTGTCCAAAAACTAGACGTTGTGAAGTTTAGGGATTAACAGTGTCTCACCACCCAACTTCTTTAGCTAAAGATGACGTGGCCTTGCCATAATTTAGAATTTGCTAGAATGATTTGGCCTAGATTCTAACGAGTTGCAAAGAAGGGCTAAAGAACCTTATGTAGGGATAACAATTAGCCCATATTGATTTTTCATAGTAAAAACACACTAGGAAAGGCTTGGGTACTTAGGGGTTTAAAAGGTAGTTTGTTTTGTCTTGTTTTGTTTCGTGTATTACATTGAGATTGAGATCACTTGCAACATTTGCATTCTTGAAACCATCAGAAAGCTCTCCATGAGAAAGAGTGCAATCAAGTCGCTTTGTGGCTTTTGGACCTATGGTGTAAAAGTGAAGGATTCTCAATCAAATTTTAAAATTATGAAAATAAACCAAATGAATTGGTGGATATTATATGAAAAGATAGAAAAAGAACATTATTATATGCACTTTGCACAATTAACCCCTAAACGTCACAGCGTCCAGAAATTGGACGACTAACAGATTCAAACCCTTCTCACATTCTCATCAATGCTCGATGAAAGTCATCCAATTTTTTGGAGATTCTTCACCAAAATGTTATCTTATCTAACGGTTGGATTTAGTCATACTTGATTACATATTTTTCTAAAATTACAAATGTAGAAGTATGTCAAGTCGTTGACCAAACCAAAATTGCATTGACTGTAGTTCAAAAGTGGCCTTGCAAAAATGAGGTCATAGATTTAAGAAACACAAAAATTTCAAAGAATCACCACGTTTAAGAGTATCTCATTTCAAATTTATTCCAACAAATTTTACTCAAAAAATATTAAAATTTTCTTTGTAATCGAATTTAGAAGGAATTTTTAATTTTATCTTTCAAAATTTATAATTAAATATTGGTGATAGTATTAGTGAATCAAACCGTACGAATGGAATCTAAAATTCAAAATCTAGAACTTTCATTTGTATGTCAATTCCAAAATATTCTTCTAAATAGTACTTTATGATGATTTTTCTCAAATTGTCAATTCCAGGGACACCCTGGTACGTTTAGGGGTTAATTTTTTCATTTTCGTTTCCAGTTCTTCATGATGAAGCAAAAAGTAACATTGCTTATTGCCAAAAAAAGAAACGAGTCTGCAGAATTCTAGCAAAATCTAAGTTCTCTTCAAAGACAATAAACTCAGACAATGAACACCATTTGCAAATAGTCAAGGCAGCTCAAAATATCTAGAACTGGATGCTCTAGCAAAACCTAACTTTATCATCTCTTACAAGTCACTGGTTGGATGGCCCTTGCATTATAAATGGGTGACTTGTCAATCCAGGAGAGAGACCTCCACGGGAATGGGTTCCCTGCATCAGGTTCTGAACCTTGAATCTATTAAGGTCAGATATTGACGCAAGCTTTAGAATGCTCCTGTAGCCTTCCTAGTAAGGACTAAGGAGAATACAACACGTATCAGTAGTTTGAGATCGACTAAATTGTAGACCTCCGATTCATTTTGTTTGAAGGTCTCGCTATACAAATACTCCTCTCATTTTCCAAATCTCAGTGCAGAGAGGACCAGGCAAACTTCAAACCTTAAGAACATTGGAGACTCTAGTTTCATTACCCTCGATCATTTCCAGACTAAAACCTGGGGATATGATCCAAAAAATGTGATTAGCGGAAATCAACAACATTTCTATGAAAATTCTGTAAGAATTCTCTGACATTTTTCATTCAAAATTTTGATTGCCTCTGTGAAAAGAACCTCAGGTCGTAAAGCTCCAGTGGACTCAATGGTAACTGCAAGCACAGTGCAACAAATGGCAAGTTGTGAGAGACTGTCCATCGCCACAGTATACTCCAACACCGCCATCAAGTGTCCGAGTAAACAAATGACAAGCTGACTGTCTAAGGATCTCAGGTTTACTTCTTTAAACACTATTCTTCCATCAAAACAATTGCTCATAAACTCTAGCACTGCTCACTTGCCGGTGAAAGCATTTTCCGCACTGAAAGTGTTTGTCAAAACTCTTTCGATAAGAACTTGAGGCTAGCAAAACAAAAACTTGGACATGGTATGGTAGAGAAACACAATTCTAGTCATATCAAACGATTGGAAAACATGAGTCCAGCCATTGTTGATCCAGTTTTCAGTAAAAAACTCACATATGAAATGGTCTTTCACTCGAGTCAGCTGCACCCGCTTATCCCAGCCTTCTCCCCTTACACATTCTCGACACAGCGTGCAGTTCCTTGGCCTTACCGCCCTGGCCTTCTTAACTGCAAAAGTAAAAAAGACAACCCACATCAAAAGATTGACTAAATTGTCCCATAAAAGCCACCCTAGGACTTTCCTGCTTGCGTATAAACAACAAAATGAACGAGAGCAGATCCAAGCGCCACTAGGAAAAAGATGGTAACAGTCAAATGCAGTACCTGTGCCTACATCTTCAATATCAAAAACTCCAACAGGACATTTTTGAACAAGTTCCTCAGCAAGCTTTCCTTCTATATCTTCCATTAGATTTACCTGTATGGTCAAAATATTCAGAATGTAAGATAAAAGCATCAAATGATAGGAAGAGAACAAACCTTCGACAGGGTAACACTACATCGGGTAGAATAATAAGGAGCAGGATATGGAAGATAATTGAACTGCGTGAAAGCCAGAAAGAAGAAGTGATTGAGAAAGGCAGTAAGAATCGTAGGGACTACCTCTGGAAGCATCCTGTACCGGGCAGTTGCCACAGGTGACCACTTTGCATGAGTCTTACCAATACCTTTCATTGCATGCCCTTCAAGCTCTATTGCCTGCAGATCAAAACAAACTATCTAGTAAACACTAAAACAACACTTCTACCGAATCCACTCTCAGCGAGATCACTCTCTTGTTCAACTGCATACCTCACCACTCACACAAAAAGTCTTAGCTATAACTCAGTGATGAGCTTATTAAGAATTGCTACTTGATGGGTACAAGAACCACCACATACAATATCCATTATCACACCAGCTCTGCAACAGCGTAATACAGCTCTTATGATCCTAAAGAGTAGCATTACGATGTAATTGTAGAATGGAAAACCGGCTCATACCTGACCTGGCCTAAGTTTTGCCACGATAATGTCAGGGTACTGACATGATATGCCTTCTGAAGTTATTCCAGCCAAATTCGCTTGACTTGACCCAAAAGAAGTAAATTTTGTCTTGGTGTTAAAGGGCATTTCGCTACCTTCAGGCAGCCATTTCATCTGATCCGACTTAACTGCACAATGAAATGCAGGCACACTTCAAAATGATGACCAACATCATATTAATCATTTGCCTTATGTCGATAAAGGCGGTAGGAAGAATTAAGCGAAAATTACGAAAGCACTTACTATATATTTAAAAGATAACAAGATCTCTTTCATTTCATTGGGTCCAAGCATTCCCCTATACTAGTGATTCGTAACATTTAACACTATTCTACTGAACATACACGACTTTGAGAAGATAGAGACTCTATAAGGCTGACATATGCATTCCGTAATCTCACAGAATAGAGTCAGAGGTCTCACCTGAGCCATTAATAACTCGCTCTTGTTTTCGAGTGCATACCACATCGAGCTTGAAAACTATTGTGTTTTTCTCATTGGCATTTTCCTCCTCTATAAATATTCAAGTAAAACATGTTAGTACAGCATATCATCACGAAAAGACCATAACAAGATAACATGATGAAAGTCGCGACAATTACCGCTTTTGTAATCAAAAAGCCGTGGGTCCGCTCGAATGGGTAGCAACCCAAGCCGGTGGGCAAGAACTTCATCTTGGATCACAGATGTGTTGTTTGCAATATAGACCTTCTCTATGGCCATAGTAGGGACCTGCAAATTTATAAATGAAACAAGCATAACTCTTATTCAACTTTCCTCTTCACATCTAACATCTAACATCTATATTACACTATCAATTAGCCGTATCCAGTATCGAATCCGTTAATAATTGACTGAAACCGCCCACTGAAAACATGTACTAACACAAGTGACCCTTGCTGAAAGAACTGATTCACAAATATTTTTCTCAAAACATACTAACGTTGGCCAAGGACAGGTCAAACTCCAACTTCGACTTATCTAGTGGAACTGCTAAAACTTCAAACTCAGACAATGAGAAACTGATCTTACCTCAGCAATAAGTATTCTTCGAAACGCATTAGCAATAGCAGCATCGATCCCAATTAAATCAAACTCGATATCCTCTTCATTCAAGGAAACGATATCCACACGAAGGTTCTTGCGAAAATCTTCAAGCCCTAAGCTGTTGTCTACTCCATACGCCATATACGCTCCAGAGTATTGCACAGATTCTGTCTGTTCAAGAAGTAACCTTGCGTAAGAATCGCCAAATTAACAAGATGAACATGAATTGATTGCTTGTTGTTACTCAGAGACCGAATACTGAGAGTTAAAAAAAAAAAAAACTGTTGCAACTATTAACGGCAACCAACACATACATATCTAGTGTAGCGACAACTTCTGTACTCTCAACTGTTACTCGCAAATCCTAACCGGGGTGGAGAGAAATATCTTCGTATATGCTATCAAAACAGCGAGGAATGCCGTGAATTAGGTCTCACGACACGACCTACCGCAAAAACAGAGGCTTGCTCTACATGCACATTCATTCCAAGGAATTGTATAATCTTTTGATGCTCTGTATCTCAGTCTCTGTATCATTTCCTTTTACAAAAATGGCAATGCCAATTCACTCACAGGACACGGATCCTCGCACTTGTCCAGGAAAAAAAAGAAAAAAAAAGACTCACATAAGACGGAGCGTCAGGGGCGCACACGACGCGTGAGCGCTGAAGTTCCAAGTGAGGCGGCAACTTCGGCTCGTCGGTATCAGAAGAGGAGCCCGCCATCTCTTCCGCCAAGAGTCAACCACCAGAAGGTGTCAATTAAAGGTGATAAGATAGCACGGATAGAGAAATTTTACAAAGAAAGAATGCGTGAGGTGAAAAAGGCGACGATCCGAGTAGCGTCGAGCAACAATCTGGTGCAAGCGGAAGGCAGAAAGCAATGGAGCTTCTCCTGGCCGCTTGCACTAAACCCTAAACCCTAGGTCCTGGTTTACAAGTAAGAGAGTGAGAGCGAGGGCCCAAGCTAACTATTGATACCCGAGCTTACTATTGATACCCGAGAGAATGGATGATACCCACCGTCCTATCCCTACCCTGGCGCCTCCTGGCTCCCCTGCCCTGAGCTGTTATCGCTGTCGGTATTTGGAAATCATTTTTGAAAGGCCATTTTTTGAAGTAAATCAGTTTTTGAAGTAAATTACTTCAATTTGTTCACTGTCCTTCGATTTTTCATTTGTAAACTTTTTTGCTTACCCTCTCTTGAATCTATTTTTCATAAACATTCTTTCTATTTAACCCTTTAACGCTTTGGGTACTATAGTTAGGTTCATTGGTTTTCATTGGGTTCTTCCACTATGATTGATGCTGCCAGAAATAGAATGGATTAAATTAGAAAGAAACCATACAATTGTACTCTCAACTGGAGTGCAGGCATTTTGCCAAAATTAGAGAATCATCCGATGGTGGGATTGGAAGATCATAGTATGTCGTTGAACCGTATAATGCACAGTCAAAAATGAGATTTTGGAGGGTGTGATACTTCAAAGTTAAATAGATTTTGGGTTAAATTTTCTAAAATGAAAGTAAAGATGTTCAGCAATGACCTATGTCAACACCTCTCCGTTGCAATCTTTCATGTTAACTCCTAACCGCCTAGCCATGCATATTTTGCATGATGTACGGATTTGACGTCCGTTTTCTCATCCATCATGCACTTTTTGCAATGTGGATTTTTAATTGAAACTTTTATGGGAAGTTATCTCTGTGCATGTGTGATCCAATTAGAAAGGGGATGATTTGTGAAATTTGTATGCCTCATTTCATGTTGTAGTGTTCCATCCAAAATTTCGAAGATTTTAGTCTAAAAGTGCTCTTGAAAAAGTCAACTACTAAAATTAAGCAACCAAAAAATCTCCAAAAATCACTACACTTAGAGTATCACATGTAAACCCATCACAACAAATTTCATTATCAGATTGTCAATATCTTATTTGTAATCATATTACAAAAGAGTGTTAAATTTTAAGTTTGAAATTGAATACACAAATATTGGTGATAGCAATCGCAAATCTAACCGTATGGATAGAATCTAAAATGCATAATGTACAATTTTTATTCATTCATCAAGTTGAAAATATCCCTCTTAGATGCATTTTATAATGCATCTTTGGAAAACTGCCAAATCTGAAAAGGGTGAGAACGTTTAGGGGTTAAGAATGAATTCACACATAATTATTGTGACTTTTACAAGTGAGAGTGACTTATCCATGTACGGTTTAGGACAAAAAATTATACGCAAAAATATCAAAGGAGTTGGTACATGGATCAAGATTGAAATACATACACTAAAGGAACATGAACAAGAGAACACAATCCAAAA
This sequence comes from Pohlia nutans, assembly GCA_022496805.1. Classification (NCBI taxonomy): domain Eukaryota; kingdom Viridiplantae; phylum Streptophyta; class Bryopsida; order Bryales; family Mniaceae; genus Pohlia; species Pohlia nutans. Next base: position 7,373,151 of record CM040085.1, on the reverse strand, counting down.
AAATAAAATAAGATAACAAACTTCCAAACACAAGAAATACTGCATAGTACATGTGTTGTATTTGTAAGTATTTACTGTATTTTCAAGTATTTACAATTTTTTTGTGTTTTGTTCATAGGTATTTTGATAGTTGCACAAATCCAAATTAAAATTTTCTTTTTCTAGAAGATGTATATTATAATGCTCATAATCTGAACTTCACAATTCAAAATCCAACTCTTCACGGATTTTCCGTTATTCACATTTTCGACACATCAGAGACCACAATGTGGTCACTTGAGCACTAAAGAGTTAAAGGGTAAACTGAAAAGGGCAATCAAAGACGTTGCCTTGGAGCAAAGGCGTGCCCCTGTCTGCTTGAAAGGAGGTGACATGTGAGAGGCGTTGATGAAGGACCAGCTCTCTCTCCACCTGCTTTGGAAAGCTTCAGTTGCAGCGGGGAGATTGGCGATGGCGTGCCTGCCCCGGGACCTTCTCTCTGTGTTCATCACCTGTCGGTGCTGCCTGTTGTGTTGAGAGTCCCCTGCATCAATTCTCAAGCAATTCTGGAATCATTCGCAACCGAAGCTAGGCTTTCAACAGAGCTGCGTGTTGCGCATCATTGAACTTCATCCCCCCCGCTTTAATTTGGCAATGGCGGCAGCTCGGCGGATGAGTCTCCTGGCCCTCATTCCTCTCCTCTCCACTCCGCACGATGCTCTTCTCTCACACGCCAATGCCCCCGCCGGTATGACCCATTCCTCACCTCTACCAAGTAACCCCTCAGTGTCCACTGTGTATTTTCTGTAGTGTTGGAAAATTGGACCCCTGCTGCAAATCAATCATCTGTTTGTGTGAAAATGACTTCAGTTTGAAACGATGGACACTGTTGATCTTGTAGTATAGGACAATAGCTTTAAAATGATTTGTATTGCAATCAGAAAACCGAGGTAAAATGAGAAAATTCCACCTCGATGCAGATGGCCATATTGGGCATTTTAGACGCTTAGGAGTTAAATTATTGTCTGAGAGGATCTATGATTCAAATCGCAATTCTTGGTTAGGAGGAATTTCCTGCGTCTGATTCAATTCTCACCCGATTTATCATTTGTAAGACTCGGGCATGAGGTTTAGGGTTTAGGAGGAGGATGTAGAATGAGAGTGCTCTGTGATCTAATTATCGAAGTGAATTGCTCTGGATTTGGATGTCGTGTTACCGGTATATTGACGCCGAACCTAGTGATTTTTTGTTGCTAACTTTAGCCAAATTGCTACATAAAATTTGGGCTGGCTAAAGGATTTTAGAAGGAATAATAGCCAGATTTCCTACATGGAGTCAGGATGTGTAGCCTCTTTAAACCTAGGTATCACCCAGGTACTGCCTAAGTAACACCTAGATAGCACATGTGTGTTACCCTGATATTACCTTTATATTAATATGAAAGAGCATCCAAGGAGCCTGGATTGCTCTTTAAGGAGAAACGCTAAACCGTCTCCTGACAAAAAAAATCACTGGCCGAGCCTGTTGCTATCACTGACCTATTGCTGAAATGAAACGGGGAATATAAGAGGTTTGATTTTGAGGGGATGATATTCCGGGTAGCAGGCAAGGTTGTGATGGAGCCTTTTACAGGCATCGCGTTTGAGCAGCAGAAGCAGATTGACAATACTGGTTATCATTTGCATGCAACTGCAGTCCGCTGTATGCTGGGCCAGGTTCCACCTCTCTCCCTTCAATATTCTACACTCGTGCCTGCATTTGTACTTCTATGTGAATGAGCGAATTGCAGTTGTAATCTAATTGTTGATGAATTCATCTCTCCATGAGCCGTTTAGTTGCAGTAATGCAAACATGTCGGACAAAGCTTTCAGAAAAACGTTTGATTGTACTATTCTCTCAATACTAGAGTCTAGTATTCACTCTCTCAACTTGATTACTTTTCATGAGACGAAGAGTGAATTATAGTCGTTATCTTCTGGGATGGTCGGGCAACAGTGCAAGATGGCAATGGCCAGGGCGTACGCAGTTGGGCTGTACACGGAAGACAAACAACCTGTGAGGAATCAAATTCACTTTTTTGCTATACGTGACTATGTTGCTGTCTAAAATATATCTGCAAAGAACATTACTAGCTGTTAGGATCCTTGTTCTGCATACTTGATAGAAACAGGTTGTTTGGTAATGAATCCTAGCTCGTGCCTTTCCCCCTCTTTTTTTAAAGTTGAGGCAAAGAGAATCTTCTGTATTGGTCTAGCTTTTGCTTAGTTTTCCCCTTCTGTATTTTATTACTACCTGTATGTTAGTACGTGCATACAATATCTGCGCTTAGTTTTGATGTATTATGGTAAACCTTCGGAATTGTATCAGAAACTCATGAACGGTGTGTGAACAGGTCAACGAAACGGCAGTGCTCACTGGAGCGATGCGGCGCAGTCTTGTCCTTGTAATGGACAAGGATGTTGCAGGCCATCATATTGCCAAGGTGTGATTCTGACCACTTATAATTTGAGAGTGTGTATGTTATGCATTCTTGTTTGTTTTTTGATTGCCGATGTGATGTTGGTTTACAGTACTTGATCTGTTGTGTATGGCAATCTTTATTTACACGACAACTATCACCGAATGTGGCATTGTCAAGCCACGTCGGATGGATGTATTTTGTAAATTACATTGCCCTCTTCAAATGATCTACTGGAATGATGCTTCAAAAATCCAAAGGAGTGGATTAGTCCTGAAACTTTGCTCCTTTGATTCTGCTAAAAACATGCGGTGGGATGTCTTACTTGGGCCGTGGACCGTGAACAGGGCTTTGACAAGTCATTGTTGCCACGAATTCGTAAAGCACAAGCTGGGTTAAAAAGAGGAGCAGGCAAAGATGCAGTAAGTGGCCGAATAACACTGAACGTACTAGCTAGGGAGTCCACAACATTCCTTATTTCAGATAGTTCTTTGATTTAAAGCTGTTGCCCTTGCGTTTTTTCTCATGTTATATAGACTCCAGCTCAGCAGGATGTGGTTTTTATCATCTAATTGAACTTTTATTCTGGAAACAGTTGCGAGACTTTACGAGTTGTTTCAATCGGCAGAAAATGTTGAAGAAGGGTTCGGAAGTAGCTCTGGTTTGTAAACTCTTCTTTAGAACAAATGCTGATATCTTTTTTCTCTTATTCCTAATTGCCATGTATGCATTTGAGGTGTGTCAAATTCATAAGTTGTTATTTCTATATCTCTTGTAAGAAATGATGCAAAAAAATCTGCTGAATGATGTTGGATGTGGATGATGAACAGCTATGGACGCCAGATAACAAACTTGTCGTCTACATTGATAATCGGTTGGTTTTTATTTCCTCTATCTGTGCATGTCACATAATAGCTAACAGGAATAATCTTATCCATAGTTCGAGAAGATTTATGTTTTCTGTTTGTTTCTTCATTGGAAGAGGCAACTTGATCAGTCAAAGAGAAAACGTGGTGTATCATTCTGTTTTGATTTAATCAAGCCATATCATGTTGGAGTCTGACATGATTTGTAATTGTGTGCAGGGTAAATGCAGTGATAGATTCGCCCATTTTGTGTAGGGCTGTGTTTGACATGTATCTCGGGGAGGATTCAATCTTCCGAAAATATCGTAACATGTCATTTATTTTCCATGACAATGTCACGTCTGAAACGTAAGTTTTTCTAAACACACATCAATGTGTGCTCAACACAGACAACTCTTTTATTGGTATGCACAGTCAAAAGCTCAATTTCCTCCAATGAGTTCTTGTGGGCCTTGTAATACATTTGTGATTTTCATTTTTCATAATCCATACATGCATATTATGTTGCTCAAAGTGGTGCACACATTCTTAAATGTCAGGTTCTGGTTTGGTGCTTCTATTGAAAGGTTGGCATGTTCGTGTACCAAGTGTCCACAGAGAGATAGATCGGCAGTATCAGCATGGATATTTATTAAAGACAGCCAATACACTTCTGTAAGAGGCCATGATCTACAACATTGAACAGTTCTTATTTCGGAAATTGAATTTTTAATATTTGTTACTAATATAAGCTTATGTGGCAGAACTTGAAATAATCTCTCAAACACCAGATCATGGCATCATGGCTTTACTGTAACACTTCCACCGTCTACTGTACAGTGGGGTGCAAAAAGTGGCTATTGTTTGTAATAAATGAAAAGTGTACAGTAGACGGTGGAAGTGTTGTTCATAAAGCTGCAATGTTGTGTGAGAAATTACACGCTCATTCAACCATTTCTATGCAAATGGGAACTGTAGAAGGGAAAGACACTAAAAAAAATTACGCTGACTTTTTGGACCCCACTATACTTTGTAAGTTTGCATAGTCCAGTTTACATAGTCCAGTTTATTCTTGGAAGTTTAAATAGTCCAGTTTTGTCATTTGATCGTCCTTCTCTTGGGAGTTGGTAAATGGATTGCAAAATGTATAAGTTAAATCAATAACAATGTGTTCTTTAGAATAACATGGCCACAAACATTTTTGTAATGAAGGAGATATGTTTTTTAAAGTAACCTTTTAAGGTTTTGACATGCAAAATACATAGTGCTATTGACCTTCAATTGGTAAACTTTCAAAGTATTTTATCACCACCATCACCATTGCTAAATCTAATCTTTGATCACTTATGGCGTACAAAATTTTGAGGATTAGAAGTTGAATATGGTCTCGTTAGATTTGTATGGGCAAGGTTTTTGATTTGATACCCAATTCAAAACAAATGGTGTCAAGTTGTGCAAGAAAATGTTTGAAATCAAATCGCAATAAAGTTAGAGTAATGAATCTACAAATGCTTGGAACCTACTAACAATTGGGAATTAGAGAACAAGTTAAACTTTTTGGAAAGCTAAAATGATTTCCTACACGATGTAGTGGTTGTTTGCTCAACTTAACAGAGAATTGAGTAAACATATTGAAGATTGAAATTGAGTCTTTTACTCATTGTAAGAGGTTGAAGTGAAGAGTTGTTTTGGTTCCACGGTAGTAGGCATGTGAGTGTCTTGTATAGTGATACTATTGGTGTCTTACATAGTGCAACTACTATACTAGTTCCAATATTTCTAAAACATGGAAGTTTTTTTTTCTTCTAGTTTTCATACTAGAGTCATGACAATGGTCTAGAATCCTTTTTATACTTGTTAAATACCTTATAATATCACATTTGTATACAATTCCTTGATATTAACAAATTATGATAGTCATTTAACACATAAATTTTGTCCTAAACTGTATATTGATAAGTCACTCAGTTATAAAATTCACAATAATTATGTATGAATCCGTTCTTGGCATAAAAGATTGCAATGGAGAGGTGTTGATAAAGATTGTTGCTGAAGAGTTTGACTTTTATTTTTGAAAAATTAACCCAAATTTTGTTTAACTTTGAAGTCACACACCTTCCAAAATCTTGTTTTTGAGTGTACATTATACGGTCCAAAGACACACTATGATCTTCCAATCCGATCCGATCTTACCAAGGTTTAAGCGACACTTGTTTGATTAAGTTGTGTTTATATTTATTTATACAGTTGAATACTATTAATAGTATCTTAATTTCAGTAGAGAGGGTTTTAAAAAATAAATCACCAAAAAATCTATGGTTTCTACATAACAAGGTTGGGCGGTGAAGGGTTAAAGTCCAGATGATGTATTGATTTGAAAGATGTGTTTGATGAATAACAAAAATGGAGTTGATGTACAAAACAAAGCTGTAAATGTCAATGTATAGATCACATATAGATGGTTGGATTTATCATATTCTTTTATTAATATTTATTAATTAAAAATTCAAGATTTTCTTTTGAAATTCAATTTAAAATCCCAAATTTAAAAATATATATATTAAAAAATTTGTAACAAATTTGGAATAACATGCACTATGTGACGGTATAATTTCTATTATTAGAGTCTATTTATTTTGGAAAAATCATTATTAAGATCTCATTTTTTGAACTAAAAATGAAACTTGACATAAACCAATGATATCGTTTTTAAAAAAATGACAATATCTTATTTTGAAGATCCATACTGAACAAATGGTAGTCAACTAGCACAAGAACCAAAAGAAATTTGGATGGATGAAAAATGTGACTGTTCATTGTCCACAAAATGGCTCTCAGTATGTTTTGTGTCCAAATAGTGGGCAGAAGCATGCTAAAGAATTATAACGAACATTTATTTGAGATTCAATTATTGCTAAGACAATTTGGGAAAAAAATGTTGCACAAAGATGTTAGTTGAGGTCTTAGAATTAAAATTTTGATATGTGCGCTATTAACTCCTACACGTCCAACCGTCCAAAAAGTAAATGATGTACATAATCAAACACAATTCTTTCATCCATCATTGACTTTTTGCAGTGTGGATTTTTTACTATATATTTTATGGGAAGTTAGCTTCATGCATGTGTGATCTGATTAGAAAGGGGATGATTTGTGAAAATTTTATGCCTCATTTCATGTTGTAGTGATTCACCCAAGATTTCGAAGATTTCAGTGTAAAACTGCTCTTAAAAAAGTCAACTTATAAAATCAAGCAACCAAAAAATCTCCAAAATAATTACTACACCTAGAGTATTACATTTCAACCAATCACAACAAATTTCGTGCACCAATTGTCAATATCTTATTTGTAATCAAATCACAAAAGAATTTTAAATTTTAAATTTTAAATTTTATACAAAAATATCGGCGACAACAATCATAGATCTATCCATATGGATAGAATCAAAAATTCACAATGTACAACGTTTATTGATATATCAAGTTTAATTTATCTCTCTTAGTTACAGTTTATAAGACATCTTTTAAATTCTTCAAATCTGGAGAAGGATGAGGACGTTTAAGGGTTAATAAATAATACATAAATAGGGTAGCTTCAAGATTGTGGCATAGATAGAGTGTTCTAGTTGAAAGAGATGGTTCAATATGTATAAAAGGTTACGTACTAAATAACGAGGCGAGCCAAAGATCGACAAGTTGGATGTCGGACATAACCCTCTCCTTCAAACTAGATCAAGATTGTTAAACTTCATGGAGACTTGCGACTTCTTTAATCCTTAAAGGCCGAACCAATCCCTATGGGGTTGATGGATGATTGTTTTCATCCATATCTCCTTCCTCATGAATCTCTTCACCATGAAACATTTTTTAGAAATACTTCATCAAGTTGTTGTCCTATCCAACGGTTGGACTTGGTGTTATTAAAGTACAAACGTCTCTAAAATTACAAACGTATAAGTATGTGAAATTTTGACCAAGCCAGAAATTGCATTGACTTTAGTTCAAAAGTGGCCATGTAAAAATGAGGTCATAGATCTAAGGAACACAATTTTTTTTTTAAATCACCATGTCAAGAGTACCTCCTTTCAAATTTGATTCAACATTTTTTACTCAAAAATTATTAGTATTTTGTTTGTAATCAAATTTAATAGGAATTTTTTATTTTTACTTTCAAATTTTATAATAAAATATTGCTGATAGCGTTGGTGAATCTAACTATATGGATGGAGTCTAAAATTAAAAATCTACAACTTTCATTTGCGTATCAATTTCAAAATATTCCTCAAAACAATACTTTATAATGGTTTTTTCTCAAATTGTCAATTCTAGGGACACCTTGTAACCTTTAGGGATTAAAGAGTGAGTGGAGGAGAGGGTTATGGCTCTAAACCACTGTCAGTGTTTCCAATCACCCCACGCCACGTGGCAATGAAAGTGACAGGAGTAGGTTACAGGTTCAGGATACTCAAAGTGTAAATGGAAACACAATCATTTGAGCTTTATATTGATGAGCAATACCTGAAATATTTGGAAGCATTAGGCAAAAGTTATTGGAAACTAGGACAAGTAGTCAACATCAATGGGTTTGTGGTGAAAGCCATGTACATGTCACATGGTTAAAAAGTTATGGGTTTCTTTCAACTGGTACAGGACACATGAGTTATTACAACTCCTACTACCCAGAAGCAGTAGCCTTCATGCTCTCTGCCTTTCCTTTATGCATCATCTTGGGACTCTACTTGTCCATTTAGCTACTGATTTGCTCTTGTTGGGTGTGGAATATGCTACACCATCTACTCTGGGGCAAGGCGGGGAATCCCTAAACGTCACAGCGTCCAGAAACTGGACGACTAACAGATTCAAACCCGCCCTACGTTCTCGTCAATGCTTGGATGAAAGTCATCCAATTTTTTGGAGATTCTTCACCAAGTTGTTGTCCTATCTAACGGTTGGATTTAGTCATACTCGATTACATGTTTTTCTAAAATTACAAATGTAGAAGTATGTCAAGTCGTTGACCAAGCCAAAATTGCATTGACTGTAGTTCAAAAGTGGCCTTGCAAAAATGAGGTCATAGATTTAAGAAACACAAAATTTTCAAAGAATCACCACGTGTAAGAGTATCTCATTTCAAATTAATTCCAACAAATTTTACTCAAAAAACATTAAAATTTTCTTTGTAATCGAATTTAGAAGGAATTTTTAATTTTATCTTTCAAAATTTATAATTAAATATTGGTGATAGTGTTAGTGAATCGAACCATACGGATGGAATCTAAAATTCAAAATCTAGAACTTTCATTTGTATATCTATTCCAAAATATTCTTCTAAATAGTACTTTATGATGATTTTTCTCAAGTTGTCAATTCCAGTGACACCTTGGTACGTTTAGGGGTTAAGGTAGAAGCACCAGGACGTGTTAAGGACCAATTCCAGTCACCTATGAAAGCACATGTTTCAACTTTGGGCGAGTTCCCAATCAAATTATCACAAACATAGCAATTTGGTGATCAATTACGTATGCAAAGTTAGCAAACTGATTGGACTAGAAATGAAAGACGAGTATTAGTTCCCCTAGTAACATCAATAGTGGTCTATGCAGATTAAGTTTGAAAATTCAGAACAAAATCATACATTGTGACAAAATTAATTAAAAAATGGGATTGGTTCTTAAACCCAACGTTTTATGTGCTGCACTTTTTTATCATTGAAAACCATCGCTCTAAATAGCTTGAAATCCTTAAACTGACAGGTATTCGTGCCTCCACCTTACTGAATGTTATGATTCATTTCCCAAAATGCATGGAGACTTGAATGTCATTCAATTCATCTCCTATGAAATCCGTCAAGGCATTTTTATTTTTTCTCATTTTTCATGAAGTGCCAAAGTGGCGATATAAAATGTTATGGTAGTGCTCTATATTTCAACATTCATCCACATATTGGATAGAAGATATCACACATCCAAAAAAACAATTCATCCATAGTCTGGCGATTTCATGCAAGATATTTTTCAATCTGAAATTTTATGGCGAAAACCTTTATAAATTTTGAGCCAAAGTATTCTGTTTTCATCTACAATCTGGTTATTTCATGCAAGATATTTTTTTAATCTGAGATTTTGTGGCAAAAAACTTCATGGCTTTTGGCCATTTTTTTTAGCCAAATTACTTTTTCGAGTGCAATTTGGCACTATTTCGCCCAAAAAATGCCTTGTATGAAACCCATGACCCCAATGTTATGTGCATTTCTTGTGGTTCACTCCAATAAGAGCATCACCACCCATGAACATTATTTTCTTGGGCCTAATAGTGCCAGATTGCACTAGTGAAACAAAATACTTTGGCTCAAAAATTATAAAGGTTTTCGCCATAAAATTTCAGATTGAAAAATATCTTGCATGAAATTGCCAGACTATGGATGAATTTGTGTTTTTGGATGTGTGATATCTTCTAATGTGATATTTTCTATCCAATATGTGGATGAATGTTGAAATATAGAGCACCACCATAACATTTTATATCGCCACTTTGGCACTTCATGAAAAATGGAAAAACAAATGCCTTGATTACCATCCATGAATGTCACATTGACTTGCCATACTTTGTTTGAAACTTCTAATGTTTCAAAATATGAATCCCTCATGCCACTCGTGATCATGCCATAAAGTTCGTCCTACATATGGATTTTACATAAACAAGTCGATGGATAAGAGATTTGGATATAATTGTGGAGTTCGAGGTTGCTTGAAGAGACTTCTCTCGTCCGTGCATCCTACTCGGATGGGGTTCACGTTTAACGTGACTATGCTACTTTTGTTTAATATGTATGTAGTGTGACATCAATAGGATTTGATTTGCACCACATATGCACAATAAGCCTGTTCAAGAGACACAATGACGATGCTCTAAACACCTTGGATCTCCAAACTCTAACAATAACTTTTAGGCATTATTATCAAGTGCCAGTACAATAATGCCAAACTAATCTCTTATGCAATCTTCATTTAACAGAAAAAAACGAACTCTCGATTTATTAAACGTGTGCAAGTCATGTATAAATCCTAAACTCTAAATCCCCTTTTTGACGTTAATGCAAGCACTATTCACTCATGGGCCCCATTTTCTAAATTTTCCATTTTGGGCACCTTGGGGACTTTTTTGGACAATTTTATTTTGCAAAATTTTGGCCTACGGTTCTACTATATTAGTCTAGAAGGACCCTTCCATGAATTTTAAATCGTTGGAGAGGGGGTTATTTTTTTAAGGTAAGCCTCAACATGTACAAAATAGGGGGCAAGTTTTGTCCTCTTGCATTATCGTCAAGGAGGGGATTTAGAGTCGGGGTATTTAACCTCTAAGCTCCCAATAGACCATTTTTTGGTCACTGCCCATTTTCCGAGGCTGCCCAGGCCCAAATATATATATATATATATATATATATATATATATATATATATATATATATATATAAATATATATATATTTGCAATTAAAAAATATGGGGTCATAGGTAAACGAGTCTTCTTTATAATGCAATTAGAACTATGTCCATCCGATCAACACTTCTCTTAGGCGATTTTTTCAAAATGAAACACCTCAATGTTGAAAAGCAGTTTCAACACTTCAGGTAGGCTTGCCAAAAATCTAAGCCAATGAGGTTCATTGGGCACCTCATAGGAAATTGACTCCACTCCACATAGATTGTATGCCATGAGCTGTGGGCTCATTCAATTAGAAAAGAGCTGAAGGGATAATCTAATTTAGCCAATATCTCTTGCTTCCCTTCATACCTCCACCCATTACAAGGTCTCTAAAAAAATGCTAATGAATTGAACATCTTGTCAAATTGAGTCATGCATCTTCTTAACTACCTCATCTTGAAGATTGTAAAAAATGGCACATCATTTCAACTTCTTTTTTTTGGATTTGAGAGTTCATAAAAACAAAGTTACCCAGATTTTTCAGGGCATGAAATTTCAAATTTTCAACTTCGTTTGCTATTATCTTGACATCCGTGCGGTCAAATGTTTTGAAAACTTGAGTTATGGTTTATAAGACTTAGGAATACAAGATCCTACAATTGGAATGTGAAAGAAAGAGTTTCGAAAAGCATTCAACGATCATCAACGAAAATGTCCAAAATGAGGCAGTTTTGGGTGGGAGGTTTAGAGGTTAATCCCTAAATGCCACCCAAATCAAAATTTGGCTTATGAATGGAACTGACTATTCATTTCCAACTGTTAAGTGGATGATTTCCATCCAATTTTTTTTGTGAAGGATTTTGCTTGGTCATGCCACCTCTCCAAGTTAAATTCAAATCATTCAAGTTATTTTTAGATTTTGTATGGGGTCCCAACTACAAAAAGAGTCATAAAAACGGATCGATGTGTCGTGTATTTTGGATTTTTTTGTTTTATTCTACTTAAACTATATTTAGGCCATGAAAATGAGTTCTATTGCATTTGAGCTCAACTAAAAAAATGAAGCTTGTCAAGGCTAGTTTTTACTCCATTTTGAATTTTCAAAAAACTTTAAAAATTGATTGTTTTATTGCAGTTACAAGTTTGGTGGGTATTACCATGGTATAACAAAAAAATCTAAATTTAGATATACGGATGATTTTCATTAACTAAACTTTTCTTCATTGTAATTTACACCGTTGGTAAAAAAACCAGAATTTTTTAGTACAATTTGTAATTGATATGAATTTTCTTTACAATCAATTCAAAAATCCATAGTAATTTCAATATTTCACCAAAATTTATGAAAAATTCATGATTTGTAGTAGACACGTGGCTTCATCCATTAAAAATATAAAGTTGAATTCTTGTATTATTTATAGTGGCAAAATTGGGTGTGACATGTAAAGCATGATTCCACGGTCATAGGTCCGACCTTTAGGGGTTAAATAAGATAGTTCACCATAGAACCTGATTCAGGTAGAAAGCATGGTCACTATTCAGAAAAAGAATGCCAAAATCCCTTCAAAATAAACAAACAAAGAGAGTACTAAAATGGCCACATGTTGGATGAATGTACACTGACGCTGTTGGATGAAGACGTATACTTCATCCATCCCTTACACGTTTTTATCCAAATCAGGAATGTAAGTAAGTTCATCATTCCACGAAAGATCACGACTTGCAGTGGCTGGAAGAAAATCATTGCAAGTAACCGCACCTGGGCCCAAGTTAGACAAGGCACGCAAACCGAGAGTGAAATCAGAGAAAACAGGAACTCAACTGTTGTGCCGGCACTTTGTAGCAAGTTGGGTGACATGAATCAACTGACCACTCAGCTGAGCTGAGTCCGTCTGCCTGCCGGCGGGCAGCCTCGCCTGACTTCTGACCAGAGTTAAAAGTAACCCAGGTTAGGATCACGCACTTCATTCATTAATACGGTGGAGGTGGGCACACAAACCAACAAGATTGAAGGAATGTGAATGATACGGGGCCACAGTAACATGAAGTACCTTAAACCACCACGACACCTAAAACCACCAACTTCTACACCCCTCTTTCACTTCAGGAAGGAAATGTAGGCTTTCATTACATGACTTATGCATTAATTGCTCAAAAGTTAAGTCATGTACCGACAACTTACATTTCCTCCCTAAAATGAAGAAAGGGTGTAGAAGTTGGTGGTTTTAGGTGTTGTGGTGGCTTAAGGTACGTCTACCTTAGTAAACTTAGAAAGGGTCATCTTAATGTCAAAATGACGGTGATGTAAAGATTAGTGCTATTTTGATGTCAAAATGATGCAAACTTAATATACCCCAAGTCAAAATGATGTCAACTTAACATGAAAATGATACATGTTAACCTTTAATTAGAATGACCTATATGACATGGATGTGAAGCTTACATCAAATTGACATCAAAATGGCACTAATCCCTACATCACCATAGCATATGTCATTTGGATGTCATTTTGACATCAAGATGATCCTTCCTAAATTTACTGATGTATCATATGCTAGCATGCCCAACAGTTGTTCATTGTGCACCAAGTTTATATCCAAGATGGTGTGTGAGAAGCGGAAACTTTCCTAGCTACAACCACCGAGCGTACCTGGAATAGAGTGCATCAACCAATTACATACTACTATTTTTGTCACTACTTGGGACAATTGTAATGGTGGAGAATCAATTTACTAAATTTAACTTCATAAAGTGAGTGAATGGTCTTGTCAAAGAATGGATCAAAATATTTGATGTGAGAATCCCTCTTGGTGTATTGACAATATTTAGTGAGCAAAAATCAAACTCCACACTATAAGACGTACTTTATCATTTAGAAATAGTTTGGTGAGTGGAAAATGAGTGTTGTTGGATATGCTCTTAGGATCAAAAACTCATTCCTTTATCCTCAAACATATTCATCCATATTGACATATTTTCATTCATTTGAACAAATTCTCATTTAAATATGATGACTTCATCTTAAATCTAGATGAAAGTGCTACAATGATTCCACCTATTCGAAAAATAAAAAATTGAAGAAAAATCCCTGAATTATTTCATCCCATTTGCATACACTACATATACCGTATACATATACGATACGGTATAGTAGAGAAGCGGGTCCTTGATGCAAGGGGAAGCGACACACTCACCGAGACAGCAGGAACCAGATGACGAAGAAGAAAAATGAAGAAGAGCAAATGAAGAAATCATCTGGCAGGCACCGAATTCCAACATTCCCCCAAATCCATTTGTTCAGGACTCATGAGCGATTTCAGGCCAGTTCCGCCATTTCCGCCGCTGCCACCCGTTCCTGGAACCTGTGTGTGTTGTTGCAGGCTGTCCTTGCCCTTGGAGCGCTCAGCATCACATTCTTGCTCTTTGCATTTTTGACGCCATTTTTATCATTGCCTGTCCAACAATGTGATCCTTCCCGAAGTGCTCTCTCTCTGCTGTTGTTGTTTGTAGCGATAGCTTTAGCTTGAGCAATACCCGGCTCTTCGTTATGGTCCCACATTGCCATTATTGCAGAGATCTACACCTGCGTTGCGCTCGTTTTTCGGCGTGGTACTATTACTACGACGACTGTTGTCAGGTGTCAGTTGCGATTGATTATGAGATCGACTACACTCATTTATTCGTGCAGTCATGTGGAACGGGGCGTTAAATGCCATGATGATTCATCGCCCCGTTAATAATATTTGGGTTTGAAAATACATTGGTGGCAGTTTGTCGGTTTTTATTATTATTCTGTGTGAGCTGATTGATCGTGCGCGCAATTGGATTGTGGGTGTGATCGATTGTGAGATTGCTTCAGGGTATGCTGGTGAAGAATTTTGAACAATGTTGAGCCCGCCATAATGTTGTCCTTACTCTCGATCAGGCAATCCGTTTTCTCGAGAGTTTGTTACGGTTGTAAGGTCGTCGTAATCATCCGTACCTCCTTTCGTACGGCGATCTACTGATTGATCAGCCAGTCTGGGAAAGGAGGAAGGATCTGTGGAATACGGGCCTAGATTGTGGAGTGGGGTACCGACAATGGTGGGAATCAGGAGACGAAGAATGCGGAGGAGAAGAGGAGGATTAGGGTTATGTGACGATGATGAGGAGCAGGTTTGATTGACACGAGCAGGTTTTGAATTGTGTGGAGTGAAGAGCACACTTCGTCATCCTAGTTATGCAGGCTTCGTCACTTTGTCGAGCATACTGCATGCGGCCGAGTACTAATGGTGCGTCGTCATGGCTGGCAGCTTCCAGCGCACACGTTCCAGGTCCGTTTCTATTTCCTTGCCCTAAAACTTCCACACAATCATTCTCATGGAACATGCACATTTTTCAGTGACATAGTATTAACCCCTGAGCGTCCACTGTGTATTTTCTGTAGTGTAGGAAATTGGACCCCCTGCTGCAAATCATCTGTTTATGTGAAAATGACTTCAGTTTGACACGATCGACACTGTTGATCTTGTAGTATAGAACAAGAGCTTTAAAATGATGTATTGCAATCAGAAAACCGAGGTAAAATGAGAAAATGCCACCGTTGCAAAGTTCAGTGATGCAGATGGCCATATTGGGCGTTTTAGACGCTTAGGGGTTAATTTTGAACGTTTCTTCAGCTATCGGATTCTGTGTGTGGGCTGACAGTGAATAGCTGGGCCTCACTCTTGCTGTGATTGTGAATCAGGTGGTGGCGATTACAGTCTACTTCTTGCTGGCAACCGCCTTCTATGTTTTCTTGGCCCCCTTCTTGTGGATAGGCGGATTGGAATCCGCAGCCTTTGCACTTTATTCCCCCTTGGTAAGTGTGTCTGTCGAGGTTCCAAATTTGATAAGCTCTGTTATGGTCATATAGGGACTTTTCTTTTGTTTATTTTCTCACCAGCACATGCAATGTTGTTTACTGATATGTAATGTAATTTTACCCCATTATGGTCATTTTGAAGCTATGAATCAGCTCTGTGTTTTGAGGAGTTACTGATGTTGGATTCTTGCAGTTCATTACGGTCTTGCTGCTCTACATGCGCTGTTCGGCGATCAATCCGGCAGACCCTGGAGTGTTGAAGAATCGGCCCTTATCCAAGCACGATGAGAACCGCTCCTTCTCACAGATCTCAGGAGACATGACGCCCGTCACGTCGAGTCCCCTGTCTGCTCTGCAGTCTATGGACCGAAAATCCTCTCATGCCGAGCAGGTTCGAGTGGGTTGGAGCAAGGCACCGGGTTTCTGTTCTTTCACGGGCCTTTGTATGCTGTGCTGTGGATGGCTGGTCAAAGACGATGTCTGTTATAACGAGGCCAAGTATGAGCAGCCCGTCCCTGAAGAAGACATTCTTTTCTGCACACTCTGCAATGCTGAGGTACACTGTGCATTTTTATTGCCAACAATTGTAATTACAATCAACAGTCCTAAATTTTGGGGTCAGTAAACAGCATTGAGGTAAGATTTTTGGATAGAAACTAAGTGTGTATGAGGTATCTGTAAAAAATGATTGACACAAATAAAAGTTCCTGTCTTCTAACGATATATATTCAAACATGTCTTCTGAATTTTTCGAACATGCGTATCTGTACCAGTTCGTTTATCATCGGTGCTTTAAACTTTCTAAACCTCTTTTGAAGTTTTCCTTTACGGACAATGTGTTAAAATGTTCTTCGGTGTTTGCTCTTGGATGTTAGGTTCGCAAGTACAGCAAGCATTGCAGGAGCTGTGACAAATGTGTAGATGGCTTTGATCACCACTGTCGGGTACCACTCTTCACTTATTCTTCAGAATATCTCCTGAACCAGTTCTATGCTTTTGAAAAAAGAGCTTGTCTTGTAACTTCGATGCTTCGAATTGCTGTTCATAGATTGAAATTCTCCGAGAGCCTCTATTCCGTGCTGTTACTTTTGGGAATTTATATGCACTTGGAATGGATTCTAACATGATTTTCATCCTTGCACTTTTTTTTGCCCCCTTGGCAGTGGTTGAACAATTGTGTAGGGAGGAAGAATTATTCAACATTCATTGCTCTAATGGCTGCAAGTCTTGTCTTGGTGAGCTGGTTCTCCATTCACTACTCGAAAATGCTAGTCTCCAGGTGAAATGATTGGCTTTTTGCAAATTAATATAGCGTATCTTTGATGTCTTTGCAATGTAGTCGGTGATACAATAATCCTTGTCAGATGAGAGGATAGTGAGAGTAGCAATACTCCGGACTAAACTACCACGTTGACTATGCAGCTTGTGGTGGAGTGGGGAATAGGAGCAGCAGTTTTCATACGTTGTTTTGTGGACAGAAGAGGAACTCTCGACCAGATCTACAGCAAGCTTGGAAATGGATTTTCCATGGTGCCTTTTGCCTCCATAGTGGTAATGGATTGGCTTTTGTGACTGGAATGGCAGGCATGTCATTTGAATGATGTCAGAAACGTGATGTCAGACTCCTTACAGAGGGATTGCTTGGTTTTTGCAGTTGCTGTGCACATTGGTGGCTTTCCTGGCCTCAGTTCCTCTGGGAGAGCTTTTCTTTTTTCATCTGATACTTATGAGAAAGGTACCTTTTCAACGCCTTCTTGCACTTGTTGCCGTGATACATTTCAGTGCCAGAACCAAGAAAGCTCATAAGAATTCCAACGATTGCAGGGGATTTCGACCTACGAGTATGTGGTAGCTATGCGAGCCCAGGCGGAGGCTCAGGCGGAATCACCGGCTCCTGTTGAAGAGGAGAGTGAATTATCATCCCCTGGTGCTTCCACAGCAACTGGTTTGAGTGGAGGCAGCTCATTTGGGATTCAAATGCGCGGTGGTGGTAGCTGGTGTACACCACCTCGAATCTTTATTGAGCACCAGGTACAACAAGACATTGCCCCCATGGAAATAATATTGTATTGTACATGGTCTTTTATGAATAATCTAAGATACATTCCAAATAACTCAAGATAATTACTCAAGCACCTGTGATGAAATTACCCAGCGAACACAAATTCCTCAGTAGTTGAATATTTAGCCACACGTCAATAAGTCGTTTGTTTCACATGCACTCTGGAATATGTTCATCAGGAGCTTCGTGATTTGAGTCCTTGTAAAGCTAACGGAAGAAAACGCAAGATGGGCACTATTGTGGAAGAGGAAGGAGCTCCTGCAGAGAAAAGTCTGGAAAGAAAAAGTGATAAAGTCGAAGATAAAGTCAAAGAGGAGAAAGTCGACAAAGTTGAAGAGGAGAACATTACTAATGAATCCAATAACGAACAACCATCAAGTTCTAGGGTACAGACGTCCGCTAAGGCTTTTCGTATAAATTCATAACCTTTTCAAATGACCTGGGAGGTAACCATAACTTTTTTTTTTACTTTCTCTACAAACCGAACTGTTGGGCAAACAGGGACATGTTTGCAAAGTTTGCTTATTCATGGTCTTGGGCAGGATGAGGATCTGGACATGGCACCACCAGGCATGGTGTCATCAACTGTGGACCCAGATGGTGGTGGGCGGCCCAAAAAGAAAGCTGTGAGAATTAGTGCATGGAGACTTGCAAAGTTGAATGCACAAGAAGTGTCCCGAGCAGCAGCGAAAGCCCGGGACAAATCCTCTGTACTGCAGAAGCTTGGAACTCGTGACGTGGGCAGCACTGCCCCCGAGAATTATTACAGTTCAAGCAGCAATATGAGCAGCAGCCGAAGTGCTGTCAGCATGGAGTACGCATTGCAGCGATCGTTGAAACGAGCGTCACAGAAAATGTTGACCCCTCGTGGAGTCCCTTCGTTGAACCCCGAGCTCTCCCGTGCCAGAGCACCTGTTGCAGCAGGGTACGTGGACTCAGACTTGCGAAGCAGTATCAGTAGCCACAGCATCACATCGACAATCTCAGAGTCGCTGAGCCCGCTTCCAGCAGAGATTCGATACGGTCCCTCCGAGAATCAATTCTCCATGGATACCGTGACGCCGTCCGCCTCGTCGACGGTACTACCCTCTCCAGCAGGAGCAGCAAGGACGAGTTGGTCAGCAGCCCCGCCGTGGGGTGTCCATGATGACGCGGTGCGGCCCTCCCGGGAGAGGAATGTATTTCTGAGGGATCACAGAAGAAGTGCAGTGTTCTGGAACCGGCCGGGTCTGGGCAGGTTTGGGGGTGACCCCGGCGCCGTCGTCAGGCCACAGAGCAGGATTTCGTTTGGAGGCAGTGGCATCAGCACTTCCACATTTCCATCACAAGTGGTGCGAACGTGGCCGAAGAACCCGCTTGCCGCTCATCCCGATGTATCAGAGTCTGATTCGGCTTCGGCACCGGCTCCATCTCCTGTTGAGCTTCCAAGCCAGGTCAACAACAACGCTCCAGAAAGCTTTTCTATTTTCTTTGGACCTCCTATTGTTCCCGTGGGAGCCGGGAAACAAGCCGAAGCCCCACCGCTGCCACCGCCACCCCCGGCGGCTTCCACAGAGCCCCGAGGAGGGGTGCACATCCAGAGCAGACCCCCTTCCATCATGCCTCGCTCTGTTACTCCCAGGTCTGAGTCGCCAACCTTTGTATCACGAAACAAGCCCTGAGCGCAACTGTGCCTTGTTTAATTCTGGTGATACTGTACTGTACATTGGGCTTCCAAAGTTGGTTGATAATCGATCATCTGATACGATGGGAATGTGATTGAAGCTGGTCCTTCAACTGTGTGCAAATAATTGTTCAGGGGCTGACTGCTCAATTTGATTTTCAATGAGGATTTGGTGGAGCTGCACAAGTGCTCTTCAACTGGATTGGGCTTTTGTCAAAAGTTTACGATTTGAGGACCTGCACAATTTTCTGGTAGGGCTGCTAAGTTCTGTACAGAGTCAATTATTCTTTTTTCTCTTTTTATTTATTCTTTCCTGGAAAGTATTTGAAGCGTACATTCAGTTTTCCTGACCCTTCTGGGAAATACAAACATTCGTCATAGACCAATTTATTTTGGGTGCATTTCCCATTACCTTGCATGCTGTACTTTTTGCAGATGTAACATCGCTACTTGCTTGCAATTCTCCAATGACTGACATCTGGGGAAAGAGATTCATCGTGTCTGAATGAGAAAGAATAGGCTTAATGGGGACATGAATGAATATGCTAGATTTCTATATGTTTTTTCAACAGGCAAAGTCTCCAGTTTCTCAATTGGAACAGTTCCTCCTGTCATGATAATTTGTACTGTTCACCTTACATTCACCTGTATCATAAGTTGTGATTGGCGTTGAAGATGCTATTTTTCCCAATCAAAAATTATATATATTTCATCTGCTCTTGGTTGCTTTTGTGGCTTTCATATCTTTGATGACATCTCTCAAAACTGCAACATACAAGGTCTGAAGGCACCTAAAACCGCCCATTCAAGCTACTGTTGCTTGGAATTTTTGAAAATTGGATTGGACCATTTTTGGCCAACAGATACCGATATATAAGATTCATAAATGAAAGTGGAAAAGAATTATTTGAAATATAATTTACATGAATTTTGATGAAAAGTTACGTAAACTACTTGTTTCATGTAGGTGACAATTGTTTTTCCAACTCAAAATATCATGAATCTCATCCTAGCTAGGTGGCCCTAATTCTGCCTATTTTTAGAAGTCTGGATTGAATGACAAGTGATCGGATTCAGGTTCCTTCCAGGTGTGATATGAGCGAGAATGTCATGTTTTTTTATTTATAAAATTGCAATTAGTCATTGGAACACTACATGCAGAAGGTTTAATTGAATTTTATTTTATTTAAAAATTTACAGTAATTTTAATATTTTTTTACAAGGACAATATATCTCCAAAAAGTTAAATAGTGTTCGGACACTAGAGTTATCCGTTAACTCACCTCGAGTATGAATAAGATACCATGAATTTTGCTTTAATATACCCTTATTTGTTCACTCCAAATAGTTATAAGAACTTGGTGGTATCCAAACTCATGAATAAACCCCAAAAACGTCTATTTTGATGGCAAAAAAAAAATTCCTTGAGTTTATAAACCACCAAGCTCTTACACACCTAATAGTGAGAGACCACCAAGTTCTTCCATACCTTGTAACTATTTGGAGTGAACAAATAAGAGTATATTAAAGCAAAATTCATGATATCTTATTCAAACTCAACGTGAATTAGAGGATAACTCTACTAAATCACAATTTTAGTGTAGTGAAAGAATCATGTACTGTAAGTCTGTACAGAGTACAAACTAAGGTGCAGCAGAAATTCACGTCCTCTATAGTTCCAGGACATTCACAGGTTATTTTATTGTAATCAGAGAACCAACACACAAATGACTTGAAGCTCAGATCGGAACAACTAAGTGCCAAAAGTCCACAATCTGCTGTTGAAAATAAACTGGTAATGTAACAGTGAATGTTCAATGTAAATCAGCGCTTATGCATTCCACAACTAGAATCCTTTTATTCTGGTACCAAAAATTCAACATACATTTTGGAACCCGCCGAAGGCACTACTGTACAATAATTGGTAAATTTTTGATAGTTAAAATTGACTCAAAGACAGCTGGTTTGAACATTTAGTAGTACTCACAATATTAAATCCTGGCATGTAACTTGTTCTGAATTAAGGATTCTGCGAGCTCTGAATCCTTAATAGAAAACCGACCAGACGCGCCTCTAGTGGTTTACCAAGACCCTCATCAATTACAGTTCAAGTACCAGTGAAGGTTCTTCAAACTTCACTGTTCTTGCACAGTCTTTGCTCAAGATAGAGATGTTGTTCGAGAATTCACGGTGACTCCCAGCTCGGGAAATGGAGTTTTGTTGAACCTAGAGCTACTAAGGTGGTTACCCCATTCCCAACTGAATAATAAAATATGGATATGAGACATTGATATTATTTAGTATTATTATTTTTAAATTAGGCAAGAAGAAATAGATTTCAACGCAAGTTGAAACATAATTTTTGGATGAAGAATGAATTAGTTATAAATTTTCAAAGTTGAAGCATGACACATCCCATTCACGTCACATAGGTAGAGTTGTTTCTGTCTAAAGAAGATTTGTATTGCACACACTAAAAATGCTTAAATCAACAACAACGAATCCATAACCACACTTACATATACTAAAACCAACAAGAGAGAACCCATTACCAATTGTAACTCATGCTAAAACCAACATCATTGCAGCATTGATTGTGGAAAATGCCCCTAGCTGTTGGTTTAAGGCGCCAGTTGACAAAGCGGTAACCACCTTACAACAACAGGTACGCCGTTCCTGCACTTTTGTGTTAATGAACTTGGTAATTCAAAAGCAGGCAAGACTATGGGGTATAATCGCACGTCAGGAACTACCGAGCCACGGTAGCGGCGAGGGAGGTACTGGCTTGCGATTGTCTCCCATAGTTTTGAATTACCGGACATAATCCCAATGGAAGCCACTTCGAGCCATTGGATCTCAAGATCAATGTGGTAGTTGAAGAAAAAAAAGGAAAGAAAAAGTGAAGTTGAGCATGCATGTAGAGTCCCCAGTAGAGTCCAAACAGTGAGTCAGGTTTGCTTCGAAGTGGTGGAGAGTTAATGATACCTGCTAAGAAGTTAATGCTCTCTAGCATTATCAGTTCTAATCCCTCTCCTCTAGTCCAATGGTTTCTTGACACAATGGCAAGAAGAGGCTGCATTGAGATTATGGACCGTGCGACCGTGGACCGTGGACATTATTTCCACAGGTGACTCTAGCTGTTTATGGCCCAATAATGATTAAATGCTGGAGAGTTTTTTGAATTTGTACCTGACACGTAAAGCGCCTTTGAAGACTTGCAACGTAGATGGTGAGTGCTCCTTCAAAAAATGAAAAAGAATGAAAGTGTTACAAACTTGTGGCAAGCGGTTTAGGGTTTAGGGTTTAGAATGGAAAGCACAATTTTCTTATGAGACAGAGCTAGTGATGACGTGAGCTTTTTGCAGGAACCTCTCCGGATATAATTTGAATGATTTTTGGGGCCATACCTCCTGAATTTGCCCAGCTTCAGAACCTTGCTACCTTGTACCTACTCCAGCCTCATATACTTAGAAATCCAGTAATTATATCATGCTTGTTAGCTACAATATTTTGTGATCGTGGCGAGTTAAGAAAGCTCTTGTTGGTTCAATCCTAAATCCTACAAACGATTGGGATTTGATACACCAGCTATTGGAATGTGCTTGAGATGTGCAGAATTTTACTAAGACACAATTTGTACCATACTTGAGGTGGATTTGGAAACGGATATTGTTGGGGGATTTGTACCAGACTTGAAGCCTTTGACAAATCTTCAGATATTGTAAGTTTTATAATCATAGAGCTCGTTATACATTTTTACCATGAGCCAGTGATGTTCTCTACTAAGGTAACTATATCTAAAAGCAACCGTTACCTTAAAGCGTTCATAGCTCAATCTTCCGTAATAAGTAGATTCTGACACCCTACTCTTGATGAGAATGTGCACAATCTGAACATCAGAGTTTAGGGTCGCTTTAAGGTCAACCTATAAACAACACTTTGGAAATTCATAACTTATTCATATAGTGTCCAAATAATGCATGCTAAAGTGCGTTGGAATTCTCTTGAACTTGCTATTAAGACCGACTAAAAATATTTTCTGTTTTATGTGTGTAAATAGGCTCAGTTGGTAAGGTGAACGCTTTAAGCTATAGTTACCTTAATCAGTTTAATTTCTTCATGTACAGATTACACTTGTCAACAGGTACAAGTTGCAATGGTAATGTTTGACAAACGACCTTTTGATTTCTCCCATACCAGAGTACCAACTTTGACTTTTGCAATGAATGTAGCCCGGGCCGGCAACTCGTGGATTAATCTACGGGGGTGTGGACAATGGTCACTTTAATTCTTTGTTAATTGATCCAAATAATCTAGATTAATTTGGGATTAGATTTTTCCAATAACCAATTAGATTTTTCCAAAAAAAAACAGAGGCTTTTGATATCATAACCCGTATCATACCTTGCACTGAAACATCCTTTGGAATATCATCTGACATTGAACATGACTAAACACCAAATAGATTTGATAGAAATCAACATGAAATTTGATAGATTTTAATCCCCAAAAGAATAAAAATCTAGATTATTATAGGATTAATGTAGATTATCTAGATTTTCAATTTTTGATTTTTGAAAGGGTTCTTACTCTCAACTACTATAAAGAATTAACCCCTGAACGTTGCAGTGTCCAGAAACTGGATCACGAACAGATTCAAAGCCTTGTAACTTTCCATACAATCTTGGATGACTTTCATCCAAGTCATCTTTGCAAGCCTATTAGGTTCTCTACCAATTAAAGTAAATCTCTTGTGATGGGGAGATGTTTATAATATTGGAGGGGCCTCCAAATACAAGTATGTCAAATTTGTTGGATAGATTTTATGCTTGCAATGGACCTGTCATGTACACCTCATGTACATTTGAACCATGCTAATATCTATGTTTAAGGCTGACATCTACTTCTGTTCAAAGGGTTGGTACGTTTAGGGGTTAATCTGGATTATTCATTGGATTACTCATTGTTGGTAAGACAAATTCAAAAAACTGTTCTTGATTGCTGTACATGTTGTTGATACCAATACTATCCCTGAATAATATTTCAAAAAGGTATATTTGCAATTGAATTTTATGCCATGGATTGAGAAATAATCCGGAACAACATTAATCCGGGAATTGCCGCCCCAAGGAATGTAGGCCGACAATCTAACCGGGCAACTCCCTGTGTGGTTAGGGAATCTCCCAGCTTTGAAAGAGCTGTAAGTATTGTGACTCATCTTCATAAAAATTAGCAGGTAAGGTAGGAGGCTCTAAACCCGCCACTTTAAGGGTTGTGAATTTATGAGGACACATGGAGAACTGAGCATGATTTTTCACTGGAAGACAAATCCAAGCAAAGACCAACATATTTTGAATCAAAAAATTTGGATGTTCCTAAAATTAGTTATGAATTTCTGAAGTTAAAATGACATGGGTTCTAAAGTGGTGCTCTTCACCATGGGTACATCCAAAATTTCAAAATGTTCTTCCTTGGTAGAGTGCAGGTTTAGAACTGTGGCGGATTTAGAGCCCTCTACCTTATATGTTATTTAAGGAGCCAGTGCAATGTCCATTTGTTGCCTAAACTTCTATTTGAGAAGGAAATGAAACAATGTAGGTTGACTTTTTGCGATCTGTGGAAAATCTTGCAGTGAAATGTTTTTCCACGTATTCCTGCACTCAAGAATGCTTTAAATACTGGTTTTTGACATGACAAATGCACTCATGGATCTATTGAAACAGGAATGTCCAGAATAACAATTTTATTGGCACTATTCCTGCAAGCTAGAACAGAAATGGGCTAATCTTCACGTAAAAGAATCCAACTACATTACAAGGAGACTTTTCACTCGGTAGGTAAGTCAAACAGCGCCACTTTGCACTCACTGCTCAAGCGCTCAAGACTTGGTAAGTGCGAGTCGTCATGTAGGATAAGTGTGTATAGTGAACTTTGCATTGTTCTGAGTGAGAAGCGATGCCTTTGTTAGTAGTGCTAGTTCTCCCTTCTCTCTCTATATATATTCTTTTTGTTTGAGAAGTTGTTGATACCATGTACTCATTCTAATTGAGTTTGTGAAGGTATCGTCTTGGAAATTACACTACAAGGAGAAGGCGTCGCTTTTCACTCAGTAGGTGAGTCAAACGGCGTCACTTCGCACTCACTGCCCATAGGCTCAAGACTTGGTGAGTGCGATTCGTCACGTAGGACAAGTGTGTACAATGAACTCTGACATTGTTTTGAGTGAGAAGCGACGCCTTTGCAAGTAGTGATACCAGTGGAAGCTGATGGCAAGAGCATTAATCTGTGGATCATTGAATTGTTGGTCCTGTTTTGGGAGTTGGAACAGCAACCATTGCAGCTGCAGTTGTTTTCTCTTTTGTAGTCTATTGCAAACGGAAGCCCAACCACATCAAGGAATACCGGTAACATTAGGGGTAGTCACACCACCTCGGAGAATGAAAATTTCTCTGAGAATGAAAAGTTGTTGAGGATTCTCAGGAGCCAATCAGGGGACGTTATTCATGGAAGTGTTGTGACACCCCTTTGGAGCCGTTTTTGGCATGGAGAATGAATCTCTGGGAAGTATTTACTGATCTGCTGATTGTACTGGCACTGAAGTCGGCAGCAACAAGAAATCGCAGATAAAAAATCGAAGAGAAGTAAAAGCGCAGCTGCGGAGAGGTGAAAGACGGGAGCGGAAGATTAAATTTTCATTCTCGGAGAATGGAGAATGCCGCTTCTTCACGTCCAGAGGAGAAGAAGCGGCATTCTCCATTCTCCGAGAGTGAATCTCTCCCTCCGCCAAACAACCAATCGCGCCTCGCCACGTGCCCATTCTCGGAGAATAAAAGCGGACTCAGAAGTGGTGTGACTACCCCTATTGTTTCAGTTCCCTCTGCACATGAGGCTCGTGTAGAAATCCGAGTTGCTTCTGACTCTGGAGCCACGAAAGCTCCTGCTCCTCGGTGGATTAATGCTGATTCACCAAGTGCTTTTGTTTTTTCTTTTTTGGTTATATTTCAATACTTCATTTTTGGACTATATATTCTGTTTAGCAATTGCCAAAAAAAACCAAAAAATAATGCCAAAATCACTGAAAAAGGGTGTAATGCAAGGGTCATTTTGGATGAATGTACATGGTTTTGGATGAATAAATCACGTTTCATCCATATTTCACAATTTTTCATCCAAACTCAAAAGTGTTTAATCCATATTTTACAATGTTTTATGGATGTGAGTATACTAGCTTCATTTTACTGTAATCACTTGGATTTTGCTGGTCCTGTGACTCACTGCATGAAACACTACTGTACTGTACAGTACGGGAGGGTCAGATTCGACACCCTGGTGTCGGTATTGAATTTCCACGTCAGATTTTGAAAGGTCTACGTTAACCTAAACCAATCGGGGTAAGACACGTGGCACTCTTTTTGGGACAAAAAATGTTTAATTTACATCGAAATGGACCATGATGTAGGCCTCTGTAAGGTAGGTGCAACTATTTATTTTGGACTTCCAGTTCTGTGAACCAAACCTAAAACCCCAAATTAGTAAAGAACCAATCTAATGAAACTATTTCTTAGGATTTCTATTCAATCATATGAACCAAACCTGAAACTCAAGAACTAATTGAGTTATCCTTGGAGTCGAGGAAAAAAAAATTCCACAATAGGAAAGACAAGGTGGAACTGGTTTCTTTGGCTTGAAATTTTGACAATTTGAAATTTTGTGACGAAAACAAGTATTGGCTCTTTTTTTTTTGGACCAATCATAATGCTTTGCGGTATCAAAGGTTTTGAATCTTGAACCTTCCTAGTGCTAAAAAAGCTCCCTCAATCTGACTAAGGTTGATTGTCCTAAAACCACCACCTTAAGCAATCTGGCCTATTTTTGGCAGTGCTAAATTCGAAAAAAAAATATGACTGCATTCAAAATAGGTTTTGATGAGGATTGCAAAAATCTGCAACATCTAATTCGCATTTGTCAATTTTATACAAAATTCCAAAGTGGAAAGTAACCTGTGACCCAAATCAAACTCTAGGTTTCCCCATGTCCACACCATGTGGTACTAACTTTCACTCATAATCATACCCAAAACCACCAACTATTTCTTCGCAATGCTTGGCGTGCCATTAGTCTACTTGAATAGTGAAATTGGTGGTTTTGGGTCTCAACTGTGGTGGCCCCAAGAAAAGTCTACATGTCATAAGTGGGGGAGGTGGTGGTTTTAGGACATCCTACCTTAGCATTCTCGTGGTAGAATCTTGTAGTACCCCCACTCCTGCCTCCGTGCTCCTCCAAAGCTATTGATGTCAGACTATGAACTGTCAAGTTTATTTTAAGTAACCATGAGCCAACAAAAACATGGGTCAGGGCGTGTTTACTTTATGGATAACTCAAATATAATTGAGGTATCCGTAAAGTCAACACGGCTTGCTCTGTATTCTAGCATGTCTTTTTGCACTTTTAATATATATTTTTGACAAACTTTGTTACAACCAGCTAAGACACTCGCTTTAGGAGATCGTAGGACTGACATGGGGGCACTAAAAGATTCTACCATGGGAACACTACACTGAAATCACCATATATTGTGGCCCACGGTATTTACAAGAGGCTTTACTAATAATATTTTTTCCAAAATACTATAGTAAAATTCATCCAAATTGGATGAGAATTGTTTAAATGGATGAGAATTTGTCCAAATGGATGAATGTATCCACGCCATTCACCTATCCATAGTATATGGTGATTTCAATGTAGTACGGTTTGGGGGAGCTTTTCCAGGATTGAGAAAGTTCAAGGTTCAAATCTCTATGACAATGCAGAGCGTAGTGATTGGTCTATAAAAACCGGGAGCAAAACTAGTTTTTGCTGCCTTTGAAACCAGAAAACAGTTCTACTTGTCTTTCCTCTTCTAGTAACGTTTTGCTACACTACTTTTTGCTAATAGTGCGTGTGGTACTAATTCCAAAAACATGCTCTATTTTGCAAAAGTATGAAATTGGTGAGGGTTGAAATTTTTACCAAATGGTTGGAATCTTCATTTCGCATTGATTTTACATTTTAATGTCACCTTCACTAATTATCCTCCCTCACTGCCCGAGGGAAGTGAATTGGGTTTCCATTTTGATCAAATTTTGTCTTTAGTACATTAAAATATAATTTCAGCCCATTAGAACATGAATAAACCCACACGCACTGTTAGCAAAAAGTAGTGTACACTTTAGAGATGACTCACTAATGCAACTATTTTTTTTTTGATTTCCTATTCGTGTGAACCAAAGACAGGGTACGGATGGGAGCTTCGATGCTTCGGCATTGTCAGAGGAGCGCCTCCATTTTCAGAAGTGTTTGCAATTGATTGCTTTGATTGCAATTGAAGGGACTGGATTGTCGATTACCTGGCGGAGCGTCATCTTTTGATTCTCCAAATTCTGAATCCATTTTCTCGTTTTTTCTCTGTGTAAATATTTTTGATTAGGGATCCATTGTAGCTGCGAAAATTGGTCATGTGGAGGGGTGGGAGTAGATCTGGTACAAGCTATGACGGAGAAGGCTTCTTCGAGAGCAGGAATGCTATTTTAGTCAGACATTCATACACGCGAGATCGAGAGATTGGTTTGCTTTGAGAAAAAAGATCTGTGGCATTACTTAATTTTTTTGGTCTGGCGGTTTTAGGGTTTAATGCAATGGAGAACTCTAATGGTCATGGCACGCGATCGAGTAGTTACTCTTGAGGTCGTGGAATGCATTCAGATGGAAGAAGAAGAAGAATTAGTTTTGCCGCTGCAAGGAATTGGAACCTTAATTCGTAATTCGGGAGCTGATCTTTCGCCATCTTGCATCCCACAGTGGAACAGCTTCAGCACGGATTTTTCATTTGAAACTTTCATTAGAGGTGTTCAGAGTGCCATTATTTGCCCGAGCTTCTTCAATGAGCTTTTTTGCAATGAGTTTTCGAGGGTGGACATGGTCCTGTCTTCAATTTGAGAGTAGAAGACAACTGTTGAGGGAGAAGACAACTGTTGAGGGAGAAGACAACTGTTGTTGTAGAAGACAACTGGTGAGGAGTCTAACGCTGCCAGGTCATCACTTTTACAGTGCCACGTTGGAGTTGCACGGTCTTCCGTACTGCAAAGACTCAGCCTGCTTGGATTTAGGCCGTTAGAGGCAGGGAGGTAGCAAAGATGGCATTTTCGACCCGAGACTGAGGAAGCCTGTTGATGCTGCTGCTGTTGTTGCTGCTCCTGCTGTCAGTTGGTGGTGCCGTGCTTGCGCTTCCTGTCCAGGCTAGTAAGTTAGTGCTCTCTCATTCCACGCCTTCAAGCTCTTCCCATCCGCACCCATCTCTGTCGTTTATCCTTTACGTCTCCTTCTCTGGGTCCCCCTAGTCTGGTTATCTCACTCTCCACTTCTTTTTTCCCTGGCTGCCTTTTCTCCTTTTCTGCCTGTGCGCCAGATTGGCTGAGAGTGCCCCCCCCACTCCTGCGTCCGTTAGTTCTCGTCCTCAGATGATGCGGGTGACGAGCAGTATGTGCGGAGACGTCTGTGGCATGTCGGAGATCCCGAAGACGATAATCGATCGTTTGCGGTAGCAATTTTACCCAGTGTTTGCTTGGTCGTTTTTTTATTATTCATTTTTTTTCTTTCCGGTTCTTGTGATTGAAGCAGCGAGCGAACGAGCGAGCTTAAGAATTTCGTAGGTTCTTGGACGCGTGATTTTGTGCCCTGGGAGTAGGAATTCTCGTCTTGGAAAGAAAGAAATTGTGGAAGCGATTGTGGAAAAGGCTGTCTTTCGGTTTGCTTGTACCTTTTTTCTTGGCGGACGTCGACACGGCTGGTATTTGATTTTGAGAGATTTGAATTCTTGTTCATACTCGACTCTCTGTTTCTGTCGTTGCCAATTTTGATCATTCTTGCTCGCCGTGACGATCACTTAACCGTCTTTGATGCAATTATTCTCACGGAGGGTCTTTGTTTTTTCTTTCTTGAGTAGGAGGTTGGAACGTTTGATTCTTGGCGAACGACGTACCTGATTGTATATTAACCGTTTTGATACCGAACTGGGGTTTACGTATGTATCAAGTTTGAACGTGTCGGAACGAGAATACTTCTTTTTCTAGTTTGAGGGTTTAGCTTACCACATGACTGGCTTGTGGTTGTTGGATTGCAAGAGACGGTGCAGATTATGCTATGAGTGGATATAGTAACATGCTCGGTGTGCAGTTATGCACGCAACTATCCTCTTCGATCTTGTAGCTGGAGGTAGGGAACAGAATAACATGGGAATTTTTGGAGAAGAAGTTGTGATTTGAATCGAGGAAAGGGAAAAATCTTTTGCAAGTTCAGTGTACAGAAAAGCGAAGGAGGAGATTTTCTTGAACCTGGTCTGATGAGTGGGAAGTTGGGATTTTATTACTAGTGTTTGGTGGAAGAAATATGTATAGCCCTCAGACATCCATTCCGACGCACACCCGGGCTCCGAAGGCAGCACTGTTCCAATCAGAACATGATCAAAAAACGGAAGAGACTCCGCGTGTATTTACAGAACCTCAAATCCCAACGTCGAGCGAGAAACCTCCTCCACAACGAGCAGCCAAAGAGAAGGCCATAACTACTACAACACCGACGACGACAACAGGGCGACGTAACTTGGAAGAGTCACCCAACTACTCCCTGGAATCCCCACATTCGCTGGCTCCACACGCAGCCATGTCGTCATTCTCACAGGCGAAGAGCTGGGAGAATGGAGCTGCAACGGGTGGAGACGAAGACGACAGGAAACAACGGGAGAGTCACAAGAAGCGGAGCAAGAATTGGACCCGGCCGGAGTCGCTGCTCTTGATTTACCTGCGCACACAGCTGGAGCCCCGGTTTGCCAAGAGTGGTCGCAAGACCGAGCTCTGGGACGAAATTGCCGAGTCCTTGCAAAAAGAGAATTACACCCGCGACGCCCAGCAGTGCCGGGACAAGTGGGAGAAGCTGACGGCCGGGTACAAGGAAGTACGCGACGGTGTCAAGGACAAGGAAGACAACCCTTTCTATGATGAGCTCCATTTGCTTTTGTCTGGAAAGTCCATGAAGCGCGAGCGAGAGAAGGAGAGAGAGGACTACAGCAGCAAGGAGCAGGTTGTGAGGGAGCTCCCCATCAAGCAGGACACAGCCGTGGTGGACGAGGAGAGACCGGGTCCGGACGAGGAGGATGAGCCTGCGAGGAAGAAGACGCGGAAGTACATCTCCGTCACGGACATGGAGGCGGTGCAGAGCGTGCTGGAGACGGTCATCAGCCGGCAACAAGCCTTTTTCCGGGAGCTTCTGGATGCCATGGAGAAGAAAGAGCAGATGCGGCAGGAGAAAGAAGATAGGTGGCGGGCTGAGGAGCGTGCGCAGCGTGGGGTTTTCAACAATGCCATGATTGTGCTCACGCAGAAGCTCGTGGGTGAGCAGATCAGTGCAAGCTTGCCACCTGCTGCTGCTGCTGCTGCTGCTGGAGCTCCCAGTGCCAAAGCTGAACCCGCTCCATTCGTGGGCAGCCCGGAAGGCCATCAGGGCGCCCCTAAGCGACGCTCCAAGAATTGGAAACGAGCCGAGGTGCTGCAGCTCATCAAGCTTCGAGGTGAGATGGATAGCCGGTTCGCGCACTCCACTCGCCGTGCTGCCCTGTGGGATGAGCTTGCTGAGCGTCTTCTGGGGCAAGGAATTAATCGAGATGGCAAGCAGTGCAGGGAGAAATGGGACAAGCTCCAGGCCGAGTACAAAGATGTTACTGATGGCAAGCGTGATCAGCGCGAAAGTCCTTATTATTCAGAACTGGTTTCCATTCTTGGGTAGCCGTTTGACGCTGCTTGTCTTCTCTCTCTCTCCCTTTCATCTTTTTCAGCTATGAATCTATTAGGGAAGGTAGTGTTTGTTTGTGACTACACTGTATTCATCCTGGACCTTGGGGCCAATGTGTATGTGTCAGAATAGGCCTTGGTACCGGGGGAGTTGCACGTTTTGTTGTTCCAAACAAACTCGACCTCCGGGACGGGCTTTATTAATCTTCAAAGTTCTTTTGTTATCGGATGATAGAAAAAGGCAACAATATAGCCAAAACGTAACTGGATGTAAAGACCGGTTGCATCCTCTCTCAGGCACATGACATACTAGTATGAATCGACGCAAGTTTCCTAGTTAATGTTCTGCTCGGGAAGCACCTATCTGTTGCTTTGGAAGTGCAGTTTCGGCTTGTACCTTGACTGTGAAGGCTGTAAGTTGCGGCGTTCAATCGACAGTGCTTGCTGAGGAAGAGACAACACCCGAGGAATTTCTCAGTAAGCTTTTTCATCTTTCCTCTTGCCCGATCTACTTCCTTACCTGTTGTGTTGGAGATTTCTTTCCTGCATAAGATTGTGTTGCTTCAATAGGCGCTTTTTATCTCACTTGCTTTGGTTGGTTTTACGACCTAAGATAGCCGCTAGCGGTGGTATGTCCCATACTCCCATCCTCAAATCTACTGTGCTGTGTTTTTCATTTCTCTCTTGATGCAGTTTCTATCTATTTTTGGTTTGCTTTAGCATCCTCGTGTTGTTTCTAACTTTAATGTTTCTCTTGGGCATGACCATATCTGATCCTAGTCGCATCACCCATTTGGTTCGATGACATGCACTGGTGGTTGAGTGACTCCTAACCCATTCGTTATGGTTTGGCAGAGCTTAGCAAAGCCCGGTGTTTCCCTCCAGTTGCTCTCGTCTGGGACCCTCCCCTCGGTTTGGAAGTCCTTCCGAATCTGGATTCCGGGATAGTAGTGGTCGATTCGGCTCCTGCAATATGTTATGGATTTGAACATACTACAATTGTTCTCTTGGTACGAGTTGAACCATCTTTCTCAAGTATTGCCACAGTACTTCTCGGATTATTTTATACTTCATGCTTCTATGGGCATTTGGTGGCAGACTGCAGTATGTTCTTGTACGTAGTTTAGAAAGCTTGTTTTAAGGTTACACTGCTCACTACAAAATGTATGTTGATCGGCTGCAGGTTGGCTCACACTTTTTGAACAAGTCTTATAGGGGCAAGTCTCATAGGACAGGCTGACATAACAAGCCTTAAGGTGTCGTTAACAACAGCTGCAAGTCACTTTCTTCTAGTGTAAAAACTACAGGTGCTTGCTCAACTTGTAATGTGGGATGCAGCGGTCATGCTTTGGTGTGTATGTGGTATGGGAGGTCCCGAAGAGTTTTTCTGGGAAGAGGTGTCAGGGTGCCTTCGATGTCACTAATTTTTCGGTAAGGGGAAGTGTTGACTTTAGATTTTAATACCAACTCTCTGTGCATGCAGCCATCTGCTCCAGAAGACCCTTCTGAGGCATGCACAAAAAAGGAAGACGTCGATTGTATGGGACGACAATTTGAAAAAACCAACACTTGCTGACAGTTGACAGCTGGTTGAATAAGCCAGCTGTCAAGGACATTTGCTGCGTGATCCACCTTCTCAGCTTTGCCCTTCCTTGGTTGCATGGGTTCAGGTTGGTCTCCTCTGTATTTCCGACAACATTTGACTTGCATTCAAATGCTTTGCTTTGCTACCCTTTCTTTAGGATGGTCGAGGAGGCAATCACTCCAGTTGAATGCTTTTGTATGAGTGGGATGGATGGTGACGCTAACTTGTGTGGTTGGAATTGTTGCAGAGGTCTGGAATGGATCGAACTGGACTCTGTTCTGTGCATTGGCATCGTCTTCAAGCATGGCTTTTGTTCCATTGTCTCTTCTGTTGGGACCTAACGCTAGTGAAGCAGGTTTCAGCTTGATTTATGGCATCACAGGCTTGTATTGTTACCTTGTTGGATTAGCTCTGGCACCCTACAAGGCACAGTACGCACTTGCTTTAGGGCCTTGCCGCACATACGAAGCTAATTCGTGCTTTACTTTTGCTCGAGTGTTGCATTTTTCCACGACTAGCAATTGGAATTGAGCTCATTAGGGTTGGATAACATGGTTTTGAAATGATATTGTAATGGGGAATGGAGGCTGAA
Source organism: Pohlia nutans (assembly GCA_022496805.1). Classification (NCBI taxonomy): domain Eukaryota; kingdom Viridiplantae; phylum Streptophyta; class Bryopsida; order Bryales; family Mniaceae; genus Pohlia; species Pohlia nutans. The sequence continues at coordinate 7,338,878 of CM040085.1, read as the reverse complement.
AGTGGTTGAGGTCAATGTGGAGGGAAAGGTTTTGATCAGGGAAGTTAATCAATTTGTAGAAGCCTTACTATCAGAGAGAAAGGCTCATTATTTGGAATTAACCCCTAAAGTAGACAATGTACAGAATCAAACACAGTTTTCTCATCCGTCATTGACTTTTTGCAGTGTGGATGTTTTACTATATATTCTATGGGAAGTTAGCTTCATGCATGTGTGATCTGATTTCATGTTGTAGTGATTCACCCAAAATTTCGAAGATTTCAGTGTAAAACTGCTCTTAAAAAGTCAACTCATAAAATTAAGCAACTAAAAAATCTCCAAAAATCACAACTCTTAGAGTATTACATTTCAACCAATCACAACAAATTTCATGTACAAATTGTCAATATCTTATTTCGTAATCAAATTACAAATGAAAATTTCAATTTCAAGTTTCAATTTTTATTTAAAAATATTGGTGATAGCAATCGCAGATCTAACCGTATGGATAGAATCTAAAATTTATAAAGTACAACTTTATTCATACATCAAGTACAAAATACCCCTTTGGGTTGCATTTTATGATGCATCTTTGCAAAATTGCTGAATTTGGAGAGGGGTGAGGATGTTTAGGAGTTAATTGATTGCTGCTGCTTTCTTTTTCGCAAATTTTCCAGCTTCAAAGATAATTAACGATCAACTAGTAGTGTTAGATAGAGTAGAGTGCTCAAGGATTGTTGATGCTATAGAATTTTGTCATGTAATTAAAGAATAGAGCCATTGGGGTGCAAATCTTATTTTTGAAGTGGGTGTTCAAAGTAAACGTGGAAGTAATGTATGAATCATGTTACTGTATTAGTAAAGAAATACAGTAAGGGGACGATGAAATAAACATTGTTTATGTCATTGAAAAGTACGGAGTATAGAACTAGTTGGCTTGTTGATGGGAGTGATTCTAAGATTTGAAATTTTCGGACTTGAAGCTCAAGCATTACAATATCCATTGATGCCAAGACTTGGTAGAATATGTAGAATGAGTTTTGGAAGTCAAATTGTTATATCCGTCTGGAAAATTCTTCTAGAACTTTTTGGTCACAATCTATCATATGCAATAAGAGCTGGCCATTTTCATGTTGATTTAGCTATGTTGGATCATCAAATCAATGTAGAAGCTCCTTTTGAAAATAAGAACAAATTTGAATTATAGAACTATCTTCAACACTTGAAATTCATAATTGAACCACCAAAAAAGGACTTAACAAGTTCAACTACTACATTAGTAAACTTAGAAAAGGTCATCTTAATCTCAAAATGACATCAAAATGACATGTCATTGTGATGTAGGGATTAGTGCCATTTTGACGTCAAAATGATGCAAGCTTAACATGAAAATGATACATGTTAACCTTACACTAGAATGACCTATACTACATGGATGTGAAGATTACATCAATTTGACATCAAAATGGCACTAATTCCCACATCACCATAGCATATGTCATTATGATGTCATTTTGACATTAAGATGACCCTTCCTAAGTTTACAAATGTACATCAGTTCTGATAGCGTGGTTCAATAGTAGAAGATGAAATTCATACTCTTGTTGTACTATTTTACTAGAGTCAAAGTTTGATCCGTCCCCCGAAAAGCATTGCCGAAGCCATCACACCGCTTGCGCTTTTTCATACAAATCGGTGAAAGTCACATGTTTTTATTTAACCCTTAAGCGTCCACACTACATTTATCGAGTCTAACCTCATCAATTTCTCACATCTTAAAATGTATTATATTTTTTGGTATTTTTCTCATATAATATACCTTAAACCGATTTACATTGGATTTTTCATAATTAATTAAATGAAAATGAATTTTATAAGATTTTTCACAGTTTTTCTCTTGTAATAGTCATAGTAATTACAAAATGCCTAAAATAGTATGAAATTTCTAGAAAAATGTAGATAATAGTGATGAACAATAAGGGGTAGGTTGCATGCTTCTAGAGATTACATAAAAAGAAACTCGATTGAATTTTTTTTCTGCAGTGTTTATTGGAATTTTAGGGCTATGAGCTTTAAAATGCTGTAAAAAACGAAATTTTAACGATTTTGAAGAACTGTAGATTGGACTAGAAAGTAGAAGACAACTCCCACATATTCTTAGTTGGGACCAATTTCATTTGAAATAAGAATTAGGTGAAAATCAACGTTTGACTGAAAAACAATCAAACATGGCTCCACAAGGCTCTTTGCACACTTAAGGGTTAATCATTCTTCATTGGCCAATGGTTCGTTGGATGCAAAAATCCATCTGTTTGGCTTCAAAAGGTGAAAAGAACTCCAACCATTTATAAGTTAACCCTCAAAGGACATTTCCTAATTTAGAAAAAAGAGTATTTTGAGTTTTGACCTCAAAATATGAATGTAATTTACATTCTAAAAATGTAGGTATATACTATTCTTGTCACGAATGATGCCTAAAAAAGCATTTAAAATTTTCTCCATTATTAGCAATTCATGTCAAAGTGGTTTGAAATTTGAGAAAACTAAGCCCAAGGAGCTTGATATGTCTTTTAAGGATTAACATTGGACATAGTGAAAAGAATACCATATCCATAATTTTACAATATTGCACCAATTCCACATACAAATATTACTTTGATATTGTTGCAATATAAATGCAATAGATTTTATACAATATTGATTCAAGATACTTTTTGGAAACTTTTACAATACTATTGTAATAGAGATGCAATATATTAACCATTGTTGAAAATAGAAACTGTGATACAATATTGTTGCAATGTAAATGCAGTATGAGAAGAAAATCTTGAAATTTGTATTGCATCTTTATTAAGGAAGAACTGCATGCAGTACTGCAAAAATACTATAAAATATAGCAATTGTTGTAGTACTACATCAGTACTGATAAAAACATGGGGCACTTTCCTAATGAACTGTAGGTAGATGACATGGTTGACACTTATGTATGGAATAATATCCGAAAAATAAGATTCAACAAATGGAATATTTATAAATGTTCTTTAATATTCTTTTTTCCCGTACAAAACAAACTTCTTTTAGAGCATCTTCTATGGTGGCTCTTTAAAGGGATGTGCCATTGACTTTTAACCCTTTAGTGTCCAGGAGACCACATTGTGGTTTTTGATGTGTCGAAAATGTAAATAACGGAAAATCCATGGACAATTGGAATTTGAATTGTGATGTTTAGAGTTGGACATTTATAATATACATCTTCTAGAAAAATAAATTTTCAAATTGGAGTTGTGCAACTATCAAAATACCTATGAATAAAACGTGAAAATACTACAAATACTTGAATATACAGTAAATACTTACAAATACACCACATGTACTATGCAACATTTCTTGTGTTTGGAAGTTTGTTATCTTGGTTTATATTTTGGATTGTATTCTCCTGTTCATGTTCCATTAGTGTATGTCTTCCAATCTTGATCAATGTACCAACTCCTTTCATATTTTAACGTATAATTTTTTGTCCTAAACTGTATATGGATAAGTCACTATCACTTATAAAATTCACAATAATTATGTGTGAGTCAGTTCTTGACATGAAAGCGGGCATGAAAGATTGCAACAGAGAGGTGTTGACATGGGTCATTGGTGAACCTCTTGACTTTTATTTTTGAAAATTTAACCCAAATTCTATTTAACTTTGAAGTCACACACCTACCAAAATCTCATTTTTGAGTGTGCATTATACGGTTCAAAGATGTATTATAATTTTCCAATCCAACAGTCCGATCTTACCAAGGTTTAACTGGCACTTGTTTAATTAAGCTATACTTACATTTATACAATTAAATACTATTAATAGTATTCATAATTTGAATAAAGAGGTATAAGAAAAAAAATCACCAAAAAACTCTGGTTTCTCTAGAATCACCATGGGCACTAAAGGGTTAAATGTGCTCTTGATAGAAGCCGTGCAATATTTCGTCATGTGGCAAGTGGCTTGCCTTAGCCACGCGTGCCAAAGGGGACACATTATTCCAATTGACCGGGTTGCATCGCCCACCACTAGTAGAAATTCGGTCTTTTACAACTACTTTCATCTGGAATAACTCGTCGAAAACAACTTGTTTTTGCAATTGAAACAAGTTGTTTTTTGGACGGCGAGAGTTGTTTGTGATCAGTTGCAAAAAACCAAATTTCTACTAGTGCATGTGGTGTTTTCTTTGTGGCATGTTGCAACTATCATGGCTTCCGACTTCGGGCCTGAACCACTCTACCGCCATTGCCACTCATACCAGGAGAGTAGGAGGCAAAATCTAGGAGATAGAGGGCCGCACTAAGAGAACAAAAATTGCAGTACCTGTGTCACTTTTTGAAGAGCACTGCAGGCCATCCAACTACCGTAGTTTACTAGCAGGTTCGGCAGAAAATAATTCTAAAAACAAATGCCTAAAATTTCAGGAAATTATTTTTCAATTATTATTATTTTTTTTGTATGGGAAAAAAACGGATTTTGAAGAATATTCATTTTTGCCTAAATCTATTTTAAAAAATAATTAATTATTAGGCAGAAAGGTGCCTAACCTGCTAGTAAACTACGGTATTAGCGAGCCCTGTTGGACCATTGCAATGGGTAGGGGGCGCGGTAGAACCAATGAGAGCACACAACGATGGTGCGCCCCGTTGGAGATGCTCTTACAAAAACATTTTCTCAAAATTTTAGAAATATTTTCTACCGACTCTGCACTCCTACGGTAATGAAGAGAGTACCAGTACTACCGACAGTACCTTCACTCAGTTGAACAGAAAGTGTTCATCCACTAAATTCATCCATCCAATCTACCAACGAACACCGTGCAGAGAAGACGGATGGCTCCGCCCGATTCAATCCGATTCATTCTGATCGCTGCATTTTGCAAATCTCTGGTGAGTTCTCAAGCTTTTCAATTAGGGTTCCACAGTTTTCAATTAAGATTGTACAGTTTTTCTTGTTCCCATTGAGTGTGTGCAGAGTACAGTACGTCACCTGGATACTAGGAGCTGCTTAATAAGCACATGCCGCTCTGAGGAAATTCTTGCATTAGGCTAATTTAACAGTTAAGCACAGAGCTAGGGTTGTGTTTTTCCGCAATCCACTTTTTCTGGAGGATCGGCCTGTGATTAGTGCCAGAATTACAATTCATATATGTATCTACGGGAACAATTAAAATCACTTGCCAATTTATTTCAGTAACGCCGTTCCTCTTCCTTCTCCCTCTGTCGTGACCTAGACTTTATTAATCCTGCGCGGAAATGGCAGCTGAGATGAAAAATCTGGATAAAGATACGCAAATGTTGGTGTACGAAAACTACAACAAATTCATAAGTGCAACTGACACAATTCGACGGTATGTTTGATGTTTTTAATGGTTTGATGGCGATTAACCCTTCAAGGACTAAGAAGCCCAAAGTGGGCCTCATATTTTTCTGAGTAGTTTTGAGTAGATCTTATGTAAAGTTCCTTTTGGTCAATTTTTTATTTTATTTTTATCAACACATGCAATATTCTTCACTGATTCCAGTGATATAAAATTTGGTCCCATGTGAATTATATTTTTTACAATTTGTCATTTGAAAATCATGAATCCTTGGTCCTTTAGGGTTAACGTTCACGCTCACTTCCTGGTTGTTGACAAGGCGCTCGTCTTTTATTGCAGTATGAAGGACAACGTATCTGGCATGGAGTCTAGTATGGATCAACTTCTTGCCATGGTAAATTATAAGCAACCTTTTACCTATTTTTGCATGAATGCAAGCTTGCGACATTAGGTCACTCGGATCTGAAGATGAAGAATTAGGTTGTGCATTGCAAGAATGTCACCTACTAACTGTATTGCATAAGACAGTCATTATCGATGCATCTTCCACGTGACTGAGCAGGTCACTACTGTAAGGGAAAAAAGTGATGGCGTCAATGCCTCCTTGTGTGAACGCCGTGAACGGATTGAGGAGCTCAACGGTACGCGAAGTCTTCTTCGGAAAGTCCAAGTGAGTGTTTTTTTTTCACTCAACGGAGATAGAGATAGCTCTTGTGTAGACATAAGAGTTCAAAACACGGAAAGTACACTGGTGTTTGGGCAGGATGTTCGAAGAAAATATTAGCAGTTTATGGTTAATGATATTGGCAAGTCCTAGCGCAATCTGGCAAATTTGTCAGAGAGTACCATACGGAGACCTGATTTGTTTGAATGAATGTATCATCATGTTGGACCCTTCAGAGATGCCGCGTGTATAGTCGATAAGGTTTTGCTGTTTTGACCTAGGCCTATATGATGTGATGTGAAGATGTAGTGGATTATTTTCTTGAGCTGGAATGACTTCTTTTACTTCGAGGGACTAACAGGATCGAATCGAGCGTTGTGGCAGAACTTCTGTTTAACAATTTTGCACCGCGACTGTGCAGTTCGTTTTCGACCTGCCACAGCGCCTTCGCAAATGCATGAGCGCTGAGGATTATGTTAGAGCTGTGAAGCATTATGAAGGTGCTCGTCCTATCCTGAAGGTGATTCTTCTCATATTCTTTGTGATGGATGCACAATGATAATTCTCTGGTGCCGTAATTTGTATTCCGGCTCAAACTGTTACGCCTTTGCTCCATCTGTTTGATAGGTCTTGCATTTTGGTATACTTTCTTGATGTCGTGCTGTAAATTGTGACAAGAGTAGGCATACGCTCAATCATCTTTTCGGACATGCAAGGAAGAATCGGATGCAATTATGAGCACCCTTATCAAACGCCTACAAATACGCACAACCTCCACTCTTCTCAAATTCTTATAATTTTAATTCATCGCCTTTTGGTCCTTTGTCTTACAAGAATTTGCACTGTCAAGAATCTTATCCCCTTCTTTGAACCCCCAAGCCATCAATATTCGCCTACATTTCTCTTAAACCTTGTTTCTTATTTTCTCGGTTTCCGAACTTGAGTGATGTCTTGTGCTGATGGCAAGTTGTATTGTGATGCCTTCATCGTCAGGCTCAGGTGATGGATCGTTTGGTTTTGCTTCCAGCTCGAGCTCAAGCAGTTTCACTTCTCCAGCAACTCCACCATCCGGTCTGAGCCTCGTGCTCCCTCAAAATGCATGATGGGCACTTCCTTTGTTCGGTTTTGGTAGTTTGCGTTTTCTTGGTTTCACTGGTTGTCCATTCGCTCTTCCCTGATTGTCCATAGGGATGAGAAAGGGTGGCATGCTCATTCATGCAGAGGGCACATAGTGTATTTAAGGCAAGGAAAACTGCTCACGTCCACAAGTCGTCAATCAGGGTTTTAGGTGGACACAATGATGGACACATTTCTGTCACATCATGGGGAAGACGGAGTGGAACCGAAGCTAGGTCTAACTAAACGGCTTGGTTCTTAAGGCACTGGAGACTTCAGCTTCACGAGAGGATTTGCATGTGGAAGACGAGAAGGTATAAGCTGTTCAATTATAGACTCGCACGCAAGATATAGGTGTGTTGGTTTTTGAACCATCACCACATAAATTTCTTTCTGCAAAATGTTAACATCTTCTTGCTTTTTTATCAAGTGCGTCGTCTATCTGTGTCAGGACTTCATTCAAGAGTTTTTAGACAAAGCAGTCACATTCCGGGAGCAGTTTCCGAATGGCGAAGAGCGTCTTTTACAGGCTTCAAGCAAATTCATTGATGAGTATGACAATGAAATCTTTGCCCCTGTTTATTCTTATTCCTGTGAACAAATGTTGACTCTTAACTAACCATCACATGTGTTTCGATGCTATCCCATCTTCTTATAAGATCATATTTTTTTATCCTTGGTGCACTTGTTCCAGTGACATCCACCAAATTTGCTGATGATTTTGTGTTGGTCGATTGTTTCTTGCAGGTATTTCGAGATTGTCCAGCGTTCACTACAACCGGAGAGTGGAAACATGTCGGCAGCACAGCTGAATGCTTGTTTCCGTGAGTTAGCATCTTGGCTTTAGCTTTTCCTTCTTGCCTTGGACTCTTCTCAAGATGCTGCATATTTCTACAGCGAATATGCTCAACATCATCCCAAGAATTGAATTTTTTTAGTTTTCTGCACAGATCATCTGTAATCGATAGTCACTGGACACCCTGGCTTTCACGATGGGATGGAACAACGTATGTGTGCAGGACATCCCACGTCCCTGACAAGTTTGATCGGTTTTGTGCACTCAGGTCAACTATCAAAGGATGTAACAAGAATGAGTGTATTGGTTCCGAAGACAAATCTTCCAGCACGCGCGTCTGAGGTACCTTTTTGCCTCCTGCAACTGATAAGCATACGTCAAATGTCGTATTTACAGCGCCATGTTTATACATCACAATTGTTCCACGCTGACGAATAGCTCAATCGATGGATTGGGTCACTTACTGTACTCCCAGGCGATATTTTGCTGATCGTTCTTGAAATATCGAATCACTTACTTCCGCTTGTCCAACCTTTAGGCCGTGGAAAATGCCGTGCGAAATCATGTGGCAAGACAGTTTCAGAGTCTCTTTGATCGCATTAAAGGTATGGCAACCTTATGCATGTTTTTATGCAAATGTGCTATGACCAATATTGTTTCTTGCCTTCACAAGTTGGGATTATTATTGCCTCGCACATGTTGCAATAGACGCCAGGCATGAAATGAATTAATCGAATTTTAGTTGAATCACGGAGGACAATCAATATAAATCAAATATGTTTTAGATAATAGCTTTGGGTGGGTACTTGTGATGATTCATTAGGTACGGGTCTTCCTTCATGTTCGGTAGTGTGATTATCTTTTTGGTTTCTTTCTTTATTCAATTGGTTAAAGATGTCGTTGCTAGCAAATCACTTTTCATATCTCCTAATAATACCGGAGTTGCTGATATAATAGAAATTTGTTGTTTTGATTGTAGCTTCTCTGACCGTAGTGAACCTCTCAAGGAAATCAGATTTCAAACAGCCTTCAAAGACTCTGAAATCCTTCCTTGAGATTGCACAAAAGACAATTATAGATGGCAGCCTTGAGGTCTTACAGGTCTGGGACCCTTTACTGTTATCTCATGTATGGAATTTTTTAATTCTAGAAAATTTCTTTCTTACTCAATTCAATGAATAAATAGAAAATCAGCGCTAAGGGTCCTATAAGCCTCACTTAAACTGAGAAAGAATTCAGTAAAAATTCTTAAAGCTTGCTAGTGAAGATTATGACGCCTATCGTTAAGGAAATTTGACATAGTTGTAGCATAGAATGAAGTCTCTACTTGCATCAACCCCCTTGCTAATATGAGGCCCCAAAATGTCTTTGACGAATCTGGTTTTGCATTATTTAGTATATAATTTCCTTCAACATTTCTAACGTCTTGTTGGAATTCTACGTAGATTTGCAGTGATTACCAGTAGTGTGGTCACATACGAAGTTTGGGGTTTGTGGTTTCATCTACTTCTTAGAGCACCTACAGCTTGTAACTGTTCATTATTTGTTGTACTTTCGCATTTTTACTTGCATGAATTTTTTTCATTGTAGTCGACTGTGACCATGATAATCAATTTTCATTCTCGGGGAGTTCTAATTATTGTCGCATATTTTTTCAATCGTGAAACGTGCATATTTTTCAGGATCTGAAGGACTTGCAGGTATCTGTACTTCCTTGGGCAGATGAATACACTGACCTAGTCCAAGGAGGTTTCCAGGAGCTTTTCACCAACCTTGTTGATCATTTCCTCTTTCTCTGTGTCCGATCTGTTAAAACTCCGTTACCATCAGACAAGTTACAGTCTGCAGAGACAGTGACTCCAAGCTTGGTTCTCTTGGTGTCCCTTCTGTCAGTATACTTATATCAAACTGCTGTTCCACAAATCACCGAGGTGAGCACAAGTTTATGCACTATCGCTATTTTGGGACTTTTTCAGCATACTGCATACCGCTGAAGTTTAAGCGTCACTGATTTATCATGTCATAGAGACAATTTTTTTGCTTTGGCTGGAATACTAATAAAAAGTATCAAATTTGGGTTCTCTTCGCAGTTGGTGGGGACATGGTTTCCGGGTGGGGGTGCAATGGGATCTGAGGGACGTCCAGCTTTCGTTCCTTCTGAGATTTGTCGTTTTTTTAATACTACAGGAGAAAGGCTTCTTCAACAGGTCTTTCTTCTTTTTCTATGGATTTTGTTTCTGTGGGAACACAGACCTTACTTAGGTTGCATATGGATAAATTTAAATTTATTATTTTTATTATTTTTGGTATTTTTTGAAAGGTGTTTGGGTTTGCATTGGTGGCAGTATGTTGATATACAAGCTCGCTCATTGTCTGTTATAGTGCGAAAGGCTGTGGATTCACACAATTGGTCGAAGGCATGTAATCAGTTTACCCTCCTCACAGCTTGGTTCTTAGTATTTCATTGTTTGTTTTTACTACGTTAATCGAAGAAGCTAGTAGATCCCTAGTGCCTCTTCATATACCTTTTGGTTGTAGATTGTTTAAGAGGATGATGCATTATGCTGTGGAGCTGGCAGTTCAAGGAGCCACAAGATGTCCGTATGTTCACTGACCTACTCTTGCAAGAGGTACAAATTATTTCTCTCCTTATATGCCACAGTTAGCTTCCAGAGACTGTGTTGCATCATGGCTGTAGACAGTGAAGAGAATTTTGGGCATATTGTGAGAGTTATTGCTTGCTTGCATCAAGTACTAAATTTGGAAACCATGTATGCAAGGATGTTCATGGTTGTCTTTGAGTTTTGACAGACGGTTGTGGGTTCCATAAAAAAAACTAAGCAGGATCAATCTGACTTCAAACATGTAATCCAGTTTGGAGAGAGATATAGATTAAAATTAAGTTTAAAGCTATTTGTGATCAGGAGTGTAACAGTGCTTGAGATAATCCACAGCTGATGATTCAGTTCATGTAGAAACTACGGTAGTGAATCAATGTGTACATGATGTTAGTTGTGATGGAACCACTAACTTGCAATCGGTGAACGCTGAGGGTCTTAGAGGCGGACTTTTAGTGTATCTATAAGCATAATTTTATTATCCGTTGGTTGTAGGTAGAAAGGCTTCAAGCAGATGTACAGCAATTACTTGCTCCAGGGCCTCCCCCCACCCACCGGTACTCGTATAGCTCTGGCAGCATTGGATCGTCTCAAAGTGCCTCTACTAGAGAAGATGGTCTTCGCATTCTCTCCAATCGTTCTCAAACACGGAGCCAATTACTGGAACGGGATGTGGCGAGGTTGTTTACAAAGAAAGTTGACATCTTCACAAAACTTGAATATAACCAGGTTAGTCTTCCAAGATCAGACACCTATTCTTCTGTTATTGATATGTGATCTTTACCTATTACTTTAAAAAGGTGGATCATGTGGTAAGCGTCCTTGATATATTCGTACCTCGGAAGTGAGAGGTTGCCGTGAATGTGCCGGTTCCAAATGTAATTTTTTGTTGTTACATGCAGCCGTGGGTGATATCAACAGTAGTGAAAATGACGCTGAAATCCTTTCAAGAGTATGTACGACTTGAGACTTTCAGTCGGGGCGGTTACCAACAGATACAACTAGATTGTCATTATCTAAGAGAGATGCTGCCAAGTCTGGCAGACAATGGAGCAGTAGTTGAAACTATGTTGGACGAAGTAAGTGACCTGACCAATATTGATCTTGCAGCTGGGTATTCCTCCTGACTAGTAGAGGCAAATCCTAATCATTATTCAGTGATACAAGGCAATCCAGAGGATAGTTTTCCTAGGCATAAACATGAAGTCTAGTCAACTCAACATCGAAACTCACTCAAAACAAATCTCAACAGTAACGACCTTGTGAGTATTGCAGGTTTGCTCAGCAGCATCGGAACGATGCCAAGACCCAGTGCCCCTCGAGACAGTGACTTTGGATGGACTTGTGCAGATGAAAAAAGCCAAAATGGAGTATGCTAAAGAAGAGCTACCTGTGCTGCAGACTAGGAGGCACAGTGTAACTTAGTTTCACCAGAATACTACATGATTATGAAATCTGACCATAATTAGGCCATTTTGTTGTCATTCACGTACAATATTGAAGATCCTAATTATGAAACGTTATGGACTAAATATACAATTCGGGGCCGTGTTCCGGGTCATTGTTGCAGCTAGGGTACTTCAAGATTTCTGAGTAAAGTTCAAGGGTTCATTTACCAGGTATGCCAGCTACAGTAGCACACATTGGTAATAATAAGCCTTCCCACTTCGAATTGTCCAGGTTACTATCTGGTCTGTTCAGCGGCGGGATTGCCTATTCATGATCTCCACGTGTCGCAGAACTGGTATGTTCTCGCCTCCTCCACAACCCCGTTTCTAACTTTCTACATTTCCACGTGGCAATTGCTCGTTCGAATACCGGTTTAGGAACCCGACATAATTTATCGAAGTCAGCCCAAAGAGGAAACTCATTATTGACAAATGAGTGGCAGGAAGCATTGCCACCAAAGCATGGCACTTGGGTTGCTATTTTAGTCTGGTGAGTCATCTTTTTTGTTTCTAAATTGCATGCAATCACAATCCAAATAATGTGAAGATCTTTCACAAAGTCTACTGCAATGCCCGTCCAATTGACGAGCATGTACCCAATGTGAAGATTTGAAAAATCTAGAAATAGGTTGGACATGCATTTTAAGTATGTACTCAACGTGAAGATTGATTTGAAAAATCTAGAAGTACGTTGGACAAACGTTTTAGTAGACCGTAACATTCACTGGCTTTGCCTTGATCTTGAAATGAATGTACAACATATTCTGCATTATCATCCAAGAAAAATCAGTAGCTACCCATGTTTTTCCACAGTTGGAGGTTTTGAAAAACTAGAAGGGAAGGTAACCATGCATGGTCTTTGTTGACACATCCCCACATGTCCCTCACTTTTTAATTAGAGCAACATTATAAGTAATAATACTTTAAACCCAAGAATGTTACGGTGCATGGCTAAAGAGTAGAAAACGGGCAACCTGAAAAAAAAAAATTCATTTAACACTGTGCCACTTCTTTTGTCCCTCCATTGACAATGGTTTATGACCTTCCTGCTTCCTTCCCCACCCTCCCCACTCTCTGAAAAATGAAAAATAAAGGGCTGCACTTAATGCACTACATGGATAGAAATCACATGATGCACAACAAAATCACATGATGGATGAAAAGGCAAGTGGCTGAATGCTATTGAATGTTATGAGTGAAATAGCAATTCACGATGTTATAACATAAGTGCTTCTCTCTACTGTTTTAGATCAAAAAACCGAAAGCCCTGTATATTCATAGAAGTATCCCCTGTTATTCTATAACACGGAGAAACTTATGCCACAGCGAGGATTGGATTCTCTGGAAGAATATGCTTCGAGGAAATTGTGCCACAGACACCTTTTGCAGCGGGTGAGAGCGGGGGCTCCGTTCCGTCCCTCCGACACAAATTGATAACTTTTATGGACAAAAGCGAAGGGGAACAGAACTCGACAAGCAGAACAAAGGTGAGCGAGAGAGAGCATGTAAACTCTTGAATGACTTGTCTGTCTGTCTGTCTGTCTGTCTGTCATTTAGGAAACCTCCCCTGACCAGTTTCAGTCCTGTCTTCTGCAAGTTTCTATTAATACCATTAGAAAGTATCAAAGCGGTTTACCATATCGTGGCCGCATCTCTGCTGCTGGTGGTGCCTTCAAATAGCTGGACAGACGGATAAGGGCGTTCGACGGCGCTGGCTACTTTCCTTTTACCCGTTCTTTCTTTCTTTAATGGTTATCTTTCATAAATGGATATTTCGTTTTCAGGAGGGAAAATGAACAGGAGAGACTGAATTCATGCCTCTCCTTTCGCTCTGTTGCACATGCACTGACTTGCCCTGATATTCCCAGTTTTATTTTATTTTATTTACAAATTAAAAGAGACTTTTTACTGCAAAAAGAGAAGGCAAGATACAAATACAAACCAACCCCGCCAGGTCCAGTGAGGCCGGGGCACTCCTAGACATTGCTAATTGAGCTAAATCCAGGACCTACGAGGTTCCAATGGGGATAATCGCCGTCCCTGATATTCTTAGTTCCAAATTCCCAATTGTTACATTCAGGCCTCTTTACACTAGAGGCGAGAAGCCGTGAGGAGAGAAAATTCAGCCAATGAGAATTTGGTCTTCTCCGTTTCTAGGCCTCCCATTGGCTGAAATTTCTCTCCTCACGGCTTTTCGCCTTTAGTGTAGAGAGGCCCTCATTAACCTTCATGCCCATTGTCTTTATTTCATGCATTTTGCTCATCATCACCTTGAGCCTCCACCTGATCACTTAGCTATTGATGAAGTATTGTTGGATGTGGAATATTCCACACCATAGAGCCAAGGCAGAGATAGTGCATGTTATGTAGTTTCTGAAGTTCTATTCGGTTAGAGCATGCCCAACAGCTCCAGACCATGTATGTCCGCCAAGCATTAATTTGAGGGCCATTTTTAACTTAGAGGAATGTTAAGCAAGAAGTAGCCCAGCAACATTCCTCGTGCGAACACCAAGGCAACTTATAAAACGAAGATTTTATGAAAGTAACTTGATGACCTTGAAGCATGGGCCGGTGAATAGTCTTCAAGCTCGTTATTTAATTGTTGGTTGAGCAAAGATGCTTGCATGGTGTGAGAAATTTGCTTGTGCCAAAGCTTCTGCAAATGGCGGGGAAACTCCAAACTTTTGCTCCAAAAACTATTTTTTAGCGTTAATGGGTAGTTGTTGGGCTCTAAGAGTATGCCCAACAGCAGGTGTTTTGGAGGGACCAACTCCAAGATTTGGTGTAGTCATCTCCACTTGCTTCGAAGTTTGGCCTAGCAACTACCCATTAACGCTAAAAAATAGTTTTTGGAGCCAAAGTTTGAGGTTTCCCCGCCATCTACAGAAGCTTTGGCGCAAGCAAATTTCTCACACCAAGCGAGCAAAGATGCTCAATCAACAATTAAATAACGAGCTTGAAGACTGTTCACTGGCCCGTGCTTCAAGGTCATCACGTTACTTTCATAAAATCTTCGTTTTATAAGTTGCCTTGGTGTTCGCTCCAGGAATGTTGTTGGGCTACTTCTTGTATAACATTCCTCTAAGTTAAAAATGGCCCTCAAATTAATGCTTGGCGGACATATTTGTTCTGGAACTGCTGGGCTTGCTCTTACTAACTTATTTGACCTCATTATTTAACCGTGATGGACCATCAAGTGAAGGGAGAAACAGCTGAACAGTGATCACCAAAAGCGGAAAAAATTCATAAAAGGTAATGTAGTGACAAGAGAGAGATGCCTGCACTTAGGGCATGATCCAGATTCTGCGGTACCATGACCCAGATTCTGCGGTACCATGACCCTGTTGGATAAGCCACCAAGCCACGTCATCTGTGTGAGTCAGCTCCACCTGTTACTGACTAACTTAGAAGTGCTGAACACTTTCGTTTTGCTGCTGATTTCTCACAAAACGACCTCTCGCCTCCCCAAATGCCAACCCCCATCTGGGCAAGGGTAAGTTAATTAGCAAATGATGTAGCCCAGCATACCAAGGTGGGGGTTTTGATTTTTTGATTTTTGATTTTTCTGTTCCTTTCTTATTGAGAATTTTTTATTTTTGTTTTTCTATTTTTGTTTTTTAATATACAAATGGAACAAAGTTTTATTCCACTGCAGAACAAACCGATACAACAGCCAAGCAGGCACGCCCACTGGTCACATTTTTAAATTTTCAAAGGTAAAAATGAAGCCAAGAGGGGGTGGGTTGTAGTTCCAATCTAATTGGCCTCCATTTCTCTGAGTCAAATGCAATGAGAAACACCAATGATTAAGATTTTTTTTATTTTTGACAACAAGGCAAGCTTACTCCACTTGTTTTCTCCTTATTCACATGAAAATAGACCCCACTCGCAACTCATAATATGTAGTAGATCCCCGAATCATGGCAAGTTCACTTCATAATTTAATTAAAGAATGAGTGGTAAGAGTGGTGAGACACTATATTTGATGTCTACAGTGCTATTGTTGAAAAGGGTGACCCAATATTGACTAAAGAACCTTATGTCTTTAAGCTTTGGGCTCGCCCCTTTGGTTGTAAAAAAAATAAACAAACAAATACACACAGTCGCTTTCTCTTAGTCAAAAGGGCAAAAAGAAAGAAATTAAAAAAAATAAAAATAAAATGTGATTCCGAGTTCTTTTCTGGCTTGATGATTAGCTTGAGGACACTCCCAGGGTACGCAGGGGAACAAGTGAACAAACTTAATTTAGAAGGAGCAGATGAGCAAAAACAAAGGACGGATTGGGGATTCCATTAGTTTAGATGTTATTTTATTTTAATTTTTTGAAACAAGCGGATGAAACCCCATTGAATTGACCCCTAAACGTCCTCACCCCTCTCCAAATTTGGCCATTTCACAAAAATGCATCATAAAATGCAACCCAGAGGGATATTTTACACTTGATGTATGAATAAAAGTTGTACATTATAAATTTTAGATTCTATCCATATAGTTAGATCCACAATTGCTATCACCAATACTTATGTATAAATTTTGAAACTTGAAATTGAAAATTCATTTGTAAATTGATTACAAATAAGATATTGGCAATTAGTACATAAATTTGTTGTGATTGGTTGAAATGTAATATTCTAAGTATAGTAATTTTTGGAGATTTTTTGGTTGCTTAATTTTATGAGTTGACTTTTTTAAGAGCACTTTTACATTGAAATCTTCAAAATTTTGGATGAATCACTACAACATGAAATGAGGCATAAAATTTTCACGAATCATCCCCTCTCTAATCGGATCACACATACATGAAGCTGATATATAGTAAAAAATCCGCGCTGCAAAAAGTCAATGATGAATGAAAAAATTGTGTTTGATTTTGTACATCGTTCGCTTTCTGAAGGGTTGGACGTTTAGGAGTTAATGAAGGTCGCACACCTTGAAAACCAAATCACAAGAAGACAAGCCTCCCGACGAAGATTCTTAATTTTCAAACAACACGTTCAAAACTACAACCACACTAACAGGCCTAGTAAAATTGGCCGGGCTTTGGCGTTAGATGTTATTTAAAGTATATAAGGTTTTTGTATGGCATATCGTAGGTTAATAGCAAGTTAGTCACTCCTATATCGAATACTTATTAAGAGTGAAAAAAAATTGGTACAACGTTGAAAAATACAGTTTTAGAAAAAAATGACATTTTAATTCAATTATAAGATGAAATTCAGCCATAACCAAGTGGTATGCCAACGATGTGGGATATGTACAATACAACTCTCATTTCTTGTTATTTCTCTTAATCACCGACTAAACTCCTTTACCAAAATGTGCATATCTCAAGCATATAAACTTCAAATCACAAAGTTATTTTTGGAGGTGAAAGATGACTTGCCCTTCTAGCTTTTCTTGGTTGAAAACATTTCAAAATAAGATAATTTGTTAAGCTCAATTGTGCACCAAAATCTACTGATGGAAACTCTGGTCTTCTATTTGAGGCCAGCGTGAATAAAGTGTTTATTTGTAATGACAATGACCTAGCATCCACCGGTCAAAGGGCCATTGGTGCGACTACTGAAAAGAATTCACAGGCCCTAATAACATTCTTCATTCTATACTCATAGATGTAAACCGTTTCATCATTTTAGTGAAAATTGCTTTCTATGTTACACAAATCCATGCAAGAAAGGTGAGGTTTACCAAAAATGTTGTGTGTCATGTGGACTAAGGCAAACTTGGGGCTCATGTGCGTAGTCCTACATAGCATAATAGAGCAGTGCAACAGAGCACTCTTTGGAAAACTGAATCAAAAAAGAATCTTCACTTAAATTCACTTTTTTAAGTAATGAGGGAACGCCATTTATATTCTACAAATTTTGAGACTATCGTGTCATTGCCACGTAAACTTAGTTTCTATTTGTAACTGACTGTGGTCCCATTGCAAAAGGGTTTTGGCTCCCATTGCTCTATTATGCTATGCTACTCAGTCCCTTACTCTCTCTCTCTTTCTTTCTTTCCTTTTCTTTCACTCTCGATCGTTTTCTTTCTCATGGCCGGCCGGCCGTCCGTTTTGCTTTTGTTTCCCTTCCTGTCTTCCTGTCCGTCTGTCTGGCTTGTTATTAGCGCCCTCCGCTCTTGCTCTCGCAACAACAGCTCTTCTCTACCGATCTCCACCCACACGTCTGGTCGCTGTAACTTGCTTCCTCTTCGTCGCTCACCTTTCTCACCTTCTTCAATCCATCGCCATGTGAAGCACTGCGAAGTTCATGCTTCTTCATCGCGGAAGATCCGACTCCCTTGTGCACTCAGTGGCTCTCGAACTTTCCTCTTTCGTTGCTCCTCTTTCTGCTGTCAATTCTCTTCCCGTTTGAAGCCTCCCTTCGGCCACACTTTCTTTCTTGAAAGGTTCTACACCTCCGATACAAAAAGTGTTCCATAGCCACAGAATCCTGTGTAGTTCGTTGACGCAGTGCAAGAGCGGGAGAGAAATCGTACCACAGGCCACTCGTCTCCCCAGCCAGGCAGGGAGTTTCTTGATTCAATAGGGTTACGGATCATCATCCTAATCAGTTTTGCTGTTGAGAGGCAACTCAACAACCGGGAGAGCTGTCGGTTTGTTTGTCTGTCTGTGCGCGCGTAATGGCTTGGCATGCTACAAAAGAGGTTTCGGAAATTATGAAGGACTTCTGTAGTTTCTCCAAAGCCCCGACCGGGTGGAGGATTTGGTAAGTCAACGGGAGGGAGGAAGCGGAAGCGCAAGAAAGGGATATATCAGAAGCCAGAAGCCATAGGTACCCTAGTGTTGCCCAGGCTTACACTAGGAGATGGTAGTATGCACTTCAACGAGAATGGAGTTGGATCTTTAGACTACATTGAAAACAGCAGGAGCAATGGTGATGCCAATATGCAGGCCGCTGTTACGACTAGTAGTAGTAGTAGTCAGGGGAGCGAGCTGCCAAGTTCGGACCCCGGCAACGGCACCTCATCGCAAGGCTCTTCGACTCGAATGGAATCATACAACCACGAGTGGTGCAGCGACTCGGGATGGAAGAACCGAGGCTTGTCGTCATCGTCTTTGAAGGCCCTGGATAACGTGGTGATGCAAGTGTTGGAGAGTGTGCGCGCTTCTGGATATGGCGAGGAGGTGTGTAAAGAGTTCCGTGAGCACTTCGCCCGTCTTCCGGCTCGGTATATTGTTCACTTCCTCCTATCTCTTTGCAGTTTTTTCACTGTGCTCTGCTTGATTACTGTTATCACATGTTAGACCTGCAGTCGGCCATGAATTTTCAACCTGACTCGCACATGCTCCAGTTCACAACTACCTATCATTCCATTTTCACACTCTTCTCCGTCGGCAATTTTCTGATAATTTCAGCAATTTGCACGCTAATGCATTTCTGAGCCTTCTGAGCAATTTTAAGACAGGTTTTGAGCTGTTAGGTTTTCTGTAATTTTCAGTGAGTGCTTGACAGTGAAGTCATTTTTAGATGCTTTTTTCTCATTGTTTGAAATGTAGTTGATGCAGTCTTGATGCAGTCTTGATGCCTAGAAGTTACTGCAATTACCAAATAACAATCGTTGGCTTCTCTATGTATTCAGGGATGTAAAGCCCTAGTTTTTTTTTCCTGTGCACACTTTTGACTTTGTGCCTAGCTATTGTACTTAGAAATGTGATTGGCGAGAGTCGTCGCTTGGGCTGCTCTGCTACAGCTACATTGGTTCAGTAAGTCTTGGGCTCTTAGTGAGTTATGGATCAAACATCGATAGGAAGGAGACTACATTGATCTGATTTATCTCGGAGCCTCGTAAAATTTCCTGTCGGAAGGCAATCTGCGAGATAGTGTGGACTCTTGTGCTTGCTATTCGGCGGTTGCCATATCATGGATCGGTGGAAATACATCACATTGAAGTGAGTGTGGAATTTTGCGCAGCAGTCGTCAATCGTGGCATTTAGCAATGACATATATTGGCTGTATTTGATGAGCAACGAGATTGAATTACATTGAGCCACAAGTAAGCATTCTTAGCAGAAGCGACTTAGCAGAAGAGACGGATTATGGTCGTTACATTTGTTGGCCACAAAGCGTAACAGTTGTAGAAGTACGGAGAATCTTTTCAATTTTGTAGGTTTAAGGTATTTTGCTGATGGGGATGGTCTGTAGGGGCGTGCATGTGCTATTGACAGTTTTCTATTGTGTTGTTCGCTTTGAAGTTGACGAAACAAGTAGAAGGGCAAGATGCAACATTTTTGACTGCACCGATGTTATCTGCTTTGAACCTAGTGTAACTGAGGGATTACATATAGAGGGGGTTAAGTGATCTTCAATTGGAGTGAAGTGGTCGTCAGACTAACAAGATCTTGTATTTGAGTACTTGAAACTCTGCCAATTCAAGAGGATTTTCATTATACTTGATGAGAAGGCTAAGATGTCACTAAAATCTTGTAAGTGCTGATCTCACCGTCAAATTTCTGCAGGTACACTTTGAATATAGATCCTCATAGCCACGAAGACGTGCTCCTTCACATGGAGTTATTACAGGAGGCTCGAGAGGCAGAATATGTCAACAGTTGTAGTAGTTATGGTGACTCTGCCGCCCCCACTCCATTGGTTCATGTTCGGAAAGTGCTGCTGGCGGGGATCGGGTCACTTCCTGGCGATGCAGTATATTGCCCTGTTCCCTCAAGAGAAGGTGCATTTCGTAGGAAAGAACTAGAGATCCCAAAGCCTGCCTTTGGGTCTAGATCAAATCTGGTAGGGCTGGTAATGTGTGGTGACTCAAAACTCCATCTATCGAAGCCTGTATTATGCAGGTCCTTCTCAGCTCCACTTGGAGGAATCACCCCCCTACACCCTTTTGGAGAAGCATCACTGAGCTGCAGTGGCCCGCAGCACACTATTCCCCGTCCTGCATTTGGCATTGCTTTTAACGCCTCGCATAATGCCGATGAAGGCATTGGGTTTGTCAGCGAACACGACAATGCTTCCCTACCCGTCGGCTACGAAGTAACTTTTGCTACCACCGATAGACAAGGTCTTCTAAAATACTTTACATCAGTTCTCAGTGACTCACATCTGCAATTGAATATCAAGGTACGTCACAGTCGTTTTCCTACTCAGTGTTAGACACTGTATGTGAGGACAACCTTTTCCTTGCCGTTCACATCCACTATTTTACGTTGGAGAATTCGTTCTGATGTTTGTTCTAATGTTAAATTCGCTAGAATTTCGTTCCGTTCCTTAGATTCCACCCCGAATTGCCTTGCTTCAATCCTTCCAACTTCAAACTGTTTTTGACTTTTTGTTGTGAATTTTGTTTGTTTTTGCGTCCCTGCGCAACTAGTAGTGTAAACTGAGGACCTTGACATCTTGACTGCTATCTTACAGAGCTGTCTCCTTGTTTACAGGAAGCTCACGTGTTCAGCCTAACAGATGGAATGGCATTGGAGGTTTTTGTGGTGGAAGGTTGGCTTGGAGACGAGGTGAGTTTTCTATCTTGTTATTTCCGTGGATTGTGTTGTATGACTCGTGCCCTAACTACACCGTTCATTTTAAATTACTGCAAGGAGGTCTTCTTCCTTGAGTCATAATTTTTTTTTAAATAATAAAAAAAATTCCAGTAGAAAAAATTAATATAAAACAATTAGTGTGTCTCGGATTAATAGAAATAAATGGTGTAGTTGATGGACGTCGTGGATTTCCATTTGGTTTCTAAGCTATGGAGTTTGTGTGGTTTTGTAGGCCGAAGAACTTAGGCATGCAGTTTTAACGGCTTTAGAGGAAAAGTTGGATGTAAGAGGAAATTATATTAGAGATTCCAGGTTGCGAGCTGCTGCTGAAGCCATTCAATACGAAGACTGGGCTGTGGACTTCAATCTGGTATGTTCGTGGTTCTGTACATGATTTGTGCTCAGGACTTAACAAGTAGTCTTCTTGGCAGTGAAATTATGCAGTTCTTTGAATGGAATGCTCATGTGATGATTTGTCGTTATGATGATTACATGATTTTTACATGCAGCTTGAGATTGGCGAGAAACTTGGAAATGGATCTTCTGGCGGGTTATACAAGGGAAAATATTTGTCTCAAGATATCGCAATCAAAATAATTGAAATAGATGAATACAACAATAGTGGTATAGATTCGGATACTCACAGGTCGGCTCCTGCATCTGAGCGGCTGCAGATTTTCAAGCAAGAGGTTTCCATTATGAGGTATGCATGCGGGCAATTGGTTTATGTTGTGAACTGGTTGGGATATACCTTATAATCCATTAATGAGTAAATAGCTTCAGATTCTGATCTCTAATATATGTTATAAATTGACTACTGGATTACAGTTCTGTTAATTTGCGTGAGCACTTTGAAAATTGGTGACTCAGTGTTTGTTTGATTGTTTGAAAATTGCTGACTCAGGTGAAAATTGGCACTCTTTGTTCATTTTATTGTCAGTTGTTATCCAAGTCAGAGTTTATAAAAGGATCTTAAGCTAATTTGAACAATCTGGAACCCATGACACCTTCTAACTTGAATGGGAAATATTTGGATGCAGAGTAGTGAGACACAAGAACATAGTGCAGTTTATTGGCGCTTGTTCAAATTGGCCGAAGCTTTGCATTGTTACTGAACTAATGGCTGGTGGCAGGTGAGAAAATTTCAATCCCTACCAGATCGGTGTGGTCCTTGTCTACTTTGTTTGGTGTTGTATCAGTGTGTGCGTTTGACTTTAAGAAATACTAAGATTAGCAGTTTCTTGATTCCTAATGACTAATCATATCCATTATTATATTTTAAAGTGTAGCTCAATGGTATATGTTACTGTGACATAATATATGATGGTGTCAATGATAGTAAAATTTGATCCATAACAACATTCTGTGGCCTTGGCCAACTCATCTGGTTTTATTCATATTCTTTATCTGGGTGCAGTGTCCGAGATCTTCTTGATCGTCGAATGGGTGGCCTAGACATTGCGTCAGCAATTAAAGTGTTCCGTGATTCAGCGAGAGGGATGGATTTTTTACACAAGTGAGGGGGACTTTACCTTATTTTAGCAGATCTGTCGTACTTCTTTAGTGAGAGGAAGTTGCCATAGAAATTGGGTTTCTTCTGTTGCCAACAACACCCAAAAGTGAACATTTCTATGTGGCCTCAGAGATTTTAATGTTTCTAGAATCACAAGAATGGTTCTTCCTTTTGTCAGTCGTTAGAGGATTAGAGATGTCGTTCAAACCCAGGTAGTTTAATCCTGCATACCGGCTTTTCCCCAACAATCCTAATTTACAGTATGAACCTATTTTTCAAGTCCCTGGTACCACCATATCTGGTCAGATTTCAATTCTGGTGAAAATATGTTGGCAGATGTTCTCAGAGCAGATGATATTCCTAGTTTTCTTATTTGATAAGTAATTTCAGTTGTTTTCATGTCGCTCCTTCTAACACAACTGTTCACTGGAACAGGAGAGGGATCGTACATAGAGATATGAAAGCTGCAAACTTACTGATTGATGAGCATGACGTAAGTGACTATTTCTCTATACTCTTGTTCATGCATTGCTTCTTTGTATATGTGATGAGTATGGGTTTCTGATCTAAGATAGAATTATTGCTCTTACAGGTTGTCAAAGTTTGTGATTTCGGTGTTGCTCGCCTTAAGCCCACCCCAAGCAATGCTGCAGAAAAATGCAGTTGTTATTCCGCTGAGATGACAGCAGAGACCGGAACTTACCGGTGGATGTCCCCTGAGGTATTTTGATTACAAATCGTACAAATTGATCACCTAGAATGAATTTTCAAAGCCTTCCAAGTTGAACAGCATCAGTATTACTAAATTTTGTAGCTATTCAAGGTAGCCTTCCATACTGAACCAAAACCGGGTTTGTAATCATTGTTGATGTTCTTTTGCTTCGTTGGATTACAGATGTTGGAGCATAAATCTTACGACCACAAAGCAGACGTCTACTCCTTTGGGATCACAATGTGGTATGTCTTGTCCCTGCATGCTGTTATCTCAGAGCTCACAGCAGCAGTTTTTGTCAGTACTTGGATTATGGTATGTTGTGATATTCTATTTTACGTGTTACTTGGCCAAATCTTTATGACATCTGTGGCTAATTGGGCATGTGTGCATGTATGACGGGGAACAGGGAAGTGCTGACTGGCGACATACCTTACACAGGCCTAACCCCTTTGCAAGCAGCAATTGCTGTTGTTCAACGGTACGCATCAATATCCTGCACTCAATGGAGGGTTTCACGCTTTGCAGACCTCTCTACTCCTGGGGTGAAAGCGTGAAACCCACTTATGCTATGAAAGATGCTTTTTCAAATGTATGAGATGACGAAGTCATAGTTTCAGAGCTTGTTGACGATACCCTTTCAAGTTTGTATGACATTGACTTTGTTATATGCATGCATTTTTCAAGATTTGTTAAATGGATGTATGGCACAAAGTAGAATATTGGTAGGAGTCAAGCAGTGCACAGCAATGATAGCCTTGTTTCATGTTTGGTTTCAGGGGAGTACGTCCAGACACTCCACCACATGTACCTGATGTTTTGGTAACCCTAATGCAAAGATGCTGGCACAGAGATCCGAGGGAAAGACCAGAATTCAGTGAGGTAAAGAGTCACCTTGTATTCCTCCACATTTGCAAGTGATGATGACACTTCTGAAACCTACTTTCAGGACAGTTGTACATGCTATCTAGGCTGCACGTCTATTTGGATAAGGTTTCGTTGTTCCTAGCTGTTGCTTCTTTCTGTTTGAATTTTACTTGTTCCATTCAATAATCTTGTTATCAACTGGTTTCTTCGGAAATTTGTGGTAACAGTTTATCTCTAATCTTCTGTCTCTACTCATACTCATACTGAGAAATATTTCATATTTGCGCAGGTGCTAAGCACACTAGAGAATATGGTTATCCCAGTGCAAATGAGGAGAGTAGCTTCCAGGAGGAGGACAACAAACGCATCCTTTCGGTCATGATCTCACCAGCATTCAATTTGTCTGACCTGAAAAACGTACGGAGTCATCCAATTTTGTAGTTGTATATACTCTTGACTTCATTTCTGGTATTTTGGAGGTGGTGCGGTTTTGGCTCGTCTTATTTAACAATAATGTTAGGTTGTATTTAGTCCTAGTGCTTGCAGTGTTAACCTACTGGTTGTCCACCTTAGTGTTACATTTCTGTAAAAAAAACTATTCTTTATTTAGAGAGGTGGTCTTTTGTTGGAAACCTCACACCCAGTCTTGGCATGTGAGATTTTGTATCAATGAGGCCTGCAGTGAATAGCTGACACAGGGAAAAGTTTGGAGGTCACCTTGTGATTATTATTTGTAGGGATTGTGGCGTGTGTTGAAAAACCAGCCATGCGGGAAAATTACTTCCCGACAAGAAAATGGTAGGGATGAAGGATTCTAGAACTACAAGGCTCATTTTTTGTATTGAATTGACTCCTAATGCACAAAGCAATGAAATAATTGACTCCTGGAATGTTGTAGGGATGTCATTCCAGAACTTGTTAATTCTCGCGGAAACCAGCTTCTGGGATGTATGTGTGGACTCTAGATATCTAAAGGTTTTAGCTACTTGTGTTGAATTGATAATTGTTAAGGACAATGCCCATCACCGTAACATTCAGTTTAGTAGCCTTCATGGGCTCTGCCTTTCCTTCATGCACTCTGCTCATCACCATGGAGTCCTGTTGGGTGTGGAATATGTTGCACCATCTACTGTTGGGTTAGACAGAGCCACTGCATGCTACTAAATGTTATGACTGGGAATCTCTACTGAAAAAGATATGTTTAGAAATCAAATTCTTATAAGTGTCATTTGGGCAAATATGGAAGTTTGTAATTTGTTTACGGTTAATTCAAACATTTAAAATTGTGTGGTTATGTTGCACTTATAAAATCCCATTGTTTTATTTGAGTTCTTTTTTTGTTCTTATTTGTATTCCAAATAAGAAACGTTCTTATTTGTATTCCAACCAATACATGTGGGACTATGGTGTGGGTTCTATAAAATACCTACTCTGTTTCATGCCTCTACAAGCCTTGTTGCATCCGAAAAGCTTTAATGCTACCCAACAAACTTTACCACTATGATTTCTTAACATCTAAGAGGTACCTTCCATAAGAACGTTTCTACCTAACTTTAGGAGGAGAAGAGAGTTTGAGATTGAGAGTACAAGAGTATATGAAGAAGAAAAGAAGTTGATGGCAAAGGCTAGATTTATATATAGCGGTAGAGGTTGAGGAGGATGACGTGGAATAGGCCTCATGTTTATTTGGAAATGACAATTCCATTGAACATGTAAGTATAGAAATTGCATTGAGATTGCTACAAGAGTGCCCAAGAGAACACAAGAATGAACGAAGGAGGAGAGAGTTTCAAAATGATAGCACAAGATGAGAAAGAGAGGTTGAAAACAAAGTTTAGACTTTATATAGCAAATGAGGCTATTTGCGATGACGACTCACGTTTATCCTAAAACGACAGTTCTATAAAGTGTGTAAGTTAAGAAACGCTTGTACATGTACACCTTTTTTTTTTAACCCTTTACCGACCAGGGTGGTTATGGAGAAACCACCTTTTTCTGGGTGATGTTTCTTTAAATCTATCTCTATTGAAATTAGAGGTACTATTAATAGTATCCAACCGTACGAATGTAAGCATAGCTTAATGAAACAAGTCTCAGTTAAATCTTGGTAAGATCGGACCGTTGGATTGGAAGATTATAGTATATCTTTGAACCGTATAATGCACACTCAAAAATGAGATTTCGGGGGGTGTGTGATTTCAAGGTTAAATAGAATTTGGGTTAAATTTTCAAAAATAAAAGTGAAGATGTTCAGCAATGACTTGTGTCAACACCTCTTCATTGCAATCTTTCATGTCAAGAATAGACTCATACATAATTATTGTGAATTTTATAAGTGAAAGTGACTTATCCATGTACGGTTTAGAACAAAATTTATACATTCAAATAAGAAAGGAGTTAGTATAGTGATCAAGATCAGACTACATACACTAATGGAACATGAACAAGAGAACACAATCCAAAAAGAAAAACGAGATAACAAACTTCCAATCTCTAGAAATACAACATAGTACATATGCTGTATTTGTAAGTATTTGCTGTATTTTGAGGTATTTGCAGTATTTTGGTGTTTTGTACATAGGTATTTGGATATCTAGGAAAGTCGGATTCCAAATTTTCTTTTTGCATCATCTCCAGAATCAAAAGTTACACATCTGACTTCAAACACTGTACTGAGATGGTTCACAAATTTTCCAGAATTTCATTTTCCAGTGATCTAGTGACCACTTAGTGGTTACCTGGGCACTAAAGGGTTAATCCCTAGGAAAGAAACACTTAGGCTTGTAGAGTCTAGTCACACAATACTAGTTTGGCTTGATTATTTTTCTTTTACCTATCTTATCTCAATATGCACTTTAGTTATATTAGCAATAATAATTCTTAGAATAGATGTTGAACTTTTGAGATCTCTTTAGATTATTATTATTTTTTTAAAAGTCGGAGAATATGGCATGAAATCATCTAAAATTAATCATTTTTTCTAGAAAAGTTAGGTTGTCTCAAAAACCTTGTTGTCTCACAAAGCAATAAACTTCGTTTTCTTTGTGTAATCATTTTTTGAATTAGGAGGCATATCTTATATCATTAAAAGTGCATTTTCAAGAACATTCCAATGGTATAATACATACATAATTTGGTGGAGAAATGATCCAGCAATTGCTATTTGAAAATTTGTTGCCTTTGAAGCAATCGAGAATCAATGTGGCAGAATTTTGACCAACTCAACATTTATAATTTCCCAGCATCTAGGAGGTACCTTGCATAAGAACTTACATATGAATTCATAGCCTTCCTTTGGGCTCAAACTGCACCTAATGGATGGACTTCTTCAACAATTGTGGAATTTTTTATATAGTGCCATGGAATTGTGCTCCATTTCATTCAGTTGATGGGCAATGGGCTAATCTGACATCGCAATATCACAGGCAAGGGGTAATTGGCCATGTACACAAACTGGTTATGTCATACATGTGGGAAGCCATTTAGTTGGGGTCTGTTGACAGTTGAAAATTCATGCATCAACAGTGAGAATGGAAATGGTGGCTAAAAGTGCTGAACTTTGGTATTTCCAAGACAGGGTAACATAAATGCTCAACCGGAAAAGAGCTTCAATAATGCTTCAACCAGAAAGCCCCACAAAAGGACCACTTGGACTACAAAGAAATGCCAATACAAGGAGAAAATCCTTTATAAAATCTCTTTTGCACATGATAAACATAGGGTCACCAAAAAACAGAGCATATTTGCAATTACTGACACAATCACCTAACTAGGAAGTACTGATTTAATGTAGGAAACGGTTTGCATTTCTCGTAATTCCACTAATGGTGTACCTGCAACCAACGTAAGAGCTTCAATAATGTCCTAATCAATTAGCCTGTCTCGTACTAAAAGGCTGCGACCATTATCAGCTTCGCTAAAGTACTGAGATAACCCAAAGTACTCTTAGTCCAATAAAGACTCATTACTTGGGTCCGTTTAAGTTATCAACATCATAGAATTCAATCGTCTTATACTTCTGTGACACGAGCTCAGCTTGAACTTTTCGGGCTGTGTCAGTAGCGGAGCCCACAAGAATGAGAACAGAGGTTCCTGCAAATCCACGAAAAGTGGTCAAATGAGTCACTCCTTCCACCAGAAACGGAGCTAAGGCCATGATACCAAGAAAGGCTGACCCCAGCACAGATATACGTCCCAAAACCTGCACAAAAGCAACAAGAGTTTCAGGATTCTGTACAAACATTACACCAGTTCGCAGGATTGGAAACTTCTTGCACTTCGGATGACCTTTCCATTCATAACCACAGCATCATCTGAGCATCGTGTGGTATGTTCAGTTTAAAAAGAGCTTCCGAGTACATCTGCAATGTATTTCAGGTACAACACAAATACAACGAGGCTTACAGTTTCAATGAAGGCAGCTGTCGCTTTTCCAGGTCGAACAGACGGAATGGAAGCACCTTGGCGCTTCAATTGATCACTCACATCCTTAGGATCGAGCTGCAAGAATGTGTAGAAGTAGTTGAAGAATGCAATCAAAAGAACGTTTGCAGGAAGATACAGGGACCCTGCAACAATCACGTGTACCACCATCAATCACACAATATCCAGAACAACAACTTCATATAATATCATACTTTCGGATTCTGTGCCATGTTTAAAAGATGTTCTGAAGACAAAGCAGGGATTAATGAAACAGTTCTAATTTAGAATGAGAGAAAAATCAACGTATGCAGTCCTTCCTTACTTTGCAAAAGTTACGAACTCTAAGCAGTGAAATTATCAGTCTCTAATGTGCAAGTGGTAACATTTTGGGTGTCAAATTACATACCATTGGGGTATAATGCTACAGCCGCATCTTTCAGAAATGCAATACCCGTAAACCTTGCTGCTGAGGAAGGGAGGGCAAGCAACGACGAGGCGAAGATAATCGGCATTACGCCAGAGCTATTAACCTGTAGTTAACACAAAGCAGATTAATCTACAGTCCAGGGTTGTCATGTCTGACACTATTTTCCAACTTGACATCGTATTAAATGTCTAACTTTCTAATTAGACGAGTGTCAAATATGTTAAACTTGGATGAAATATTCCCGAATATCCAATAATATTCTAGGTATGTTCTAAGAATATGCTTGTCTGACAGACAAGGAGGTCTACTAAACGTCTTTGACGTTCGACACTTTGTCCAGTGGTTGAGTAAGACAACCCTGCTACAGTCGTGAGCCCAAACACTGAAGCTGTTCTTGCAATCGTTAGATACACCTACCTTAAATGGAAGATATGCAGACTTTCCTAATCCCTTGCTGCTGGCTTTAAATCTGGAGGCATAATTGATGGGGATTTTCCTTTCGGCCTCCTGCAAGCACAACAATCCTAATAGACAGTTAACATCTGCAAGCAGTTGAAGACAATAAACAAGTTCATCGAGAGAATTAGGATGGCAAGTCTTTCAGAAGAGCAATCCCCTACCTGCACATACACAATACCCAGCACAAGGAGCAGAAACGCCCCAATGCTGCCTGCCAACCCGGGATAATTGCCGTCGGTAACAGCTTGGGCAACAGTCCGACCTATCGACGAAGGCAGATACGAGACAATGTTGGTAAAGATGAGAAGAGATGTGCCGTTGCCAAGCTTCAAATCTGAAATTTTCTCCCCAATGAGCATGGTCACTACAGCTCCTAGTGTCAGGGCTGCCACTGCCGAAAATGCCCACTCCACGGAGAAGTCCGTCACATACGGCCGGATGTACGTTATTTGCCCTACTGCCTGTCAGCCACCAGGATATTACATTACTCGCCATTGTTGGGCCACTTTTCTTGTGTGCTAACTCAATGATGAAAGCAGGAGCTTGTTCCTTGAACAAGTTTCCTACACCATGCTCTTCATATTCTTGTGCTGGAAATAGAGGTATCCTATAAGTAATGGTGTGTGACCCCTCTATTGACCCCCACTTTGAATGCATGCGACCGATGGAATTGAAGTTATCTTCAAAGAAACCGATGGACCAAAAACAAACCAATAGAAAACAACAAGGGGTCAAGTGTTTCTAAACTTTTGAACCCCTTTTTGCTCAAAGTTGGGAAACAGCCAACTCAATACTAATAGATTGCATTCAACTATGAGATTATCGTTTTAATTATATGAAAAATACAAAAAAAATACTCATTATCTTATGAATTTTGGAATGATTGGCTAAAAGTGCATAACATTGAATCATTGTAATTTTAGTGAATTTTCAAAGTTTTTTCTTGTGAATTCATTTGAAAATATATATAAGCAAATTCAACTATATGGATGTCTTCTGATACGGATGTCTTACATATGCTCTTTAGAGTTGAAGCTCAAAAAATTTAAAGAAGCCTCATTTTATAATACATTTATGTATTGCCCAAAACCTCCAGGCATTTAGGGGTTAAAGATAGACCATTTTTCAAGTACTGAGACAGCTTTTTTGGCAAAAAAATAAAAAGCGACCAAACACTAGGACAATTATTTCCGGGCAGAGAGAGTGGGATATCTGAGAAACTTTGATTTAAGACCAAGACCGAGGGAGGAGGGATCATCATAAGCGCAGAACGGAGCCATATCCTGTAAAAGATTCAAGTGAATTCAATAGTAAAAAACCAGGCACAGCACTGACCTGGATGATAGCGAATCCGACGGAGGCATACTTGGTCCACTGCAACACTTTCTTTCGCCCAGCCTCTCCTTCCTTCTTCTGCAGATCCTGCAATTTGGGAAACACGGTCCCCAGCAGCTGCAGCACAATTTGAGCATTGATGAACGGCACAATGCCCAACGACGCCACACCAAGCCGACCAATACTTCCCCCAGAGAATGTGTCCAAGGTGCCCAGCAAGCTGTTGGAGTCTAAACTCCCTTGGAAGGCGGACCGATCCACTCCCCAGAGCGGAACATATGTCCCAAGTCTAGATAACACCAACCACCCCAGCAGTAGCAGGAACTTCTCAGGCAATTTGCCCTTGAAAAAGTCACCAAAATCCACATTCTTATCCTCCATAGCCGCTGCAATGCACATCCCACCACAGGTCTTGTCAATGCAGCCCCAAACCGAGCTAACTTATTGAACAACAGAGAACATGATCAATGAATAGTCACTCAAACAAGTGGAGATTCAAATTTAATAAATGATGATCATAGATTTATACTTAAACATAAAACATTTCAAACCTGCTTTGATTTTAAGATTTCAGCCATCAAAGTTCCAAGAGTTTTGTGATGCAGAGTGTACGTTCACAGTGACTGTTGCTCCACGACAATAGTGAGCAAATCCTAGATCTTCTTGGTTGTTTAAAAACTAGATTATTGGCAGAAAAATCTGACTTTACTAGTGTAGAAAGTGAAAATTTACTGGCTTTTGCTACTTTAACCCGTAAAGGACCAAGGATTCATGGTTTTAAAATGTCAAATTCAATTGATCATATTGTGAAAAATCAATAATTTAGATGAGACCAAATTTTATATCACTAGAATCAGTGAAGCACATTTTATGAGTTCGTAAAATTAAAAAAAATTAAAAATTGAACAAAAATAAATTTGAACGTAGGACCTACTCAAAACTGCTAAAAAGAAACATGAGGCCCAATTTGGGCTTCTTGGTCCTTTAATGGTTAACCTTCCCAACCCTAATTCTTCAAGTGAAAAACTTCTCATTCACAAAAGAACAGGACGTTGAAATAATGGACTCAGAGCAACCGAGACGATCAACAAATGCCGACTGACAACCAAGATATGACGAATTCTTCATGAAAAAGTGGGAAACCCTAAAATCCCGCAGCCATCAAATTGAGAATGATATAATTCGAAATTTCTTGGCTACATTGCACACAAGCGGTAAGAAAGAAAGAAAGAAAGAAAGAAAGAAAAAGAAATTGAGGCATTGTGATTGCGGACCTGCTGCGCCTCTGGAGGAACCTCCTGACCTCGACATCATGAAAGCAGATTGAAAGGCATTCTTCCAGGGTCCTGCACCGGCATCGGTATCGGTTTCGAGCCCCAAAGGATCAAACCTCCAATCGCCTTCGAAGCTCGAAGGCTCTCTATCAACCGCAAGAGCAGCCCTGCAACTCAATTGTGGAAACGACCTTAATATCTGGAATTTGCTGGTTTTCAAACTCCGCAACCGCGTCCCGCGAAATGACACAGAGCTTGCACACCCGACTACTCGACTGGTTGCGGGGCCTGTAAACCCGAGAGCTGAAGCCATTGCCATAGTCATTGCCTCTTGGTCCTAGTCTACTCTCTTCCACTGGCAATTATCGGAATTTCCTCATGAGCAAGTCGCTCCTCGTTACAAAATTCTACAAAAAATTGTGCAAAAATATTTCTGCAAAGCTCTATCCGTAGCCAGAAACAAGCGCTGTAAAGCGTTGAAGAAAGAGTGGTATGGAATTGAAAGCGTTGGAATTGATGCACTGCAATTCACAAGAACAATGACGCAGTGAGTGAGTGAGCGAGCGAGCAGGGAAGGAAGGCATTCCTGCTGTGGATATATTGGGTTGAGGTCCGCGTCACCTGGGTATCACAGGCCAGGGTATCGTACCTATCGGGTATATCCTATGTTATCTCTCTAAAGAATCCCATCCTTGGATAAAATTATCCAATGCCTCGTATAGAAATTTTGTGCAATTTGATTCCAAATTTTTATCTCATCTTGTACTAGGTTTTTCTTATTTTCATATTCTATTACAAATATTAAAAATATTGGTTCTATTAAAAATATTAACATTATAATGATTTCCAAAACAACTACAAACTTGAGTACTTGGATGGTCAATTTGAAATGCAATTACTTCCAAACAAAATTTTCTTTTGAGTTTAATTGATTTTTTTCCACATTATCCAATATTTATTATATAACGCATTATTTGGATGGTTAGCTTTGAAATCCAATTACCTACGAAGAATATTGCTTTTGAATTGATTATTTTTTCGTGTGAGTCTATTCTTAACATGAAAGATTGCAACAGAGATGTGATGACATAGGTCATTGGTGAACCGCTTAACTTACATTTTTGAAAATTTAACCCGAATTCTATTTAACTTTGAAGTCAAACACCCTCCAAAATCTTGTTTTTTAGTGTGTATTATATGGTTCAAATACATACTACCAGTATGATCTTCCAATCCAATAGTCCAATATTAACAACGTTTAACCAACACTTGTTTGATTATTTATTTATACGGTTGAATACTATTAATAATATCCCAAATTTCAATAGAGAGAGTTTTAAAAGAAAAAAACATGAGATATCTGAGGTTATTGCAGAACATGGATGGGCGGTAAAGGGTTAAGTGCCACTCAAGTCTCTCTCAAGTCTCACTAAGGTGGAAGAACCTTGAACCACCACAACACCTAAAACTACCAACTTCTACACCCTTCTTTCATTTCAAGAAGGAAATGTAGGCTTCATCACATGACTTATGCATTAATCGCTCAAAAGTTAAGTCATGTACCGACAACCTACATTTCCTCTCTAAATGAAGGAAAGGTATAGAAGTTGGTGGTTTTAGGTTCATGGTAGTTTAAGGTACCTCTACTTTAACTCCTAAATGACCAAGGCTGATTTTCCAAGTTCGGTTAACTCAGTATGGAATGAGTATTGATCCTCAATTATTGAGATTTTTGTGGTGATTCTACTCTTTGTAACGAAGATGGGATGGTAATTTGCGTACGTAGATGATGTATAGATCAAAAGATACAATCATGCAAAGGTGGAAAACCTAATTGCGGGCAACTCCTGAAAATTTTCATACAATGAGCTATGCATCTAAATTTTTGTACACAATGAGCTAACGCCCCCATATACACAACTGCCAAATTCATTTTACCAAATCTGAGACTAAACTTTGCATTTTGGGCATTTTCAGAAAGATTCAAACTTGGGCAACAAGCCAAAAAAAAAATGCAACCAACTTTGAAGCTTATAATCTTATTATTGAAGAACCCTAAACGGTTGAAATTTTTTAGGTTGTAATAAACTCAAGTTGGTTGAACTATCCTACGGTTGGATCGGTCAAAAAGGTTTTAGATCAAAAACTATTTGTCTTTTTATGAGAAGGGATACTTTGGAGTGTTTGGAGAGAAACATAGTTGTAGTCCTTTAGGGGTTAATCTCTTTTAGTCACTTACTACCCATTATTTCTAGAAGGTATGTCATCCTTTTGCTTGTGCAAAGAATGAGCATATGAAGAGGGAATTGATGATGTGGAACATGTAGAAAGTATTAAAAAATAGAAGTTTGTTGCGTTGTCAAGCCATGACTAACTAGAGATGGATTTGATTCTCTAAAAGACTTGCAATGCTAATCCCTAAGGATGCTACACTATGTTTTCAATTTACAAATAGAAATCGCAAAGGCTGTCATCCACAAGGAGCCAAACCCTTACTTTGGGCAAGCATGTGGGTTGGTGTAGGGGCACATGGATACCCCTAAACGTCCAGGCATCCAGTTTCTGGACGTTTGTTGGTCAAACCCAATTTTGATCTTGAAGACGACTTTTGTTGCTAATACACCCAACTAAGAAAATGAATTTTATTAAGTCTAGTTTGAACTCCACTTTTCAAATCTTAAAAATTCCAATTATTGAGTATTTTATTGCTTGTGCAAGCTTTGTAGCTCAAGGTTTGAATTACACTACATAGGATGTTCACCTTTCGAATTTCAAATTTTAAATAAAAATTTTCTATGGAAAACATATCATGTGATTCTCCATTGTAATTTGTACCTGCCCCCAAAAAAATATTAATTTTTTAAAGCTTTTTTGTAATAAAAAATATTTTTTGAAGTATTTGACTTAAAAATTTGATAAAAAGGCCGTATTAAATCAAAAAATCTAAAAATTTCAAGACTGATAGGAAACATTCAATTCCATGCATGAAAAATATTACAAAATATATTTTGACAAATCTTGAAGGCTAAATTGTGTAGTTTGACTTTCCTACAAAGGAGTGGTACGTTTAAGGGTTAAGTGTGCCTTGGAGGAGCTTCTCTAGCTTTAGGAAGGTGCAAAGCATTGCATTGTGATTGGTCAAAAAAAAATGAGCCAAATTTCGTTTTTGCTGCCTTTCAAGCTAAAATACCAATTTTGTCTTGTTTTTCCTCGTGAAAACTTTTTGCTCGACTTTACGGATAAATTTAATTTAACCCTTAAAGGCCCAACAAACCCTGCAAGGTTGATGGATGATTTTTTTCATCCATATCTCCTTCCTCATTAACCTCTTCATCATGAAACATTTTTTAGAGATACTTCATCAAGTTGTCCTATCCAACGGTTGGATTTGGTGTTATTAGAGTACATACTTCTCTAAAATTACAAACGTATAACTATGTGAAATTTTGACTAACCTAAAATTGCATTGACTTTAGTTCAAAAGTGGCAATGCAAAAATTTCAAAAAATCACCATGCCAAGAGTATCTCATTTCAAATCCGATTCAACATTTTTTACTCAAAAGTTATTAACATTTTGTTTGTAATCAAATTTAGAAGGAATTTTTAATTTTTACTTTCAAATTTTATAATAAAATATTGGTGATAGCATTGGTGAATCTAACCATACGGATGGAATCTGAAATTCAAAATCTGCAATTTCATTTCTATATCAATTCCAAAATATTCCTCCAAACTATACTTTATAATGGTTTTTCTCAAATTGTCAATTCCAGGGACACCTTGTGACCTTTAGAGGTTAACATGACTCTTTAAATGAAAAGAAATATCAAACATACTCAATTTTGCTACTCGATGTAACTTCTTTTCCTTTCTTAGGACTCATAATTTCTCAATGGACATAGGAATACTGGCACTGACATTCAAGATCCTCCCATACAGGTACTGTCGCCGCTCATGAAAAGCATGCAGAGTAAACGAATTCCATATTATGATAATGTAACAACTTCAAGGTGCGTCCACCTTCTTGAGGCACAGGAATGTGGATTTCACCAAAGCCAAGTGCACACTCCGAAACATTTGTGAAAGAATTTGTTAAATTGGGAAGTTAGGACACATTACAACCAGTAGAAGATAAAAACATGAGTCTATTGTACAAACATGACATAGCCAGCAGTGCCACACTATTCAAGAAGCAACAGCAAAAAGCTACTGTAGATAACAGAATGGAGCTCACTGTTGCCAAGCAAGCTACCAGGTGAGCCACATGCTCGACAACCACAAACCAAAAGTCAAAGGACAATACCGAGTAAGATGCAAGCAACTATCTGGTGAAACCACGTCGACGACAAGAATTCAGAACTCTTCCGTTTCAACCTCATCAAAACCCTAAACCCCAAAATATAAACTGGGCAAGCTAATTCATTTCCCAAATCTCAAGAAAAAATGTTCCATAGCCAGGACAATTTGGAATACGACACCAAAAACTGCTCCATACAAACATCAACATTACTACAGTTTTACAACTAGAGTTATTCACTTCCAAACTCACAAACCTGACTATCTTTATACTTCAAACTGCAAGAGACAGACGGAGGGCAAACTGCATAGCTCCTTGCCGAACCTTTTCCTCATATAATCGCCAGCCACATTCTATTGACCACCTTCTGACTGGTAATCAGGAAAACGAGGAAAGGACCTTAGTGGCCTCAGAACGCCATACACCCAATGGCAACCGGGCCTTGAGGAAAATCTCTGCTGGGTAGTTACTTTTTGTTCCGTAACTTTGTACCAAGAATACGTTCCAACTTTCCAATGATTTGCTGGTTAGGGATTGCCTTCCCTGACTCGTACTCTTGAACAATTTGTGGCTTCTCATTGATGAGCTACAAGGACAGAGACCACAACTATTACTTTCAAAGAGCGCAAAATCAACTCCAAAATAAGTGAATGATATGGTAGTCACGTAAGTTCAACAAACGCATGATGTTACTATACATCCTCTAATAGAACTCTAGATTGGTGTGGAAAGGCTCTTGATCAATTGTCATGAACATGACAAAAGCTAAGTGCCACATAGTGTGAATTGCTATCTGCTTACATTTTAATTGGACAAAGAGCTTGAGAGACAAACCTGTGCAAGTTGGGCTTGTGTCAACTTCTTGTCCAAACGCGCCTGCATTATGTTCTTTTTCAGTTCTCCTGATATTTTCTCGTCTGTTCCAAAAACAAGTTGCCACAGTTCAGCAGTGTTCTTACTAAAATGGTGACAAGGACAAGAAAGTGAACAAAATCTGCAGAGCACACTAGATCGTATTAAGTGATAATGATTCACGGGCAGGTGACAATTTGCAACTATTCGCCACACCAAAAGCTGGTTCCAAGCCATGCTCTGGAGCCTCACGATAATATGACATCACAAAAACTCTGACATGCTATCCACTGCGTCTGCCTCAGCAACTCCTGCAACACTTAGCTAGATTGACAAGTCACGAGGCAAATGAATGGATTCACTCACGGGCAAGAACGTCAGTCTCGTCGTCAAGCCTCTTCGTATTTAAACCAGTTGCACTGGTAGCTGCCTTGTTGGAGCCAGCGTTGACTGCACACAAGGTTATGTATACTATCAGATTCCCAAGCGAAAAAATTAGGGGATCCTTGTACAGAACCTTTGTAAATGCTTGTGTCATCCCAAGAGGTAGAAGAGAGTATTTGTAAGAGAACACCAATACAGAATTTCAGCTGATCCTTGCATGAGTAATATACAAAGATTATCTTAGTAGCGTAAAATAAAGAGTAGTCCAAAGAAACAAACGCTCGAGGTGAGGGAAACAATACAACAGATTCGGGAACTGTACATTTCTTTATAGTCTCCAGCTCGGCACCAGCCCGGCGCGCAGCATTGACAGCCTTCTCATCCTTCTTCGCAGATGAAGTTGGGGCCTTCTTCCTGACCACCACAGGCTCCCAGTCTTGTCGCAAATCTGCCATGTTGAGTAGGCTTTAAAATCGAACGGAACTTCGGATCACTTGTTTTGAGTATCGGTGCAAGGAAACCTGCAACATTAAGAACATCAGCTCGTAAACGTGCCATTACCCGCAATAACGAACAAATAAAGCCTTTACAGGTAGGCCCTGTTCAATAACCACTTTATCGAAACCAACCTACTTTCAGTTTTACAAATTATTCCACCTTATCATACGTAGGAACCGCAACATTGACATGGGAAGACTACGTGATGAATACTCGCTCCGCTTTAAATTGCAATACTGAAGCTACGACATCGCCAAGTTACACAATAACGTCCGCACCCGACAGTTTCAACTATCATCCTTAAATTGAATACGGTACCACGACTAAATGAAAAAATAAAACCCTAATTACAGCAGTGATTTGAGACAGTAGCACATGAAAGTAAAATGCATTCCACAGACTGTACGGTCTGCCAAATTCTAGAGCGGAAACAGAAAAGGCAAGTCCGTAGCGTAGATTCACGAAAATTTAAATTCAGATTGAAATTGAAAGGGACAGACCTCCGAATCCAACGACGATCGAAAGCACATCACCTATTCTAAAAGATTCTAATGCAAAGTTGATCAGAACTGTAAGTCAATGATGTACGATAATCTGGCACGCTTTAGAACAGATCGCACAGATTACAAAAATCGCAAATGAAAGAGCTATCAAAAATTGCGAGACAACTCAACAATTGGCAAATTCACGAGCAGAAACTTATAGGACATCTACAAACGCGACTTACAATCCACCAGAGTGCCCAATAGGCAAATCCAGAGAATGCAAGAGCCAGCGCAAACTCATCAACAAACGAAAAGCCCTCGCCACATCCAAAAAACACTTTTGGAAACACCATCTCATCGGCGCCTATTCGCAGAATACCCCTTTGATCAAACAATCCCCTGACCGTCAAGTAGTTGCACCACGAAATTCAATAAAAAGACACATGGAGGTTGAGAAGACCGTCTATGAATTCACGATAAAAACCAGACCTCACTGCCACAGAACGGCGCCGCTCACTTCCAAATATTTGACAACAAAAACGATGAAACGGGCACCAAATGCAACGACAAATGGCTTGAAAGCACGGAGAAGTTGAATCGCCTCACCTGAGATGCTTGCAAAATTCGGGAACTCGAAGCGATGACGACAACGGACAAGGGTAAATGTGCAGAATCTGAAAGGAAGGGATCCAGCAAACCCTGCCTGCTTGTGAGGCGCTCTTCAGTGAAACCCTAAGTACGGCCTCGATACGTATAGTGTATTCGTATAGTGAGAAAGATACGTGATATGGTATCCACTGGAGCTTTGGATTGGGGGTTGCCACGTGGCATACAGAGAATATCTTTCCACTGCAGCGTTCTGCATAAGAGCATCTCCACCAGCACTCTGGATAGCTCTCCGGGTCTGGAAAAATAGATGTGCCAATCATGGGTTGGTGAATGACTTTGACATTGGATAATGTAAGTGGAGTTCAAGCTCTCAAAACCATTCAATGTAGTGTGTTTTCTCTATTTAATTGCACATTATGATTGCTCAATTCATGCGTAGTGACTTGTGAGTGGCTTACTTACTATTTGCAAAATCTATTTCAGTGATGTTAGAAGGAATTATATTGCCTTGTAATTTTTGAATGATCTAAAAGTGCACTTCATGGTTTCTGCTAGAGATACTCTAAGATAAGTAAAGTTACACGTGATTGTTATCCTTACATGAATATAATAAGTACCACGTGTCATATTGTGATTGGTTTATATTGACGTGGACCAATACATATATACACACTATTTACGAATTTGAAGATGACAATTGCAAGTATTCGTTGAGTACAGTAAAAATAACAAATGAGGATGTACCATACATGCCTCTAAGAAGAAAAAAATAACTATAGCTTCAAGGAACTAGAATGAATGAAGATCCTATTGACAAAAGTGCTACTAACTAGGTCACTAGGACCTAGCTAGCGCATGCTACCCTTAATGTCCCATGGAATGCCCCTTTCAAAGGTAGACTCTATTATGCCTTTAAAAAAGTGAAGATGGTTGTAGAGATTGTTAACCTCTAACGGGTCCGAGGTCTATCTTCTAGACATTTTTGGGAGAAAAAAACAACTTTAAAGACCTGTATCTTTTGCATTCGGTGTCCAATTTCAATAAAACTTGTTGGAAAAAAAGCCTTTAATCTTCTACTTCTTGGAGTAAAATTCTCTTATCAATGAAAGATGTAATGAATTTTTGGGAATCGTTTTAGTGCACGGATCTCAATTTTAGTTCACCAAAATGCATTCTAATGGCTGAAACTTTAGGGCATCTTCTCCTTCATCCAATGTTCGTTTGCAATTAAATTGTTGTGCTAGATTCTCGTTGCAGTCTAGTTATTATGGTAAAATTTTCATGTCAATCCAAGTTGTTCTAAATGTTTGAGAATCGTTTTAGTACAAGGGTCAGTTTTGGACACTTTTTGCTTTTTGGGCCGAATGGATCACCTTCTGGGCTACTTTTTGACATTTCAAAGCCATTTTTGGACACATCAAAGATGTTTATTAAACTTTTTTTACACCAATGTATTTATAAGATGATTTTGAACCACTATATTTATTTCTAAATCATTTGAGTAGGTTTAGAAATAGAATTTCAACTCTAATGTGTTGCTAGGAAAATTTTAGCATCCTTTTTTAACACTAAAACGTTATGATCTTGCATATATATGGCCAAATGACCCCAAATTTGACTCACGTCATTTACAACACATACACTATAAAATTGTGCAATTGAGAATTCTATACCTCACTTACATTTAAACCGACAACACTTCAAAAGCAATGATGGTTTTAAACCCAAAAAACTAGGGGCTGGTCTTAGAGGATAAAGGTGACACATTGGTTGTCCATTGATAAACAAGTAGAAATACCAAGTCACTATGCACTTGTGGGTCTCTCTTCATTGATGTGTATCTCTTTATTAACCCCTAAGTGTCCACACTAATATTTACCCAATTCAACTTCATCAATTTTTCACATTTTAAAAAATATGTTATATTTTCTAGTATTTTCTCATATACTTTATTGTTAAACTGATTTATCATGATTTTTTCATAATTATTTAGATAAAAGTGAATTTTACAAGGTTTTTCAAAGCTTATCTTTTCTAATAGTCATAGTAATTACAAACATGCTTAAAATAGTATGATTCTTTTTAGGAAAAATGTAAATAATATTGATGAATAACAAGGTGTAGATGGTGTGCTTCTTGAGCTTACATAAAAAAGAAATTCAATTGAAGAACTTCTTCTACAATGTATATTAGAATTTCAGGGTTTTAAGCTTGAAAGTGTTGTAAAAAAAGCAATTTTAACAATTTTGTAGAATAGTAAATTGGGTTAGAAAGTAGAAGGTGGCCCTACACTTTTTAAGTTAGGACCATTTTCATTTGAACTATGGAACAAGGTGAAAACCAATGTTTAATTGAAAATTGACCAAGTATGGCTATATATTAAGGCTCTTTAGATGCTTCGGGGTTAAACTTCAGTGTATAGTAACTTTTGCGATAAACTATCCTACGCCATGGTCAAATTCGTTAAAAGTAATTCAATAAATAATTTAAAATGCCATTTATTGAAATTTTCAGAAATTATAAGTTGTTATTATTGAATAGTGTAGAAAATATTAATGAAAACAATCTAAATTCATAAAATCTCAAGATTTGTGCAAACAAGCTACCCAAGTACAAATTACAACACTTTCCATAAAAAAAAATCATCACATATTGCAAAAGGAAGAGAATGAAATCATCTCGTGCTACATCAATGTCCAAATTTTTTAACAGTGAAAAGCTCAATGAGGTGTAACAAATTGTGCTTAGGATCAAAAGTCACTAAGAAATATTAGATATCACAAGAAATGAAATTTGAAGAAAATATGATTTCATTTAATGAATGAAAAAGATCCCTAAAAATAATTCTTTTCGTATGAAACCTCACGAACTTGACCCAAGGGTACGGTATAATGCTTTACACATTATATGCATTTATCAAGATTTGGATGTTTGACAACCAACATATAAATGACTCGCTTTAACCCCTAAACGTTCAACTGTCGAGAAAGTTGACTATGTACATAATCAAACACAGATTTCTCATCCGTCATTGACTTTTTGCAGTGTGGATTTTTTACTATATATTTTATGAAAAGTTAGCTTTATGCATATGTGATCTGATTAGAAAGGGGATGATTTGTGAAATTTTTATGCCTCGTTTCATGTTGTAGTGATTCACCCAAAATTTCAAAGATTTCAATGTAAAAGTGCTCTTAAAAAAGTCAACTCATAAAATTAAGCAACTAAAAGATCTCCAAAAATCACTACACTTAGAGCATTACATTTCAACCAATCACAACAAATTTCATGTACAAATTGTCACTATCTTATTCATAATCAAATTACAAAAGAATTTTCAATTTTAAGTTTCAATTTTATACAAAATATTGGTGACAACAATCATAGATCTAAGGGTACGGATAGAATCAAAAATTCATAATGTACAACTTTTATTCATACATCATATTCAAAATATCTCTCTTAATTGCATTTTATAATGCAACTTGCAATTCACCAAATCTGTAGAGGGCCGTGGGCATTTAGGGGTTAATAGTCATAATTAATTTTTGTTTAAAAATTTAATTTGGATGTTAATCAACGCTTTAAAATCTCTTCAATGAAACCTAGTAAAAATTATTCATAACATTTTTTCCAATTTTTGATAAATATTTGAAATTGAACCCATGAAGTTCAAATATATTTTACATATTAGTTTTATACAGAAACTAACGAGTCCAAAAAATTCGTCAACAATGACCAACACAGATGGCCTTGGAGAATGAAATCATACAAATTGAATGAACTCCCCTTAACCCCTAAATGCCGCTGAGACCAAAAAATGGCTTATGAATGAAGTCGACTGTTCAATTCCAACTGCTGCGTGGATGATTTCCATCCAATTCTTTATGTGAAGGGCTTTGTTTGGTGATGCCACCCCTTCGAGTTAAATTCAAATCATTCAAGCTATTTTTAGATTTTACATGGGGTCCCAACTACAAAAAGAGTCGTAAAAACGGTTCACCGTGTAGTGTATTTTGATTTTTTTTTGCTTGTTCTAATTAAACTAAATTTAGGCCATGAAAATGAGTTTCATTGCATTTGAGCTTAACTAACAAACTGAAGCTTGCCAAGTCTAGTTTCTACTCTACTTTGAATTTTTGGAAAATTTTGAAAATAGAGTGTTTTATTGTAGTTACAAGTTTGGTAGGTATCACCAAGGTGTAGCAAATTTTATGAATTTAGATACACGGATGATTTTCATCAACTAAACTTTTCTTCATTGTAATTTACACCTTACGTAAAAAAATC
Organism: Pohlia nutans; assembly: GCA_022496805.1. Lineage (NCBI taxonomy): Eukaryota > Viridiplantae > Streptophyta > Bryopsida > Bryales > Mniaceae > Pohlia > Pohlia nutans. The sequence continues at coordinate 7,294,982 of CM040085.1, read as the reverse complement.
GGAATTTTCTAGTACATTTTGTAATTGATATAGATTTTCTTTACAATCACTTCATAAAACCATAGTAATTTCAAATTTTCACCAAAATTTATGAAAAATTCATGATTTGTAGTAGACATGTGACTTCATCTACTAAAAATATAAATTTGAATTCTTGTATTATTCTTAGTAGCAAAATTGTGTGTGACAGATAAAACATGATTCCATGGTCATAGGCCCAACCTTTAAGGGTTAACCCCTACATGCCTGGCCTTTGACCATGGAATCACGGTTTACATGTCACACTCAATTTGCCACTATAAATAAGACAAGAATTCAACTTTGTATATTTAGTAAATGAAGCCATGTGTCTACTACAAATCATTAATTTTTCATAAATTTCGGTAAAAATTTGAAATTACTTTGATTTTTTGAAGTGATCGTAAAGAAAATTCATATCAATTACAAAATATGCTCAAAAATTCCAATTTTCCAACCAAATGTATAATTTATAATGAAGAACATTACGGTAAATGAAAATTATCTATTAGTCTAAATTTAGATAATTGCTACACCATGGAAATACCCACCGAACTTGTAACTCCAATAAATCACTCAACTATCAAAATTTTCGAAAAATTCAAAGTGGAGTAGAGATTAGACTTGGTAAGCTTCATTTTGGTAAACTAAGTCAGATCGGTACTTTTATGACTACGAGAATGACTGCGTTTATGACTGCGCGCAGTAAAAAAATCAGGTTTTGTGACTGCGCGTCATATTTTCTGCTGACGTGGAATGTGACGCGCGCGGTGACAGGGCGGGCTCATTACCGACGAGTCGCTTCGGACACCTAGTCATATGAATAAATACGACTCAAAACATATACTTGGGCTCCATGTACGTGCCACGTCAGCATCTCCAGCCGCCAACTTGACCGGCCCCTTGTCCTTGACTTTTCGTGGACTACTCGGGAGCCGAGGCCAAAATCCGACGTGGCATGTGACTCTGTCGAGTCATATTTTTCTGCTGATGTGGCATCCGACGTGGCATGTGACTCTGTGGAGTCATATTTTCTGCTGACGTGGAATGTGACTCTGTGGAGTTATATTCTTGCTGACGTGGCACCTCCACGTGGAATGTGACTACCTGTCGTATTTTCGGCTGATGTGGAATGTGACTCTGTAGAGTCATATTTTGGCTCATAATGTCGCTGGCGTGGAATGTGACTAGTAGTTATGTTTTTGGCTGACGTGGAATATGACTGTGCATAGTCGTATTTGAGCTAACGCTGTGACTGCTGGCAGTCGTGTATTCAAGACCTTCCAGTAATGTTCAACAAGAGTGCGAAGGGTAGATAACTGGTTTCAGTCACAGTATCGGAGGGAGTGAGAACATTACATGACTCGCAGTAGTGACAATGTTGTTGCCATGTATGTGGTCCTATGACTGCGTAGAGTGATGTTTTGGCTTACTGAGAGTCACATTAGTACTATATATCAGAATCATACAATGGAGGACACATACGTGGGAGGCAATGGAAGACACATACGTGGGATTAGAGAAATGCATTAAGGTTCATTTGTATTTGGTAGTGAAACTCTCCATACAAAACCAAAGACCGTTCAATCTTAAACATAGTTCCTATCTAGCTAAACCAGTCTCATTCCTCACCAATATATACATCCAACATCCATTAGCTTTGTCTTCTCGCTTCCTCTTTGCTGCAGGCTCCTCGTGGTTATCTTCGTCATCATGTGTGTACCACCTCAATCACACTGGGTTACACAACTATTTTGTACAAACCTCATTAATTCACTACAAGACCCTGTAATACAAATGCTGCACATTCATGACTATAATCTGTTATATTCAGTTGGATTGTGACTAGTCCCTGTGACCTTCTCAGGATACATTACTGAACCATGTGACATTCTCACTGTGTACATTACTGATCCCTGTGACATTCTCACTGCGTACATTACTGAACCATGTGACATTTTCACTGTGTAAGTTACTGATCCTTGTGAAGACATTTTTCTCTTCCTTCGAGGAGGGTCCATCGCCCACGACCTAGGCTTATGAGAAGAATCACACCCCCCCCCTACAAGAGACAATCAAGGTGTCAAGCAAGCAATGGAATTCAGCCTGCGTGTAAAGTGAGCCATTTTGATCAGTCGTGTTGATCAGCCAACTAGTATGACTGAAGCCAATTATGTTCATTTATATATGACAGCGACCCGTCATGTTTACGGAAACATGACTGCAGGCAGTCATATTTTTGCAACATGACTACGGGAAATGCTTCGTATCAATTAACCAGCCCAAAATTTTATGTAGCAATGTGGCTAAAATTAGCAAAAAAATCACTGGTTCCAGTTTCAATTGCTCTAACAGGTTTGTAATTCAATTAAAATTTTTGGGATATTAATATGTGGTGCGTTTGCTACATACAGTGCTTCTGGGGAATTGGTGCAGATCGAGTATACCTTGATGGCTGTCGATCGGAGCAAGTCAAACTTCTCTCGGAATCAAAGTTAACTTCCTGAAATAATTAAAGATTATTCCATTTTCAGTGGAGTCAATTGAGCTCACCTTGAATTGATTAGATTACCTTCTGATGGGAAAAAATTGCAATGCATTGCAAGCTTTCAGTTGTAGGATGTACACATTGCAATTCGATCCACTCACTATTGCAAAACTATGGCTTCATTAGAATAGAGTAGAAATTGGACACAGTGTTTGGGTTCTTGCCTTTCTTTGATTTGTTTTCAACCGCTCCTCCTCGCGTTTGTCCTCACCGTCGTCCTCATCGCCACACTCGGAGTCGATTAGCAGCGTCCTCTGCGTTGCTTGCGTGCGCGCTGGCTTGACGGTGCGAGGCTCTTGCAAGGGCAGAGTACGGCTGCTCTAAACAACATCCGCAATCTCAATCGACGTCATTTCCAACACCGGCAACGTAATTGCCGGGAAACTAGCAATTGCACGGAACACTTCAATTTGCTTGTCATCCGGCAGATTAGCAACGTCTCTTATCACTTTACCAACAAAATTATCCATATCCATACAAATTAGGACTACTCCCAGTCACAATGGCAAAGAAATGTGACTCCAATGAGTTACGATGTCTGCAGCGTGAGACCCCACGGACTCACAGTGGGAATCACAGCATGACTCGAGGGAGCCTTCGTGGCTGTGCAACGTCACTCACTGGAGTCACAAAGCCCTGCCAGCATGACTGCAAAGCGTCATCGCAGCTAGGACAACCCCAACATCTGTTAGGGTTTCAAGCTTAGGGTTTCAACGACGGACCTATGCACACATCGTCCCCCACTGGTCACGGCGCACCTCAGCCGCAAATCAGTTGTTATGATCGAAGTGTTTCGACCTTACCTGCTCATACGGAGCTGCAGCGGCCGGCTATGAAGCCCACCCCCCGCCTTGAGCTCCTCCGTGTGCCTCCTCCACTGCTAGCTGGACACCGATGACAACACCGCGGCCATCAAGCGCAGTCCGTGCCTCCGTGGCCCTCAATTGTGGCGAGTTTTGCCAAACCCTAACGCGGCGACTCAAACCCAGCAATCGGCGACTCAATCCCGACTGTTGCTCCCTCAATCGGCGACTCAAACCCAGTAATTGACTTAATCCGAGCCTTAGGGTTTTGGCTACAGTGATCGTGCTCAAACCCAGCAATCGGAGAGGAGGAATCCAGACTGTTGCTCCCTCAATCGGCGACTCAGTCGGAGAGAAGGAATCCCGCAGTAAAAGGCAGTAGAAATCCTCGCACTAAAACGACTGTCCCATCCTCGTCCTTGCTCCAATTTGATCGAGTTTTGGGTCTTTGGAAAGCCTACAGGATGATCTACCAATCCTCAAAATTTCAGCATCGTTGGCTTCACCATTTTCTTGATCTCGTCCGCTGAAGTTGGCAGTCTCAATCGGAGGCGGCAGTTGACATCCTCGCACTAAAACGGCCGTCCCATCCTCGTCCTTGCTCCAATTTGATTGAGTCTTGGGTCTTTGGAAAGCCTACAGGATGATCTACCAATCCTCAAAATTTCAGCATCGTTGGCTTCACCATTTTCTTGATCTCGTCCGTTGAAGTTGGCAATCTCAATCGGAGGCGGCAGTTGACATCCTCGCACTAAAATGGCCGTCCCATCCTCGTCCTTGCTCCAATTTGATCGAGTCTTGGGTCTTTGGAAAGCCTACAAGAAGATCTACTACCCGTCAAAATCTCAGCCCCTAACTCTCTTCCTACCCCCAAATATTCAGTAAATGATCTCTACCTAATCCTAAGCTCCAAAAAACGGGGAGAAAAACTCTCACACACAAAAGAAACTCTACCCTCATGGTTTGAACGACCCCCTAGGGGTTTCAACCATGGCCTTCATCCAAAATCTTCATCTTCATCTTCATCTTCATCTACGCGCTGCCCACAGTAATTGGGCATTGCCTACACTAATTCAACAACTAACACTCTAATTACCCTAATTTCTATAATTTCACATCAATTAACAATCTAATTGATGGGAATTTCTCCTTATTTTGCATTAACTAAATAATACTCAATTTATACTAAAGCAATCATAAAATATACGAAAACCTCCAAATACTACAATCAATGCTTTTTAGGCTCAATGCAAACACTAAAAAGATCGATTTAATAATAAAAAGGAGTAGCTTGGGGTGTGAGCCATCTCGGTGGCTCACAATATTCATATCCGATGGAGATACAATCAATCAAACGCATTGTGCAAAAAAAAACTTGATTAACAATTTTTAATAAGGTTGTACATAGAACTTCATCCTCTAAAGGATTGAGTAGCCCTATATTAATGTGTGATTGTAACTGGGGGTGCCCAGTACTGTTTTCTTCATATTTGCACAATCAACTTTTAAAATCCATCACCAATATTTTTCAATCAATTGTTATATAAAACAAGGAATAAAGCAAACAAAAAATTTCCTAAAATGACTAAGTGGAGTGATGTATGTGACATTCAGGAGTTATACAACACTCTAGAGTCATCAACATGACGCTCTCTAGTCATCTATATGACTCTGTAGTCTTGAATGACTCCCTCCTGTAATATTTCCTACGCACAGTGGTATGCATGAGTATATTGATAGAACCCCCCTTTGGTGTGTATCAGAATAGTATTGTATATGCCTCAAAGCACCATGTCACCCTAAAGGTGTGCTCGAGTTCTTTCCATAGGATGGAAGAAGGGGAGCAGGAGCGCTTGAAGCATCTACAATTATGGCAAGAGGAAGAGATTCAAGCGGACTCCATGCGATTAACGAAGTACCTATGCCCATGCATGGAATGTGCAGGAGGGAAAGTCCTCGATCGAGCCACGATTCGGAAGCATCTTCGCACTAGAAGAAGGGACCCGGTTTTCACAGCTCCGATTTTGGTAAGTGATTTCAACCACCCATTCCTCAATAAGAAAAACGGCGTAGTCCTACGTACGGTGCTAGGATTTAAAAATCTGTGTTCATGAATTATGTAGGCCCGTTGGAGACTGATAGTAAGAGTCGCATGTTTGACATCACTGACAACGTGTCTAAGTCAAACACAGTCCTCCGAGAACGCCATACCCACAGTGACATCCACGAGAGTTACTCGATTGTAGAAGTGGCGGTCAGACATGTATGATGGACAATGCTGCGACGGGCCCATTCCAAAGCTAACTTCATTCGTATATTGGAAAAGAGATTGGCAAGTGAAAGTGTCCAAATATCGCTTCATGGATTGGGGTTTATTTGCAATGCAACCCGCCAAAGAGGGTGAGGAAGTACTTCCTTTTGTAGGAACACAGTACACCTCGGCGGAATACAAAACCTTGAGCAAGACACAACCCCGAATGAAATTGTACCAAACAACTTTGTAGACGAGTTGTTGAAGTTATTGCAGGAGTCAATATTGCCCAAGGGCAACACGCTTCCGAAAACATTTCACGAAGCGAAGTGTTTGTTGATGAAATTGGGGTTGTCCTACAACTCCATACATGCGTGTAGAGATGGGTGTTGTTTATTTCGGAAAGAATTGGAAGATGCAACGGAGTGCCCAATATGCCACAAATCCCGGTACGTAGACAACTCCAAAACAATACCAATCAAAGTATTGAGACATTTTCCGTTGATCCTTTGTTTGCGAAGAATGTACAGTTGCACACGACTAGCGGAGCTCATGAAGTGGCACGTGGACGGAAAGAGCAAGGACAAGGTGATGAGATCCATGGTTGACTCAAAGGCATGGAATCATGTGAATAGTAGATGGCCGGAGTTTGCGAAAGAAGGACATAACGTTAGGCTAGGCTTGACACTAGATGGTGTGAACCTATTCCGGAACCAAAGTCTTAGCCACTCCACGTGGCCCGTGGTCATGCTAAACTACAATCTCCCCCCTTGGCTAGTGACAAAAAACTTCTTTATGATGCTCACGCTACTAATACCCGGAAAAGAAAGTGTGACGGACAAGAATGTGGATGTGTACCTGGCACCATTAATGGAGGAGCTGCAAGAGCTATGGGAAGGGACCGATTGCGTGGATGGATCGCAAAAAAACTCCGGCGACAAAACATTCAAGCTACAAGGTATGCTATTGTGGACAGTGAACGATTTTCTGGCATACGGATTGATTTCTGGCCAAGTCACGAAAGGACACAAGGCGTGTCCCATGTGTGGCCCCAACGTAGTAACTCGGCGCTCGAAAGCATTGAAGAAGAATGTGTACCTTGGCCATAGACGGCATTTGCTGATGGCGCACCAATAGAGGCGACAAAGGGCCAATTTTAATGGCCAACCCGACATGAGACCTCCACCACGAAGGATGAGCGGTCAAGAGCACTTGGCGTTTGAGAATGCTCGACAAGAGTGGACAAGCAAGATCCACGTGAATGAAGGACGACAAACGCCGACCCTGTACATGAACACGGAGTGAAGAGAAGGACATGTCTTTTTGACCTTCCCTATTGGAAAGTACGTGTATCTAACGCAGTCTTGTACAGTGACATGACTGTACACAGTGATGTTGTCATGCGTGGACTCTAAATTCTGACTAAATGCAATGATTTGCCCTGGAATATGACTGTGCACAGTGCTATTTTGATTCTTGGAATCCAGTTTAGGACTCAATGCAGTGATCTGACGCGGAATGTGACTGCACACAGCGATGATGTGCGTTCATGGAATCTAATATGTGACTCTGTGGAGTCACTGTACAGGATCTTCTAATCCGACACACGTTCGATGTCATGCACTGTGAAAAAAACATTGCTGAGAATATTATGAAGACCATATTCGGAGAGAAGGACACCCTCGGAGCCCGTCTCGATATGAAGGAAGCGGGTATACGCAAACATCTATGGCCCATACGCGGAAAGAAACAAGGCAGCGTCATATTACCTCGGTCATCATACGTTCTTACGAAAGAAGAGCGTCAGGTCTTTGTAGACCAAGTGCGTTCCTTGCAAACCCCCTCTCAGTACGTCGGGCAGCTAAAGAAGCGTGTGAACACGGATGGGCAAATCAAAGGCCTTAAATCACATGACTACCATGTCCTCCTCTAGTAGGTGTTGCCACTGTGTGTGCACACTACATTGGCGAAGGAAGTTCGGACGGCAATAATAATGTTGAGCCGAGTATTCCGGAGGATATGTGCCAAGTCCATCAATCCCAAGGCTATAGAAGATATGAGGTGCGAAGCGGCCATTGCATTATGCATCTTGGAGAAGGAGTTTCCACCGTCATTCTTTGACATTATGAGCCACTTGGTGTTGCACCTCGTGGAGGAAGTGGAAATCTACGGACCCATTCATACACGATGGATGTACCCTATTGAGAGATATTTGAAGACACTCAAAGGCTTTCTCTAAACATTAACTCACGGATGAAGTACAATGCATATCATTGGGGAGAGCATGTGATTTTCCCGGACTCGAAGCCATAGACCTGGATTCGGATCTCATACCGAAAACACCTATTTTGAGCGATGCAGTGGAAGTAGCCCCGGAGGTGGTTGCTAAAGCATTAGAACGCCTCAGACAAGACGATACATCGGTAGATGATTTAGAGTATTGTGACTCAGAGCAGGATTGATCGAGTCCCCGCTCAATCACATACAGTTGTGAACATTCCATTCGATGGATATATCTATATATACATATATTCACACATACATGTTTAATTAGCACCCTCATGACTTGGCCACATAACACACATTCATTTCAACCTCTCAAACCGATAATTTGCACACTTCTCACGTCAGTTGCAAACTACTACTACATGCACGGTCACAATTATAAAATCGGCAATAACTCTTTCCCATATTTCTTGCCAATGTAACCCCCTCCCTTTCCCACTTAATCGAGTAAATCAATAATTTATTTGCACAATTATTAAAATAATATACATGGCCAAATCCTAATTACCGTAAGCTAAATGAAAAACTACTCAATTTTGGACACAAATTCTCACTATAAAATAAATAACCCAAACCCTCATACTATACAATGATTGAGAGGGCCAAAATACATGTAAACTGTCTCGGGCAGTGTTTATAATCTTGGGCTGCCCAAAAAAAAAAAAATGACTGTAGGGAAAATGTGACTGCAAAATATGACTAGGAGAAAAATGTGACTGCCAAATATGATTGGGCGTTCCCCAGGAACGTTCCCATTCGTTCCCTACGAAGATATACGACCCTCCCACCCACTTTATACGGTATAACTGGCAAATATGACTGCAGAATATGACTGCCAGTCACATTGTCAAATTTGGCCGCCGCCGACAATTTTGCCCTCGCAGAACGTGACTGCCGGCAGTCACCTGTCACCCCCAGTCACATTCTCCCAGTCATAAAAGTACCGATCTGCCGTAGTGGTACTTCAGCTCAAATGCAATAAAAATCATTTTCATGGCCTAAGTTTAGTTTAAGTAGGAAAAATTAGAAAAATCCAAAATACACTATATGGTGAACCATTTTTACTGTAGTTGGGACCCCATGTAAAATCTAAAAATAGCTTGAACGACCTGAATTTAAATTGAAGAGGTGGCATGACGAACGTAAAGCCTTCACAAAAGGAATTGGATGAAATTTATCGTTCGTTCTTCATCCAATGACTGCTTCAGATCATCCAATAGCCAATTTTTGATCTTGCCGACAGTTAGGGGTTAAAATATTGAGTATTCTCTAAGAATCTTTTTATTACGGTATATAACACAGAGTGGTACATGCACACAAGCACGCTCTCCACAATGGTTCCGCAAAGTTCTGAAATGGTCATGTTGAACTCTGGCATAACCAACCCAGTAATAATAATAAATACAGAACAATATGTTGATTGTATGTTGTTGTACTATACTGTACATTCAGGATGTATTTGTTGTATCTTGGACTATGTATTGGTGTATTTGGAGGAATACCTAATGTCCAATTTATGATCAATTTTTTAGAATACTCTTCACATTCTCTAAATCCATCCTCATCTACTGTAGTGAAGAGCAAATCCCTAAGAGATGCAAAGTCGCCTCAGTTTTACTTAGAGCATTCACACCCATGCATGCTAGAGCTCACCCGCTAAAATTATTCATCTACATTTGAAGAGCCCTTGCACTTACACTGCCCCACCCTTGCACACCCCTCACACATCAAAAGTGCACATCAAAAGTGCACATGAAATAATCAATGGACCAATCACAAGTAGAGTGTGGGGATATAGTCAACTAAATAGTGATTTGAAGGGTCTATTCTTAACACGCTAGGATTGAGAGTCAAGATGCATTTTTGAAGGGCCCTTGGCACTTTTCATTTAGTTCTTGAGTGTCAAAGACTATGGGAGGGCAAGGTGGCCATGCTCTTCACAAACAAATGATTTAACCCCTAAATCAAGGTATAATTTTATTCCTAGCTTCTTGTAGCCAGACTCCAATGTTGTGGCACAATCACAATGGTCTAAATCCAAAGGGACCACCCTCCATTGTATGCATAGAGCATTGTTACAGTGCAAAGAAAATTCCCTACCTTAAAAGTTACAGGGTGTTCCTAGAATTGACAAATTGAGAAAAACCATCATTAGAGAAAGTTTGAACTCTCAACAAGGCCCTTAGAGGAGGGATGATAAGGGAGTCTCACAGATTTAACTTTCTGTCAGAAATGCTTTTTCCCCTATCTCTGCCTAGGGAAGTTGGATGTATTTAGGAGGCATGCTTTTTTAATTGGCTGCCATACCTTAGGCCAAGCCATGCATGTACCGATATCCATGACTCAAATGTGATCAGGCATAGAGTACCCTGACAACAAAGCGTTTGTATCAAGTCATCCAATCATAGATATACTTGCATTCTGAGCATTACCTAGTAGCCATGATCAAAAGCATCATGCAATTCAGTTCATCTAGAGCATAGTGAGATACTAAAGCAGTTCATGAATCACACCCCATGCCATGCCATGCCAAGCCAACCGATCGATGGTTCTCACTGTAGTAACTGTTGAATTCACGAAATTCACACAAGCTGACATCCAAATTCCTTAGTAATTTGTCATTGGTATATAACTTCACTGGTTTTGCTAGTAACATGGTAGGAGCCTATTGGAGGGTTCAAACTTTCTATAATGCATAAGGTTCTATTTGAAAGTATATTTTGGAATCAATGAACAAACAAAAGTTGTAAATTTCAAATTTCAGATTCCATCTGTATGGTTAGATTCACTAATGCTATCACTGATAATTTATTATAAAATTTGAAAGTTAAACATAAAAATTATTTTAAAATTCATTACAAACACAATCTTAACATTTTTTTAGTAAAATTTGTTGAAATGAATTTGAAATGAGATACTCTTGACGTGGTGATTTTTTGAAATTTTTGTGTTCCTTCAATCTATGACCTCGTTTTTTGCAAGGGCACTTTTGAACTAAAGTCAATGCAGTTTTGGCTTGGTCAAAATTTCACATACTTCTATATAGAAAAATATGTACTCCAATATCACCAAATTCAACTATTAGATAGGACAACAACTTGATGAAGTATCTCCAAAAAATGTTTCATGATGAAAATGTTCATAAGAAGGTAGATATGGATGAACGAAAAATGCCATCAACCCCAAAACAAGTTGATAAAACCTTTAGGGGTTAACGCCTAAGCGTGCAAAGAGCCCTATGGGACCATATTTGTCGTTTTTTAATCAAACGTTGATTTTCACCTAGTTCCTAATTTCGAATGAAAATGGCCCCAACTAAAAAACTGTGGGGGCTATCTTCTACTTTCTAGTGGGGGCTATTTACCATTCTTCAAAATTGTTAAATTTGCATATTTTACAGCACTTTAAAGCTCAATTCCAATAAACACTGTAGAAGACAAAATTCAATTGAATTTCTTTTTATGTAAACTCAAGAAACATGTCACCTACACCTTGCTGTTCATCACTATTATTTACATTTTTCATAAAAACTTCATACTATTTCAAACATTTTTGTAATTACTATGATTTTTACAAGAAAAAAACTTTGGAAAATCTTATAAATTTCATTTTTATTTACATAATTATGAAAAATATCAAAGTAAGTCGGTTTAACAATAAATCATATGAGAAAAATACTAGAAAATATAATATATTTTAAAATATGAGAAATTATTAAGGTTTGAGCGGGTAGTTAACTAGTTACAATGTGGACGCTTAAGGGTTAAAGAAAAAACTAATTTCAAGTCACAGATCCCGGACATGGTCCCAATTGTCCCACTAAAGGTATGCTCTCACCGGGCATTAGGCTGAAGTGTTAGAGTTGTTCTTATGGCACTACGTTGTCGACCATTCCCACCAGCGCTCTTTTGTTTCCACCGAACCTACGTGGTTGCCTCCGTGGCATGGAGATTATACCAACATTAGTCAACAAAGTGCCACAGTTCTAGAAGATAAATACAGGACCACAATGAGCTCGTATATAATGTCAAAATTAAGAAAAACGTAGATTCCAGAAGATTACGGCCGGCGTTACGTATTGACCTTCGCCAAGGCACATTAACAAAAAGCGGTCCTCGATTTAACCCTTAAACGTCAAGAGGGCCTGGGCGGGGCAGCCCGGAAGGCATCTAAATTTTCGGAGGCGAAAAATAAAAATAAAAATAAATAAATAAATAAAAAATAAAAACGGCTCTGCTGGCCAACAGTGTTGCGGCACTTTTCAAGAAACGACCTCTGCTGCCCAACCTCAACTCCTGTTCATTTAGATAACTTTGATTGCTTGTCAATGACTCCACAATCTCCCAAATTTGGCGCAAATTTGCAATCTAGATCGCTTTTTCAATAGCTTTCCAAAGCACCAATCCTCGCTTGATTTGGTTGAGAAAATCTACTTTTTTCCTCAATTATTCCTTTATAACAAGCCCGTGGGGCTTGCTTTGACGTTTAAGGGTTAAGTTGCTAATTCATCTATTTTTCTTGCAACTCTGAACGTGGTGCATTGCCCAAAGATCACAACCCCAAGGATACAAAATTATATAAAGATGTCAGTGTTGACAAAATGTACCAGTGCAATTGTGCAAGACTGTCGTTGCAGCACCCCTTGCAGGTACACTCTCCAACAGACTTCTTCTAATTTCCTGCATCTGCTTTTGGGAATCTTTCATTGCTGTAATTCTTTGATTCCTTCAATTGCAAGCACGATCGAAATTTAAAATTAGACACAATTATAATTTATAGCTACATTCAAGGATTTTTCATTGTGACAATATTCTTACCCTAAAATTGGGTTTTTAACTGCAGTTGGACTTGCAAAATCCAAAAAAACTGAAGCTCTACAAAGCCCTAAGTTAAGGGCAGGTAGAGGACCCGATACCTTGCAAACCTTAGAATCTCCCGTTTGCTTAAAAAATCATTGGTCGTCCTCGAAGTGGCAATCCATCTGCCAAACGATTGAATCACTGCAATTCTGAACCCAAAAGAAAAACAACATCGCCCACCGCTATAAAGCAAATTACTCTGTCCTCGAGAAATTATTATTCACAGCCTACCCAATTGCCAAACAAAACAATCGCTAACAATTAACCTTTAAACGTCAAGTGGGTAGCCCGAAAAGCAAGTCCAAAAGTCTACTAATATGCCCAAAAACAAAAACAAAAACAAAAACAAAAAATTGTTGCCAACCTGCTGTCAGCGCTCGCCAGCAGGCATTGCTGCCAACGTTTTTGCTCTTTTTAAAATAAAAAAACCTTTGTCTCTCTCCATAGTTGTTGCCCGTTCAAAACTCCCTCCTTCCTCCAATTCCTTCATTTGATTGTGGATTGTTCCACAGTTCTCTAATTTAGGTACATTTTCTAAATTAAGCCTCACTTTTTCCTCACCTTTCTAAAACACCAATCCATTTCAATTTTGGTTGAGAAAATTCACTTATTTCTTCATTATTCTCTCAAAACATTCACATATTCTAATTGCCGATGAGTGCATGAATCCACCGATTTCATTCGCATATTCTTGTTGCTTAAAACAAAGCACCTTGACTGCCATCTCTGTGATATTAGGGTTTAGAGCTTCTGCTTAGATTATGAAGGTGCAAGACAACAGAATTCAGACAGGGCCAAATGAGCAGACAGGTTGTGAAGATGGTGAGCAAACATGTTGAGAAGAAGAGACCGCTTGCAAAAGCAAATATTTTTGTAACATCGCAGGTTCGCAGCCCAGGTGTGACCGCGTCAAGGTATCATGTTTCCATGACACCAGCATGGCAAGGAAATAATTTAAAAACGACTATATATGTGAACACACCACACATTTACTTATACGTAATATACAGAACCATACCGGAAAAAACCCAATCAGTGCGAACATAGATAATTTGCTGTACTCCTCAGTTCTAATTCTTTTAAAGTATGTTCTTACTAAAGGCCAGGTGTGAACAGGCCTTAAGTCTCATATTATGCCACAAAAAAAATGGATACTCTGATTAATGCAAACAAGAGAAACATAAAGCAAGAGAACAATTAAAAAGTACTCACAAATTCACACTACAATTACACGAGGATAAAAGAATGAAGACATTGCCAACTGGCCCTTGCAATTAGAGGGCGCCCTATTTACACCATGAGGGCCCTGGCGCAATAGCTGCACAAGAACTAACCTTCGGTAGCAGCACTAGCAAGAAAGGACAGAGTCCTACCACAACCCCCTTCCGATCCTTCAAAACCAACTCGTCTTGCCACGAAGACCTACACATGTCAGTCAGTCTGTACACTTCGGAACGAAGGACACTTGCTCTTTATACACGCCCGTTACAGCTAACTCCTGCCTCGACCCTTTCCTTCTTCTTTTCACACACTAACACACTACCCATTCACACTGTTCCATGTCCCACTGCCTCACCTGAAATCACACTACCAGGGAGAGACGGAGGGTGGGTACAACCGCATACAACGCCAACGCTTCTCCCGGCGCTCCCAGCTCCCAATATATAGACCTATTACTTATAGATACACCGACTACCCACAGCCATCCACGCAAGATACATGCCGGCACCATCTGCAATGCTACTCACCCTGCCCCTCTCCCGACCTTCAAACACAAGTTGCGTACAATCCTACACTAGTACACTATTTACTGCTCACAAATGCTCACTGCCCACCGGAGGGCTGCCCTTCCATGTTCCACTTGCCCGCACTCAGCTCAACACGTGAGATTCTCCTCCATGACACGAGGGCACAGCAAGGCATCACTTCTGGCCCTCCGGATAACAACACCCTTCCACTTCTCGGAAAAGCCAGCATCGTCCCAAGTTCCATCGGGGCTTCAAGTGGTAGCCAAATTATGCGCCATATAGGCAGCACTCCGTCTCTCTGCACGCAAACCCCACTCCAGTAAGCCCAGTTCAGGAAAGCAGACTGACATTCACAACAACGTCAGATTTCACACCACGACCTAGCACTCTACACCATTCTCACTCTGCGTAATCACTTATTGGCCAATGACAACAGACTACTCACCTCCAGCAGCGACCAGCTTCTCCACACGTGCCACGATGTGCTTGCCATACGTGTACTTCTTCAGTGCATGCAGGTGCACCCGAATACGACCAAGCAACAGCTCACGCTGCGACTCGTCACATGTCTCCAGCACCTTCTGGACCACGTAGTTTGCAAACTGATCTTTCATCATTGCCTGCAAAACAAACCCCCCAAGCCACCTCTTGTAAGCATCTTGCATGCTAATAATATCGACCAGACCACAATAATGACATTCAGAAACTGCGATAGCACCATCCGTCACAGAAACGTCAATCCATGAACGGATCTGGGTCCTCCATGCAAAAACTGTTCTCTCCAACTAAACCCTGCATTCCAAGCATAGATTCTTCACGGGATGTGCAGCACAAATCATATGATCTCCCAATCGACTTCCCAGTGTACCTGAAGTGGCTCATTCTCATCAGTGAGACCAAGCATTTCATCAATCAAAATCTGCCGCTCCACTGGGCCACCATACTCCAAGCACTTCTCCACCACGTTTGAGGCGAACTTGTGCTGACTCATTTGTACAATTTGGCCAGCCAGCTTCGTTATGATCTCACTTCTCTCATGATCTCGTCCGTGCTCCAGCACATGCTGAATCCCAATTCATGAACCACCACCCACATCCACACACGCATCAGAAAATACAAGTCACACAGACCCCAGCTGACACAGCCTTGAATTTGCAACAGATACAACTCCAAACACTACTGTGATCACGACAAGCACCACTGAAACGACTGCCCATCAACAACCATGGTCACAATCTGCATACCCCAGAACCGCAAAACATCCATACAAACAGCATTCATCGACTCTCAGACCACACGAGCCGGCGAAACAACCGAAAAATTGCAACACGGGCACCACGACACAGACCTGTACAACGTAGTTGCCATACTGATCTTGAGCAAGAGCACATGTGGAACGTAAAATCTCTTCCATGATTCCCTTCTGCTTCTGCTCGTCAGTGCAGTGCTCCAGAACCCTCTGAATCAACGAGAAACCCCAACAAACAACACATGAAGCCTCTGAAAGACGCTACATAAGTACAACTTCAACACATACCAAAAACTTTGGAAAAACAGGAAGACGGTCATGCCTCGCCGAAACACCGCCGTACCTGAATAACCCGGCATCCATACGGATGAGTGGAAAGCGTCACCACCTGATTGTAAAACGCCGAGATTATAAAATGGATTTTTTCCGGGGGCACGCACTCGATGCACTTCTGGATCACGTGGTTCCCGTTCTGGTCCCGCACACACCGCATTACGTGCCCATCCAACTCCGACACCAATTGAGTCTGTTGGTCCACATCCACCACCTCCAGCGCCTGGCCGAATGCCACAAACACACATCGTTCAATGTTCCCAAGACTCAAAACAAGCTACCCTTCCGATCAATGCTCCATCCCATGCTCCATTCTAACGGAATACCCTGTTCTCCACAACGACTCTTCAAACTATCTATGCTCTACACATTCACAATCCACCAGACCTCACATTGCACCCAGGAGCCTTACCTTCTGAATCACCCTGCAGCCGTACATCTGCAAACTCAGCACCAGCACATGCCCCACCAACTGACTTGCCAGCTCTCTTCGCTGCTGCTGAGTCCCATGCTCGAAGAACTGCCCCAACAACAAAAACACATGTAAAGCTTCCAGCCTTTGCCACGACACAACAACACAGGTCCTCAGCTGTGGTCACCTCCAAGACACGACCTTTCCAGTCCCCAAGGCCACTCCTCCCCAGCGGATCCATCCCACAGGTGTATCTACCCACAACACATCCAAAGCTTCCACTTTCCATACCGAATCGAGCAATCCCTCCTACCTTTTGGATCACGTAATTGCCGAAAACATCCGTCATTAGCGTCAGAGCTCGTGGAAGCACCTCCTGAAATACCATGTTCTTGTCCTCCGGATTTGCAGTCTCCAGTTTCTGCTGAATGAACCTACTCCCATGCTGATCGGCACTGCACCCCAACAGAAAAACCTCAGTTAACGTTCACATGAATCACATGCGACACAAATCAAATGCTAAGTACTCCACAAATCCTCCACTCTCATCTCGGCGTCTGAGTTCCTCATCCACGTCTCATCAACAGCGTCACAACTATAACCAAGACCTCGTGGCACACATGATGTGAACCAGCCATACCTGAACTCCACGACGTGCCCTACAATGTCCGACAGCTCAAATCTCCTTGTCTTACTGTTCTTGAATTCCTCCAACAATGACGAGCCCCGCACCTCCTCTATCGACTCGCTGGACTTCTGCCCTTGCCAACCTGCATAGGTGGTGCCACTGCCAGCTCCCATGTTGCCAGAACTTGTCCTGGATGCAGAAGACAGCCTCATGTTGCGCTCATCGCGCCTCATTCCGAAACCTCCTGGGCCCACTGGCGACCCCGGCAGCACCGGGCTCGTCAGGGGTGAGTTGTTGAATGCCACCATCCCCACACCGGGAGGACTGCCATAGTATGCTGGACTCACCGAACCGCTCTTTTGGCTCGAGATCGGGATCCCCATCGACCCCGCCCTTGCAAACTGGGACTTCTGATCCGCACTGTAACCCAGCATCGCACTCAGCTGGTTCTTCTGAAGCTCCACCATATCTACATGACCTCCCCCCATGTAACTCCTCAGCAAAGACGGGTCCAATGCAGCTGCCCGTGCCTCCTCCGCCGCGCGCACGTACTGCAAATAAAGAGGGTCGTGCATCTGGGGCGTTGCTTGCCCTGCGTACTTGTACAGATTCTGCATATCCACAGCACCTTGCGCAGGAGCACCGGGCACGCCAGCTCTCACACCCATGCTCGCAAGAGCAGCCGCAGTTGCTGGATCAAACACCGGGGGTGGGTACCCAGCCATCATAGGGGCAAGCATAGCAGGGTTCACAGGGTAACCACCCAGCCCATACTGCGGGCCATACACTGCTGCAGAGTTCATGTTTGCGTAATACGGATTCTGCTGTGCCATGTACATTGCAGCAGCTGCAGCTGCATACATGTTCGCTGGAGTTGTGCTGCCCTGCAGATTCGCTTGGAGCCCAACCGCTTGCCCTTGCGGGCTTGCCATGCCCGGCACGCCAAACTTATGCTGACCACGGTATCCAGAGTCCACACCCGAATACAACTGCTGCTGCTGTAATGCCTGAGAATATGCCAAGGCCTGACACCGGGCACACAGCAGGTCTTTGTTACCCCACTAATTCGTATTCACATTCACACAGGATTTCCAAACCACCATCCACATTCTACACTATCCAAACATACTGCCTCTATGAGAGTGGTAAAGACTGAACGCCAACATCAGTGCTACTCACCTGGGCTGCCTGCGCCTGAGCTTGAGCCTGAGCAGCTATCTGTGCCCGCTGCTGCTGCTGTTGCTGCTGCTGCTGCTGTCGTTGCTGCTGCTGCTGTTGCTGAAGCCGCACCTGCTGTTGCTCCTGCTGCTGTTGCAGTTGCTGTTGCTGCTGCTGTTGCTGTTGTTGTAGCATTTCCCTATCATCCATTGCAGTTGTAGTTCCCTGCATGTCGGACATGCTCAACCCTTGCATGACTGCTACCAGGTCAGCATTATTTGCACTGGCTGACCTGTTCATCTGAAGTGCATGGGAGAAATCTGCAGCACTTGCACTTGCGGCCCGACCCAGGCCCAAGCTTC
Source organism: Pohlia nutans (assembly GCA_022496805.1). Taxonomy (NCBI): domain Eukaryota; kingdom Viridiplantae; phylum Streptophyta; class Bryopsida; order Bryales; family Mniaceae; genus Pohlia; species Pohlia nutans. The sequence continues at coordinate 7,276,327 of CM040085.1, read as the reverse complement.
TTGTATCAGAGCTCTGGAAAGACATGTTTCCTCCTGAAAGCCCTGAAATAACCATCCCACCAGCTCATCTCAGAAGGCCAGCCCTAAAGTCCAGGCAAGACATTTGATTGCACTTGAGCTTCAGAGCATTATAAGAAATACAAGAGCACACCAGGTCTCCAATTGCACCCACTACTCAACACATTAAGAAATAAATCAAAAAGAGCAATGTAGAAAAGCTACCTGGCACCCCACTCATTTTGGCCAAACTTGGACTGGCAGAACGGGCATTACTAATAAGTGAAATTTCGGGTGTAGGAATTCGCGGCACGGGCGCTGCAGGTCCAGAAGACTGGTGCAGATTCGACACTCCCGGAATAGGGGTAGTAGACCGAGATCCCATGCCACCTGCCCCGACATTCGACTCTCCAGACGCCAACTCCCGCAGATGGGCCAATTGCAGGTCCAACACCGCAGTCGCCGCCTCGTTCTCATCGTTTGCGGCTCTGCTTGACGACCTCGACAGGTGATACACAGGCGAGGGTGTTCGGGGGAAATCCTCCTGTCAAAGATCCACATTTGCAACTACTCAGCTACGCCTCCACTGCACTGAAAATGACTCCATACACAACTATGATCAATCAAAACTTACAATGCGTTCACCACAACTCAGCAAAGTGTCACCACATAAACAGAAACTAAGGTCCAATATTATGGTCTCCAGGAGAAAACCGGGTCAATCAAATCCTGACCATCGATCAAGTATGAAGACACCGATTCTACAATCCGCAGTGCTGCACATATTAGAGAAACACTAACGGCATCACCAATAGTTCCACGTACCTGAATGAGATCCACCAGGCTCTTGGGACGGGGCCCTAGTCCGGATGACAGACCTCTGAAACTGTCTCCTCGTTCTGCCCAATCACTGGACACCGTTCTGGCAAGGGCACCCATTGGCGAGTTGTCCTCCTCCGGGGCCTCCGGCTCCTCCCTGTGTGTGGGCAACACGGGCTGACTCGAAAATAAAGACCTGCTGCTGCTGTCATCCATCGACCGCAGCTTCTTTTTGTCCCCGTATCCGCCGGCTCCCATCCCAGATTGCAACCTCTGCGCCAGTCGATAGTTGTTCCACGAAATCAGGGGCGGAGGCAGCCTCGGATTCAAATTAATGTTGTTGTAATAATAAACCAGATACTTGGGATCTGCGCGCTGCGCTTCCTCCGCGTCCAAAATGACCTCCTCGCCCGACTGCGAGTTCGAGCCTTTTGGGCTCGTCGGCATGTCGAAAAGCCCACGCATGGCTTTCAGTGACCCCTCCACGCTGGGAGGAGCGCTGCCGCTGCGCTGCGGTACGTTTCCAGAATTCAGAATGTTGTCGAACCGGGTCCGCCCTTTCAGCAGACGCCCCAACTCCATCACTCCATCCAATGTCTGCGAGCTGCCGTTCTCGGCCCTCAGGCCATCTCCTAGACTACCCATGTTCCCTCTCATCCCTCCCGGCATCATCCTTACGGGACTCTCTGTTGTCATTCCAACATTCATATCACAGCATCCCCGCAGGATACCACCATTCTCCACCCACCCTGTCTCGCTCGCAAGCAAAATGTCGCCAACAGCACTGGGGCCCCCCAATTTCTCTAGAGGGCCGACATCTTGCTAGAAGTGATTTGCGATGCCTTGAATTTCTTCCATGTCAATACGACAACCAGCAGAGAACCTCGAACCTCTGCAAACAGCCCAGGCTGTTAAGTCAACTTTTGAAAGGACCGACGGAAGTCCCCGCATAGAACAGTCCCCCGACACTTAACGATGTGAATGCCAAGGTCAATGGCAGCACATAAATTAAACTCACCACGCTCTCCACAACAATCACACACTGATCACGCCCGAGAAAATATGGAATCCACTTACAACATGCTCAACCTATGGTGGCGTCAAAGCACCGCCATTGCTACGAAGCCTTCGTGCCTACGGCTTGAAAGTCTCAATCACTCAGTCTGATACAACTGACCTAGCTTAAGCTGCCCGGAGAGTGACGCGACGTGCCCAATTCCTTTTACATAAATACGGCCACAGGCGTTGTATGCCGTGGAATGTTTCACAAAGCCCATGAAAACATTTGTTTTCCAAGTCCAATCCGGAATTTACGAAGCCTCAGATTGTGAGATCCATAATATCCACAGCACTACGCAGCTCCTACGGAGAGTCCCGCTAACTACATGCAACTCCTCGCGCAAAGACCCGCATTTGGAGCATCCAGCGCACAAATGTCGAATTTCTTCACCTGGCCAAAGCGAAATCGCACAAAGCCTAGATAATAATTCAGCAAACATTGAAACAGCTTCCAGAGTCTCACCATGATGACAAAAACAGAAAAATAAAAGAAGGAAGAAAAAATCCAAACTCCAGTCCGCACTTACTCACTCCCTCCACTTGCGTAAAACCTGACTCCCCTGTAATCAAATTATAATGGCCGAAAGGAAAGCGTCCAATCAAGCTCAAGAAATCAAAAACCGTGAGAAAGACGCAAGAATTAGGGCACACAGGCAGTCGAAGAGTGGAGATCGAAAATCAGTCAATCACAGTGTCGAAAAGCACACTAACCTTGGAAAAAAATTCACGGAGTTCGCTCCCTTCTCGCAATCTCCTTCCGCACGCTAACCCTGCCCGCAACAGGATCGAAATGGCAGCTCCTAGCGGCAGCTTCAATAGGAAATTAAAAACAAAAAAGCAAAAGGGAAATGAAGACAGAAACTAGAAGGGAGCGAGCAACGAAGGCCGTGAAAAGAGAGAGCCTCCGTCCGCAGCCCTAGCTCGGCAACAAAAGGGAATTGTGTAGTTGGCGCGGTGGCTATGGTGGCGTCGAACGAAGCATTCACGAGGCAGCATCGACAGAGCTGCCAAAGCCCAGAGTCGTCCCCGCAGAGCCAGGCGACCCCCTTTCGTTGGGGTCCGCGTCTGCGCACCGTCCGATCCCCCATCGCACGGCCCTGGCGCCCCCCTGGCTGGCCCCGCTTCTTGAGGTGTTGTCCCTGTATTAGGGAAGCGGGAGCTAGCGGATCTCCCCGCCGTCCGATGGCCGTCCTGTGTTGGTGGTGCGCCGTTGGATTGCCCCATCGGCGCCTCCTTGCTCCCCCAGCGCGGCTGGGCAGATTCATTAGCGCTAATCACACCGCTAATTGGAGCATTAACCCCTGACCGTCCAAGGGGCCGGATTTGTTCCTTTTCCAGTCAAACGCTCATTCTCCTGTAGGACCTAATTTCAAATGAAAATGGTCCCAATTGAGAAAGTGTGGAGGCCATCTTTTTATTTTTAGTTTAATCTACCATTCTTTAAAATTATTAAACTTGCGGTTTTCACAACACTTTAAAGCTCGAAACCCTAAATTTCCAATATACACTGCAGAAAAAGTGTTTTTTTATCTAAATTCTTTTTATTAAGCTCAAGGAGCATGCCAACTAGGCCTTGTTATTCATCACTATTAGTTATATTTTTTTCTTTAAAAACTCGTACTACTTAAAGCATCTTTTAAGTTAATATGATTTTTACAAGAAAATAATTTTGAAAAATCTTATAAAGACATGGTCAATGAAAATCTTTTTTAGACATTTGGATGTATTAAAAATGGAAACTTTTTGGTGAAACAATTATAAAGTTCTTGATGTTGGTAAGGAAAAAATATAAACATTGGTATTAGAATTTTATTTTATTTTTAATCTCATCTAATATGCCCATTTAAGTTGCAACCATTTGTTGATTCAAACACCACTTTTTGTTGAAAGTGCATGTGACACAAAATTTTGTTTATGAATTTATGTTGTGTATTTCAAGGGGTCGGCAATCAACAAACCTTGTATCATGTAATTTTTAAAAAGAATCCTAAGTGTAAGGACGAGTCACCACATTTGTACTAAATATTTAATGTTTTTTGAAATATAGATTTGGAAGATGGAATATTTAAGGATATTCTTTAATATTCTCCTTCTCATCATACAAAGATATTTCTTTGAAATTGTGACATTCATTGTTAGAAATATTTTCTCCCGTCTGTACCTACGTTATGTTGTGAATTGAAGGAGTTTGGCAATCATCAACCCCTAGTGCAACCTTGCAATTTTATTTTCCTAAGTGCAACACAAAAATGTACATTAGTTGTACAAAAGAGTGTGGTTGATATCCAAAAACAAAGTAGTAGTAGAAGTGGTTTGGTTGGCAAAAAGTCTTTCCAAGTGAAGTTGGGACTTTAGTTATTAGCAAGAAATCTAAGGATAGCAACCTCTGATAAAAATATCATAAGAGATACCATTCAAAACAACAATAGTAGATTCCCTTTTCTACCTAAGATGTAGTTGCCTTTGTTTAGAAGGTAGAAATGCATTCAAAAGAACATTCCGATTGGTAACTGCTATCATAAAAGTTCAAAATTAAAAATTGATGTCCTAACTGATTTCTAGTGAATCAAATATTGTGTACTATGAAAATTCTCCCCTTCCCAAACTTCAACGTTGGACTAATTTGCCCTCGCACAAATCAAGTCTATTGTCAAATTTCTAAGTACACTAATTTCTAATTCCGTACTAATAACAATGTTTTTGGGAGACATTTTTTTTCTTGTACAGACTTTGAATGAGTCTAACACACATTTACACTAATAGAGAGGGTGGGTCTTTAGGCACCAAGGAATATTTCCAGAGCATGGTGACCAAGCAACCCTAGTTTTGTGCTAATATGGGCCATGAACACCACACTTTGACACTATTCCTAAGTGATCAAGTGACGTCTTTTCTACTAGTGCAATAATTCTTAGTGGTGATCATAATTTTGTCTTTTTCTTTACAAAATGTGATTACTATAATGCATGTTAAGTAGATATGTGACTTCTAAATTTTTCATTTTTAACCCTATCTAAGGCCACATGAAATTTTGCTAGCAATTATGTACCATAAGGACGAGAAAAAATAAAATCAAAGTTAGCTACAAGTTTGTTGACTTTTTCTTTAGCCCTTTATTCACACTTTTTAAACTTTTTATTTGTTTATGACAATGTTGAAGAAAGTGTCAAAATGGTTACTTCAAAATTTTGACACTAAAATGCAACAAAAGTGTAAAAAATCATTATTTAAAAAAAATAAATAAATTGGGTAGTGACTAGTACGGGTGTTACAAAATTTTCAGTTGGATCTAGAGAGTTTGTTCAGATATTGACCTCCCAAGTGATCAAAGATCCATGGAAGATTGAGACAGTTTGATGTGTATCTTTGATTCCTGCATGCGGTATCTCACACCGTATACTGTATTTGAAGAGACACTGGATCTCATTCGATTGTCTTTTCAGTTGTTGAGAATTCCACATCAAATTGAAGAGCCACTTTTGATTCGTCCTTCGTTTAGAAACTAGTATCACAGGAATTGCCATAACTATTTCAAGATTATTATTATTTTTGTTATTTTATTTTATTTTATTTTATTTTTTCATTATTTATTCTTCGAAGTATTTTTGAAGTACAATTACATTGAGGACTAGTTTATATCACACTTATGCCTACCAATCATCAAGAAATTAGGACCCCACGGATTTTCAAAGATTTCTGTGCGATATCCGATATTTCATGGGTTCGTGCATTTTTCGCACGGATTCTGTACGGATTTCATACTGATTCAGCACTAAATCCGCACGGATTCTACATCCACTCTTTTTGTTATTTAACAAAGTGCAGCATCCGTGCGGAATTAGTGCAAAATCAATGCGGAATCCGTGCGAAAAATGCACGAACCCATGAAATATCAGATGTCGCACGGAAATCGTTAAAAATCCGTGGGGTCCTAAATTCCTGATGCATGTACATCTTAGACATGTGGAAAGTGTTAAACCGTATGCACACGCAACATCATTTCTATCGAAATGTGATGTTGGAGAGTGTGACAATAACAAATTCATAGTATAAACTCAAATCTTCTTTCAAATTATACTGTAAGTTGGAAGCCAAACAAATTTTGTTGTTTGACCATGCAATCCTCTTTGAATACATCTTCATGTAAAAAAAAGGTATAAATGTAGTTACTGAACAACAAACAATGAACAATGAGCGGATAATAGTCAATGAACAATTATAGTTGCAACTACTAATAGATAAGAGGTATTTGGACAACAAGGATTAGTGTTAAAGTGTGGTACCCAAGGCCCATAGTGGCACCAAACTAATGTTAATATGGACCTTAAGCTCCATGTTCTTGTACTATTCCTTGGTGCCCAAATAACACCTTTTCTACAAGGTGTAATATATGGTTTTTTGGATATGAAAAGACAAAAAAAATTCAAGTGATTTAGTTTGATTTATCAAATCAATGGCCATGCCATTTGTGATTAATTATTGTTATTGCTATTTTTCTCTAATTAGTCAATTCAATCCTTTTTGAATACAACGTTCAAGTTTATAAAAAAATAAAAAATAAAAAATAAAAAATAAAAAATAAAAACTATACATATTTGAATAATTCATTTGTTGTACGATTAGTGTTATAACTATATGTGTTGTAAGTTATTTTTAAAGAGTCAAAATTCTTTAAAAAGTTACATTACATTGCTCCTAATTTTATTTTCTATATACATGATCCAAATGACTTTGATTTTTTTCACTTTTTTAAGATTGCAAGGCTCAAAATAATGGTACGAGTTTTCCCAAACAACAAAAAGGTGATTAATCAAGTTGTACATGTTATAATCTTTTATCTAAAACTAATAAATGCTTTAATTTTTGACAACTACCATTTCTCGTGTCAATTTTCAAGGTTGTTTACTCCAGTGCAAAAAGCAACAAGCAAGTAGTACTCTATCAAAGGCTTTTGTCTCTATTGAAAATAAAATGCAAAAAGTGACTTGCTTGTTGAATAAGAACCTATTCAAACTTTGCATTTACGATAGATGTAACTTTTGTTGATGCAAAGCCTCTTCCACTCTTTGATTCAAATCCAACAAACATCAATTGAACCAAAATATGATTTATTGGAACTAATAAAATGATTTTTTTCCATTACAAAAATCACATAAGTTTACAATTCATATTCTCTCAAATCGTGGTTATATTCTTGATCAAACTTTCAAATGGTGGTCATATTTGTGGAAGTCATAGTTGCCAATAGTGAGTGTTGTAAAAATAATAAATAAATAAAAAGCACACACTTGTATAAATATGTAATTCAATTGATTGTCCTATATAGAAGCCTTTGCATATCAACATTCATTGTATGCAAACAAAATTAAGTTTATTTTTATTTTTATAATTCCCCTTAATATTCATTTAAATAGATTGTTTTGATCAATCATTGAATCTCTCATAATTCATCAAAACCTCACAATTTGGATGCAATGACTACTCAAGTTGCATCCTGTAAATTATTGTGGTTTTTGATAATACCTCGTGCCTTTGATTCCATCAAAATTTTATGAATGACATTCAAAATAATATTTTCTATATTTCGTTATATTCCATACCCTTAAAAACTAGTTTTGTGGTTATCTTTTCCCAAATGTCAACAACGTTGGATTTTAAATCACGTACATCTTGGAGTGGTTGTAACTTAAAAAATATATATTGATAAAAACAAATTAGTAATTTTTGATAACGAAACTAAAGTCAAGTAAATGGATGGCTAACATTTATTTAAATATGATTATATTTGAAGAATTGTCTTTTTCTTTTATCAAATTTTGCAATACACAAGAGTTATGTTTGAAATCAATAAAAGGTTCAACATTTTCAAATTCCATTGCATGAATGAGAGGCAATAAGAAAAGTCAACATTTTTTTTACATAAGTTGACTCTATTACATACTACTGCTTTTGTCTCAATAGTTTAAAGTTGTATTCACATATGATCATCATAAGGCAAGTCACCCTATTGTGACCCATATCCAAAACCAAAATTTACATATTCTTGCCTATAATAAACACATTGTGAACATGAAAAGCTAGGATTAACTTTAGGTAATTACATTTGTAATCAACATGTTGAGAATTTCATAATTGATTCATTTGATGTCCAAAAAATACATGCTAAGAGAATCTAAAACCCTTCTTCAATTAGCGACACGATTCAACAAATACTTCGACAACTTAATAATGGAAACTATAAAAACATGCAATGCTTTTATTTAGGATAGTTGAGCTCCGAACTCTTCATAGGTGGTACATCTCAGAGTATATTTAAGGAAGGATTTGGTTGAATAGAGTTGACCAAAAAAAATTTAAGTGGAGTTCAAGTGGAGTTTGCATCCTTATAATAACAATTGGTGACAAATATTGTTCAAGAATAGTCATTTGGTTGGCTCTCAGCTTGGAAGATTCATGGAAACCCTCTTTTAGCATCGGAGAGGTCATGAGTTCCATACCCTACGGCGGTGCAGGGCCTTATTTTAGATTATTCTCCAACCCACCATAGACTAGTTTTGTAGTCTTTTTTGAATCCAAAACGAGTTCAAGGCCAATGAGTTTAAGGTGAGTTTCCACTTCGAGACACTCTTTTTTGTTAACTCTAATATTATAAGAAATGAAAAGCATTGTTCATATGCTTATTTTGACAATTTTAGGTCACTCACCTTGCTACCAAATTCTCTCAATGAAAACGAGTCGAATGAAAATGATCCAAAAAGCGACTATTCGATGCTAGAGAACTACATCCATTATCTTGTTTACTCTGAGAGCCACAATTAGTTTGAGCATTTTTACAAATCCTCGGACCTAATTCTAGTAAGTACTATCCAAATTAGTCCGATAATAAGATAATAAAATATTATTATTTTATTCAGATTCAAACATTTTATTTTATTTTTAAAACTGTTAGAAATAGTAATGTCCGAATATTTTGTTCATATTTGCTATGATAAATTCATAGTAATTTGATTTTTTTATTAATATAGGCCATACTATACCTACGTTACCACAATTACTATGAGTCAATTACTCCGACTCGGACTTCCTTCTAATTCCACAATTAGTCCAAGTTTTCCTTATTAATCTGAGTCAGACTAAATAGGATAATTGGTGTAGCGGTAGGGACCCTGAGCTTTATATGGGAGAATCTCAAATCTAGAAGATCTACTGAAATTATGAATTTATTCACAACCCCACGTAAGAATCATACTGTTTGGATCCTTTCTGCCAAAAGAAATAGAGAAAAAAGAAAAAAGAAAAACTGTTTGGACCCCCCTGATGATTGCATCAACTGAATCTCTGCTGGGACAATTTACAATGCATTTCCATTTTGGAGGAAATATGCTCCTTCTAAGGCCAGAAGAAGAGGAAACTCCGACAAATTGAGAATTAGCCCCAAGGTTATAGGTTGACATTTTACTCTTGTACAACCCAATTTATTTTTCTTTGAGCCGTATCAAACCTTGTTTTTAAGTCACTAAATTGTATTATCATTATCATAGCTTTTTCTTTAAAACGACCTTGAATCGTAGAATACCAAGATTAATGTACTGTAAATAGGAAAGATAACATTTGGTTAATTTTAAAAACTAAATATTCCTAAATTGACAAAGATTTATGTTTTTTTACAAAGCCAACTATTTTTTTCCTATTGCGCATCAGCTTTTGAAAAATTATATCAATCACATATAATAGCAATTTAATTTTTGTCTAAAATGATTGAGGGAATATCATTACTTTTTCCAAATAGCAAATTTTATAACACTAAGACAATGTTGAGGTGATCCACTTTAAAAAAGTCTTCCCAGTAAATTTTAACTCAGATTAATATGATTCAAATTGCATTGGAAAGTAAACTTTTTTTGTTTCGAGCAGCGTGTTAAAAGTGGGCAACAACCAAAAAATGGTCTCTTAGGAGCTTAGGGGTTAAACACCATTCAAACTAGTATCCTCTACATTTAAAAAAAAAGGTTCGATAGATGCAATATTTGTAAATATTCTTAACTCCTAAATGCACGAGGGTGTCCCTACCCAAAACTGCCTCGTTTTGGTCATTTTTGTTGATGATATGTGAATGATTTTCAAGACCATTTTTCACATTCCAATCATAGGATCTTGTACTCCTAGGCCTTATAAACCATCTCTCAAAATTTCAAAACATTTGACCATACGGATGCCAAGATATAGATGTGCTCAAAAATATTCATTTCCAATAAAATGCATTGTCTATTAAACAATTTCACTTCAAGTTTGATTAATAGTTACATTTCAGTTGGAATGCTAATAATGGGGTATTTAAGCTACATTTTACTTTACTAAACAAATTGATTCCAACATGGAGATATTCACATTTGAAAATAAAAAGTACCTCAATCATTTCCCATTTTTAGGTCATTTTTAACATTCCTTTCCACATTTAGTTCATTTTTATTCACTCTAAGTAATTTCTTTTGTCTAGTAATGGAAGAGACTTCCTAATCTTAGTATCCTTCAATCCAACTTTAGATTTTAAAATAATTTATTTTTATACCTTTAAATTGTAAAATTGGTTTTAATGTTTCAAATGTGATTATTTTCTCCATAAAGACTTATTTTTCCTTCAAACAACCAATAGCTTTGTCTTCATTTTGTGAGCTTTCCAAGCATATAATAAAATTATAGAATTAGGAACAAAATGAGCGTAATATGAGTCAATTCTCTTGGGAATGGATCTTTTTGAGCCGAACTATAATAGCAAATGAAGTTGAGATTTTGAAATTTCAAGCCTTGAAAAATCTGGGCAGCCTTCCTTCGATGGGCTCCTAAACCAAAAAGAAAAAGTTGAAATGTTGTGCCATTTTTTACCATTCTCAAGATGAGGTAGTTAACAAGATGCATGACTCAATTTGACAAGATGTACAATTCATTAGCATTTTTTAGAGACCTTGTAATGGGTGGAGGTACAAAGGACAACAAGAGATTTTGGTCAAAGTAGATTATCCCTTCAACTCTTGTCTAATTGGAATAGCCCACAACTCATGGCATGCAACCCATATGACATGAACAAAAGTTTCTTTGAGGTGCTCAATGAATCTCATTGGCTTAATTTTTTGGCAAGCCTACTAACCCAAAGTGTGAAAGTTGATTTCAACATTAAGGTGTTTCACTTTAAAAAATTACCCTAAGTGAAGTTTTGATTGTACAAACATAATTCCAATTGCATTGGGAAGAAGACTTGTTTACCTACGACATTGTATTTGTTTTTGGGCCTGCGCAACTTGAAAAAATGGACAACGACTAAGAAAAAGGTCTCTTAGGAGCTTAGGGATTTTTTTTTTCACCATACAAATGATTTTTTTGAAAAAATAAATTGCCATAACATATCAACAATTATTTTTAGAAAAAGACATACCAAATTTGTCCCCTATCTGCAGTATTTACAAATACAATATTGTTAGGGTTTAATATAAACTATTTAAAATTGTGCCATACATTGTATACTAAAACTTTTGTTCAAGCATTCTTGGATTTTCTCTCTTACAATTTGAGTTTGTTCAAGCATTCTTGGATTTTCTCTTTTATAATTTGAGTTTGCTCAATCTAGTTCGCTTCGCACAATTGGCAATTCCAACAATGGTTGTACAATATTGACTCATGTCCTTCATGTGAGTAGAGGTTACTGTTGAAAAGAAGAATGACTTATGTCATTTTTTCAACTTTGGAAGTGCCTCAATATTTAAGAGTTTGAAAATTTAAGATATTTTTTTATTGTCTTTGCCCCACCAGGAGAGAGACTACGGAAACGCTTCGTTTTCCAGGAGTTAACAGGAATTACGTGCCTCAACGGCAAAAAGAAGCTGTAAAGTAAATTTGGGGTAAATATTAAGGCAAAGACTCCGCGACTAGCCGCTTGTTTTACAAATTTCCTAGTCCCTTCACATGTTAACCTAGAGAAATTTTCAAATTTCCATGAAGATGGCCTTGGATGTGTATAGATTCTGAAGACATACAGAGAACGTGAAATTAGAGAGTGTTGAATGAATAAATTTCATTTTAATAGTTTGGACATCAAGGTAGTTTTCATATTCCCGTGGATAGGCTACAAATAAATATGCAATCGAGCAAATGTAGAACAATCGAAGAATCACAAAATTGATAAATTTTAAAATATCTATCAAGAAGTAAATCTTCAAAAAAAAAAAATTTAGATTGTTAAGTGGATTTCTAAAAGATTATTTATATCTAATTGATATAGTGCCAGACTGAATGAAATGATCTTTTTCAATGAGCTGATCTACTTTTGATTTTTTTCAAATGTATATTTTATGATTTAAATCATCAATTCATCAATAATGTGCTCATGCTACCTTGAAACTACAACATATTGTCTTAATTAATGATTGCATATGTAATCCACACTATTCAATACAATGAAAAATAGAAAAAATGCAAAATTATACATTTATTTTTAAATCTATAAAGAGAAAACTGCAAAAAATGAAAATATAAATGTATGGTTTTAATGTGCTAATTAAAAATATATACATTTAAAGCCATGAGCCTTTAACATCATGATTACAACCTCACCTTCTTTTATAAAGATACGAAAACCATGTCATATACACTTCAAGATGAATGAACAAGATATAAACTTCTTTGCATTGATTACTAGTTACTAGTGTCTTGTCCATGTAATTGAATTTATCATGGAATGTATCATTGTTTACTATTGTCTTTTGACCTGAGACATCAAAGGTAGCATTATTTTTATATGCACATGTAACTCAACCAATAGGACTACTAGTCATTGAATGGATATGCACAAGATGTACACTTTTTGTTATTTGTTAATCAATGTAGGTAAATATTAGTCACTAGTCACTTGTATATGTCATTGAACTTTTTGACCAAATATCAAAGGTAGCACTGTAGCACAACCTCCTTAAACTTATGCGATGCTACAAGCACAACTACCAAAAATTGTACTGTAATGCAACTTGTAGGACTACATGTTAATTGAATGGATATACGACATATAGATTTTGATTTTTTAGTCCAAATGAACATCATTTTCATTGCAAATGAATAAGTACAACTCCCTGCCACCACCAAACAATGTTCAAAGAAAATGAACCTTGAAGCATAAACACTCTAATGCACGATGCCAAGTGTCATTTTTGTCATTACAAATAAGTATAGGTTCTTCCCACCACCATCCGACAATGTCTAAGAGAAATGAACCATGAAGCATAAACACTCCAATGCACAATGCCAAATGTCACTTTTGTTAGATGCGTATTTCTTATAAACAAATAAGTACAACTCCCTACCACCACTTGAAAAATGTTTAAGGAAAATGAACCTTGAAGTATAAACACTCCAATGAACAATGCCAAGTGTCACTATTGTCACAATTGCATGTTTCTTGTTTTGACTGTGTTTTCTAAAAGTTGATTGCTCAATGTTTATTGCTTTCTTTGTTCTAATAAAAGTTTTAATCTATCAATTGTACAATCTTTAGTGTGAGACTTGTAGGGTTTGTACGTGGCCTCCCCGTTGGACTTTGCAAGGGACTTTGTAATTATCCATTTGGTGCTGTATGTTTTTTATTTTATTTTTATTTAATGAAGTTTGCAACGTGGTAAGATCAAATCTCTTTTCCAATGACGTGTCTTTGTAGACAAACGTAAAGTTGCTACAACTACAATCCTTATATCATCAATATGTCGAGCTATTTGAGTGATCTATATTTTTTAAATAATTATTTCACGATCTTTTTGAATACTAGAAGCTTCCATGACAAGAGGGTCCACGTAAACTTTGGTAGGTTGATTTTGGGAATAAGGCAATCATCTAGTTTAAGTAATTAACTATGGCCAAAAGTTATATGTTGGTTTTCAATAGTTAAGTTATTAGTTGACTTTTCAAAAGTAGTTTTCACATTCTTCTAGGCAGGCTAAAAATAAACATGTAATCAAGAAAATGTACAACAGTCAAAAAATTGCAAAATTGATAAATTTTAAAATATCTATCATGAAGCAAATCTTAAAAAATATATAACTTATTTCCGCGTCTGCTAGTCTCTTGGGCTACGGACCACTCAGTGAACGTTAACAATTCATTCATTCATACAATGCATGAATAAAATTTACTTTTAATAAATTAAAAACCTCTTCAAAATCCATCATGTATGTCTACCTAAAAACCACTGGAATGGGAAAACTACCCTACACGGTGGTAAGCCGGTCATCCCGGAGTTACATCCACCCTTACACGACAGAACTCATCTACAACAATACATTCATCCGTAAACTGGTGGACGCGTTTACACCCGGCAAAGACACGAGGCTCCTTTCTCGTTTGCAGTTTCAAACAGAGGTCGTTTAGGGTTTGGTTCGAGGTGATGAGAATGGGATCCCGATCTGTGTAGTAGCCCGAAGCTCCTCGAGTTTAGTGGATTTGCAGGAATATATTCACTCGGTGTCAATTCGATTCGCTTGGGAGGACAGGAGGAGCTGAAAGGAGCTTCTTCTTGTCCAGATCTGCCGAGATGGGGTTTGTGGCGTGGTGGTATGCGTGGACACATGCGTTGCTGTACATGTCGCCCTATGTGTACTCTGCCATTGGAATTGCGGTCTCAATTGGCGTGTCCGTCCTCGGAGCTTCCTGGTAATCAATTGCCTCTCCATCCGCTCTGTGGATTCTCTGTCAGAATCACCTGGATTTTCGACGCCATGGACGGTTTTGGTTTGATGTAACAATTTGAGCTTTTTTTCGACAACATTCTGATTTATTTTCGGTGTGTGAATCGCGATGGATGCTCGTCATAGTACTTTTGACTTTACGACTTCGTGTAGGGTTTATTCGATTTCTGTTGGATCTTATTTTCTGAGGTGACATTTTGAACAGGGGGATTTACATAACCGGGAGCAGTCTGATAGGTGCAGCAATCAAGGCTCCCCGAATCACGTCGAAGAACTTAATCAGGTGAGATGAGGATCCTTTAAGTGTCGGAGTGTTTTTTTTTCCCCTCCCATACCGAATTCAAAGGTGGTATCGCTCTAACTGAAGTTATAAATGTGTGCAGTGTGATTTTCTGCGAAGCAGTGGCTATCTACGGAGTGATTGTAGCCATTATTCTGCAGACCAAGTTGGAGGCAACTAAGCAACCGTTTCACCCGGATTCCATGCGTGCTGGCTACTCGTTGTTCGCGTCAGGGATCATTGTTGGCTTTGCGAATCTTCTGTGCGGGTTAGTGACCATTCTTAATCTTGATATCATGATTCATGGTCTGGAATTTATTTTACCTGCAAGTTTCAGGAATCTTAACCCCTATGTGTCCAGAAATCTCCTTTGGGAGCTAATAGTTGTTTATAATTTCTTTCAGACATGTTTCTATCGTTTTAAAATGTAGGGTATGATTTCTTCTTTCTATTTGGCACATTTTTAACCTTCCTTGAAGCTTCCTATATGATATATTTCAACTTGTATAGATATAGAAGCGACCACTTTTGGCCATTTGGGCACTTATGGGATAAGAGGAGCATGTTTCATTTGAAGGAATGTAATAGGTGATGAATGAGCGATTTACTCTGCCAAAAGTTCTGCTCATATTGGTTCTTTTTGGTGCATGTTTGTTGTCTGGGAACCTATTGAAGTTTGATGTGTATGGCTGCGAATAATTATTCTCTCCTTTGGAATAAGATTTAGTTTGAGGCAATTTAACTGTTGACCCTTGAATTGAGCTTTCTATTCGTTTCTGATGGCAGGCTATGCGTGGGTATCATAGGCAGCAGCTGTGCACTCTCAGATGCTCAGAACTCCACGTTATTTGTCAAGATCTTAGTTATTGAGATCTTTGGGAGTGCTCTAGGTCTTTTTGGAGTTATTGTGGGCATCATCATGTCATCTCAAGCTACATGGCCTGCAGTTGTTGTAGCCTGAAACCTTTGTAGTCTTTGGATTGTTATTGTACCTACAATCTGCAAATGGCGGAAAATGGCGTACCAAGATTCAAGTGGGTATGGATCTATACTCATTTTTCACTTTGGGCAGTCATTAGCTCAGTTTTCTCATCAGGGATCAACCTAGGATGGTCCAATTAGCATGAGAGAAGAAAATATTCATCTCACATATCGTCCGATTCGGTGCTTCTTTGCTCGTGTGTGCCTTTAGGTCGGCGTTAGAAATTTGATTTTCTGAGCAGATGTGAAAATTGCGGTCGATCCAAACCTGAGAGCAACGTGTCTCTACCTGTATGGGAAGTACCTTGGCAACGAGATGGCATGTAAGAAGATTCTTGGGGACATTTTGTGTGTACTTTTATGGATATCTTAATGTGAAATGATCAGTTTTTCAAATAGTTGATTTCCCATCTATTTGTTTGTCCAGGAGAATAGCGACATAAAGTGATTTCCTATGCAGAAACTTCGATGACTATTTAGGAAACTCTATCTAATTTGTCGACCATTAAAATCATCATTTTTGACTTCGATGAGAATTGTCCTTCAACCTGGTTTTTGTCATAACTTTTTTGTGATGCTCTCATCTAGTCTCATATGCATACAAGAACCAACACAATCATATCAATGTGCCTCCGTAGTCTTGAGAAGCTCTCACTTCAAATTGAGCTCAAATTTAAAAAACAAAGTGTTAAGGATGGTTTTCATGCCAAATCCAAGGATTGTTTAGAATGTTTTGACCACATGTATATGCTACCTGCTCATATCCAAAACCTAAAAATCAAATACAAGTCGAGCAAAATGATTACATCCACATGGAAATCACCCTGAACTCACTATCTGTTGTGGCTCACAATGAACTCACTGTCTGTAAGGAATTTCCACAAGATGCTCAGAATCACTCCTGTTTGAGAATCCTCCAGCCAACGCTACAGTAGTTGACTCAGGCCGGGCAAGGTCAAGCTTTGACTCAACCATCAGTGCACCTCCAATTCAGTTGAGAACATTGACGTTTTCACACCTAAATTGATGCAGTGGAAGCTGAACTGAAACCTCCTTCAAGTGCAAGAGTGCAAATCAGGGAAAAAACCAACAATGAAATCTCAGAGGAGAAATCGTTCCATCTCAAGCAGTTGTTCCAGAAAAGATACCATCTGCAAGCTTACTGATACTCTGCTTGCCTAAGGTTAAGCTGTCCTTGAACCTCTTGGATGCCGAAACCAAGATGGCTTCAGAGGAATATCTTGCCGCATTGATTGAGGAATGTCCATTGATTGCCGGTTGGGGTTCCAGGGCGTCATTGAAGGGTGAAAAGAAGCGGTCATCTGGCGAAACCGAAAGCCTGTCTCTTAGTAGCTCTGGCCATTCCTTCCTCACGTGTTTGCGAATATTGGCTTCTGCTCTGCTGCGTCCTGCGTTCCATGAACCATGATTCGAAATCAACCCCTCAAAAACCAGGATTCATGATTTTCCAAATACCAAATATGTCTCAGATGGGGCCAAAGTTTATGTCGCTAAGAACATTGCATGTATTGGTCAAATACTAAATTGAACATAAAGAAAGCTCCCATACGACCTACTCAAAAACAGCTAAAACCAACATGAGACCCCATTTGGTTCTTTCGGGGTTAAGTCTGTTCATTTCAACTTATCGGAGTAATTTTAAGGTAAACCATCCTATGTGACTAATTGTGCCACTTTATGATCATTATGTATCAGTGTGATATGTACACTGCTAGTACATAGTGGCACAGTCACATGCCACAGTTTACCTTTATACTCCCTCTGTTTCATAATAAGAGTCCACCTTTTTGGGTAAGTTTTAACTTGACGTTTCTTTTGCCAAAAAAAGGCATCTCAATACTCAAAAAATGGGCTATCTTTAATAGTAGTATGTAGTTTTTGTGTCACTATCATTGTCCGCCCTGTTTGAAGTGGGCAATGCTCACGTTTGAAGTATAAAACATAGGACAAAAACTAAGAAAAATAACATGCCAAAAAAGGTGGACTTATGAAACGGAGGGAGTACAAGTCATAGCGTAACTCTCATTGAGGTGCTGCAAAGATTAGCTTTGATACGATGCAACACACGAGGAGAGTGTTTAAGAAATCAACCGAAAGAGGGCCAAAAATGGAACTCACCTCCAGTGCTCTCTCTAGAGCTTCTGGATCCTCGAGGTTTCACATTCTCTTGAGTACCATCTTCCCAGACCGCAACTTTCTCAATGGGGGTGACGACCGAGGTATCAAGGTTACTTTTGCTCAGTGTTACTTGGCCACCCTTTTCATCGCCTGCACATGAGCTACCAGTACTACTACTGCTCTCTGAGCTTTGCAACAACACGTTTCCGTTCCCAGGGTCCACCGTTGCGGCAGAGCTCTCGACTGGTAGCGGACCTTGGAAGAGTTCAGGCGACGCCAGTGGACTGCATGACTGATAAGGAGAGCTACCAGGACATGAGCTGCCCGGATAGGAAGCCAATGGACTGCACCGTGGCTCCAGGGGAAGAGGAACCACCATGGAGGCAGGACTGCCATAGGCTGTGTCTGATACTCCTGGTCTGGTCTTGCCTTTCAGCCTCTTCTCTTTCCGTGCGAGATCGTGCAGCTTTCTGCGCTTTCCTGTCAAGGTGATTTCGCCACTCACGTTGCGAGAGCTCTCGAGGCTGCTGTCTTCTGTTTGGGAGGCGACTGTGATGGGTCGTGTGATGGTCGACGCTTCCCTGGCTTGAGCTGCTACCTTGACAGCTTCTGCGGCATTCAATCGTGCCAGTTTCCAAGGGTTGATCCCCACTGATACCTTTTTCTGTTTCGCAATACTTTTGGTTGTTGCGGTTTTAGCAGCAGAAGAAGATTCCACGTCCCCACTCAAGGTCAATACCTTCTGTTTTCAGAGCAGACCAACCTTATGAGATCTAACAGGATTTTACATGCAGTGAGTGGTCAGATAAGTTTGCGTTTTGTAAAACTAGCCACAATTTCGAAGACCACAAGACTCTTAGTTCTCTATTGCACAACCCCTACAGAAGTTTGGTTTTGGTTGATGACAGACATTAGAAGAAAATTTGGTTCCTGATTTCAAAAATTGACCATCCATGTGTTAAAAAGTCATACACATGTCCCAGAGTCTCCGGGCCTCACAAGCTCACACTGACACCCCCTAATGTGACCAAAAAACACTTTCCTGCCAGACTCTGAATCTTGATGACTTTTTGACACTACTTGGGAACCGAATGGACCAAAAGTCTGCAAATTTTTCTTCTAATGATATGTCCCAACTTGCATAATATGAGGCTCTGACAATGTGCATGAACAGTGGATGGAAACAACATTTGTACCTGCTCATGCTCAACGAACATGCGAGGGGGTGTACAGAAGACACCCCTGTGCAGAGCCAGAGCCCCGGCGGAGCTGTAACCACTAATGGCCGTAGAATTCGAGCTTGTCGGTGAGGACGTCAAGCTGTTGAACCCATCCCCTTCTGCAAGATTGAGTTCTAAGCCTTGCTCTCTTGTTGCCAGGATGTAATCGTATGTTGTCATTCCCTATCCCAATGCACCACCTTAGGTTATTGTGGCCACAGAAAACCAACCATATTACACTTTGAACTCTTTTAAATCACCTCTTTGGTAACCAACGTACATGAGTTCACCACTTGGCATGTGGAAAGTGTCCTATCACATGTGTACATGATAGCAGATATTCTCTTACTGGAATGTGATATTGGATAGTGTGATAATAACGAGTTAGATTTGGGTACATGACATAAAGTAGAAGAATCCAGCCTGTCAGAGTTTTCTTATGATGATGCGCAATCATTTGACTAATCCAAGGTTTTGACTCTCACCTTAAGTATTAGAATGAGGTGGAAGATGAAGAGCTGACACAACGGGATTGTTGCCAACATGGCCAGCAGAGATAGAAACACCTGCAAAAGAATATCCAATTGGGCAAGTCTTAAATGGCAAAAGACTTTAACCCTGGAATCCAATTTCAGACAAACCAAGGAAGATGATTTTGCATAGTTCTGAATTTAGAACATTTCATATATTTGAGGTAAGCCAGGTTTTTAGAAAGAAAGCAGATGGACATTAGAAAGAACAACATTGCAGTGTAGGACCAAAGGTTCATGGCTTTAAAATGACAAATTCAATCCATCAGATTGTGAAAAATCAATAATTTAGATGGAACCAAATTATATATCACTGGAATCAGTGAAGCACGTTGCATGTGTAGGTCAAAAAGGAAAGAAATCTCATACCACAACGATGATGTAAGGTACTCGAGGGAAGCTACTTCCAAGTCGGTGAAAGATCTCCTTCTCAAAACTGGTCTTCTGTGTGAAGCAGCGGACAAGGACACCAATTCCAGTGCTCCACACGATAGTCAACTGCATCATTATAGAAAGCGTCAAATTAAGCATAAATTCAAGACACGTGAAAGTCAATCATGTTTTCAAAGGGCATGAGTTTGAGCAGTGAATTTTGGATCAAGCTGCGCACCAATAAGAGACACGCCACCATGAGGCTCACGAAGCTCCTGTAATTCCTCTTTCCAACGCAGTTGTTGAGCCACTGTGACCCAAGAAATCATACAACCGTTAAACACACAATCCCCAAGTAGCACGAAAAAAAAACGAAATTGACAAGAAAATTGTATAGATGGAAACTTGACATACCCGACAATGGTGATCGAATTCAAGCACACACTTGTCACAAGCCTTGCAATGCTTGCTGTGCCTTGATATCTGCCAGTACATAAAAGTTTCTGGATATGAGCCGATGACGGGATTTCTGAGGCAAAATCCTTCGTCTGAAGCAATGAAAAGCCAAAAGGGGGTTCTAATTCCTTGGGCTACTGGAGTTCATGCACTGGTGCTTGAAAAAATCAAGAACTAACACAACATGATTAGTTCATCAAAGATGTGTCGCGGCACCTTAGCTTGGCAAATGCTGCAGTAAAGCAATTGCTCGCCCACGTTGAACTTGATTGAATCGTCCTGTTTACAACAAGCAAATGGGAGACACAACCACCGAGCACAAATGCTGGGTTGTGAATGTTCTGTATCGAGAGCGAAGTCCATGGACTTGAGCACGGCCCTTGCAGCTCGTTGGGACTGGTGCACCCCGGGGTCAGCTGGATCACATCCCGCGCATCTCACATACAGAAGAAACACAGCTAGGACCTGTATTCTCTCGTTACAGAACAAACACATATAAGTCACAAAAGCAGTACCAATGGCAATAGGCACATGGAACCTCAACCCTGATATTGAATTTTGGTGATGCTCTTTATCAGTTGTCACTTACCACCGGGGAAAAGCTTGCGTAAATGTGGAACTTGAGTACATTGCTGCCAACGAAAGGTATGAAGAAGACGTAGAAGGAGAAGGAGATCCCCGAAAACACAGCCACCGCCACCGTCTGGTACTCCACACATATTAAAATAGACTCAAGACTCTTTCACTTCACAATTCTCGTTGCACAGATTCAATTGAAACATCACATGCATCATCTCAGTATTCCAGTTTTCTAAACCCCCATTGACCTTCAAGATAATCTTGGCCCTGCAATTGAAAAGCTTACTCGGCATTATTGCAAAGACTGAGGGTGATAAACCCCAGAGGGTCTTAAGTACCTGGAGAGGATGATACGGAAGCTCCCATCCATGGTTTCGCATTGTGCCCGGCAGTGCAAGAAAACCCCTGAAATTCACATATTCCGCAAACCCGAAAAACTGCAGCACGAGCTCCAACGAAACGCAACGACTATGGCGATGAATGAATCATCACATGGACTCTTTCCAGACCCCAAGTTGTTGACACTCAATCACGGAAAGAAGAAATATGGGTACACCTGCTCCAAGAAAGAGTGGTTGCAGAGCTCAATGAAGAGAAAGAAAACAACAGCCTTGCATTGCATTCTCTCATTTGGGCGGTAGCATGAAACGTTCAACGCCTGGAAAAGGCGAGGACTTTCGCACGAGATGCGATGGAAGAATCAGGTCTGCGGCAACGCCAATGGAGCGCAGGAGTGAAACTCAGAAGTTGAGCAATGTGGGTGATGGTGATGGTGAGCAGCTGAGGGGCTGAGGCTGGGAGGCTGGGCATTGGCATTCATGCGCCTGTCAGCTGCAGGTGCAGCTTTGGCCATAGACGGATTCATTAGGATGCCTTGCAACTGTGGGGAAACCCGGCCTCCATGGCTGCCTCCCTCGTGGCTTGTCACTGTGATGAAGCTCCGTCTGTCTCCGTCTGTCTGTGTCTGTCTGTTTGTGCCTGTCTGTCTGTGCCTGTCACCTCCGGCCAGGAATCAATTGATACCCTTTTGCTCTTTCCTCTTTGTTAGAGCATCTCCACATGTGGCTTGCCCTTTTCCCTTTTTAGACTAAATGTGAAGAGCCCTCTCAAAGCCCTTTTAATGGGGTGTATCTTTGTCATTCAATGTTTAAATCAAGATTTTTCTGGGTTTATTATATTTAGTTTTCAATTGTGTCTCTAATAATCTTTTAAATTTCATTTTTAGCGAAAGATAATTTTAATTTGGTGTGCCTTCTTAGAGGTCCCAGTGGAGATGCTCTTACTTCCTTTCTCTCCTCTCTACAGTCCACAATCAAGGGAGAAATTCTAGCTTAACTCCTAAACGCCGCTCAGATCAAAATCTGGCTTATAAATGGAACTGACTATTCAATTCCAACTGCTACGTGGATGATTTCCATCCAATTCTGGATTTGGCTTGGTCATGCCACCTCTTCAAGTTTAATTCAGATCATTCAAGCTATTTTTAGATTTTACATGGGGTCCCAACTACAAAAAGAGTCATAAAATTGGTTCACCGTGTAGTGTATTTTGGATTTTTTTGCTTTTTTTGCTTAAACTAAATTTAGGCCTTGAAAATGAGTTCAATTGCATTTGAGTTTAACTAACAAAATGAAGCTTGCCAAATCTAGTTTCTATTCCACTTTGAATTTTTGAGAAACTTTGAAAATTGAGTGCTTTATTGCAGTTACAAGTTCGGTGGATATTACCATAGTGTAACAAAAAATTCTAAATTTAGATACACGGATGGTTTTCATTAACTAGACTTTTCTTCATTGTAATTTACACCTTAGGTAAAAAATTCAGAATTTTCTAGTACATTTTGTAATTGATATAGATTCTCTTTACAGTCACTTCAAAAAATCATAGTAATTTCAAATTTTCACCAAAATTTATGAAAAATTCATGATTTGTAGTAGACATGTGGTTTCATCCACTAAAAATATAAAGTTGAATTCTTGTATTATTTATAATGAAAAAATTGAGTGTGACAGGTAAAGCATGATTCCATGGCCATAGGCCGAACCTTTAGGGGCTAACCTTAGTCCCTAAAAGCCCGAGGGGTATTGGACAAAATATAGATGTGTTATAATACGTACCTTCCATATGTTTGATGAAGTTTGGTTCAATAGACAAAATGTAGGGCATCATCTCTACAAATTATCCATATAGTTAAACTTCCAAAAAATATCTATAGATCTTTTTTTTAATATATTTAAAAGCATTAACCTTTGGAAATTTGTATAAATTCTAATTTTCACTTTTAGAGTTTAAAAATTTGCATGATTGGTTAAATTTGGTTTGTCTATTGTAAACTTCAAAAAAGAAAAAGAAATGATAGAGGGAACATCAATACTTTCCCCAAATAGCAAATTTTATAACACCAAGACAATGTTGAGGTGATTTACTTTGAAAATTTCTCCCGGGTGGAGTTTAACTCGGATTGACATAATTCAAATTGCGTTGGAAAGTAGACTTGATGCAGTATTTTAAAATATTTTTTATTTTTTCAAAAACATATTTTTTTGTTCCAGGCAGTGTGTTAGATTCAGGCAACAACCAAAAAATGATCCTTTGAGCATTTAGGGGCTAGAGGACTAACCTATAACTATGGAATATAGACATCATTTTAGTTGGTCTATTTTGCAACTATAATATATATGTAATATAAATTTTATAATTTTTTGGAATAGTGCCATATACTATCTAAATGCCATAAAAAAATTGGAATTATTGGTGATGATTTGAAATTACTATGAATTTTGAAGCTTAAAAATCAAAGAAAATTAATATTAATTACAAATTTTGCTCAAAAAAATATGAAAGTTTTACAACAATTACATATCTTAAATTTCTTACTGTGCTCAAAAATTATGTGTACATCGGAAATTAGGATGAAAAAACCTAAAACCGTGGAAAATCAATGAGCCATGGTAATACCCCTCAACTTAAAACTGCTATAAATTTTACATATTTTACATATTTTTTGAAATTTCAAATTGGTGATGAAAGTAGACTTGGTAAGCTTTATTTTTGTAGTTGGGCTCAAATGCATAAAAAATCATCCCAATAGCTAAAATTGGGTTTGAGTAGAATAGAGTCAAATGTTCTTGAATACACTCCACGGTATTAACGTTTTTGGCTTTAATGAGCCATAAAGAATCATAAGAACTTTTAAAGTATATAGTGCTAGTAGGAAAATTTTAAACTAATTTACCAAAAGAAAAGAAATTGATGAAAAAACCACATGGATGAAAATCTGTGAATGCTCAAAGAATGACCAGATTTTGATTGTTTAGGCGTTTAGGGGTTAACCAGCTATGATCCTACATTTTCTTGGACCAGACTCATTTTTTGGAGCATTTTCTCGGCTACTAGTAGACTTTAAGAAAATAGGGAATATTCTATGATTTCCTCTTCAAATGACCAATTTCGTTTTCAAAGACTTTAAACTCAATTTTGAATCTAAATCGGCTAATATGTAAGTAAAGGTCGATTCTCCATGGACTTTGCTATAGTCCCTGTTGGATTTCAACTTTGAAGCTCTTCCCTACCCGTGTTGGTTTTTGAGGTATTTCTTTCTTGTAGCCGGAATGACAATATTACACATGTAATGGTAAACAATTTTGGAAATTTATTTTCAGTAGTGATCATAATTTTTTTGATTTTCCATACTGTAGTCAGTTGTCAAGATTGGCGAAAAATAATTATAACAAAGAAGCCCAAACTTTTTTAGGAGATCAATTTTTCAAAAGAATTCTATTCTGTGTGGTCGAAAAGAGAATCTTGGAAAATATTCACAGAATTTGGCATTCATTTTGGCAAAAAAAATTTAATCATTAGACATGAGATGTCAACCTTGATGGCTAGGTATGGTACAAAATTTGGCTATTGTGATGTGTCTTAAGTAGAAATTTAATTTCCAATTTTTTTGTTTTTATCCCTATTTAGAGCGATATGGAAATTTTGGTACCTATTTGGCCCAAAAGGGTCAACTCTAGGTCCCAGAATTTTACAAACTCAAGACCTTTCTATAAAATTTTGGTTGCTAAAATATCAAAAAATTTGAGAGCTTGAAGTCTTCGTCAACGAGGTCTACACCCAGCTCCCAAACTCTGAGACGCTCAACACCTACATGTAAAATCCTGGTTGCTAAAAAAATTTAAAAAATTGAGAGCCATCAATTTGAGACACATCATCAATATCCTTCAAGAAAGTTTTATGTAAAACAATGAATACTTAAAATGAATAACAAGAAAAATTGTATGAAAATGGATTTTTTAATTGTGCGTTACAAAAAATGGCAAATGTTTTTTATACTAAGCTCAATCCTTTGAAAAAAGACAATACGAAGTTCCAAACATTTATGAAGATTGTATGGAATATCCTCTAATCTCTAAAATGTTTTACGATCTTTGTTTGTATCCGTTCAAAGATTAGAACTAAACGTACAAAAAAATTTAACACCTTCTCTTGAAACACAATAAAACATTTATTCTTATGCAATTACCATCACATTTTGTTCAACTCATTAGACTTAGTGAAGAACATTGCACGTATTCAAAAACAAGTCTTGGATGTTTGAACGGTTGAGATGAATTAGAGCCTTCAACATGTTCAAATCCTCAATGATCGATAGTCCTAGGCATCCTCGAAAGTTGAGATGAATTAAAGCAAAGAGATCGCCCAAGCCTTGGATGGTTGACAAACGCGTGTACCAACTGAGGTTGAAATAAGTTATAGCATACAATTTGCTCAAATCCTCGATAGTCGACAATTCCTTGCAATTTGTAAACTCAAGGTGATCCAAACCAAGTAGATTACTCCAACTTTGGATGGTTGACAAAATCGTGCATCCACTAAAGTCAAGATGAGTTAAAGCCTGCAAATTGCTCAAATTCTTGATTGTCGACAATCCCTAGCAATATCTAAGGTTAAAGGTGGGTTAAAACAAGGAGATTGCTTAAGCCTTGGATAGTTAACAAACTCGTGCACCAACTAAGATAGAGATAAGTTAGAGCTTACGACTTCCTGAAATCCTCAATTGTCAAAAGTTCTTCACAATTTGTAAGGTCAAGATGGATAAAAGCAAAGAGATTGTTCAAGCTTTGAATAGTTGACAAACGCGTGCACCAACTTAGGTCTAGATAAGCTAGAGACTGCAACTTGTTCACGTCCTCAATTGTCAATAGTCCACAACATTATTTAAGGTTGAGGTGGGTTAAAGCCCCGGGGAAGTCACTGTCAAAAATTTAAATAACCATAAGAGAACAAATTTAGGGTGTCTTTTATTCATTTGAGATAAAATTTATAAATTTTTAGAAATAATATAGGGTGTTTGTTAACCAATTTGAAAATATTCCTAGAATATACCATGAATTTATCCTAAATATACTGTAAATAGTAGAATATTCTAATTATTTAATAGCCCCCCCCCATTATATACCCTCTATTTGCTTATGTATACCAAAATTTACACTAAGTGACTTCCCGAAGTAGGTTAAAGCAAAAAGATTGTTGAAGCCTTGGATGGTTGACACACTTGTACACTAACTAAGATTGAGATAAGTTAGAGCCTGCAACTTGCTCACATCCTCAATTGTCAATAGTCCGCAACATCGTTGAAGGTTGAGGTGGATCAAAGCAAGGAGATTGCTCAAGCCTTGGATGGTTGACAAACTTGTGCACTTTCTAAGATTGAGGGATAAGTTAAAGCTTGCAACTTGCTCAAATCCTTGATTGTCGATAGTCGGCAGCATCGTTCAAGGTCAAGGTAGGTCAAAGCAAGGAGATTGCTTAAACCATGGATAGTTAACAAACTCATGCTCCCACTTAAATCAAGATGAGTTAAAACATGCAAATTGCTCAAATCCCCAATCGTTGACAATCCCTCGCAATATCTAAGGTCAAGGTGGGTTAAAATAGAGATTGCTTAAGCCTTGGATGGTTGACAAACTTGTATACTGATTAAGAATGAGATAAGTTAGAGCTTGCAATTTGCTCAAATCCTTAATTGTAAATAGTCCATAGCATCCTTCAAGGTAGAGGTCGATCAAAGTAAGGAGATTGCTCAAGCCTTGGATGGTTGACAAGTTTGTATAACCACTAAGATTGAGATAAGTTAGAACCTGTAGCTTTTTCAAATCCTCGATTATCGATAGTCCGCAACATTGTTGAAGGTGGAAGTGAGTCAAAGCAAGGAGATTACTCAAACCTTGGATGGTTGACATAACTTGTACATTTACAAAGATTGAGATAAATTAGAGCCTGCAACTTGCTCAAGTCTTCAATTTTCCATAGTTTACAACATCGTTGAAGATTGAAGTGGGTCAAAGCAAGGAGATTGCTCAAGCCTTGAATAGTTGACAAATTCGTGCACCAACTAAGATTGAGATAAGTTAGAGCCTGCAACTTGCTCACATTTTCGATTGTCGTTAGTCCAGAGCATCGTTCAAGATCAAGGTGGATCAAAGAAAGGAGATTGCTCAAGCCTTGGATAGTAGACAAGCTCGTGCACCAACTAAAATTGAGATAAGTAAGAGCCTGCAACTTGCTCACATCCTCGATTGTCGATAGTCTCCAACATCGTTGAAAGTCGAGGTGGGTCAAAGCACGCAGATTGCTCAAACCTTGGATGGTTGACAAACTCATGCACTCACTAAGGTTGAGATAAGTTAGAGCCTGCAATTTGCTCAAATCTTCGATTGTCAATAGTCCGCAACATCCTCCAAGGTCGAGGTGAGTCAAAGCAAGGAGATTGCTCAACCCTTGGATGGTTGACAAATTCTCGCACCGACTAAAACTAAGATAAGTTAAAGCCTGCAACTTGCTCAAATCTTCGATTGTTAATAGTTTGTAGCATCGTTGAATGTCGAGGTGGGTCAAAGCAAGGAGATTGCTCAAGCCTTGTATGGTTGACAAACTCTCGCACCGACTTGTATGGGTCAAAGCACGTAGATTTTTTAAAACTTGGGGGGTTGTAGGATGCACAAAACCCTGAAATGCGAACACTTTTAAAAATTTGAATTCCAACAACCTAATGCTATTATAACTAACACCACACTCCATCAAAAAATTATAACGATGACAATTGCGTATTTCAAGCCATCCAAGACTTTTTGGAACTTCCCAACCTGTGATTGTTATAAGGTTTGTACAATTCTTGATGATGAAGCACCGCAAATTGGGATATCTTTTCAAATCCAAACACTCAAGTTCATTACACTTATAGAGGTTTAAAATTTTAATATGTTGAACTGAAAATTGCGCACTTGAAAACTTGTTATGATAAGTCTTGAGGCATGGATTCTTGCATAACATTTCCTTGGATAGGTTCTCATACACCTTCAAATCTAAAATCCATTTTTTGTCTATTCCAGAATGTGATGGTTTCAAATGTTTCTCTTTTTCAACAACCATGTCCATAACATTCACATGTTCGAGCT
This sequence comes from Pohlia nutans, assembly GCA_022496805.1. Lineage (NCBI taxonomy): Eukaryota > Viridiplantae > Streptophyta > Bryopsida > Bryales > Mniaceae > Pohlia > Pohlia nutans. The sequence goes on along the minus strand of CM040085.1, from coordinate 7,247,710 downwards.
CCAAAAGTTGAAGAATCTACACAAACACATCATCACATAAAGTTAAAATGATTATTGTATAACCAAAGTTCTTCCTATTGGTATAGTAAACTAATAGAGCAAAGTTTAATTCTATGAAGTAGTTTACATAGGAAGTCAAATACCGCCTATACTCTTAATTATCAACAGATTGAACTTCAAGAACTTCAATTATTTTCCTACACCCAATATGAATTAAAATAACCGATTATCAATTCAAAATATTGGCAACAGAAACTTACGTATTTGTGAATTTCCCATGGTTTACAATCTTGTACAATTGCCAACCTTAGACATACTTCTTCCAAATCAAATACTTTTTGAGTTGCCTCCTTTTCTAGCATCAACCTTGTTTCATGCTTATTCTTCATTGAACAATCTTGGACCAAATTCAATAGTGTGGTTCTCAATTCTTCATTCAAAGTACTAAACATATTGGTTGGATATCATTGCAAATCCCATCTTCACATTTTGTGCGCACATTTTTTGTTATAACCTACACTCCGGGTGATTGCAAGCTACGGTCTACCAAGTGGGGAGTGCAGCTTGTGCAGCTAAAGGCCTTGCAGCTCGTGCACTAGCGTAGTAATGCGCACCTCTCAACTTTCAATTAGATAAAAAATTTCACCATCCCAAATAGGGTTTATGCTAATACTTTCACTTTAGCAATTGTTAAGTTAATTTCAAGTCTTTGGGCATTACTCAATAGCCTTTTCTGTTTTTTTACCGAGTAGGGGTAATTAGAGCCTTTTTTACATAACATCCTTAGCTAGGTTTTATGAAAAATGCATTTCATATCCCACCTCTGAAATTGAACCATTATTTCATTTCCAAAAAAAAAAAATCCAAAAAAAAGTTTTAACTGCACGAAAATCTTAAAAAACAAAAACATCACCAAACAATTAATTAAAAAATAAGTAAGCGTAGTACCCAAAAAAATAAAATATAGTACCTTTGTACACACTTGTGGTATGTTGCTATAAATTTTTGAAGTTCAATTTTGACCCCCTTCTAGCATTTCCCATAAAATAGGTGCACTTTTGACAAGCGACACGCTACCAAATCTAAGTAGAAATGCTTAATTTGGATAGAAAGATTGAAAATTTGCAAACTTTATTGTGGTAGACATCTTAACTTTAGAATTCTAGAAACAATGCAATTTGTTTCGTCACAAAATTCCATTCCAATATTTATTGATGATTTTCCAAAGATTGGGTAAGTGCACAAATTTGCATGCCGCAACAAAAAGTTTGGGTGACCGTAGCTTGCAACCACCCCTCCACTCAAGACCCAATTAGAATGAATGTTGATATATTGAATTCATGACACTATCACCTCATCTCTATTTTGCACTTACAATCTCCTAGCAAAATAATCATATCGTCATATGCAACAAACAAGTAAATTTTAAAATTATGAGCCAACTCCTTTAGAAATTCACTCCATGGTAACCAAATGCATCATTAATGTACATAATGATAATATAAAACATGAAATCAATAATCCATCCAACATTTCTTCATAAAAGGTACACGCTATAACACAAGATTGATGTGAACCGAAACTTACAACTCCATTGTCAAATAAACTTTTGTTCGAACTTGATGGTGCATTGTAAGGTGGTGGATTGTATGAGCTCAATAGATCCACTTCATTGCAAACACTAGAGTTGAGCTTGGCACGCTTTTGAGACCTGGCTTTAGGAGGCCAACATCGACAAATTTCATCCATAGTTTTGTACCATTCCTCACTTAAGATCGTTGCCACTTTCAATTCAAGTCGTTCTTCTTCAGTGATCTTCGAAAACATCTTTCCAAATTTTGTGCAATATTTCTTGTATGTCTTGTAAGCCTTCAACAAAGTGTCATATCGGAGCCGACATTGATCTTCTGATGGAAAGGTTCCCAATTTGTCTCCAATCTCTTGAGAGATGAGATTCCAACGTGTAGCACCTTGGCTCCCTTTGCAAGACCGACCCCCTCCAACCTTGCAACTCAACAAAATGGAAGTCTCCTCCTTTGTCCAACAACAACCTCTTTTATTTTTTCCCTTAGGATGATTTACTACAATTTGACTTGATTGTTGTGCAATCTTAGCATCATCTCTTGGACTATCTTCCAATCTTAATTCCCAACTTGATTGATTGAGACATTGTTGTTGTTCATTGCCAATTGTGTTTTTTCCAATTGATAAATGAAATGCATGCTTACTCTCCATACCTTGTGTGTTGAACATAATTGGACTTTTGTTTTGCACATCTTCAATGCCTCCTTCGAAAACCTCAATCTTTGAGCGAGGTGTGTTTCTTCTACTTCTCTTGTGATCTTGACACAACACCCTATTTGATGAATTTTCGTGTTTCTTGTCCAATAGAGTTTCACTTCTTGTTTGATGGTCCACACTTGCAACTTCAACGTCTCGTGATTTGTTATCCAAATCTAATCTCCAAGTTGTTTGATGGATTCTTGCATTCATTTGTATAGAACATTGTTGGTAATGTGTCTATTGCATTTTCACTCAATAATGAATGAACTATATCTTTGCTCTCATTCCGTTGAACAATGGATTGGGTTTGACTATTGTTCTGCAAAGCTTTAATGTCTTTATCACAATAACCTGGCACATTAAATAACATCACATTAATGCTTGAGAGACTACATCATCACATTATAAAACTGATCAACATTGAATAAGGATAGAACTTGTAGTTTAATTTGGAACACTAAAGCAATACTTCAGCGTGAAGAATACATAGAGGTCTTCCAATGCATGCAAATCAATAGAACAAAAAATCTCCACTACATGATGAAATACCAAATTGCAAGTGTTAACATTAGTTCCTATATCAACTATGTATAAAATCGCTTGTTTATGGTTATAAAAATTAAACATTACATTTGAAGAATTTGTAGTGAAAAAGCACATCACCTTCATTCTCTAAATATGCCTGAAGTTTTTGGGAGGGCTTTGAAAGTATTTTGACAAAGTTTTCAAAAGTCATACGCATTTGGGAGCTTTTCCAAAGCTCTTCAATAAGGTTTTGAATAGTCAATCGCTTTGCATATTGTTCTTGAGATATTCCTCTAAGTTCGCAGATGAGGTTGTGGATATGTGTGCGTTTGGCATAAACTTCCTCTACAAAGTTTGGACTTATGAAATGGACTCCCCTCTCACTTGAAAGAAACTTGAAGTCTTGTGAAGTTGTCTTTTGAAGAAACACTTCAACATAATGTAAGAGGTACAAACCACAATCATACTTGTTGTCTTGTTGTGGAACCTACAATATATACTTACACAATCAATACTTCATAGAATACAACGACAAAATCTCTATACAACTTTTGCATAAAAAAAATTGCACTAATACACAATCATACCACTCTGGATACATCCAAATATATCTTATTGCTTGGCCATAGGAGACATTACCTCACATTCAATATACTCCATTAGAGAGAGTGCTATAAATTGGTCTTTGTTCTCTAAAGCTTTGAATTTATCCATCCATGCTTCTAAGATATAACTGCACATGTCACATAATCACGATATAAGAAAACATCCTGCTCTAAGGTGAAACCTATGTTTTGTAACCAATCCCTAAAATATGCAATTTGTCAATCTCACATAAACCTAGTAAATTGAAATCTAACATGTTTTAAAAAGTAATTAGTTACAATAGTAGTACATTGCACAAAAGAAAATCAATTTCACCACTCTAAAAAGGGATCAAGGTAGATCACTAGGAGAATATGCCAGTACTTATGGGATAAAGAGTTTCACAGCATTAAATGGCAATGGATAGATCAATCTCAATAATAACATGTACTTTGAATCTATGATGCCATTGAAAGACTAACCTTCGGACTTGGCTTTCAAAGCTTTCATGTTGCCCTTCAATAGGATCTAGATGAAGGATACAAAGTGAGCCCTTCTTTTCATCTATAAAAATAACATAGGGTTAGTTGGACAAACAATTCGCAACCAGATTACACCTCCAATAACATACAGTGAAAGACATCCTTACCATATGCACTTGTAAGGTTACTAAGATGACATATGACGATGAGGCTCCAATGCGAACTGCCATTCAACCAAATTCACCTCAATATAAGTGCTCAAAACAACACGTCTTCTTTTTGAATGAATAATTCTTCTATATTACCATCTACACATAAGGTTACACTAACCAAATGCTAAAAATATATTGAATGTTGTAATGAACTCTCACAATGTACAAGCAAGATTTAATACAAGACAGAATAGGACTACCACCTCTTAATCACTGAATGAAGATGTAGTCCTTTTCAAATAGGTTCACACCCCTAGTCCACTTCCGGAGTTGCTCATAATCCACTTTCGAGCGATTGATGTTTGTACATGCAGTGCTCTTTAAAAGCTTTGTAAAAAAATAGCTATTAAAGAAATAAAAGCAGTGTTCAATCTCAGGTGAAAGTCTCCTTTCCAAATACCTGCATTTGGAGCAACACATATGTAGAGATTTACATTAATAGCAATCTCCATTCTAAGGTGGGAAACCATATGCCATACATACCCCTTACTTTGAGTAGTTTCCATCAATAAAAACGAGTTTAGTTTTATCATTTTTGCTTTAATTATAGAGGATTCTAATGCACTTACAATATATATCATTTCGATTTTAAATGAATAAGTTATAGATTTTTGAAATCTGAAACAATAAGGTTCTATCACAAGCCTGGAGCCCCTTGAACCATGAATTAAAAGAGGTTTGAAGCCTCCAAAGGACCGTTTCGATACCCGTGCTAGAAGCTGATATTTTGTTGAAGATCTTATTTTAACTAAAAATATAAAAATATAAATCTTGTAAAGAAAATATTATTAAAAAGTTATTATAAAATGTTTAAATGTTTTTTAAATATTTATTATTAAAAACTAATTTAAAAATATTAAAAAATTATTATCTAGTCTGACGTGGCCATAATCGGATCCACATTAGATCCACGTCAAATTTATTTTTTTATTTTTAAATATTAATTTTTGGAATAGTAACTCGAAGCCACCTTTAGAGGCCTCATATTTTATCTAATGAGACTTGCATTGACCATGTATCTCATGGAAGAATCTTTGATTGTGCTAGAAACTAAAAGCATCTCATTTCTTTCAAATCACATGTTTGCATGACACTTGCATTTAATCCTTAAACGTCAAGAGGGCCTGGGTGGGCAACCTGGAAGGTATCTAAATTTTTGAAAAAACAAAAAAAAAAAAAAAACGGCACTGCAGGCCAACCACTGCTGCGGCACTACTGCACTGTGGCATTTTTAAAAAATATGACCTCAGTTGCCCAACCTCAACTCTTGTTCAAATCAAGTACTTGGATTGCTTGTGTATGCTTCCACAATCTCCCAAATAAGGTGCAAGTCGAGAATCTAACAAGCTTTTTTAGTAGCTTTCCAACACACCAATCCTCGCTTGATTTGATTGAGGAAAACTACTTTTTTTCTAGATTATTCTTTCATAAAAAGCCCATATAGCCCAAACGATTTCTCCATTACACAGAGGAAGGCCAGGATTACTCACCTGATATAGAAGTCAACAATGTTATTGCTCAAAAACCTCATTGGTTGTAGCCCCTCCATATCTTTCTCGTTGATCGTCACAGCATGGTCTTCACCTTCAGGATAGGTAAGCCATTCATCTTGTTGACTGCTGCCCTGCAAAGAATCGCCAACGATCTCTTGATGTTTATCTCCGATGGTGGTGTTCTCTTGTGGTATTCCGAATTGTACTGCATCCCCATGGAAGGCTTGCATACGCTCACATTCTTCGTGTGTGACACCTGAAAATCATGTGCTGCACTATTAGCACGTTTTCTCATTCTCAGCTATTGAAATCGCCTAAGATCCACCTCTCAAAAATTATGCAACTTACCATGTTTGGAGACTGGCGAAGTGCGAGAATGATGCAGTGTGAAAGTATCAACATCTGCTCTGGAGGCATTCGACCGTATCTGGGTCGCTGTGTTATATGTCTTTGGAGGGCTTCCACACTCTTGCGACAAATCAATTGCTTGGGGATTCTGCTGCTCAGCAAATTGATACACTGACCGTGTTGTCCTTAAAGCATCCACATCCTTAGAAGCGTCAGCACGCTTAAAATTTAGGGGGTAATCTCCTGCCCCAGCTTCTGTCATATGGCCCAGCTTGGGCAGACTGTCGGACGACATGTCCTCAGAGTAGCACAGAAGACCCCCTGCAAAGTGAAACAAACAATTCCGTTCAAAGCCATGCACTGGTGTGCCGACTAGCTGAGGACTAGGAAAGCAGTTTCCTGCGAGACTAAAATCATACAAGTACTATCCAGCGGGTCGCCCGTAATTGACTAACTACTTTAACCCCTAAATGCCCAAGGGTTTTCTTAAGAAACTAGACGTGTTATATTGCCCATTGTACTCAACTTTTATGACTTACAAACCTTAAATATATGTAGAGCACAACAATAAGACAACATCCATACAATTTAATTTTGGAAAAATGCTATGAATTATTTAATAATCAATTTATAAGAATTATCTTTGAAAATTCATAAAAAATGCACGTTTAGTCATTTTGATTTGGAATCAAGTATGATAGGTCAAAAACATTGGTTTTACATGGTAGTTACCTTGTTCATGTTAGATCTAATCTCATTTGATAAAAACCTAAAAGATTTCATTCTGAGCAAATTTTCAAATTTGTGATAGTTTGAGATACTGTCACTTTGAGGGCTTTAGAGAATATCACTAAATATTTTTTTTAGGTCTTTTATTTGGGATGGTTGATCAATTTGAATATCTACAAGGGAAAAAAAATCACGCTCAAAAATTGTTATTTTTGCATAAGATATGGACATTTAAAGTTGGCTGAAATTTTGGTAATCTTGAAATTTTGATGGACCAAATATGGTCGGTTAGGCAGTTAGGGGTTGAGACATAAGTGCCTTTGAGTCTCTCCCTAAAATAAAAAATTTACTTGTTTTGGTTGAAAATAAAAAAATCTAAAATTTAACTCTTAGTACTACCCGTAAAAAAATTTAAACGGGTCAGGAGAATTAAACTGCCCTCACAGATTTGAGCTGAAATTTTCGGGCGACCATATTTGGTCGCTCAGGCAGTTAGAGGTTAAAGAAGCTAGATTTTTAGTCCTGAGGGCACTCATGTACTACACGGAAAATAGATCATCGTTCAGAAACTGAACGAACGAGTAAGCTCGAGTCATTCAAATCTTCAGCTGTGAGTGCGGACCAAAACTAGGAAATTCCACGGCTTCTGAATTTACAAACTTATCAACGAACCTCACGCACACACCTTGCACCGCTTCAATATACGCACCTCGCAGACACTAAAAGAACTCGGCACAACAGCCTTGTGAAGCACAGGGCACCTTTGGCACGTTCCAAGATGGGAAAGCCAAGGGTTTCCTAGGACAGGAAACAAAGAGTCACAGGTCATGTGGGAATGTCCCAAGTGGGAAAAATTAAGCATTTCCCGCATGACCATGAGGTCGAAGCTGCTTCAAAGTCGAATTTCCCACATGCCACTGTTCATGCACAAGGGAGACACCAAATTTTCCCACCTGTCCCAAGCGGGAACCTGCCAAAGGCGCCCTGTGAAGCGGAATGACGGATTTAAATTGTGCAACATCTCACTCTGCCGCACAAAAACGAAAGGCACAAACGGCATGTGACAACCTCCAAACTTCGATCCTTAAGCCAAGTATTGACTTACCGTGCCTGCCGCTCTTCACAAATCATTGCACAGTGGAACTTATGGCATTTTGAACCCTTATCGAAACTGGTCACAACCAAATGTCGCAGCCGCGGCCTATAGAAGGAAGCAGATTGCAGCTGCTGCTCTGTTTCTCTTCACCAAAGCGTCACCAAGGAACCTTTAATCAACTGAACGTAAAAGCTACAAAGCGCTAGAGTAAAGATAAAATGATTGCCTGTGACAGACCTGCATATGTTACTGGCGCAGAGCTTGACTGTAATTTTGGAAAAGCCATACGGTTACATGATTTCTGCAGATCAACGAATTCGCAGCCAAGCTCAAGGTCTCCTTGGATTCCCCGGCCTCCAGTCTTGGAAGTGCGAGCAAGAATTCGTGACCTGGAAGTGCGGAGAATTAAATTGGTTGCTCGAGAGTACCGTGGATGGCAAGGGAGGAACGATCTCCAAAGACACATGCATGGATCCGATGCACTGCGGAACTTCAGGAGCAGGAAGAACGGGAAGAACGAGACTTCGTTACACAAGACCAGCCGCGGACTGAGGGAGAGCTGAAGGCGCAAGTGATCACTTGCAGTGAAGCGGAGCAATGGCAGGCACGCAAGGTCCGTCGGAGCAGAGAAAAGGGTTGACTGGCTCCGACACTACGGCTGCGTACAGACAACTGAACGCAGTCGTCGTCAACTGAACGCAGACTGATGACAAATCGGTGGCAGTGACGACGGACGGAGCCGAGCTTCCGGTATTGGACGGAACGGCCCTTGACTCATTCCCAGTCCGATATTGGAGCCGTGTGCCTATGAATCGTTCCTGTGCATATTCGGGCCCTTGTTAGCAGGATTGGTGTGTAGAATCGGCCAAACTATGCGGAATTAGTCATAAATACAGAATTTGCCCTTCCCGATGATTCTGCGTTGTTGGACGCTTAGGGGTTAATGTCCAAGGAGAACCGACCTTTGATTAGTCATAAAGTTCTTAATCCCTAATGGCCTACAATCTTCTCTAAATTTAGAGAATTGCAAAGATGCATTATAAATTGCAACTAAAAGGGATATTTTGAACTTGATGTATGAATAAAATTTCTACATTATAAATTTTAGATTCGAACCATAAAATTCTATCTATGATTGCTATCACCATTATTTTGTATAAAATTTGAAACTCAAAACTCAAATTCTTTTGTAATTCGATTACGTATAAGATATTGACAATTTGTGAATGAAATTTGTTGTGATTGGTTGAAATGTAATAATCTAAGCCTAGTGATTTTTGAAGATTTTTTGGTAGCTTAATTTTATGAGTTGACTTTTTCAAGAGCACTTTTGAACTATTTTAAACTAAGATCTTAAAATGTCTGGATGAATCACTGCAACATGGAATGAGGCATAAATTTTTAACAAATCATCCCCGTTCTAATCAATTCACACATGCATGATGCTAACTTTCTATAAAATCTAAAGTAAAAAATCCACATTGTAAAAAGTGCTTGACGGATGAGAAATCGTGGATTAAATCTTTACATCGTCCAAAAATTGGATGCCTAGGTAGGTCAAGGCTCATACCTTGCTCTATCACACCCTTTACATTGTAGCAGCAGTGTAGAGAAACTGTTGATAAAATAATTCAACTCTCCAATCCTTTTCACTTAGACCAGCTAAAGTTAGAGAAAATTCTCTAAAATTCCTCTGATCTTTTGATAGATGCTCAATATTTGGAGGTGAACACTAGCGAGGCTCAAGAATCTTACAATTATGGACCTTTATATTACAGATTAGCCAATTTAAATTTCAAATTGCCCTCGGGGAGTGCACTTAAAGTTAAAACTAGGAATCACGTGAGTGCGTACTTTTGACCCCCCTATGTATGTACTAAAAAATCATTTAAATTTTGTAAAAAGAATATGAAGCTGTTAAACACAATCTAAAGTTCTTGTTGTATAAATTTCAAAAAATAATCACTTGTAAATATTTTTCAATTGAATTTTGAAGCAAAAAACAACAGATTTTAGTTCAAACTTCTATCATTTTTTTTATTAGATTTAAAAAAAAATTGGTCCTGAAATTTATGCCAAATGATAGATATATACGTAATGATTTGGCATTTAAAAAATCTTAATTTAAAAACTATTTTAAGGCCAAGTATTATAGGGGGTATGCTATTAAAACGCACTCACGTGTATTCCGAATCTTAGCTTTAAGTGCACTCCCCGGGAAATTGCCTAATCGAGTTCAAAATTTTAGGAAAATAATTGATCATTTGAAATGGAAATAAAAAATTATTCCATGTTTTCTTAAGGGGCCAGTTGAGAGAATGCTTTAGAAAACTGGTTGATCCAAGAAAATGTACAATTTTAGGTGATTAAAATAAAATTTCTTGCTAGACTCTGTTCCAAATGCCTTTAACTATTGTATGTAATTGAGCTTAATGTGAAAAGTAGTTGTATTGCATGATGCACAATAAAATGTTCATTCTCATGCATTCTCCGTCAATCATACCAAATTTCATGTTAAAAATATATTTATTATTAGTGATGTTTCTCTTATTTTATTCATTCATTTGCTGTTAGCTGGGTTTTTCACATGTATGGAAGTGTTTGAAAGTGCAGTTGGTAGCTTAACCCCTAACTGTCTAAGCGTCCATTTTTTGGACGATGTACAGATTTCATCCATAATTTCTCATCCGTCATGCACTTTTAGCAGTGTGGAATTTTTACTGTAGATTCTATGGGAAGTTAGCTTCATGCATATGTGATCTGATTAGAAAGGGGATGATTTGTGAAATTTTTATGCCTCATTTCATGTTGTAGTGATTCACCCAAAATTTTGAAGATTTCAGTGTAAAAGTGCTCCAAAAAAAAGTCAACTCATAAAATTAAGCAACCAAAAAATCTCCAAAAATCACTACACTTAGAGTATTACATTTCAACCAATCACAAAAAATTTCATCCGTAGTTTGTCAATATCTTATTCGTAATTGAATTACAAAATAATTTTGAATTTCACGTTTCAAATTTTATACAAAATTATTGGTAATAGCAATCATAGATCTAACCGTATGGATAGAATCTAAAATTCATAATGTACAACTGTTATTTATATATCAAGTTCAAAATATCCCTCTAGGTTGCATTTTATAATGCATCTTTGCAAAACTGCCGAATTTGGAGAGGGCTCCAGGCATTTAGCGGTTAATCACGGAAGTGAACATTTGAGTAGCAGAAGGGGATAGAGATACTTAGTTTCTTGATCAACTGAGTTGCTAAATCAGGTTTTTTTTTCTAGAACAATGCTCTAGCCTCAGGGAAATCATTTAGTGTGAATTTTGATATACATGAGCGAACATAGGGTATTTAATGGGGACCTATGAAATAATTGGAATATTTGACTATTTATAATATATTTAGAGTATATTCATGGCATGTTCTAAGAACATTCATAAATATTCTCAAATTGGCTTTAAAACACCCTATATTACTTCTAAAAATTTACAAATTTTATCTCAAATGAATAAAAGACACCCGATATTTGTTCTCTCATGGTTATCTAATTTTTTTTTATAGTGACATTCCTTGGCTCTAGCTGAAGGGACCGTGAAAAATTCCACGTCGATTATGATGTTTAAAAATTGTGTTGGGTCTTGGTAAATGGACATGTTAAAAGTCTTGTACATTTACTATGACCTTCAAACAGTGGAGGAGGCCGATAGGGAGACAAGGTACACAACAAGGAGAGTTACTTGGAATCGAGGGAGGTGAAGTAGACTAAACGATCTGTACTGACCAAGTGAAAAAGTCAGGAATATTATTTAAGCCACTCAAGCAGCGGTTTAGGATATCTAGACTATCCAAATACTTACTAGTTTAGGCAAGAAGGATATAACACGCATTTCATTAAAACTGGATTACCAGACTTGAAAAGTGATAGGAAGTGCTGCCCTTCTCAATTATTTTATATAAAACCTAGCGCAAAATCAATGCCATTCTCGTTAGAAAGGTACCAAATGTCTGTTGTGCATTTCGACCTTCTCTTCCTACGTCTTTTTCCATTTCAAAATGCAATGATAGGCGTTCCAAAAATTTTGATTTTGAAGAGTCAATTTGTATCAATACTTGGCAAGTGTTGCCACAACAAAATTATTCGTTGGTATCCAAAAAGATATTGGTCGTTGGCATCAGCCAACCATAAGCCTTCTTTATCTCTAAGAAACATCAATAGGCACATCATTCAATTTTGATTTACTAAAGTGAAAAATCACCTTATGGTCAATTCCATGTAAGGGTATTACGCATTGAAATTTGTAACATAGATTGTAACAAAGTTTAATTTGGCAAACTGATTGCACTATTATACTCAAAGGTATAAATGTAGTTAGTTTGATATCATTCATAGTACAGTTAGTAAAACCCAATGACATTTTGGAGATGTTCCTTTTGTGTAAATTAGATACATTGAATTGTTAGTAGTGTGAATTTTTACTATGGTAGTGTGATATTTTTTAAATAAGAAGATGTACCTACTATTGATGTTTCTTATATATTTGCACGATCCAATATAAGTACATTACCAATATCTTTCAAGAATTTTTAATGTAAAACAATGAATAATTTTTTTCTTTAAATAACAAAAGATAGAGACTTTGATATTCAAAAGTATAATTTGATATGATTGATGGAGATTGCATAAACATGGGTTTGTATATTGTGTATTACAAAGAATGGCAAACGATTTTTACACTAAGGTAAATCTTTTGAAAAATTACAAAACAAAGTAGCAAAACATTTTAGAAGATTGTGTAGAGTATCCTTTGCTATAACCTCTAAAATGTTTTATGATCTCCATTTGCACCTTTCAAAAAATTGAACTTGATGTAAACAGTTATTTGACATTTTCTCTTGATATACAAAAAAACATTCATTCTTATGTGATCACCATCACATCTTGAACTTGGAAAGTTACCCCAGAAAATTGTTAGCTACATGCATCACATGAATAGAAAAATAAATCTACAATCTTTTAATTTCAATGATGTAAAACTACGTATTAGCAATTTATGCACTTGAGCAAGTGCATTGTTGGATTTAATTGGTTGGAGGCAAAACTGGCCATTGTAGAATATTTAACCCCCCAAAAATTCTGAGGTTCTCAATTGCATGGACTTTCATTTACATAATTCATTTGATAATACTGACACACATAAGTTACAAAAACTTAACCCCTAAACGTCCTCACCTCTGTCCAATTTGGGCAGTTTTGCAAAGAAGCATTATAAAATGCAACTAACATGAATATTTAAAATTTGATGTATGAATAAAAGTTATACATCTTGAATTTTAGATCCAATCTATACAGTTAGATCTCTGATTGCTATCACTAATACTTTTCTATAAATTTTGAAACATAAAATAAAAAATTATTCTGTAATTCGATTACAAATAAGATATTTACAATATGGGGATGAAATTTGTTGTGATGGCTTATAATGTAGTACTCTAGGTGTAGTGATTTTTGGAGATTTTTCGGAGGTTCAATTTTATGAGTTTTTTTCTTCAAAAACACTTTTAGACTAAAATCTTCAAAATTTTGGGTGAAACACTGCAACACAAAATGAGGCATACATTTTCAAAAACTGTTTGCTTTTCGATCGGATCACACACACATGAAACTAACTTCCCATAAAAAATTCAGTAAAAAAATCACACTACAAAAAGTGCATGACGGATGAGAAACTACGGATGAAATCTGTACATCATGCAAAATATGCATGGTTGGGCAATTGGGGGTTAATCATGAAGCAACAAATGATACGTATCGTGATATTACAATTCGGAAAATGACCAATACAAAACATTATATTACACCCTTGTACATAAATTTGAAAGTCATGAAAATTCCATATATATAAAAGATATATATTTGGTCCTACGTAGTCTAATCTTGAGTAGTCTGAGGAGTTTCTGGAATCACAGTGGAGGATTGAATCCCAACCTCCAGTCCTTCTTCGTTCTCCAATTGATGTTGCTCAAGTTGTGTCCGAGTTTTTGAAGGGGTTCCAAGGTTACTATGCTCTAATGCACTTGTAACTATGGCATCCGTCATTTGTGAAGGATCGCCTTCAAAAACGGAGTTGATCTCTTCATACTTGTAGTGTCCCATCTCTCCAATACGATGGTATCTCACACCATCAGCATCATAGAACACTCCATCTTCTCCTTCAATCATATTGCGTTCTTGCAGGGCCCATCCAAATGATAACGATGGAGTGTCCTTCTCCACTGCTACTTCTGGTGTATGTAGCAATTCTGAGGCGAATGCAGTTGTTTGCGAGGCACTTGTTACACGTTTGGTACACGGTTCTTCAAACATTTGCTCTGTTGCTTCTCCTTCATCATTAACCGGTTGAGCCTCGCTGGTGTTTGGTGAAATGTCATTTGCTTCTTTGGGTTGCTCCATTGTATCTTCAATGTTCTTTTCTCCCACTCCTTCCACAAGTGCCTCTAGGTCTACTGCAGGATCCATATTGTTTTGTTGCACTTCAGAAGGACATTCTTCTCCTGTTTGATAAAAGTTGGTATGTTGTTTGTCAATAGTATTATATGAAGCAGATGACTCATGTTCCTCTGATGAGTCTTCTCGCGAGTCCGTGTTTGTGCCATATGTTACATCCTCTGAATCTTCCTCTGAATTTTGTCTTTTTCCATGTTCACCTCGTTCCATTGTATCTTCAGAATGCAAATCTTCTCCTGCTGACCCGATAGTATCAACATCATCATCGTTTCCATCTGAGCCATCTTTGTCGGAGGATTCATCAGCGCTGGAGTGTACTACTTGTGTTGTAGACCGTCTCCTTCCTACCATCGGAACAACATATTCTAGACCAACATCTTCTAAACCAACATCTTCTTCATCTGGATCAATGTCTTCTGAATTTGGATTGACATCTTCATGAACTACACCTTCAGAAACCACTGTTGTTGTTGTTGTTGTTGTTGTTGTTGTTGTTGTTGTTGTTGTTGTTGTTGTTGTTGTTGTTGTTGTTGTTGTTGTTGTTGTTGTTGTTGTTGTTGTTGTTGTTGTTGTTGTTGTTGTTGTTGTTGTTGTTGTTGTTGTTGTTGTTGTTGTTGTCATTTGCATTTGATTGCCAAACATAGTCTGCAATGTACTATGCAAGAACCGTGTTCGCGTGGAAGAACCGTCAAGGACAATAACTTGACTACCCACAAATCCATTATGTACTATGTCTGCAATGGATGTCGTGATGCCTACTGCAACAAGTCCCCACTTCTCTGGCAAATACGCAAGGACCAATCGATGCAACTCCGTAGGACTTCTCTCTAACCGGTCCTCCGCTTGCGGCATTCTACCGTCTGTCCACTTATCTTCAAAAACCACAGGTAGTTTGTTCATACCTCGACGTACATTTTGTGATACTCGCGATTCATGTGGGTGATGCATTATGATAGCCACATCTCCCAGGACTTGCACACCACGTTCTACTTGTCCACCGTGTTTGAGGTCGTGCACGTAGGTCGGCACTATTTGCGGTTGGAACATCCACACGCCTCGTAGCCAAGTGCATTCAAGAGACATTGCAATTAAATCTCTCATTCCCTGCTCAAAATATGTTCCCGCAGGAAGCAAGAACACTGCATTCCAACGTGTAATATTAATCATCCACCTTTGCAATTGTCGTATTACTGTTTTATATTCCTCTTCACTCCAAACTGCTTCATCACTCGCTATGGCGTTTCGTCTGCAATCAAATATCCACAAACAAGGCTCTCCTAATTCTACACATTCCTTTTCAAAGAACCCCCCCTGCATCGAATTGGAATTCGATTTGCATTGTCCCCCCCTGTCGTACAAGGAATGGTGACTTGCCAATCCCATTGTAGTTGTGCACTGTGAGCAACATCACGGCGATATCCTTCGTACCCTCGTCCTCCTGCTACAATGTCAACATAGTGTTGCCTTATAAATGGAGGTATAAGAACCTCCAACTTTTGTAACCCCGAGACAGACCTCACACTCGGAGTAGCCCATGCCTTCTTCATGGACTTGTCAATAGCTTCCCCTAACACTTGAAATTGTCGCGCCCCTTCTCTGCCAAATCTTTCCACATCTATGGTAAAGAACTCTGACAAAGAACCAGGAGGCTCTTTCTGAGACTGCACCATCAGCCAACGGATCGCATTCCGTACTGCTTCTCGTCGTTGAATTCGATCTACTACCCAAGCTAGAGTACGCTTTGGTGGAGTTGTGCTTGTAGCACTATTGAAATAATACTTTTGAGACTGTCGTCTACCGTCCACAATGGGTTTAGCTGCCAACTCTTGAGCTAACCGAAAGTACTGTTGTTTTGGTACTCTTGATAGTGGTCTCAGCCATAGACGCTCCATTCTCCTACGATCCACTCGCACATCTACATTGGGATCTAAAGAGTGTTTTTTTGCGTACTCTTTCCATTTCTTTTCATCATCTTCGCTATACCAAAGTATACCTTCTTCATGGTCCTTGCATACCTGCAATGTTGCAGCATACCAATCCTCATTTTCTTGCCATGCGTGTCGCGTATATTCTAACATTCGCTTTGCTAAACTTCCAAGTGTTGTTGATTTTCCACTCAAAGGCACCGTCCCATGAAGTGCACTTGCTGCCATTGTGATTGCTTTTACCCTATTTGCATCATCTGTCCGTATATTTGCATTTGGTTTTCCACATGCACTCCATATAGCCCGCAATTTCACTAGATCTTCGTACATTGTTGTATAGAATTTTCGTTCAAATTCTTTTGCATTGATTCGCACTGATGCTTCAATATAAAATCTCGGATTGTCAAACACCATAAAGCGAGCCTTTCTGGTAGCATATTTTGTGTCGAATTCGTTGTCCGACATTAAACCCATAGCATGCTCTAGTTGCGCTTGTTTACATGCTGCTACGATATGTTGCCCATCAATTGGTTCCCATATAACTCTGTTTTCCAACCACGAAATTCTATTCATGTTCATCATCCCTAGATCACTTGTCTGCTGTTGCTCCCACACTGCATCAAATACATTCGTTGCATTCTCTGTTGCAAATGGAATCTCTTTTTTATGCATTTCCCCGTTTGAGTCAATTACTTCGACCAAGTATACAATGGGTCGTAGTGTCAAATGTGAAATAAGAGCTTCGTCCTTCCCTCTGATTCGTTGGTACATTTCCGTCACTCGTTTCTCTGTCAAACAACGATAGTTAGTCTCTACATTCTCCACATTTCGAATGTGATCAATTGGAGCATGGAAAATAGCGTCCATCCCCCATAAATACCCAGCGCGGATATCGTCCTCGGATGGAAAAGTCACCACTCGACCTTTTGAAACTTCGGGGCGTTGAACTTGGGGACAACCTTCATCATTTGACGGTTCGTCTATATCTTCTCTTTCAACATAATTGATACCTTGCTCCAATTCATCGTCGTTTATGCGTGCACCTCTAGCACGTCTAGCACTCGGAGTGCGTACACCTCTACTACGAGTGCGTACACCTCTAGCACGAGTGCGTACACCTTCATCTCGCATGTTTGCCCTAGTAAAAGGAGCCACTGTTGTGCGTCCTTGAAGTTCATTCCTCTGAATCGTAGATGGTACAACATGAACATTAGATGTCAAATCCTCTGATACATACATATGTTGAGTGGATCCTATTATTCCCTCCGATTGTTGTCGAGTGTGCATTGCCATACTTCTTAGGACTTCACTGGTAGATGTAGCAATGTTCTGTTCTTCAGCTATAAAGATGTTTGATCCATGTAATTGACCTTCATCTCCTCCAACATTGACAGCTGCATGATGCTCAGAAGTGCCAGCTTGTGATATCCCATCAGTCCTTGGTCTAACTCTTCGCGGTGCTGAACTGGAAGGAGAGTTAGTATCTTCTGTCTCCACCCTTTCTGGTGATCGAATTCTTCTATTTCGTTCCGCAACAGGAACCCAATTGATATTAACTGCCCTAGCAAATACCCCATACACAGGATCAGTTTCCTCCGGTGCACGAGGGGGAGCTGGTAGAGTGGCTCTTCTAGGTTGAGCATTACGTAAATCGTCATATGCAGTGTGTTCCATAAACCGCCGTCGAGCTCGTAATACATCTTGAGGTGTAAGGTTCAAAAACTTCTTCACAGCTTCTTCCCGTGCTGACTTCAACTCAATTGGCATCGATGTCCATAGTTCTTTAAGCGGTCGCAAAACCCTCAATGGCGGGTCTACATCAAAACAAACTTGGGCTATAGGTGCCATCAATAATTTCCTTTGCACTCTGTATTTTACCAAATCGCTATCCAGTGACGTCACAGAGAACAACACATACTCATTGGTTGCAGGGCTGATGTTTAGGATATGCCCAAACTTCTTTGCCAATGTACACCAATGTCTCCCTTCGATTACTGCATGCTCCGTGATCCATAGCATTGGTTGTTCCGACTCTTCTGCTGAAATCCACCATCCGTGCTTCACCCATTCATTATGAGTTTTTGGAGCCATTTCTGAACATGAAGAACAATTAAACATCTATCATTACTTCCTCCTATATACATGGATATAGTGTGACTCCATTTTTGCAGTTTATCTACTATATGTTAAATTACAAATGCTGAACAAAAATTGCTAATTAAATAACTTAAAATTACAAATTCTTATATATTTTTGATATACATATAGGTATATACTTTTATTTTTCTTCCGATATAGAAGTGTACACTATATAAAAAATTGTTGTTAATAAATAGTGTAGTACATAAAGAATATTCTAGATAATCACGAAATTTAGAAGTGTTTGACTACTTATTATTTCAACAATAATCACAATTAGAACAAAGTGAGCTCTAAAATACAGAATTAACATCCAATACAAACTTCAAAGCTCCCCTACTTTCATAAAACAAGACCAAAATATACACAAAGTTCTCTGCACAAAGATTTCTTCTAGATCTCTCTCAATTACAATTACCACTTTACATAAATTTCTACGATACTTAACACTTAAAATAGACACATTCAACATTTTGAAACTGATATATGGCAAAATGCTCAATAGTTCATGAATATCAAAACCATAAAGTAGAATATGAAGTTCATATATGTTTCTTTTTAAGTTTTTTTTCTATTGCACATTCAAATTAGTTATAAATTATATGGACTTTTGTGAAAGGAAAAACACATGAAAAATGTATGTATCTTAACTACCAAGATACTACACAAAGGAATAGAAAAATAATATGGAAACAAATAGGTCTCTAGTTCCATGTTAGCTATCTCTATGTCATATAGGATTCTTTATGACAGAAGTATGACATTTAAAGTGTCACAAATAAGTACTACTAATTACAAATAACTCACTTTCTACTACTAGGCATCTCAGACATTTTTGTGATTTGACAATTATACAAACTATAGTGTATTGTTGGTCTACTTAGCAATAAATATAGATATTTATTGTTGAAGAATAATTACAAAAAATGAAACATGATTAAACAATAATGAAATTATAAAAAGGAAGCACTATTAAACAATAATGATAAATAATTATAAAAAAGGGAGCATCATTAAAGAATAAAACATTTCACCTAGTTCGATCATCGTGGGCTCCTTATACTCTTAGAGGTTAGCATCGAAGGAGTTGTACTACTCTTCAATCCATGGAAAAGTAGCAAAAATGCTAAACAATCTCTTGAAAATAAACTCATTGGTCGCATGTTATGCATAAATCCCAAGTCCTCGTCTAAAAATACTTGTTGTTACTAAGCTTATCGAAATTTTACAATAGATTTTCAAATCTACCAAGTTTAAGCCCTACACATCACATGGGTCAAATTTTTGAATGACTAACAGATTCAAACTCACTGTACATTCTCATCAATGCGTGGATGAAAGTCATCCACTTTTTTAGAGATACTTCAACAATTTCTTGTCCTATCTATTCGTTGAATTTATTTATACATGAATACATTTAAATTTAAATTTCAAATGTAAAAGTCGGTCAAGTTGTTGACCATGCCAAGATTTCATTGACTTTATTTCAAAAGTGGCCTTGCAAAAATGAGGTCATAGATATAAAGAACACAAAAATTTCAAAGAGTCACCGCGTTTAAGAGTATCTCATTTCCATTTCATTCCAACAAATTTTACTCAAAAATAATTAAATTTTGTTCGTACTCAAATGTAGAAGAAATATTTAATTTTAACATTCAATGTTGTAAACTACATATTGGTGATAGTATTGGTGCATTGAACCGTACAAATATTCTAAGAATCAAGATCTGGAACTTTCATTTGTATATCAATTCCATAATATTCTTCTAAATATTTATTTATAATGATATTCATGAAATTGTCAATTATAGGGACACCCTGGTACATTTAGGGTTTATTGAAGTTACTCATAACTAAACCCTAACATTGAGGATCCTATAAGACAACCCTCTCCAATGTTGCACAATATCCAAAGAATGTTGGCGTGTCTTCATAATTCCGGCATCAATAACGCACTTACACAAACCAGAAACACACATGCATCGTTCCACACGCAAAT
The DNA here is from genome assembly GCA_022496805.1 of Pohlia nutans. Classification (NCBI taxonomy): domain Eukaryota; kingdom Viridiplantae; phylum Streptophyta; class Bryopsida; order Bryales; family Mniaceae; genus Pohlia; species Pohlia nutans. The sequence goes on along the minus strand of CM040085.1, from coordinate 7,227,383 downwards.
TCTTCAACAGAACCTACATACCAAAACAACCCAACTATGTCTTGACAAAAAATAATCACTAGGTCATACGCTTTCAGCATTTCAACAATATTGCAGTAAGTCATGGGTGTAGATATTGTGTATCAGAATGAACCTGTGTATGAAAATGAATCTCAAGAAGAAAGAACTAGTGTTGAATTATAGAGGCTCCAGGGCCCATAAAAAACACATGTTGATATGTGGAGGTTGTAAGACCCATGAAATGATATATTGGGATTCAAATAAGCTCCATGACACATGAAATAATATTCGCTTTGATAATGAGCCAAGCTCCAGGACCCACGAAATAACCAAATACCTGGTCATTTTGTTCACAATAAAACAATGTTAGAGAGCAACTACTATACGTATTAAGAAACATATAAAGTAGAAGTACCCATAGCTTATCTATAGATTTCTTAGAAGCTACTTTCATGGATCCAAAATCCAACACTATTTAAAAAAAAATACAACACACCGTTACCCAAAAACCAACACATTTTGTAGCAATAAATAGTCACCATCATAGCATTCAAGAGCCTCTATAAGTGCTACCTTCCGACAAAAGAATGATGTAGAATATCTCACATCACATCAATAGCTATGAGGTCTAATGGCATTAACCAAGATCAACCTACCATGGTGAATAGTACTCTATGATTTCAAAAAATATATATATTTTAAATTTGAATTATTATATGTGTTCATCATTTCTTGTATTTTTTTTATTATTTAGAGAGTTTTAAAACTTTTTTCATTGTTTAAAAAAATATAATTCCATACGGATATTTAATTATTTTCGAGACTAAGCTGGCAGGATAAGTTTCGCCCTCATCGAATCACCCCTCCGGAGCTCCGTGGGGTTGCAGAATTTGATAAAACATGTACTATTACTACCACCGAAATTTAGCTGACTAATCTAACAATGATAAATCTTCCAAATCCTCGGTATTAAGGCCCGTTCCCACTTGGTCTTAGCAAAGAACGTGAATAAAAATTTAACACCTCCACAATTTTGGGAGGAATACCTTCTTTTTAGGAAAGGTGTCATCAATGAGGTTCGGAAAGGTGTTTTATAATGATATGAACCTCCTGTTCACACATGCAATCGGATTGGTTACTAAATATGAGGGCCCCTGCCCTGTACTCTGAAGCAAATTCTCTCACTTCTCTGCAACGTCTCCTCAATTTTTTTCTCCTCATTGCGCCTCATTAGTCCATATTGAAAGGAAAATATAACCAGTGCATATTCGAGATTCTTGACACTATCAGCACGACTTGTAATAGACAGAAATGTTTATGCTTCACCCGGGTGTCTGTCAGGAAGCATACAAACCACATGAGCTACTATTGATCATATTATTTGCACAACCCCAATAATATTTGATATACACAGATCAAAATATTTGACACGACTCTAATTCTTGCACCAAACAAGCTTGTTGCAAGTACATTTGAAAATGCAGAACTCATCCATTCGAGAGTCGTAGAGATTGGACTTGGCTAGTATTGGCAGGCAACAAAAAATAAGAAGTAATGCATGATGAATATGAATTCTACTGATGAATTTTGCATGATGAATATGAATATGTAATGCATCAATATGAATTCTACTGATGCACAACAACATCAAACTGAAAAGCAATCGTACTTTTTCAGCATAATGTACAGTTTCTTCACCTCAAACGATGTTGCAACATTCTTCACTATCTGCCCATGAGCACGATTGTCCTTTTCAAAATTTAGAGCTTCAAAGTCAAAAGAAACTGTCTTTCATATTGATAGAAAATGTTATGTTCTGCAACACACAGCTCAGAAAACGCTCTATGTAAATTGAGTGTCCATCCCATAAATTGAGATCGTTCAAATCTGGATCGTTCAAATCTAAGTTGAGATTTGAACGATCCAGTCTCATGCCAAGACCTGGCACCTTGTTGTTGATTTTCAAGTAGATTGCCTCGTCAGGCTGCACACGAATCACCAACTCATTGGTTGCTTGGTCGAGATCGGTTCCTGTAGCTCATTGAAGATACTGGTCGAGATCGGTTACTGTAGCTCATTGAAGATACTTGTCGAGATTGGTTCCTTTCAGATAAGTTGCTTGCTGGAGATCGGTTCCTTTCAGTTACGTTGCTTGGTCAAGATCGGTTCCTTTTAGTTAAGTTACTGTAGCGTATTGAAGATGACCCCGACTTGGTTAGAATGTAGTATCAGGAACCTTCCCGTGTAATATCTTCTGTATACTGTACTTAAAAGCAACTGCCAAAAGGCTTGACATCGCCCCCTCCCAAAAAAATTTAAAAAATGGCAGTCTGAAGAGCGGCCAGACGGGCCTGCACCAGTCGCCCATTCACATCACGGCGGACAGCATGGTCACCGACAAGGAGCTCAGGAAACTGAAAGCGCAGTACCGGAAGGGAATCCCTGCCACCATTGCCAACGACGGTCATGCGGTGGTGGTGGACTATGCTGCACACGGGTGCCCTGCCTTAGTTTTCAGATTTGGAAAACTCTACCAGTGTCCCCTCTGTGACTGGGAGAGATGAGCTTCCATCAGCATGGTAGATCAAGTCACTGAACGAACGCAAAACAAAAGTATGATACCATAGTCTGAAACTCTCTGATTGCAAGGTGTACAAGAGGAGCGGGACTGTATGTACTAGCTTGAGCCCACTTGCAGACTTGCTGAACGGCTGAAGTCAGAGCCTAATCCCCACAAATCTGTCAACAAAGGCAAGGCGTGACTCGAAAGAATCTGACTGATTCTAGAGTAGTAAGTTCTATACTTTCTTTCCTATGTCCTTGCAAATGGGTGTACTGCACTCATAATCCTGAGTGGGCACAATCAACGAACCCGCCCGTCCTTCCATGTTCAGAAGTTGACCGTATACAAATGCTACCAAATAATAACGTCAAGTTTATTTATTTGCTTTT